>CM049430.1:5566508-6766508 GCA_026929855.1 Poa annua
AAACGATGAACTATAGCCCACGAAATCGGCGAGGAATGCCCAAATCACGAGTTTTGACGATGCCGCTAGAGACGTGTACCGGGGGTCACGGGGCATCAAAATTCTCCCGGGACCCAAAAACCTTGGACTATAGCCCACGGAAACGGCCAGAAATGCCCGAAATCCCGAGTTTTGACGATGCCAGTAGAGTCGTGTACCGGGGGTAATGAGCATCGAAATCCTCCCGGGACCCAAAAACCACGGACTAAGCCCACGAAAACGGCCAGAAATCACGAAATCACGAGTTTTCACGATGCCAGTAGAGTCGTGTACCGGGGGTCATGGGGCATCAAAATCCTCCCGGGACCCAAAAACCGTGGACTATAGCCCACGGAAACGGCCAGAAATGCTCGAAATCACGAGTTTTGACGATGCCAGTAGAGTCGTGTACCGGGGGTCATGGGGCATCGAAATCCTCTCGGGACCCAAAAACCGTGGACTATAGCCCACGAAAACGGCCAGAAATCACGAGTTTCACGATGCCAGTAGAATCGTGTACCGGGGTCACGGGGCATCAATATCCTCCGGGACCCAAAAACCATGGACTATAGCCCACGGAAACGCCAGAAATGCCCGAAAACACGAGTTTTGACGATGCCAGTAGAGTCGTGTACCGGGGGTCACGGGGCATCAAAATCCTCCCAGGACCCAAAAAACCATGGACTATAGATCACGAAAAACGGCAAAAAATCACGAGTTTTGACGATGCCGCTAGAGTCGTCTACCTGGGGTCACGGGGCATCGAAATCCTCCCGGGACCCAAAAACCGTGGACTATAGCCCACGAAATCGGCCAGAAATGCTCGAAATCACAAGTTTTGATGATGCCAGTAGAGCCGTGTATCGCGGGTCACGAGGGATCGAAATCCTCCCGGGACCCAAAAACCGTGAACAATAGCCCATGGAATCGGCGAGGAATGCCCAAAATCACGAGTTTTGACGATGCCGCTAGAGACGTGTACCGGGGGTCACGGGGCATCAAAAATCTCCCGGGACCCAAAAACCGAGGACTATAGCCCACGGAAACGGCCAGAAATGCCCGAAATCACGAGTTTTGACGATGCCAGTAGAGTCGTGTACCGGGGGTCATGGGGCATCGAAATCCTCCCGGCACCAAAAAACCGTAGACTATAGCCCACGAAAACAGCCAGAAATCACGAAATCACGAGTTTTCACAATGCCAGTAGAGTCGTGTACCGGGGTCACGGGGCATGAATATCCTCCCGGACCCAAAAACCGTGGACTATGGCCCACGGAAAGGGCCAGAAATGCCCGAAAACACGAGTTTTGACGATGCCAATAGAGTCGTGTACCGGGGGTCACGAGGCATCAAAATCCAAAAACCGTGGACTATAGCCCACAAAAAACGGCCAAAAATACCCGAAACCAGGAGTTTTCACGATGCCAGTAGAGTCGTGTACCGGGGGTCACGGGGCATCGAAATCCTCCCGGGACCCAAAAAACCATGGATTATAGCCACGAAAACGGCCAAAAATCACGAGTTTTGACGATGCCGCTAGAGTCGTCTACCGGGGGTCACGGGGCATCGAAATCCTCCCAGGACCCAAAAACCGTGGACTATAACCCACGAAAATGGCCAGAAATGCCCGAAATCACGAGTTTTCACGATGCCAGTAGAATCGTGTACCGGGGGTCACGGGGCATCAAAATCCTCCCGGGACCCAAAAACCGTGGACTATAGCCCACGGAAACGGCCAGAAATGCCCGAAAACACGAGTTTTGACGATGCCAGTAGAGTCGTGTATCGGGGGTCCATGGGGCATCGAAATCCTCCCGGGACCCAAAAACCGTGGACTATAGCCCACGAAATCGGCCAGAAATGCCCGAAATCACGAGTTTTCATGATGCCAGTAGAGTCGTGTACCGGGGGTCACGGGGCATCGAAATCCTACCGGCACCCTAAATCGTGGACTATAGCCCACGAAAACGGCCAGAAACGCCCAAAATGACGAGTTTTGACGATGCCGCTTGAGTCGTATACCGGGGGTTCACGGGGCATCGAAATCCTCCTGGGACCCGAAAACCGTGGACATAGCCCACGATAACGGCTAGAAATGCCCGAAATCACGAGTTTTCACGATGCCAGTAGAGTCGTGTACCGGGGGTCACGTGGCATCGAAATCCTACCGGCACCCAAAACCGTGGACTATAGCCCACGAAAACGGCTAGAAATGCTCGAAATCACGAGTATTGACGATGCCAGAACAGTCGTGTACCGGGGGTCACGGAGCAATCAAAATTCTCTCGGGAACCAAAAACCATGGACTATAGCTCACGAAAACGGCGAGAATTGCCTGAATTCATGAGTTTTGACGATCCCGCTCGAGTCGTCTATCGGGGGTCACGGGGCATCTTAATCCTCCCGGGACTCGAAAACCGTGGACTATTGCCCACGAAAACAGCCACAAATGCCCGAAATCACGAGTTTTCATGATGCCAGTAGAGTCGTGTACCGTGGGTCACGCGGCATCGAAATCCTCCCGTGACCCAAAAACCGTGAACTATAGCCCATGGAATCGGCGAGGAATGCCCAAAATCACGAGTTTTGACGATGCCGCTAGAGACGTGTACCGTGGGTCACGGGGCATCAAAATTCTCCCGGGACCCAAAAACCGTGGACTATAGCCCACGGAAACGGCCAGAAATGCCCGAAATCCCGAGTTTTGACGATGCCAGTAGAGTCGTGTACCGGGGGTAATGAGCATCGAAATCCTCCCGGGACCCAAAAACCACGGACTAAGCCCACGAAAACGGCTAGAAATCACGAAATCACGAGTTTTCACGATGCCAGTAGAGTCGTGTACCGGGGGTCATGGGGCATCAAAATCCTCCCGGGACCCAAAAACCGTGGACTATAGCCCACGGAAACGGCCAGAAATGCTCGAAATCACGAGTTTTGACGATGCCAGTAGAGTCGTGTACCGGGGGTCATGGGGCATCGAAATCCTCTCGGGACCCAAAAACCGTGGACTATAGCCCACGAAAACGGCCAGAAATCACGAGTTTCACGATGCCAGTAGAGTCGTGTACCGGGGGTCACGGGGCATCAATATCCTCCCGGGACCCAAAAACCATGGACTATAGCCCACGGAAACGCCAGAAATGCCCGAAAACACGAGTTTTGACGATGCCAGTAGAGTCGTGTACCGGGGGTCACGGGGCATCAAAATCCTCCCAGGACCCAAAAACCATGGACTATAGCCCACGAAAAACGGCAAAAAAATCACGAGTTTTGACGATGCCGCTAGAGTCGTCTACCTGGGGTCACGGGGCATCGAAATCCTCCGGGGACCCAAAAACCGTGGACTATAGCCCACGAAATCGGCCAGAAATGCTCGAAATCACAAGTTTTCATGATGCCAGAAGAGTCGTGTACCGGGGGTCACGGGGCATCGAAATCCTACCGGGAACCAAAAACCGTGGACTATAGCTCACGAAAACGGCGAGAATTGCCTGAAAATCATGAGTTTCGACGATCCCGCTCGAGTCGTCTATCGGGGGTCACGGGGCATCGAAATCCTCCCGGGACTCGAAAACCGTGGACTATTGCCCACGAAAACAGCCACAAATGCCCGAAATCACGAGTTTTCACGATGCGAGTAGAGTCGTGTACCGGGGGTCACGGGGCATCAAAATCCTCCTGGGACCCAAAAACCAAGGACTATAGCCCACGGAAACGGCCAGAAATGCCCGAAAACACGAGTTTTGACGATGCCAGTAGAGTCGTGTACCGGGGGTCACGGGGGATCAAAATTCTCTCGGGACCCAAAAATCGTGGACTACAGCCCACGAAAACGGCTAGAAATCACGAGTTTTGACGATGCCGCTAGAGTCGTCTACCGGGGGTCACGGGGCATCGAAATCCTCCCGGTCCCAAAAACCGTGGACTATAGCCCACAAAAACGGCCAAAAAAGCTCGAAATCACGAGTTTTGACGATGCCAGTAGAGTCGTGTACCGGGGGTCACGGGGCATCGAAATCCTACTGGGAACCAAAAACCGTGGACTATAGTTCACGAAAACGGCGAGAATTGCCCGAAATCATGAGTTTTGACGATCCCACTCGAGTCGTCTACCGAAGGTCACGGGGCATCGAAATCCTTCCGGGACTCGAAAACCGTGGACTATAGCCCACAAAAACGGCCACAAATGCCCGAAATCACGAGTTTTCATGATGCCAGTAGAGTCGTGTACCGGGGGTCACAGGGCATCGAAATCCTACCGGCACCCTAAATCGTGGACTATAGCCCACGAAAACGGCCAGAAAACGCCCAAAATGACGAGTTTTAACGATGCTAGTTGAGTCGTGTACCGGGAGTCACGGGGCATCGAAATCCTATCGGGACCCAAAACCGTGGACTATAGGCCACGAAAACGGCCAGAGATGCCCGAAATGACGAGTTTTGACGATGCCAGTAGGAATCGTGTATCGGGGGTCACGGGGCATCGAAATCCTCCCGGGACCCATAAACCGTGGACTATAGCCCATGAAAACGGCCAGAAATCACGAGTTTTGACGATGCCGCTAGGGTCGTCTACCGAGGGTCACGGGGCATCGAAATCCTCCCGGGACCCAAAAACCGTGGACTATAGCCCACGAAAACGACCAGAAATGCCCGAAATCACGAGTTTTGACGATCCCGCTCGAATCGTGTACCGGGGGTCACGGGGCATTGAAATCCTCCTAGGACCCGAAAAACCGTGGACATAGCCCACGAAAACGGCTAGAAATGCCCGAAATCACGAGTTTTCACGATGCCAGTAGAGTCGTGTACCGGGGTCATGTAGCATCAAAATCCTCCCGGGACCCAAAAACCGTGGACTATAGCCCACGAAAACGGCCAGAAATCACGAGTTTTGACGATGCCGCTAGAGTCGTCTACCGGGGGTCACGGGGCATCAAAATCCTCCCGGGACCCAAAAACCGTGGACTATAGCCCACGAAAACGGCCAGAAATACTCGAAATCACGAGTTTTGACGATGCCAGTAGAGTCGTGTACCAGTGGTCACGGGGCATCGAAATCCTCCCGGGAACCAAAAACCATGGACTATAGCCCACGAAAACGGCCAGAAATGCCCGAAATCACGAGTTTTCACGATGCCAGTAGAGTCGTGTACCGGGGTCACGGGGCATCAAAATCCTCATGGGACCCAGAAACCAAGGACTATAGCCCACGGAAACGGCCAGAAATGCCCGAAAACACGAGTTTTGACGATGCCAGTAGAGTCGTGTAACGGGGTCACGGGGCATCGAAATCCTTCCGGGACCCAAAAACCGTGGACTATAGCCCACGAAAACGGCCAGAAATCACGAGTTTTGACGATGCCGCTAGAGTCGTCTACCGGGGGTCACGGGGCATCGAAATTCTCCCAGGACCCAAAAACTATGGACTATAGCCCAGGAAAACGGCCAGAAATCACGAGTTTTGGCGATGCCGCTAAAGTCGTCAACTGGGGGGTCACGGGGCATCGAAATCCTCCCGGGACCCAAAACCGTGGACTATAGCACACGAAAACGGCCAGAAATGCTCGAAATCACGAGTTTTGACGATGCCAGCAGAGTCGTGTACCAGTGGTCACGGGGCATCGAAATCCTCCCGGGACCGAAAAACCATGGACTATAGCCCACGAAAACGGCCAGAAATGCCCGAAATCACGAGTTTTCACGATGCGAGTAGAATCGTGTACCGGGGGTCACGGGGCATCAAAATCCTCCCGGGACCCAAAAACCGTGGACTATAGCTCACGGAATCGGCCAGAAATGCCCGAAATCACGAGTTTTCATGATGCCAGTAGAGTCGTGTACCGGGGGTCACGGGGCATCGAAATCCTCCTTGGACCCAAAAACCGTGGACTAAAGCCCAGGAAAACAGCCAGAAATCACATGTTTTCATGATGCCGCTAGAGTCGTCTACCGGGGGTCACGGGGCATCGAAATCCTCCCGGGACGCAAAAACCATGGACTATAGCCCACGAAAACGGCCAGAAATGCCCGAAATCACGAGTTTTCACGATGCGAGTAGAGTCGTGTACCGGGGGTCACGGGGCATCAAAATCCTCCTGGGACCCAAAAACCAAGGACTATAGCCCACGGAAACGGCCAGAAATGCCCGAAAACACGAGTTTTGACGATGCCAGTAGAGTCGTGTACCGGGGGTAACGGGGCATCGAAATCCTCCCGGGACCCAAAAACCATGGACTATAGCCCACGAAAACGGCCAGAAATCACGAGTTTTCATGATGCCAGTAGAGTCGTGTACCGGGGGTCACGAGGCATCGAAATCCTCCTTGGACCCAAAAACCGTGGACTATAGCCCACAAAAAAGGTCAGAAATCACGAGTTTTGACGATCCAGCTAGAGTCGTCTACCGGGGGTCACGGGGCATCGAAATCCTCCCGGGACCGAAAAAACGTGGACTATAGCCCACGAAATCGGCCAGAAATCTCCGAAATCACGAGTTTTCATGATGCCAGTAGAGTCGTGTACCGGGGGTCACGGGGCATCGAAATCCTCCTGGGACACAAAAACCGTGGACTATAGCCCATGAAAACGGCCAGAAATCACGAGTTTTGACGATCCAGCTAGAGTCGTCTACCGGGGGTCACGGGGCATCGAAATCCTCACGGGACCCAAAAACCGTGGACTATAGCCCACGAAATGGGCCAGAAATGCCTGAAATCACGAGTTTTCATGATGCCAGTAGAGTCGTGTACCGGGGGTCACGGGGCATCGAAATCCTACCGGCACCCTAAATCGTGGACTATAGCCCACGAAAACGGCCAGAAACGCCCGAAATGACGAGTTTTGACGATGCTTGTTGAGTCGTGTACCGGGAGTCACGGGGCATCGAAATCCTATCGGGACCCAAAACCGTGGACTATAGGCCACGAAAACGGCCAGAGATGCCCGAAATGACGAGTTTTGACGATGCCAGTAGAATCGTGTATCGGGGGTCACGGGGCATTGAAATCCTCCCGGGACCCATAAACCGTGGACTATAGCCCATGAAAACGGCCAGAAATCACGAGTTTTGGCGATGCCGCTAGAGTCGTCTACCGAGGGTCACGGGGCATCGAAATCCTCCCGGGACCCAAAAACCGTGGACTATAGCCCACGAAAACGACCAGAAATGCCCGAAATCACGAGTTTTGACGATCCCGCTCGAATCGTGTACCGGGGGTCACGGGGCATCGAAATCCTCCTGGGACCCGAAAACCGTGGACATAGCCCACGAAAACGGCTAGAAATGGCCGAAATCACGAGTTTTCACGATGCCAGTAGAGTCGTGTACCGGGGGTCATGTGGCATCAAAATCCTCCCGGGACCCAAAAACCATGGACTATAGCCCACGAAAACGGCCAGAAATGCCCGAAATCACGAGTTTTCACGATGCCAGTAGAGTCGTGTACCGGGGGTCACGGGGCATCAAAATCCTCCTGGGACCCCAGAAACCAAGGACTATAGCCCACGGAAACGGCCAGAAATGCCCGAAAACACGAGTTTTGACGATGCCAGCAGAGTCGTGTAACGGGGGTCACGGGGCATCGAAATCCTCCCGGGACCCAAAAACCGTGGACTATAGCCCACGAAAACGGCCAGAAATCACGAGTTTTGACGATGCCCGCTAGAGTCGTCTACAGCGGGTCACAGGGCACGAAATCCTCCCAGGACCCAAAAACTATGGACTATAGCCCACGAAAACGGCCAGAAATCACGAGTTTTGGCGATGCCGCTAAAGTCGTCTACTTGGGGGGGTCACGGGGCATCGAAATCCTCTCGGGACCCAAAAACCATGGACTATAGCCCACGAAAACGGCCAGAAATGCCCGAAATCACGAGTTTTCACGATGCCAGTAGAGTCGTGTACCGGGGGTCACGGGGCCTCAAAATCCTCCTGGGACCCAAAAACCAAGGACTATAGCCCACGGAAACGGCCAGAAATGCCCGAAAACACGAGTTTTGACGATACCTATAGAGTCGTGTACCGGGGGTCACGAGGCATCGAAATCCTCCCAGGACCCGAAACCATGGACTATAGCCAACGAAAACGGCCAGAAATGCCCGAAATCATGAGTTTTCACGATGCCAGAAGAATCGTGTACCGGGGGTCACGGGGCATCAAAAATCCTCCCGGGACCCAAAAACCGTGGACTATAGCCCACGGAAACGGCCAGAAATGCCCGAAAACACGAGTTTTGACGATGACAGTAAATTCGTGTACCGAGGGTCACGGGGCAACGAAATCCTCCTGGGACCCAAAACCATGGACTATAGCCCACGAAAACGGCCAGAAATCACGAGTTTTGACGATCCAGCTAGAGTCGTCTACCGGGGGTCACGGGCCATCGAAATCCTCCCGGGACCCAAAAACCGTGGACTATAGCCCACAGAATCGGCCAGAAAGGCCCGAAATCACGAGTTTTCATGATGCCAGTAGAGTCGTGTACCGGGGGTCACGGGGCATCGAAATCCTCCTGGGACACAAAAACCGTGGACTATAGCCCATGAAAACGGCCAGAAATCACGAGTTTTGACGATCCAGCTAGAGTCGTCTACCGGGGGTCACGGGGCATCGAAATCCTCATGGGACCCAAAAACCGTGGACTATAGCCCACGAAATGGGCCAGAAATGCCTGAAATCACGAGTTTTCATGATGCCAGTAGAGTCGTGTACCGGGGGTCACGGGGCATCGAAATCCTACCGGCACCCTAAATCGTGGACTATAGCCCACGAAAACGGCCAGAAACGCCCAAAATGACGAGTTTTGACGATGCTTGTTGAGTCGTGTACCGGGAGTCACGGGGGATCGAAATCCTATCGGGACCCAAAACCGTGGACTATAGGCCACGAAAACGGCCAGAAATCACGAGTTTTGACGATCCAGCTAGAGTCGTCTACCGGGGGTCACGGGGCATCGAAATCCTCCTGGGACCCAAAATACGTGGACTATAGCCCACGAAATCGGCCAGAAATGCCCAAAATCACGAGTTTTCATGATGCTAGTAGAGTCGTGTACCGGGGGTCACGGGGCATCGAAATCCTACCGGCATCCTAAATCGTGGACTATGCCCACGAAAACGGCCAGAAACGCCCAAAATGACGAGTTTTGATGATGCTTGTAGAGTCGTGTACCGGGGGTCACGGGCATCAAAATCCTATCGGGACCCAAAGCCGTGGACTATAGCCCACAAAAACGGCCAGAGATGGCCGAAATGACGAGATTTGACGATGCCAGTAGAATCGTGTATCGGGGGGTCAAGGGGCATCGAAATCCTCCCGAGACCATAAACCGTGGACTATAGCCCATGAAAACGGCCAGAAATCACGAGTTTTGACGATGCCGCTTGAGTCGTATACCGAGGGTCACGGGGCATCGAAATCCTCCTGGGACCCGAAAACCGTGGACATAGCCCACGACAACGGCCAGAAATGCTCGAAATCACGAGTTTTGACGATGCCAGTAGAGTCGTGTACCAGTGGTCACGGGGCATCGAAATCCTCCCGGGAACCAAAAACCATGGACTATAGCCCACGAAAACGGCCAGAAATGCCCGAAATCACGAGTTTTCACGATGCCAGTAGAGTCGTGTACCGGGGGTCACGGGGCCTCAAAATCCTCCTGGGACCCAAAAACCAAGGACTATAGCCCACGGAAACGGCCAGAAATGCCCGAAAACACGAGTTTTGACGATACCTATAGAGTCGTGTACCGGGGGTCACGAGGCATCGAAATCCTCCCAGGACCCGAAAACCATGGACTATAGCCAACGAAAACGGCCAGAAATGCCCGAAATCATGAGTTTTCACGATGCCAGAAGAATCGTGTACCGGGGTCACGGGGCATCAAAATCCTCCCGGGACCCAAAAACCGTGGACTATAGCCCACGGAACGGCCAGAAATGCCCGAAAACACGAGTTTTGACGATGCCAGTAAATTCGTGTACCGAGGGTCACGGGGCATCGAAATCCTCCTGGGACCCCAAAAACCATGGACTATAGCCCACGAAAACGGCCAGAAATCACGAGTTTTGACGATCCCGCTCGAATAGTGTATCGGGGGTCACGGGGCATCGAAATCCTCCCGAGACCCGAAAACCGTGGACTATAGCCCACGAAAACGGCCAGAAATGCCCGAAATGACGAGTTTTGACGATGCCAGTAGAGTCTTGTACCGGGGGTCACGGGGCATCGAAATCCTACAAGGACCCAAAACCGTGGACTATAGCCCACGAAAACGGCCAGAAATGCCCGAAATGACGAGTTTTGACGATGCCGCTAGAGTCGTCTACAGGGGGTCACGGGGCACGAAATCCTCCCAGGACCCAAAAACTATGGACTATAGCCCACGAAAACGGCCAGAAATCACGAGTTTTGGCGATGCCGCTAAAGTCGTCTACTGGGGGGTCACGGGGCATCGAAATCCTCTCGGGACCCAAAAACTGTGGACTATAGCCCACGAAATTGGCCAGAAATGCCCGAAATCACGAGTTTTCATGATGCCAATAGGTCGTGTACCGGGGGTCACGATGCTCGAAATCCTACAGGCACCCAAAACCGTGGACTATAGCACACGAAAACGGCCAGAAATGCTCGAAATCACGAGTTTTGACGATGCCAGCAGAGTTGTGTACCAGTGGTCACGGGGCCATCGAAATCCTCCTGGGACCCAAAAAACCTGGACTCTAGCCCCCCGAAAACGGCAAGAAATGCCCGAAATCACGAGTTTTCACGATGCGAGTAGAATCGTGTACCGGAGGTCACGGGGCATTAAAATCCTCCCGGGACCCAAAAACCGTGGACTATAGCCCACTGAATCGGCCAGAAATGCCCGAAATCACGAGTTTTCATGATGCCAGTAGAGTCGTGTACCGGGGGTCACGGGGCATCGAAATCCTCCTTGGACCCAAAAACCGTGGACTATAGCCCACGAAAACGGCCAGAAATCACGAGTTTTGACGATCCAGCTAGAGTCGTCTACCGGGGGTCACGGGGCATCGAAATCCTCCCGGGACCCAAAAACCGTGGACTATAGCCCACGAAATCGGCAGAAATGCCCGAAATCACGAGTTTTCATGATGCCAGTAGAGTCGTGTACCGGGGGTCACGGGCATCGAAATCCCTACCGGCACCCTAAATCGTGGACTATAGCCCACGAAAAACGGCCAGAAACGCCCAAAATGACGAGTTCTGACGATGCCGCTTGAGTCGTATACCGGGGGTCACGGGGCATCGAAATCCTCCTGGGACCCGAAAACCGTGGACATAGCCCACGATAACGGCTAGAAATGCCCGCAATCACGAGTTTTCACGATGCCAGTAGAGTCGTGTACCGGGGGTCACGTGGCATCGAAATCCTCCCGGGACCCAAAAAACCGTGGACTATAGCCCACGAAAACGGCCAGAAATCACGAGTTTTGACGATGCCGCTAGAGTCGTCTACCGGGGGTCACGGGGCATCGAAATCCTCCCGGGACCCAAAAACCGTGGACTATAGCCCACGACAACGGCCAGAAATGCTCAAAATCACGAGTTTTCACGATGCCAGAAGAATCGTGTACCGGGGGTCACGGGGCATCAAAATCCTCCCGGGACCCAAAAACCGTGGACTATAGCCACGGAAACAGCCAGAAATGCCCGAAAACACGAGTTTTGACGATGCCAGTAAATTCGTGTACCGAGGGTCACGGGGCATCGAAATCCTCCTGGGACCCAAAAAACCATGGACTATAGCCCACGAAAACGGCCAAAAATCACGAGTTTTGACGATGCCTGTAGAGTCGTGTACCGGGGGTCACGAGGCATCGAAAATCCTCCCGGGACCCGAAAACCATGGACTATAACCAACGAAAACGGCCAGAAATGCCCGAAATCATGAGTTTTCACGATGCCAGAAGAATCGTGTACAGGGGGTCACGGGGCATCGAAATCCTCCCAGGACCCAAAAACCGTGGACTATAGCCCACGACAACGGCCAGAAATGCTCGAAATCACGAGTTTTGACGATGCCAGTAGAGTCGTGTACCAGTGGTCACGGGGCATCGAAATCCTCCCGGGAACCAAAAACCATGGACTATAGCCCACGAAAACGGCCAGAAATGCCCGAAATCATGAGTTTTCACGATGCCAGAAGAATCGTGTACCGGGGGTCACGGGGCATCAAAATCCTCCCGGGACCCAAAAAAACCGTGGACTATAGCCCACGGAAACGGCCAGAAATGCCCGAAAACACGAGTTTTGACGATGCCAGTAAATTCGTGTACCGAGGGCCACGGGGCAACGAAATCCTCCTGGGACCCAAAACCATGGACTATAGCCCACGAAAACGGCCAGAAATCACGAGTTTTGACGATCCAGCTAGAGTCGTGTACCGGGGGTCACGGGGCATCGAAATCCTACCGGCACCCAAAACCGTGGACTATAGCCCACGAAAACGGCTAGAAATGTTCGAAATCACGAGTATGGACGATGCCAGAAGAGTCGTGTACCGGGGGTCACGGGGCATCAAAATTCTCTCGGGAACCAAAAACCGTGGACTATAGCTCACGAAAACGGCGAGAATTGCCTGAAATCATGAGTTTTCACGATCCCGCTCGAGTCGTCTATCGGGGGTCACGGGGCATCGAAATCCTCCCGGGACTCGAAAACCGTGGACTATTGCCCACGAAAACAGCCACAAATGCCCGAAATCACGAGTTTTCATGATGCAAGTAGAGTCGTGTACCGTGGGTCACGCGGCATCGAAATCCTCCCGTGACCCAAAAACCGTGAACTATAGCCCATGGAATCGGCGAGGAATGCCCAAAATCACGAGTTTTGACGATGCCGCTAGAGACGTGTACCGTGGGTCACGGGGCATCAAAATTCTCCCGGGACCCAAAAACCGTGGACTATAGCCCACGGAAACGGCCAGAAATGCCCGAAATCACGAGTTTTGACAATGCCGCTAGAGTCGTATACCGGGGGTCACGGGGCATCGAAATCCTCCCGGGACCCAAAAACCGTGGACTATAGCCCACAAAAACGGCCAGAAATGCTCGAAATCATGAGTTTTTGGCGATGCCAGTACGGTCGTGTACCGGGGGTCACGAGGCATCGAAATCCTACCGGGAACCAAAAACCGTGGACTATAGCTCACGAAAACGGCGAAAATTGCCCGAAATCATGAGTTTTGACGATCCTACTCGAGTCGTCTACCGGGGGTCACGGGGCATCGAAATCCTCCCTGGGACTCGAAAACCGTGGACTTTAGCCCACGAAAACGGCCACAAATGCCCGAAATCACGAGTTTTCATGTTGCAAGTAGAGTCGTGCACCGTGGGTCACGAGGCATCGAAATCCTCCCGTGACCCAAAAACTGCGAACTATAGCCCACGAAATCGGCGAGGAATGCCCAAAATCACGAGTTTTGACGATGCCGCTAGAGACGTGTACCGGGGGTCACGGGGCATCAAAATTCTCCCGGGACCCAAAAACCTTGGACTATAGCCCACGGAAACGGCCAGAAATGCCCGAAATCCCGAGTTTGACGATGCCAGTAGAGTCGTGTACCGGGGGTAATGAGCATCGAAATCCTCCCGGGACCCAAAAACCACGGACTAAGCCCACGAAAACGGCCAGAAATCACGAAATCACGAGTTTTCACGATGCCAGTAGAGTCGTGTACCGGGGGTCATGGGGCATCAAAAATCCTCCCGGGACCCAAAAACCGTGGACTATAGCCCACGGAAACGGCCAGAAATGCTCGAAATCACGAGTTTTGACGATGCCAGTAGAGTCGTGTACCGGGGGTCATGGGGCATCGAAATCCTCTCGGACCCAAAAACCGTGGACTATAGCCCACGAAAACGGCCAGAAATCACGAGTTTCACGATGCCAGTAGAGTCGTGTACCGGGGGTCACGGGGCATCAATATCCTCCCGGGACCCAAAAACCATGGACTATAGCTCACGGAAACGCCAGAAATGCCCGAAAACACGAGTTTTGACGATGCCAGTAGAGTCGTGTACCGGAGGTCACAGGGCATCGAAATCCTCCCGGGACCCGAAAACCATGGACTATAGCCCACGAAAACGGCCACAGATGCCCGAAATCACGAGTTTTCATGATGCCAGTAGAGTCGTGTACCGGGGGTCACGAGGCATCGAAATCCTCCCGGGACCCAAAAACGATGAACTATAGCCCACGAAATCGGCGAGGAATGCCCAAAATCACGAGTTTTGATGATGCCGCTAGAGACGTGTACCGGGGGTCACGGGGCATCAAAATTCTCCCGGGACCCAAAAACCTTGGACTATAGCCCACGGAAACGGCCAGAAATGCCCGAAATCCCGAGTTTTGACGATGCCAGTAGAGTCGTGTACCGGGGGTAATGAGCATCGAAATCCTCCCGGGACCCAAAAACCACGGTCTAAGCCCACGAAAACGGCCAGAAATCACGAAATCACGAGTTTTCACGATGCCAGTAGAGTCGTGTACCGGGGGTCATGGGGCATCAAAATCCTCCCGGGACCCAAAAACCGTGGACTATAGCCCACGGAAACGGCCAGAAATGCTCGAAATCACGAGTTTTGACGATGCCAGTAGAGTCGTGTACCGGGGGTCAAGGGCATCGAAATCCTCTCGGGACCCAAAAACCGTGGACTATAGCCCACGAAAACGGCCAGAAATCACGAGTTTCATGATGCCAGTAGAGTCGTGTACCGGGGGTCACGGGGCATCAATATCCTCCCGGGACCCAAAAACCATGGGACTATAGCCCACGGAAACGCCAGAAATGCCCGAAAACACGAGTTTTGACGATGCCAGTAGAGTCGTGTACCGGGGGTCACGGGGCATCAAAATCCTTCCAGGACCCAAAAACCATGGACTATAGATCACGAAAAACGGCAAAAAATCACGAGTTTTGACGATGCCGCTAGAGTCGTCTACCTGGGGTCACGGGGCATCGAAATCCTCCCGGGACCCAAAAACCGTGGACTATAGCCCACGGAAACGGCCAGAAATGCTCGAAATCACGAGTTTTGACGATGCCAGTAGAGTCGTGTACCGGGGGTCATGGGGCATCGAAATCCTCTCGGGACCCAAAAAACCGTGGACTATAGCCCACGAAAACGGCCAGAAATCACAAGTTTCACGATGCCAGTAGAGTCGTGTACCGGGGGTCACGGGGCATCAATATCCTCCCGGGACCCAAAAACCATGGACTATAGCCCACGGAAACGCCAGAAATGCCCGAAAACACGAGTTTTGACGATGCCCAGTAGAGTCGTGTACCGGAGGTCACAGGGCATCGAAATCCTCCCGGGACCCAAAAACCATGGACTATAGCCCACGAAAACGGCCACAGATGCCCGAAATCACGAGTTTTCATGATGCCAGTAGAGTCGTGTACCGGGGGTCACGAGGCATCGAAATCCTCCCGGGACCCAAAAACGATGAACTATAGCCCACGAAATCGGCGAGGAATGCCCAAAATCACGAGTTTTGATGATGCCGCTAGAGACGTGTACCGGGGGTCACGGGGCATCAAAATTCTCCCGGGACCCAAAAACCTTGGACTATAGCCCACGGAAACGGCCAGAAATGCCCGAAATCCCGAGTTTTGACGATGCCAGTAGAGTCGTGTACCGGGGTAATGAGCATCGAAATCCTCCCGGGACCCAAAAACCACGGACTAAGCCCACGAAAACGGCCAGAAATCACGAAATCACGAGTTTTCACGATGCCAGTAGAGTCGTGTACCGGGGGTCATGGGGCATCAAAATCCTCCCGGGACCCAAAAACCGTGGACTATAGCCCACGGAAACGGCCAGAAATGCTCGAAATCACGAGTTTTGACGATGCCAGTAGAGTCGTGTACCGGGGGTCATGGGGCATCGAAATCCTCTCGGGACCCAAAAACCATGGACTATAGCCCACGAAAACGGCCAGAAATCACGAGTTTCATGATGCCAGTAGAGTCGTGTACCGGGGGTCACGGGGCATCAATATCCTCCCGGGACCCAAAAACCATGGACTATAGCCCACGGAAACGCCAGAAATGCCCGAAAACCACGAGTTTTGACGATGCCAGTAGAGTCGTGTACCGGGGGTCACGGGGCATCAAAATCCTTCCAGGACCCAAAAACCATGGACTATAGATCACGAAAAACGGCAAAAAATCACGAGTTTTGACGATGCCGCTAGAGTCGTCTACCTGGGTCACGGGGCATCGAAATCCTCCCGGGACCCAAAAACCGTGGACTATAGCCCACGAAATCGGCCAGAAATGCTCGAAATCACAAGTTTTGATGATGCCAGTAGAGCCGTGTATCGCGGGTCACGAGGGATCGAAATCCTCCCGGGACCCAAAAACCGTGAACAATAGCCCATGGAATCGGCGAGGAAATGCCCAAAATCACGAGTTTTGACGATGCCGCTAGAGACGTGTACCGGGGGTCACGGGGCATCAAAATCTCCCGGGACCCAAAAACCGAGGACTATAGCCCACGGAAACGGCCAGAAATGCCCGAAATCACGAGTTTTGACGATGCCAGTAGAGTCGTGTACCGGGGGTCATGGGCATCGAAATCCTCCCGGCACCAAAAAACCGTAGACTATAGCCCACGAAAACAGCCAGAAATCACGAAATCACGAGTTTTCACAATGCCAGTAGAGTCGTGTACCGGGGGTCACGGGGCATCAATATCCTCCCGGGACCCAAAAACCGTGGACTATGGCCCACGGAAAGGGCCAGAAATGCCCGAAAACACGAGTTTTAACGATGCCAATAGAGTCGTGTACCGGGGGTCACGAGGCATCAAAATCCAAAAACCGTGGGCTATAGCCCACAAAAAACGGCCAAAAATGCCCGAAATCAGGAGTTTTCACGATGCCAGTAGAGTTGTGTACCGGGGGTCACGGGGCATCGAAATCCTCCCGGGACCCAAAAACCATGGATTATAGCCCACGAAAACGGCCAAAAATCACGAGTTTTGACGATGCCGCTAGAGTCGTCTACCGGGGGTCACGGGGCATCGAAATCCTCCCAGGACCCAAAAACCGTGGACTATAACCCACGAAAAATGGCCAGAAATGCCCGAAATCACGAGTTTTCACGATGCCAGTAGAATCGTGTACCGGGGGTCACGGGGCATCAAAATCCTCCCGGGACCCAAAAACCGTGGACTATAGCCCACGGAACGGCCAGAAATGCCCGAAAACACGAGTTTTGACGATGCCGCTAGAGTCGTCTACCTGGGGTCACGGGGCATCGAAATCCTCCCGGGACCCAAAAACCGTGGACTATAGCCCACGAAATCGGCCAGAAATGCTCGAAATCACAAGTTTTGATGATGCCAGTAGAGCCGTGTATCGCGGGTCACGAGGGATCGAAATCCTCCCGGGACCCAAAAACCGTGAACAATAGCCCATGGAATCGGCGAGGAATGCCCAAAATCACGAGTTTTGACGATGCCCGCTAGAGACGTGTACCGGGGGTCACGGGGCATCAAAATCTCCCGGGACCCAAAAACCGAGGACTATAGCCCACGGAAACGGCCAGAAATGCCCGAAATCACGAGTTTTTGACGATGCAGTAGAGTCGTGTACCGGGGGTCATGGGGCATCGAAATCCTCCCGGCACCAAAAAACCGTAGACTATAGCCCACGAAAACAGCCAGAAATCACGAAATCACGAGTTTTCACAATGCAGTAGAGTCGTGTACCGGGGGTCACGGGGCATCAATATCCTCCCGGGACCCAAAAACCGTGGACTATGGCCCACGGAAAGGGCCAGAAATGCCCGAAAACACGAGTTTTAACGATGCCAATAGAGTCGTGTACCGGGGGTCACGAGGCATCAAAATCCAAAAACCGTGGGCTATAGCCCACAAAAAACGGCCAAAAATGCCCGAAATCAGGAGTTTTCACGATGCCAGTAGAGTCGTGTACCGGGGGTCACGGGGCATCGAAATCCTCCCGGGACCCAAAAACCATGGATTATAGCCCACGAAAACGGCCAAAAATCACGAGTTTTGACGATGCCGCTAGAGTCGTCTACCGGGGTCACGGGGCATCGAAATCCTCCCAGGACCCAAAACCGTGGACTATAACCCACGAAAAATGGCCAGAAATGCCCGAAATCACGAGTTTTCACGATGCCAGTAGAATCGTGTACCGGGGGTCACGGGGCATCAAAATCCTCCCGGGACCCAAAAACCGTGGACTGTAGCCCACGGAACGGCCAGAAATGCCCGAAAACACGAGTTTTGACGATGCCAGTAGAGTCGTGTACCGGGGGTCATGGGGCATCGAAATCCTCCCGGGACCCAAAAAACCGTGGACTATAGCCCACGAAATCGGCAAGAAATGCCCGAAATCACGAGTTTTCGTGATGCCAGTAGAGTCGTGTACCGGGGGTCACGGGGCATCGAAATCCTACCGGCACCCAAAACCGTGGACTATAGCCCACGAAAACGGCTAGAAATGCTCGAAATCACGAGTATTGACGATGCCAGAACAGTCGTGTACCGGGGGTCACGGAGCATCAAAATTCTCTCGGGAACCAAAAACCATGGACTATAGCTCATGAAAACGGCGAGAATTGCCTGAATTCATGAGTTTTGACGATCCCGCTCGAGTCGTCTATCGGGGGTCACGGGGCATCGAAATCCTCCCGGGACTCGAAAACCTTGGACTATTGCCCACGAAAACAGCCTCAAATGCCCGAAATCACGAGTTTTCATGATGCCAGTAGAGTCGTGTACCGTGGGTCACGCGGCATCGAAATCCTCCCGTGACCCAAAAACCGTGAACTATAGCCCATGGAATCGGCGAGGAATGCCCAAAATCACGAGTTTTGACGATGCCGCTAGAGACGTGTACCGTGGGTCACGGGGCATCAAAATTCTCCCGGGGACCCAAAAACCTTGGACTATAGCCCACGGAAACGGCCAGAAATGCCCGAAATCCCGAGTTTTGACGATGCCAGTAGAGTCGTGTACCGGGGGTAATGAGCATCGAAATCCTCCCGGGACCCAAAAACCACGGACTAAGCCCACGAAAACGGCCAGAAATCACGAAATCACGAGTTTTCACGATGCCAGTAGAATCGTGTACCGGGGGTCATGGGGCATCAAAATCCTCCCGGGACCCAAAAACCGTGGACTATAGCCCACGGAAACGGCCAGAAATGCTCGAAATCACGTGTTTTGACGATGCCAGTAGAGTCGTGTACCGGGGGTCATGGGGCATCGAAATCCTCTCGGGACCCAAAAACCGTGGACTATAGCCCACGAAAACGGCCAGAAATCACGAGTTTCACGATGCCAGTAGAGTCGTGTACCGGGGGTCACGGGGCATCAATATCCTCCCGGGACCCAAAAACCATGGACTATAGCCCACGGAAACGCCAGAAATGCCCGAAAACACGAGTTTTGACGATGCCAGTAGAGTCGTGTACCGGAGGTCACAGGGCGTCGAAATCCTCCCGGGACCCGAAAACCATGGACTATAGCCCACGAAAACGGCCACAGATGCCCGAAATCACGAGTTTTCATGATGCCAGTAGAGTCGTGTACCGGGGGTCACGAGGCATCGAAATCCTCCCGGGACCCAAAAACGATGAACTATAGCCCACGAAATCGGCGAGGAATGCCCAAAATCACGAGTTTTGACGATGCCGCTAGAGACGTGTACCGGGGGTCACGGGGCATCAAAATTCTCCCGGGACCCAAAAACCTTGGACTATAGCCCACGGAAACGGCCAGAAATGCCCGAAATCCCGAGTTTTGACGATGCCAGTAGAGTCGTGTACCGGGGGTAATGAGCATCGAAATCCTCCCGGGACCCAAAAACCACGGACTAAGCCCACGAAAACGGCCAGAAATCACGAAATCACGAGTTTTCACGATGCCAGTAGAGTCGTGTACCGGGGGTCATGGGGCATCAAAATCCTCCCGGGACCCAAAAACCGTGGACTATAGCCCACGGAAACGGCCAGAAATGCTCGAAATCACGAGTTTTGACGATGCCAGTAGAGTCGTGTACCGGGGGTCATGGGGCATCGAAATCCTCTCGGGACCCAAAAACCGTGGACTATAGCCCACGAAAACGGCCAGAAATCACGAGTTTCACGATGCCAGTAGAATCGTGTACCGGGGGTCACGGGGCATCAATATCCTCCCGGGACCCAAAAACCATGGACTATAGCCCACGGAAACGCCAGAAATGCCCGAAAACACGAGTTTTGACGATGCCAGTAGAGTCGTGTACCGGGGGTCACGGGGCATCAAAATCCTCCCAGGACCCAAAAACCATGGACTATAGATCACGAAAAACGGCAAAAAATCACGAGTTTTGACGATGCCGCTAGAGTCGTCTACCTGGGGTCACGGGGCATCGAAATCCTCCCGGGACCCAAAAACCGTGGACTATAGCCCACGAAATCGGCCAGAAATGCTCGAAATCACAAGTTTTGATGATGCCAGTAGAGCCGTGTATCGCGGGTCACGAGGGATCGAAATCCTCCCGGGACCCAAAAACCGTGAACAATAGCCCATGGAATCGGCGAGGAATGCCCAAAATCACGAGTTTTGACGATGCCGCTAGAGACGTGTACCGGGGGTCACGGGGCATCAAAATCTCCCGGGACCCAAAAACCGAGGACTATAGCCCACGGAAACGGCCAGAAATGCCCGAAATCACGAGTTTTGACGATGCCAGTAGAGTCGTGTACCGGGGGTCATGGGGCATCGAAATCCTCCCGGCACCAAAAAACCGTAGACTATAGCCCACGAAAACAGCCAGAAATCACGAAATCACGAGTTTTCACAATGCCAGTAGAGTCGTGTACCGGGGGTCACGGGGCATGAATATCCTCCCGGGACCCAAAAACCGTGGACTATGGCCCACGGAAAGGGCCAGAAATGCCCGAAAACACGAGTTTTGACGATGCCAATAGAGTCGTGTACCGGGGGTCACGAGGCATCAAAATCCAAAAACCGTGGACTATAGCCCACAAAAAACGGCCAAAAATACCCGAAACCAGGAGTTTTCACGATGCCAGTAGAGTCGTGTACCGGGGGTCACGGGGCATCGAAATCCTCCCGGGACCCAAAAACCATGGATTATAGCCCACGAAAACGGCCAAAAATCACGAGTTTTGACGATGCCGCTAGAGTCGTCTACCGGGGGTCACGGGGCATCGAAATCCTCCCAGGACCCAAAAACCGTGGACTATAACCCACGAAAATGGCCAGAAATGCCCGAAATCACGAGTTTTCACGATGCCAGTAGAATCGTGTACCGGGGGTCACGGGGCATCAAAATCCTCCCGGGACCCAAAAACCGTGGACTATAGCCCACGGAAACGGCCAGAAATGCCCGAAAACACGAGTTTTGACGATGCCAGTAGAGTCGTGTATCGGGGGTCATGGGGCATCGAAATCCTCCCGGGACCCAAAAACCGTGGACTATAGCCCACGAAATCGGCAAGAAATGCCCGAAATCACGAGTTTTCATGATGCCAGTAGAGTCGTGTACCGGGGGTCACGGGGCATCGAAATCCTACCGGCACCCAAAACCGTGGACTATAGCCCACGAAAACGGCTAGAAATGCTCGAAATCACGAGTATTGACGATGCCAGAACAGTCGTGTACCGGGGGTCACGGAGCATCAAAATTCTCTCGGGAACCAAAAACCATGGACTATAGCTCACGAAAACGGCGAGAATTGCCTGAATTCATGAGTTTTGACGATCCCGCTCGAGTCGTCTATCGGGGGTCACGGGGCATCGAAATCCTCCCGGGACTCGAAAACCTTGGACTATTGCCCACGAAAACAGCCTCAAATGCCCGAAATCACGAGTTTTCATGATGCCAGTAGAGTCGTGTACCGTGGGTCACGCGGCATCGAAATCCTCCCGTGACCCAAAAACCGTGAACTATAGCCCATGGAATCGGCGAGGAATGCCCAAAATCACGAGTTTTGACGATGCCGCTAGAGACGTGTACCGTGGGTCACGGGGCATCAAAATTCTCCCGGGACCCAAAAAACCTTGGACTATAGCCCACGGAAACGGCCAGAAATGCCCGAAATCCCGAGTTTTGACGATGCCAGTAGAGTCGTGTACCGGGGGTAATGAGCATCGAAATCCTCCCGGGACCCAAAAACCACGGACTAAGCCCACGAAAACGGCCAGAAATCACGAAATCACGAGTTTTCACGATGCCAGTAGAATCGTGTACCGGGGGTCATGGGGCATCAAAATCCTCCCGGGACCCAAAAACCGTGGACTATAGCCCACGGAAACGGGCAGAAATGCTCGAAATCACGTGTTTTGACGATGCCAGTAGAGTCGTGTACCGGGGGTCATGGGGCATCGAAATCCTCTCGGGACCCAAAAACCGTGGACTATAGCCCACGAAAACGGCCAGAAATCACGAGTTTCACGATGCCAGTAGAGTCGTGTACCGGGGGTCACGGGGCATCAATATCCTCCCGGGACCCAAAAACCATGGACTATAGCCCACGGAAACGCCAGAAATGCCCGAAAACACGAGTTTTGACGATGCCAGTAGAGTCGTGTACCGGAGGTCACAGGGCGTCGAAATCCTCCCGGGACCCGAAAACCATGGACTATAGCCCACGAAAACGGCCACAGATGCCCGAAATCACGAGTTTTCATGATGCCAGTAGAGTCGTGTACCGGGGGTCACGAGGCATCGAAATCCTCCCGGGACCCAAAAACGATGAACTATAGCCCACGAAATCGGCGAGGAATGCCCAAAATCACGAGTTTTGACGATGCCGCTAGAGACGTGTACCGGGGGTCACGGGGCATCAAAATTCTCCCGGGACCCAAAAACCTTGGACTATAGCCCACGGAAACGGCCAGAAATGCCCGAAATCCCGAGTTTTGACGATGCCAGTAGAGTCGTGTACCGGGGGTAATGAGCATCGAAATCCTCCCGGGACCCAAAAACCACGGACTAAGCCCACGAAAACGGCCAGAAATCACGAAATCACGAGTTTTCACGATGCCAGTAGAGTCGTGTACCGGGGGTCATGGGGCATCAAAATCCTCCCGGGACCCAAAAACCGTGGACTATAGCCCACGGAAACGGCCAGAAATGCTCGAAATCACGAGTTTTGACGATGCCAGTAGAGTCGTGTACCGGGGGTCATGGGGCATCGAAATCCTCTCGGGACCCAAAAACCGTGGACTATAGCCCACGAAAACGGCCAGAAATCACGAGTTTCACGATGCCAGTAGAATCGTGTACCGGGGGTCACGGGGCATCAATATCCTCCCGGGACCCAAAAACCATGGACTATAGCCCACGGAAACGCCAGAAATGCCCGAAAACACGAGTTTTGACGATGCCAGTAGAGTCGTGTACCGGGGGTCACGGGGCATCAAAATCCTCCCAGGACCCAAAAACCATGGACTATAGATCACGAAAAACGGCAAAAAATCACGAGTTTTGACGATGCCGCTAGAGTCGTCTACCTGGGGTCACGGGGCATCGAAATCCTCCCGGGACCCAAAAACCGTGGACTATAGCCCACGAAATCGGCCAGAAATGCTCGAAATCACAAGTTTTGATGATGCCAGTAGAGCCGTGTATCGCGGGTCACGAGGGATCGAAATCCTCCCGGGACCCAAAAACCGTGAACAATAGCCCATGGAATCGGCGAGGAATGCCCAAAATCACGAGTTTTGACGATGCCGCTAGAGACGTGTACCGGGGGTCACGGGGCATCAAAATCTCCCGGGACCCAAAAACCGAGGACTATAGCCCACGGAAACGGCCAGAAATGCCCGAAATCACGAGTTTTGACGATGCCAGTAGAGTCGTGTACCGGGGGTCATGGGGCATCGAAATCCTCCCGGCACCAAAAAACCGTAGACTATAGCCCACGAAAACAGCCAGAAATCACGAAATCACGAGTTTTCACAATGCCAGTAGAGTCGTGTACCGGGGGTCACGGGGCATGAATATCCTCCCGGGACCCAAAAACCGTGGACTATGGCCCACGGAAAGGGCCAGAAATGCCCGAAAACACGAGTTTTGACGATGCCAATAGAGTCGTGTACCGGGGGTCACGAGGCATCAAAATCCAAAAACCGTGGACTATAGCCCACAAAAAACGGCCAAAAATACCCGAAACCAGGAGTTTTCACGATGCCAGTAGAGTCGTGTACCGGGGGTCACGGGGCATCGAAATCCTCCCGGGACCCAAAAACCATGGATTATAGCCCACGAAAACGGCCAAAAATCACGAGTTTTGACGATGCCGCTAGAGTCGTCTACCGGGGGTCACGGGGCATCGAAATCCTCCCAGGACCCAAAAACCGTGGACTATAACCCACGAAAATGGCCAGAAATGCCCGAAATCACGAGTTTTCACGATGCCAGTAGAATCGTGTACCGGGGGTCACGGGGCATCAAAATCCTCCCGGGACCCAAAAACCGTGGACTATAGCCCACGGAAACGGCCAGAAATGCCCGAAAACACGAGTTTTGACGATGCCAGTAGAGTCGTGTATCGGGGGTCATGGGGCATCGAAATCCTCCCGGGACCCAAAAACCGTGGACTATAGCCCACGAAATCGGCCAGAAATGCCCGAAATCACGAGTTTTCATGATGCCAGTAGAGTCGTGTACCGGGGGTCACGGGGCATCGAAATCCTACCGGCACCCTAAATCGTGGACTATAGCCCACGAAAACGGCCAGAAACGCCCAAAATGACGAGTTTTGACGATGTCGCTTGAGTCGTATTCCGGGGGTCACGGGGCATCGAAATCCTCCTGGGACCCGAAAACCGTGGACATAGCCCACGATAACGGCTAGAAATGCCCGAAATCACGAGTTTTCACGATGCCAGTAGAGTCGTGTACCGGGGGTCACGTGGCATCGAAATCCTACCGGCACCCAAAACCGTGGACTATAGCCCACGAAAACGGCTAGAAATGTTCGAAATCACGAGTATTGACGATGCCAGAACAGTCGTGTACCGGGGGTCACGGAGCATCAAAATTCTCTCGGGAACCAAAAACCATGGACTATAGCTCACGAAAACGGCGAGAATTGCCTGAATTCATGAGTTTTGACGATCCCGCTCGAGTCGTCTATCGGGGGTCACGGGGCATCTTAATCCTCCCGGGACTCGAAAACCGTGGACTATTGCCCACGAAAACAGCCACAAATGCCCGAAATCACGAGTTTTCATGATGCCAGTAGAGTCGTGTACCGTGGGTCACGCGGCATCGAAATCCTCCCGTGACCCAAAAACCGTGAACTATAGCCCATGGAATCGGCGAGGAATGCCCAAAATCACGAGTTTTGACGATGCCGCTAGAGACGTGTACCGTGGGTCACGGGGCATCAAAATTCTCCCGGGACCCAAAAACCGTGGACTATAGCCCACGGAAACGGCCAGAAATGCCCGAAATCCCGAGTTTTGACGATGCCAGTAGAGTCGTGTACCGGGGGTAATGAGCATCGAAATCCTCCCGGGACCCAAAAACCACGGACTAAGCCCACGAAAACGGCCAGAAATCACGAAATCACGAGTTTTCACGATGCCAGTAGAGTCGTGTACCGGGGGTCATGGGGCATCAAAATCCTCCCGGGACCCAAAAACCGTGGACTATAGCCCACGGAAACGGCCAGAAATGCTCGAAATCACGAGTTTTGACGATGCCAGTAGAGTCGTGTACCGGGGTCATGGGGCATCGAAATCCTCTCGGGACCCAAAAACCGTGGACTATAGCCCACGAAAACGGCCAGAAATCACGAGTTTCACGATGCCAGTAGAGTCGTGTACCGGGGGTCACGGGGCATCAATATCCTCCCGGGACCCAAAAACCATGGACTATAGCCCACGGAAACGCCAGAAATGCCCGAAAACACGAGTTTTGACGATGCCAGTAGAGTCGTGTACCGGGGGTCACGGGGCATCAAAATCCTCCCAGGACCCAAAAACCCTGGACTATAGCCCACGAAAAACGGCAAAAAAATCACGAGTTTTGACGATGCCGCTAGAGTCGTCTACCTGGGGTCACGGGGCATCGAAATCCTCCGGGGACCCAAAAACCGTGGACTATAGCCCACGAAATCGGCCAGAAATGCTCGAAATCACAAGTTTTCATGATGCCAGAAGAGTCGTGTACCGGGGGTCACGGGGCATCGAAATCCTACCGGGAACCAAAACCGTGGACTATAGCTCACGAAAACGGCGAGAATTGCCTGAAATCATGAGTTTTGACGATCCCGCTCGAGTCGTCTATCGGGGGTCACGGGGCATCGAAATCCTCCCGGGACTCGAAAACCGTGGACTATTGCCCACGAAAACAGCCACAAATGCCCGAAATCACGAGTTTTCACGATGCGAGTAGAGTCGTGTACCGGGGGTCACGGGGCATCAAAATCCTCCTGGGACCCAAAAACCAAGGACTATAGCCCACGGAAACGGCCAGAAATGCCCGAAAACACGAGTTTTGACGATGCCAGTAGAGTCGTGTACCGGGGGTCACGGGGGATCAAAATTCTCTCGGGACCCAAAAATCGTGGACTACAGCCCACGAAAACGGCTAGAAATCACGAGTTTTGACGATGCCGCTAGAGTCGTCTACCGGGGGTCACGGGGCATCGAAATCCTCCCGGTCCCAAAAACCGTGGACTATAGCCCACAAAAACGGCCAAAAAAGCTCGAAATCACGAGTTTTGACGATGCCAGTAGAGTCGTGTACCGGGGGTCACGGGGCATCGAAATCCTACTGGGAACCAAAAACCGTGGACTATAGCTCACGAAAACGGCGAGAATTGCCCGAAATCATGAGTTTTGACGATCCCACTCGAGTCGTCTACCGAAGGTCACGGGGCATCGAAATCCTTCCGGGACTCGAAAACCGTGGACTATAGCCCAGAAAAACGGCCACAAATGCCCGAAATCACGAGTTTTCATGATGCCAGTAGAGTCGTGTACCGGGGGTCACAGGGCATCGAAATCCTACCGGCACCCTAAATCGTGGACTATAGCCCACGAAAACGGCCAGAAACGCCCAAAATGACGAGTTTTAACGATGCTAGTTGAGTCGTGTACCGGGAGTCACGGGCATCGAAATCCTATCGGGACCCAAAACCGTGGACTATAGGCCACGAAAACGGCCAGAGATGCCCGAAATGACGTGTTTTGACGATGCCAGTAGAATCGTGTATCGGGGGTCACGGGGCATCGAAATCCTCCCGGGACCCATAAACCGTGGACTATAGCCCATGAAAACGGCCAGAAATCACGAGTTTTGACGATGCCGCTAGGGTCGTCTACCGAGGGTCACGGGGCATCGAAATCCTCCCGGGACCCAAAAACCGTGGACTATAGCCCACGGAAAACGACCAGAAATGCCCGAAATCACGAGTTTTGACGATCCGCTCGAATCGTGTACCGGGGGTCACGGGGCATTGAAATCCTCCTAGGACCCGAAAACCGTGGACATAGCCCACGAAAACGGCTAGAAATGCCCGAAATCACGAGTTTTCACGATGCCAGTAGAGTCGTGTACCGGGTCATGTAGCATCAAAATCCTCCCGGGACCCAAAAACCGTGGACTATAGCCCACGAAAACGGCCAGAAATCACGAGTTTTGACGATGCCGCTAGAGTCGTCTACCGGGGGTCACGGGGCATCAAATCCTCCCGGGACCCAAAAACCGTGGGCTATAGCCCACGAAAACGGCCAGAAATACTCGAAATCACGAGTTTTGACGATGCCAGTAGAGTCGTGTACCAGTGGTCACGGGGCATCGAAATCCTCCCGGGAACCAAAAACCATGGACTATAGCCCACGAAAACGGCCAGAAATGCCCGAAATCACGAGTTTTCACGATGCCAGTAGAGTCGTGTACCGGGGTCACGGGGCATCAAAAATCCTCATGGGACCCAGAAACCAAGGACTATAGCCCACGGAAACGGCCAGAAATGCCCGAAAACACGAGTTTTGACGATGCCAGTAGAGTCGTGTAACGGGGGTCACGGGGCATCGAAATCCTCCCGGGACCCAAAAACCGTGGACTATAGCCCACGAAAACGGCCAGAAATCACGAGTTTTGACGATGCCGCTAGAGTCGTCTACCGGGGGTCACGGGGCATCGAAATCCTCCCAGGACCCAAAAACTATGGACTATAGCCCAGGAAAACGGCCAGAAATCACGAGTTTTGGCGATGCCGCTAAAGTCGTCAACTGGGGGGTCACGGGGCATCGAAATCCTCCCGGGACCCAAAACCGTGGACTATAGCACACGAAAACGGCCAGAAATGCTCGAAATCACGAGTTTTGACGATGCCAGCAGAGTCGTGTACCAGTGGTCACGGGGCATCGAAATCTCCCGGGACCGAAAAACCATGGACTATAGCCCACGAAAACGGCCAGAAATGCCCGAAATCACGAGTTTTCACGATGCGACTAGAATCGTGTACCGGGGGTCACGGGGCATCAAAATCCTCCGGGACCCAAAAACCGTGGACTATAGCTCACGGAATCGGCCAGAAATGCCCGAAATCACGAGTTTTCATGATGCCAGTAGAGTCGTGTACCGGGGGTCACGGGGCATCGAAATCCTCCTTGGACCCAAAAACCGTGGACTAAAGCCCAGGAAAACAGCCAGAAATCACATGTTTTCATGATGCCGCTAGAGTCGTCTACCGGGGGTCACGGGCATCGAAATCCTCCCGGGACGCAAAAACCATGGACTATAGCCCACGAAAACGGCCAGAAATGCCCGAAATCACGAGTTTTCACGATGCGAGTAGAGTCGTGTACCGGGGGTCACGGGGCATCAAAATCCTCCTGGGACCCAAAAACCAAGGACTATAGCCCACGGAAACGGCCAGAAATGCCCGAAAACACGAGTTTTGACGATGCCAGTAGAGTCGTGTACCGGGGGTAACGGGGCATCAAAATCCTCCCGGGACCCAAAAACCATGGACTATAGCCCACGAAAACGGCCAGAAATCACGAGTTTTCATGATGCCAGTAGAGTCGTGTACCGGGGGTCACGAGGCATCGAAATCCTCCTTGGACCCAAAAACCGTGGACTATAGCCCACAAAAAAGGTCAGAAATCACGAGTTTTGACGATCCAGCTAGAGTCGTCTACCGGGGGTCACGGGGCATCGAAATCCTCCCGGGACCGAAAAAACGTGGACTATAGCCCACGAAATCGGCCAGAAATCTCCGAAATCACGAGTTTTCATGATGCCAGTAGAGTCGTGTACCGGGGGTCACGGGGGCATCGAAATCCTCCTGGGACACAAAAACCGTGGACTATAGCCCATGAAAACGGCCAGAAATCACGAGTTTTGACGATCCAGCTAGAGTCGTCTACCGGGGGTCACGGGGCATCGAAATCCTCACGGGACCCAAAAACCGTGGACTATAGCCCACGAAATGGGCCAGAAATGCCTGAAATCACGAGTTTTCATGATGCCAGTAGAGTCGTGTACCGGGGGTCACGGGGCATCGAAATCCTACCGGCACCCTAAATCGTAGACTATAGCCCACGAAAACGGCCAGAAACGCCCGAAATGACGAGTTTTGACGATGCTTGTTGAGTCGTGTACCGGGAGTCACGGGGCATCGAAATCCTATCGGGACCCAAAACCGTGGACTATAGGCCACGAAAACGGCCAGAGATGCCCGAAATGACGAGTTTTGACGATGCCAGTAGAATCGTGTATCGGGGGTCACGGGGCATTGAAATCCTCCCGGGACCCATAAACCGTGGACTATAGCCCATGAAAACGGCCAGAAATCACGAGTTTTGGCGATGCCGCTAGAGTCGTCTACCGAGGGTCACGGGGCATCGAAATCCTCCCGGGACCCAAAAACCGTGGACTATAGCCCACGAAAACGACCAGAAATGCCCGAAATCACGAGTTTTGACGATCCCGCTCGAATCGTGTACCGGGGGTCACGGGGCATCGAAATCCTCCTGGGACCCGAAAACCGTGGACATAGCCCACGAAAACGGCTAGAAATGGCCGAAATCACGAGTTTTCACGATGCCAGTAGAGTCGTGTACCGGGGGTCATGTGGCATCAAAATCCTCCCGGGACCCAAAAACCATGGACTATAGCCCACGAAAACGGCCAGAAATCACGAGTTTTGACGATGCCGCTAGAGTCGTCTACCGGGGGTCACGGGGCATCGAAATCCTCCCGGGACCAAAAAAACCGTGGACTATAGCCCACGAAAACGACCAGAAATACTCGAAATCACGAATTTTGACGATGCCAGTAGAGTCGTGTACAAGTGGTCACGAGGCATCGAAATCCTCCCGGGAACCAAAAACCGTGGACTATAGCCCACGAAAACGGCCAGAAATGCCCGAAATCACGAGTTTTCACGATGCCAGTAGAGTCGTGTACCGGGGGTCACGGGGCATCAAAATCCTCCTGGGACCCAGAAACCAAGGACTATAGCCCACGGAAACGGCCAGAAATGCCCGAAAACACGAGTTTTGACGATGCCAGCAGAGTCGTGTAACGGGGGTCACGGGGCATCGAAATCCTCCCGGGACCCAAAAACCGTGGACTATAGCCCACGAAAACGGCCAGAAATCACGAGTTTTGACGATGCCGCTAGAGTCGTCTACAGCGGGTCACAGGGCACGAAATCCTCCCAGGACCCAAAAACTATGGACTATAGCCCACGAAAACGCCAGAAATCACGAGTTTTGGCGATGCCGCTAAAGTCGTCTACTGGGGGGGTCACGGGGCATCGAAATCCTCTCGGGACCCAAAAACCGTGGACTATAGCCCACGAAATTGGCCAGAAAATGCCCGAAATCACGAGTTTTCATGATGCCAATAGAGTCGTGTACCGGGGGGTCACGATGCTCGAAATCCTACAGGCACCCAAAACCGTGGACTATAGCACACGGAAAACGGCCAGAAATGCTCGAAATCACGAGTTTTTGACGATGCCAGCAGAGTTGTGTACCAGTGGTCACGGGGCATCGAAATCCTCCTGGGACCCAAAAACCATGGACTCTAGCCCACGAAAACGGCAAGAAATGCCCGAAATCACGAGTTTTCACGATGCGAGTAGAATCGTGTACCGGAGGTCACGGGGAATGAAAATCCTCCCGGGACCCAAAAACCGTGGACTATAGCCCACTGAATCGGCCAGAAATGCACGAAATCACGAGTTTTCATGATGCCAGTAGAGTCGTGTACCGGGGGTCACGGGGCATCGAAATCCTCCTTGGACCCAAAAACCGTGGACTATAGCCCACGAAAACGGCCAGAAATCACGAGTTTTGATGATCCAGCTAGAGTCGTCTACCGGGGGTCACGGGGCATCGAAATCCTCCCGGGACCCAAAAACCGTGGACTATAGCCCACGAAATCGGCCAGAAATGCCCGAAATCACGAGTTTTCATGATGCCAGTAGAGTCGTGTACCGGGGGTCACGGGGCATCGAAATCCTCCTGGGACACAAAAACCGTGGACTATAGCCCATGAAAACGGCCAGAAATCACGAGTTTTGACGATCCAGCTAGAGTCGTCTACCGGGGGTCACGGGGCATCGAAATCCTCATGGGACCCAAAAACCGTGGACTATAGCCCACGAAATGGGCCAGAAATGCCTGAAATCACGAGTTTTCATGATGCCAGTAGAGTCGTGTACCGGGGGTCACGGGGCATCGAAATCCTACCGGCACCCTAAATCGTGGACTATAGCCCACGAAAACGGCCAGAAACGCCCAAAATGACGAGTTTTGTCGATGCTTGTTGAGTCGTGTACCGGGAGTCACGGGGGATCGAAATCCTATCGGGACCCAAAACCGTGGACTATAGGCCACGAAAACGGCCAGAAATCACGAGTTTTGACGATCCAGCTAGAGTCGTCTACCGGGGGTCACGGGGCATCGAAATCCTCCTGGGACCCAAAATACGTGGACTATAGCCCACGAAATCGGCCAGAAATGCCCAAAATCACGAGTTTTCATGATGCTAGTAGAGTCGTGTACCGGGGGTCACGGGGCATCGAAATCCTACCGGCATCCTAAATCGTGGACTATGCCCACGAAAACGGCCAGAAACGCCCAAAATGACGAGTTTTGATGATGCTTGTAGAGTCGTGTACCGGGGGTCACGGGGCATCAAAATCCTATCGGGACCCAAAGCCGTGGACTATAGCCCACAAAAACGGCCAGAGATGGCCGAAATGACGAGATTTGACGATGCCAGTAGAATCGTGTATCGGGGGGTCAAGGGGCATCGAAATCCTCCCGAGACCCATAAACCGTGGACTATAGCCCATGAAAACGGCCAGAAATCACGAGTTTTGACGATGCCGCTTGAGTCGTATACCGAGGGTCACGGGGCATCGAAATCCTCCTGGGACCCGAAAACCGTGGACATAGCCCACGACAACGGCCAGAAATGCTCGAAATCACGAGTTTTGACGATGCCAGTAGAGTCGTGTACCAGTGGTCACGGGGCATCGAAATCCTCCCGGGAACCAAAAACCATGGACTATAGCCCACGAAAACGGCCAGAAATGCCCGAAATCACGAGTTTTCACGATGCCAGTAGAGTCGTGTACCGGGGGTCACGGGGCCTCAAAATCCTCCTGGGACCCAAAAACCAAGGACTATAGCCCACGGAAACGGCCAGAAATGCCCGAAAACACGAGTTTTGACGATACCTATAGAGTCGTGTACCGGGGGTCACGAGGCATCGAAATCCTCCCGGGACCCGAAAACCATGGACTATAGCCAACGAAAACGGCCAGAAATGCCCGAAATCATGAGTTTTCACGATGCCAGAAGAATCGTGTACCGGGGGTCACGGGGCATCAAAATCCTCCCGGGACCCAAAAACCGTGGACTATAGCCCACGGAAACGGCCAGAAATGCCCGAAAACACGAGTTTTGACGATGCCAGTAAATTCGTGTACCGAGGGTCACGGGGCATCGAAATCCTCCTGGGACCCAAAAACATGGACTATAGCCCACGAAAACGGCCAGAAATCACGAGTTTTGACGATCCCGCTCGAATAGTGTATCGGGGGTCACGGGGCATCGAAATCCTCCCGAGACCCGAAAACCGTGGACTATAGCCCACGAAAACGGCCAGAAATGCCCGAAATGACGAGTTTTGACGATGCCAGTAGAGTCTTGTACCGGGGGTCACGGGGCATCGAAATCCTACAAGGACCCAAAACCGTGGACTATAGCCCACGAAAACGGCCAGAAATGCCCGAAATGACGAGTTTTGACGATGCCGCTAGAGTCGTCTACAGGGGGTCACGGGGCACGAAATCCTCCCAGGACCCAAAAACTATGGACTATAGCCCACGAAAACGGCCAGAAATCACGAGTTTTGGCGATGCCGCTAAAGTCGTCTACTGGGGGGTCACGGGGCATCGAAATCCTCTCGGGACCCAAAAACCGTGGACTATAGCCCACGAAATTGGCCAGAAATGCCCGAAATCACGAGTTTTCATGATGCCAATAGGTCGTGTACCGGGGGTCACGATGCTCGAAATCCTACAGGCACCCAAAACCGTGGACTATAGCACACGAAAACGGCCAGAAATGCTCGAAATCACGAGTTTTGACGATGCCAGCAGAGTTGTGTACCAGTGGTCACGGGGCATCGAAATCCTCCTGGGACCCAAAAACCATGGACTCTAGCCCACGAAAACGGCAAGAAATGCCCGAAATCACGAGTTTTCACGATGCGAGTAGAATCGTGTACCGGAGGTCACGGGGCATTAAAATCCTCCCGGGACCCAAAAACCGTGGACTATAGCCCACTGAATCGGCCAGAAATGCCCGAAATCACGAGTTTTCATGATGCCAGTAGAGTCGTGTACCGGGGGTCACGGGGCATCGAAATCCTCCTTGGACCCAAAAACCGTGGACTATAGCCCACGAAAACGGCCAGAAATCACGAGTTTTGACGATCCAGCTAGAGTCGTCTACCGGGGGTCACGGGGCATCGAAATCCTCCCGGGACCCAAAAACCGTGGACTATAGCCCACGAAATCGGCCAGAAATGCCCGAAATCACGAGTTTTCATGATGCCAGTAGAGTCGTGTACCGGGGGTCACGGGGCATCGAAATCCTACCGGCACCCTAAATCGTGGACTATAGCCCACGAAAACGGCCAGAAACGCCCAAAATGACGAGTTCTGACGATGCCGCTTGAGTCGTATACCGGGGGTCACGGGGCATCGAAATCCTCCTGGGACCCGAAAACCGTGGACATAGCCCACGATAACGGCTAGAAATGCCCGCAATCACGAGTTTTCACGATGCCAGTAGAGTCGTGTACCGGGGGTCACGTGGCATCGAAATCCTCCCGGGACCCAAAAACCGTGGACTATAGCCCACGAAAACGGCCAGAAATCACGAGTTTTGACGATGCCGCTAGAGTCGTCTACCGGGGGTCACGGGGCATCGAAATCCTCCCGGGACCCAAAAACCGTGGACTATAGCCCACGACAACGGCCAGAAATGCTCAAAATCACGAGTTTTCACGATGCCAGAAGAATCGTGTACCGGGGGTCACGGGGCATCAAAATCCTCCCGGGACCCAAAAACCGTGGACTATAGCCCACGGAAACAGCCAGAAATGCCCGAAAACACGAGTTTTGACGATGCCAGTAAATTCGTGTACCGAGGGTCACGGGGCATCGAAATCCTCCTGGGACCCAAAAACCATGGACTATAGCCCACGAAAACGGCCAAAAATCACGAGTTTTGACGATGCCTGTAGAGTCGTGTACCGGGGGTCACGAGGCATCGAAATCCTCCCGGGACCCGAAAACCATGGACTATAACCAACGAAAACGGCCAGAAATGCCCGAAATCATGAGTTTTCACGATGCCAGAAGAATCGTGTACAGGGGGTCACGGGGCATCGAAATCCTCCCAGGACCCAAAAACCGTGGACTATAGCCCACGACAACGGCCAGAAATGCTCGAAATCACGAGTTTTGACGATGCCAGTAGAGTCGTGTACCAGTGGTCACGGGGCATCGAAATCCTCCCGGGAACCAAAAACCATGGACTATAGCCCACGAAAACGGCCAGAAATGCCCGAAATCATGAGTTTTCACGATGCCAGAAGAATCGTGTACCGGGGGTCACGGGGCATCAAAATCCTCCCGGGACCCAAAAACCGTGGACTATAGCCCACGGAAACGGCCAGAAATGCCCGAAAACACGAGTTTTGACGATGCCAGTAAATTCGTGTACCGAGGGTCACGGGGCAACGAAATCCTCCTGGGACCCAAAACCATGGACTATAGCCCACGAAAACGGCCAGAAATCACGAGTTTTGACGATCCAGCTAGAGTCGTCTACCGGGGGTCACGGGCCATCGAAATCCTCCCGGGACCCAAAAACCGTGGACTATAGCCCACAGAATCGGCCAGAAAGGCCCGAAATCACGAGTTTTCATGATGCCAGTAGAGTCGTGTACCGGGGGTCACGGGGCATCGAAATCCTCCTGGGACACAAAAACCGTGGACTATAGCCCATGAAAACGGCCAGAAATCACGAGTTTTGACGATCCAGCTAGAGTCGTCTACCGGGGGTCACGGGGCATCGAAATCCTCATGGGACCCAAAAACCGTGGACTATAGCCCACGAAATGGGCCAGAAATGCCTGAAATCACGAGTTTTCATGATGCCAGTAGAGTCGTGTACCGGGGGTCACGGGGCATCGAAATCCTACCGGCACCCTAAATCGTGGACTATAGCCCACGAAAACGGCCAGAAACGCCCAAAATGACGAGTTTTGACGATGCTTGTTGAGTCGTGTACCGGGAGTCACGGGGCATCGAAATCCTATCGGGACCCAAAACCGTGGACTATAGGCCACGAAAACGGCCAGAAATCACGAGTTTTGACGATCCAGCTAGAGTCGTCTACCGGGGGTCACGGGGCATCGAAATCCTCCTGGGACCCAAAATACGTGGACTATAGCCCACGAAATCGGCCAGAAATGCCCAAAATCACGAGTTTTCATGATGCTAGTAGAGTCGTGTACCGGGGGTCACGGGGCATCGAAATCCTACCGGCACCCTAAATCGTGGACTATGCCCACGAAAACGGCCAGAAACGCCCAAAATGACGAGTTTTGATGATGCTTGTAGAGTCGTGTACCGGGGGTCACGGGGCATCAAAATCCTATCGGGACCCAAAGCCGTGGACTATAGCCCACAAAAACGGCCAGAGATGCCCGAAATGACGAGATTTGACGATGCCAGTAGAATCGTGTATCGGGGGGTCAAGGGGCATCGAAATCCTCCCGAGACCCATAAACCGTGGACTATAGCCCATGAAAACGGCCAGAAATCACGAGTTTTGACGATGCCGCTTGAGTCGTATACCGAGGGTCACGGGGCATCGAAATCCTCCTGGGACCCGAAAACCGTGGACATAGCCCACGATAACGGCTAGAAATGCCCGAAATCACGAGTTTTCACGATGCCAGTAGAGTCGTGTACCAGGGGTCACGTGGCATCGAAATCCTCCCGGGACCCAAAAACCGTGGACTATAGCCCACGAAAACGGCCAGAAATCACGAGTTTTGACGATGCCTGTAGAGTCGTGTACCGGGGGTCACGAGGCATCGAAATCCTCCCGGGACCCGAAAACCATGGACTATAACCAACGAAAACGGCCAGAAATGCCCGAAATCATGAGTTTTCACGATGCCAGAAGAATCGTGTACAGGGGGTCACGGGGCATCGAAATCCTCCCAGGACCCAAAAACCGTGGACTATAGCCCACGACAACGGCCAGAAATGCTCGAAATCACGAGTTTTGACGATGCCAGTAGAGTTGTGTACCAGTGGTCACGGGGCATCGAAATCCTCCCGGGAACCAAAAACCATGGACTATAGCCCACGAAAACGGCCAGAAATGCCCGAAATCATGAGTTTTCACGATGCCAGAAGAATCGTGTACCGGGGGTCACGGGGCATCAAAATCCTCCCGGGACCCAAAAACCGTGGACTATAGCCCACGGAAACGGCCAGAAATGCCCGAAAACACGAGTTTTGACGATGACAGTAAATTCGTGTACCGAGGGTCACGGGGCAACGAAATCCTCCTGGGACCCAAAACCATGGACTATAGCCCACGAAAACGGCCAGAAATCACGAGTTTTGACGATCCAGCTAGAGTCGTCTACCGGGGGTCACGGGCCATCGAAATCCTCCCGGGACCCAAAAACCGTGGACTATAGCCCACAGAATCGGCCAGAAAGGCCCGAAATCACGAGTTTTCATGATGCCAGTAGAGTCGTGTACCGGGGGTCACGGGGCATCGAAATCCTCCTGGGACACAAAAACCGTGGACTATAGCCCATGAAAACGGCCAGAAATCACGAGTTTTGACGATCCAGCTAGAGTCGTCTACCGGGGGTCACGGGGCATCGAAATCCTCATGGGACCCAAAAACCGTGGACTATAGCCCACGAAATGGGCCAGAAATGCCTGAAATCACGAGTTTTCATGATGCCAGTAGAGTCGTGTACCGGGGGTCACGGGGCATCGAAATCCTACCGGCACCCTAAATCGTGGACTATAGCCCACGAAAACGGCCAGAAACGCCCAAAATGACGAGTTTTGACGATGCTTGTTGAGTCGTGTACCGGGAGTCACGGGGCATCGAAATCCTATCGGGACCCAAAACCGTGGACTATAGGCCACGAAAACGGCCAGAAATCACGAGTTTTGACGATCCAGCTAGAGTCGTCTACCGGGGGTCACGGGGCATCGAAATCCTCCTGGGACCCAAAATACGTGGACTATAGCCCACGAAATCGGCCAGAAATGCCCAAAATCACGAGTTTTCATGATGCTAGTAGAGTCGTGTACCGGGGGTCACGGGGCATCGAAATCCTACCGGCATCCTAAATCGTGGACTATGCCCACGAAAACGGCCAGAAACGCCCAAAATGACGAGTTTTGATGATGCTTGTAGAGTCGTGTACCGGGGGTCACGGGGCATCAAAATCCTATCGGGACCCAAAGCCGTGGACTATAGCCCACAAAAACGGCCAGAGATGCCCGAAATGACGAGATTTGACGATGCCAGTAGAATCGTGTATCGGGGGGTCAAGGGGCATCGAAATCCTCCCGAGACCCATAAACCGTGGACTATAGCCCATGAAAACGGCCAGAAATCACGAGTTTTGACGATGCCGCTTGAGTCGTATACCGAGGGTCACGGGGCATCGAAATCCTCCTGGGACCCGAAAACCGTGGACATAGCCCACGATAACGGCTAGAAATGCCCGAAATCACGAGTTTTCACGATGCTAGTAGAGTCGTGTACCAGGGGTCACGTGGCATCGAAATCCTCCCGGGACCCAAAAACCGTGGACTATAGCCCACGAAAACGGCCAGAAATCACGAGTTTTGACGATGCCTGTAGAGTCGTGTACCGGGGGTCACGAGGCATCGAAATCCTCCCGGGACCCGAAAACCATGGACTATAACCAACGAAAACGGCCAGAAATGCCCGAAATCATGAGTTTTCACGATGCCAGAAGAATCGTGTACAGGGGGTCACGGGGCATCGAAATCCTCCCAGGACCCAAAAACCGTGGACTATAGCCCACGACAACGGCCAGAAATGCTCGAAATCACGAGTTTTGACGATGCCAGTAGAGTTGTGTACCAGTGGTCACGGGGCATCGAAATCCTCCCGGGAACCAAAAACCATGGACTATAGCCCACGAAAACGGCCAGAAATGCCCGAAATCATGAGTTTTCACGATGCCAGAAGAATCGTGTACCGGGGGTCACGGGGCATCAAAATCCTCCCGGGACCCAAAAACCGTGGACTATAGCCCACGGAAACGGCCAGAAATGCCCGAAAACACGAGTTTTGACGATGACAGTAAATTCGTGTACCGAGGGTCACGGGGCAACGAAATCCTCCTGGGACCCAAAACCATGGACTATAGCCCACGAAAACGGCCAGAAATCACGAGTTTTGACGATCCAGCTAGAGTCGTCTACCGGGGGTCACGGGCCATCGAAATCCTCCCGGGACCCAAAAACCGTGGACTATAGCCCACAGAATCGGCCAGAAAGGCCCGAAATCACGAGTTTTCATGATGCCAGTAGAGTCGTGTACCGGGGGTCACGGGGCATCGAAATACTCCTGGGACACAAAAACCGTGGACTATAGCCCATGAAAACGGCCAGAAATCACGAGTTTTGACGATCCAGCTAGAGTCGTCTACCGGGGGTCACGGGGCATCGAAATCCTCATGGGACCCAAAAACCGTGGACTATAGCCCACGAAATGGGCCAGAAATGCCTGAAATCACGAGTTTTCATGATGCCAGTAGAGTCGTGTACCGGGGGTCACGGGGCATCGAAATCCTACCGGCACCCTAAATCGTGGACTATAGCCCACGAAAACGGCCAGAAACGCCCAAAATGACGAGTTTTGACGATGCTTGTTGAGTCGTGTACCGGGAGTCACGGGGCATCGAAATCCTATCGGGACCCAAAACCGTGGACTATAGGCCACGAAAACGGCCAGAAATCACGAGTTTTGACGATCCAGCTAGAGTCGTCTACCGGGGGTCACGGGGCATCGAAATCCTCCTGGGACCCAAAATACGTGGACTATAGCCCACGAAATCGGCCAGAAATGCCCAAAATCACGAGTTTTCATGATGCTAGTAGAGTCGTGTACCGGGGGTCACGGGGCATCGAAATCCTACCGGCATCCTAAATCGTGGACTATGCCCACGAAAACGGCCAGAAACGCCCAAAATGACGAGTTTTGATGATGCTTGTAGAGTCGTGTACCGGGGGTCACGGGGCATCAAAATCCTATCGGGACCCAAAGCCGTGGACTATAGCCCACAAAAACGGCCAGAGATGCCCGAAATGACGAGATTTGACGATGCCAGTAGAATCGTGTATCGGGGGGTCAAGGGGCATCGAAATCCTCCCGAGACCCATAAACCGTGGACTATAGCCCATGAAAACGGCCAGAAATCACGAGTTTTGACGATGCCGCTTGAGTCGTATACCGAGGGTCACGGGGCATCGAAATCCTCCTGGGACCCGAAAACCGTGGACATAGCCCACGATAACGGCTAGAAATGCCCGAAATCACGAGTTTTCACGATGCCAGTAGAGTCGTGTACCAGGGGTCACGTGGCATCGAAATCCTCCCGGGACCCAAAAACCGTGGACTATAGCCCACGAAAACGGCCAGAAATCACGAGTTTTGACGATGCCGCTAGAGTCGTCTACCGGGGGTCACGGGGCATCGAAATCCTCCCGGGACCCAAAAACCGTGGACTATAGCCCACGACAACGGCCAGAAATGCTCGAAATCACGAGTTTTGACGATGCCAGTAGAGTCGTGCACCAGTGGTCACGGGGCATCGAAATCCTCCCGGGAACCAAAAACCATGGACTATAGCCCACGAAAACGGCCAGAAATGCCCGAAATCACGAGTTTTCACGATGCCAGTAGAGTCGTGTACCGGGGGTCACGGGGCCTCAAAATCCTCCTGGGACCCAAAAACCAAGGACTATAGCCCACGGAAACGGCCAGAAATGCCCGAAAGCACGAGTTTTGACGATACCTGTAGAGTCGTGTACCGGGGGTCACGAGGCATCGAAATCCTGCCGGGACCCGAAAACCATGGACTATAGCCAACGAAAACGGCCAGAAATGCCCGAAATCATGAGTTTTCACGATGCCAGAAGAATCGTGTACCGGGGGTCACGGGGCATCAAAATCCTCCCGGGACCCAAAAACCGTGGACTATAGCCCACGGAAACGGCCAGAAATGCCCGAAAACACGAGTTTTGACGATGCCAGTAAGTTCGTGTACCGAGGGTCACGGGGCATCGAAATCCTCCTGGGACCCAAAAACCATGGACTATAGCCCACGAAAACGGCCAGAAATCACGAGTTTTGACGATCCAGCTAGAGTTGTCTACCGGGGGTCACGGGCCATCGAAATCCTCCCGGGACCCAAAAACCATGGACTATAGCCCACGAAATCGGCTAAAAATGCCCGAAATCACGAGTTTTTATGATGCCAGTAGAGTTGTGTACCGGGGGTCACGGGGCATCGAAATCCTACCGGCACCCAAAATCGTGGACTATAGCCCACGAAAACGGCCAGAAATCACGAGTTTTGACGATCCAGCTAGAGTCGTCTACCGGGGGTCACGGGGCATCGAAATCCTCCCGGGACCCAAAATACGTGGACTATAGCCCACGAAATCGGCCAGAAATGCCCAAAATCACGAGTTTTCATGATGCTAGTAGAGTCGTCTACCGGGGGTCACGGGCCATCGAAATCCTCCCGGGACCCAAAAACCATGGACTATAGCCCACGAAATCGGCTAAAAATGCCCGAAATCACGAGTTTTCATGATGCCAGTAGAGTTGTGTACCGGGGGTCACGGGGCATGGAAATCCTACTGGCACCCAAAATCATGGACTATAGCCCACGAAAACGGCCAGAAATCACGAGTTTTGACGATCCAGCTAGAGTCGTCTACCGGGGGTCACGGGGCATCGAAATCCTCCCGGGACCCAAAATATGTGGACTATAGCCCACGAAATCGGCCAGAAATGCCCAAAATCACGAGTTTTCATGATGCTAGTAGAGTCGTGTACCGGGGGGTCACGGGGCATCGAAATCCTACCGGCACCCTAAATCGTGGACTATGCCCACGAAAACGGCCAGAAACGCCCAAAATGACGAGTTTTTATGATGCTTGTAGAGTCGTGTACCGGGGGTGACGGGGCATCGAAATCCTATCGGGACCCAAAGCCGTGGACTATAGCCCACGAAAACGGCCAGAGATGCCCGAAATGACGAGATTTGACGATGCCAGTAGAATCGTGTATCGGGGGGTCAAGGGGCATCGAAATCCTCCCGAGACCCATAAACCGTGGACTATAGCCCATGAAAACGGCCAGAAATCACGAGTTTTGACGATGCCGCTTGAGTCGTATACCGAGGGTCACGGGGCATCGAAATCCTCCTGGGACCCGAAAACCGTGGACATAGCCCACGATAACGGCTAGAAATGCCCGAAATCACGAGTTTTCACGATGCCAGTAGAGTCGTGTACCGGGGGTCACGTGGCATCGAAATCCTCCCGGGACCCAAAAACCGTGGACTATAGCCCACGAAAACGGCCAGAAATCACGAGTTTTGACGATGCCGCTAGAGTCGTCTACCGGGGGTCACGGGGCATCGAAATCCTCCCAGGACCCAAAAACCATGGACTATAGCCCACGACAACGGCCAGAAATGCTCGAAATCACGAGTTTTGACGATGCCAGTAGAGTCGTGTACCAGTGGTCACGGGGCATCGAAATCCTCCCGGGAACCAAAAACCATGTACTATAGCCCACAAAAACGGCCAGAAATGCCCGAAATCACGAGTTTTCACGATGCCAGTAGTGTCGTGTACCGGGGGTCACGGGGCCTCAAAATCCTCCTGGGACCCAAAAACCAAGGACTATAGCCCACGGAAACGGCCAGAAATGCCCGAAAACACGAGTTTTGACGATGCCTGTAGAGTCGTGTACCGGGGGTCACGAGGCATCGAAATCCTCCCGGGACCCGAAAACCATGGACTATAGCCAACGAAAACGGCCAGAAATGCCCGAAATCACGAGTTTTCACGATGCCAGAAGAATCGTGTACCGGGGGTCACGGGGCATCAAAATCCTCCCGGGACCCAAAAACCGTGGACTATAGCCCACGGAAACGGCCAGAAATGCCCGAAAACACGAGTTTTGACGATGCCAGTAAATTCGTGTACCGAGGGTCACGGGGCATAGAAATCCTCCTGGGACCCAAAAACCATGGACTATAGCCCACGAAAACGGCCAGAAATCACGAGTTTTGACGATCCAGCTAGAGTTGTCTACCGGGGGTCACGGGCCATCGAAATCCTCCCGGGACCCAAAAATCGTGGACTATAGCCCACGAATCTGCCAGAAATGCCCGAAATCACGAGTTTTCATGATGCCAGTAGAGTTCTGTACCGAGGGTCACGGGGCATCGAAATCCTACCGGCACCCAAAATCGTGGACTATAGCCCACGAAAACGGCCAGAAATGCCCAAAATGACGAGTTTTCACGATGCTAGTAGAGTCGTGTACCGGGGGTCACGGGGCTTCGAAATCCTACCAGGACCCAAAACCGTGGACTATAGCCCACGAAAACAGCCAGAAATGCTCGAAATGACGAGTTTTGACGATGCGAGTAGAGTCGTGCACCGGGGGGTCACGGAGCATCAAAATCCTCCCGGGACCCAAAAACCGTGGACTATAGCCCACGAAAACGGCCAGAAATCACGAGTTTTGACGATGCCGCTAGAGTCGTCTACCAGGGGTCACGGGGCATCGAAATCCTCCCGGGACCCAAAAACCGTGGACTATAGCCCACGAAAACGGCCAGAAAGGCCAGAAATCCCGAGTTTTCACGATGCCAGCTAGAGTCGTCAACCGAGGGTCACGAGCCATCAAAATCCTCCCGGGACCCAAAAACCATGGACTATAGCCCACGAAAACGGCCAGAAATGCCCAAAATCACGAGTTTTCATGATCCCAGTAGAGTCATGTACCGGGGGTCACGGGGCATCGAAATCCTACCGGCACCCAAAATCGTGGACTATAGCCCACGAAAACGGCCAGAAATGCCCGAAATGATGAGTTTTGACGATGCAAGTAGAGTCGTGTATCAGGGGTCACGGGGCATCGAAATCCTCCCGGGACCCATAAACAGTGGACTAAAGCCCACGAAAACGGCCAGAAATCACGAGTTTTGACGATCCAGCTAGAGTCGTCTACCGGGGGTCACGGGCCATCGAAATCCTCCTGGGACCCAAAAACTGTGGACTATAGCCCACGAAATCGGCCAGAAATGCCCGACATCACGAGTTTTCATGATGCCAGTAGAGTCGTGTACCGGGGGTCACGGGGCATCGAAATCCTACCGGCACCCAAAATCGTGGACTATAGCCCACGAAAACGGCCAGAAATGCCCGAAATGACGAGTTTTGACGATACCAGTATAGTCGTGTATCGGGGGTCACGTGGCATCGAAATCCTCCCGGGACCCAAAAATCGTGGACTATAGCCCACGAAAACGGCCAGAAATCACGAGTTTTGAAGATGCCGCTAGAGTCGTCTACCAGGGGTCACGGGGCATCGAAATCCTCCCACGGGGGTACAGTCCGGATCGTGTCTGAGTCGGATCGCAACCAACTTTGGGTTTCTGCCCTCTATAAATACCTCTTTTAAGTCGCCTGTTGTGGTAAGCCACACATTGTAAACCCACGGCGTTTGTAACCTCACCCCGATATAGTGAAGTATTGATGGCTGGCGCCCGTGGTTTTTTCCTCTCCTTTGTTTGGAGGGGTTTTCCACGTTAAAATCTCGTGTCCCCGTTGGTTTGATCGTTCCGCTCTTCGTCGTTTCTTGCTATCTTCTATAACACCTCCCTCTCCACGCGCAAGCAGGAACGCCGGCCCCCCACCCGTCGACGGCGATCGTCGTACGAGGCCGGCCGCGCAGCCAGCCCATCGATATGAATTATGAAATGAGTGGCGATCACGGCCGGCCAAAAGTAAACGTACAGCGTGCCGTGCGTGTGCCTCTTTGCCCGGCTTCTCTCCGGCGCTCGGCCTTTATATAAACTCCTCCACGATCCACTCCAAATCATCCCAAACCCACAGAATCCTCCCAGTTTTTTCGTCTTCGTCTTCGAGATAAACAAAGGAAGGAACAATGGTCTTATGCGGCGGTGGCGGCAGCAACAGGGGGAGCAGGGTGGCAGTGTGGCTCCTTCTGCTCGTCCTCCTCCTGCCGCTTCTTGCGACGCCACCGCCGCGCGTGGATGCCTGGGAGTAGCTTGGCGATGATCACGCCAGTGACGTCGAGGCATATGGCGGCCGGACGATGGTCTGGGGGCTGCCGGCGTTCAGTGGTGCCGGCAGGGAGAGGACGATGTCGGGGTTCGGCAATGCCGTGGCGGTGGCGGCGCGGGTGCTGGGGTCGATCCCGAGTCCCGGCGTCGGGCACTAGCTAGCTGCCTATACCAGCGCACGATCGTCTCAGCGACATGTGTGTTGCTTTCATTTCTTTCTTAACTAGTTTTGTCTTGCTTCATGCGCATACATCCGTTCTGTTTTCCATTCCCTGGAGTGATTGGACTTTGAGGTTGGGTATCTAAGGGAGGAAGAAGATCCCTCAACTCGTTAAGTGTGTGCAGACAGGTCCGGGTCCCACTCGTAAGAAAAGCTGTCATGTTATCGGCACCTAGTAATCAACATCTATTAGAGGATCATGTTTGTAATATGGTTCAGTGTCAATCACCGGTTGTTCTTGCTCGCACTCTATGATTTTGTTTTTTTAAGATAACACAACAACTCATCACCTCCCCATATAAGTTGTTGATCGTTGTGTTAAAAAATGTTTTGAGAGACAATCAATCGAAGAGAATAAATCTCGACCAGTCAGAGCGGGGTACCAGACTGAAGGGGTTACGGTGCAGAAAACAATAATTTTTCTAGCGTACGAAACCCTAACTAGTCAGGATCTATCTATCTAGTACATGTGATAACGGTGGCGGAACGGGTTACATTACCTCCATGTAGACCGATAGCGGGGATTACGCTCCCGCACAAGCGTTGACGATGAAGTCGTACGTAGCCGACCTCGAGGTCGCGGAGAACTTGCCGCGATGATGAAGTCGATGACGCCGGGGTATCGAAGATGATCTGCGTCGACGGGCGTCGGGCGGAAGAAGGCGGGGCGCCGGCACCATGGGGGGTGCGCCGGCGACAGAGGGGTAGGCGGCGCGGATGCTGCAGGGGCGAGACGACGTCGCCCAGGCTCCTCAAAAAGAGTTACCTCCAAGCACTCGCAAACATACGGAGCTTAGCGACAACCCCCGGTCATTCAGATCCAGCTGAAATCGCAGGGGTAGATCTTATCTGGAATCCCGCAGGGCAACGGTGCCCGGCGGTATAGCTTAGGTGGAGAGAGGGGGCAAAACGGGCGGAGAAACAGCTCGGCCGGCCTGCAATACAATTAATAGTATTTTCCAATCAATTAATCCAATTAATATGCCTTGCTATATAAAGGGGAAGGGGGTGTGCAAACCCCTTGGCTCCCCCATGTGGGACTAAACAAAGGAGGAGGGGGTGGTGCGCCCCCACCATGGGCTGGCCGAACCCCCCATGGGGCCCACTGACGTGGGGCTGCCTTTCGGGTAGCCCACGATAAGGCTACCTGGGCCACGCCAAGGATAGGAAGGCCCACAGAAGGCCCACGCGGGGTACCATGTAACCTAGTCCAAGTCGGTTAGGAAGCATAACCTGCCATATTTGTAGTTGCCATCGGCACCAACCACCCGAGACCTGGCTGACTATAAAGCCAGGAGGGTTGCTCGTCCCAGAGGACACGCTCATAGCTACGGCACAAACCCTAGCGAGATCGCAATCTCGCCATTGTAAACCACAACTCGCATCAATAACCAGACAAGCAGGAGTAGGGTGTTATCCTCCGGGAGCCTGAACCTGGGTAAATCCTTGCTTGTCAGCCGTCGTGACCACCTGCACTCATCTCTCTCCCCATCAATCAACCCGGGGTGCACAACCCTGGGATTTGTCGAGTTAACACCACGTCACCCACCCCCTTTGGTGGTGCGGCTCCTCCTCTTGGGCCCTCTTAGGGCCCATGTAGCTGGGAGCCCCCTTTTTCCTTTATTTAATTAATATTAAATTAATATAAAAATCCCATTAATTCATAATTAATATATTTATATATAATTCAACATCCCGTGACTCCGAAAACTCTTTCGGACCACCCGAACAACTTTCGGACATTCCTGGAACCATTCCAGACCTCCCCGGAACTCCTTCCGGACCACCGGAACTCTTTCCGGATCATTTCTCTCTCTCCAACTAATTCCTATAATATTCCAGAACTTATCTCCTAGTGTCACTAAGACCTTAAGTTTGTTACGCTACGGTTCGAGAACACTCCAGACATGGTTGAGACACTCCGCTCACCAATGACCGTCAGGGATACCTGGATGTATATGACAGCCCCTGTGCATTATACGAATATCGTCGTTGAACCATAAATATGATATTCATTCCCTTTGTCTCTGCGATACTACCTTGTCCGAGATATGATCGTAGACACACCGATGTCTTTGTTGTATCTCGTTACCGACGAAGGTTATTAAATCGTCTGCGATATTACATCTCCATGACCTAGTCATAAGCTGCGCAGCTATATAGATGCAATATCACCGAGTGGGCCCAGAGTATCTTTCCATTACAAGAATGGACAAATCTCGCTCTTGATCCTTACGTCTCGATGCTCTTTCGGAATACCCAAGATGGACACCGTTATTGTCATGCTATATAAGACACAACGTTTGATGCTCTCAAAGCACCCCTACGAAGCATCAATAAGTACGGTCTCACGGTCTAAGGAACAAGCTATCATATTCTTATCTATTGCAAATGACAAACATCGTAATACGATCTTATTGCAATACTTTGCGTATGTCCATCACCTTATTCAACTAACAAGATGACCCCATTGTCAACCGACGTCATTGTCCTTGATCGGGAATCTCGATCAACTGTTGCCCAATGGACTAGCTCATATAGAGGCTTGCTAGGGACCCGGTTGTCTATGTATCACACGTGTATCAATAATTCCGATTAATACAGTTATAGCATAATACACAAACCTATTATAAACTTATGAGATAATGCAATAAATACTACTTATTTATTTGCCTGTAGGGCATATCTCCTTCAGTCTCAACTTGCACTAGAGTACAAATAAACTAGCTGCATTTTACTTTATCAGAATCCCTTATCAAATAAGAATCATTTGATAATGCATGCTTCTGGAAGAGTGTTACTGCACAATCCATGATTGTACATGCTTTTGCGATTCACTGACATCAACTTGCTTGATATCACCATGTTGTCCAACAACATATATGCAAATACCGTAACTAAGGGTGTGTTTGTTTGGGCTTTTGGAGGCTTTCCACGAAAAAAAGCACCTCCGACGAAACAAACGCGTGAGCTGCGTGTTAGGCTTCGACAAAAGCACCCGAAATTCCTTCACAGTGAAAAAAGCACCTTCTGAGGGTGCTTCCTGAGCTTCCCATCAAATAGCCGAATCGGTACGACGTTTATTACCAAAGAATTGCCACCGAGTGTACGACTCCTGGAAAGTCTCGTAAGAAACGGAAAAAAACTGTCGTGGCCCAGCCCACGATCGTGTAGAATAGGAACAGTCCATCGTCCCTGACGCCACCGAGCGGACGACTCCACATCGATCGAGAAGCGCCACCACGGGCAGCTAGGGTTCTGCCCAGCGCCGCCGACGGGCGTCCCCAACCTTCAGAGGCTGTCCTCGATCGCCGCCGCCATCCCCGCCGTCCTCCATCGCCGCCGCCATCCCCGCCGGCCTCGTGCTTCCGCAGTCGCCGTCCTTCTCCGACCTGCCATCTGCCACCGGCCGAGCTCCTCTCCCGCTCTCACCTCACATTCCTCCCCATCCGCGACGGCCCGAGATCCTCTCCTGTCGTTGACTTCGCCGTACTCTGTTTTTAAGGTGAGCCACCCGACGGCATATTTTTTGCTTGATGCTTGTTCTGTTGCTTCCTGCTGGGGAATTGCAATGTTAGCTACTGATATTATTGTAGAAACATTTGCTAGATGAAATTGTTATACGCTTCTGTAATTGTTAGCTAAGAATATAAATAAATTCCATATACTATGTGTGATTACCGAGGCCAGTCGGCCCGTCGGCTACTGATATTATTGTGTAGTCTTTTTTTATTTACTTTGTTATTAATCAGCAATGGAGAAGGCTGTTTGGGATGCATACAACACTCGAATTACTGTGACCTCTGCATGGATGAGGTCAATGCAAACAACAGAGATGGGGGTTGTTTGAGCAAAAAGGGGTATCAGAACCTTGGTGATAAATTTGCCGAGAAAACATCAAAAAGGCTAACAAAGAAGCAATTTAAAAACAAATGGGATGCTTTGAAAAAGGATTATAGCGGTTGGATCGAGTTGCAAAATGCAACCGGGCTAGGATGGGATCCGGAAACAAAAACTATGGATGCTGATGATGATTGGTGGAAGACTCATCTAGCTGTAAGTTATATTTGTATGCCTTGTTTCATTTTTTGTCTATTGTGTTCATAATAGTTGATCTAATTTCTCTATTGTGTCTCTATTACAGTACCGCCCAGATCATGCAAAGTTTAGAAACGGACCGCCGGCCAACTTGACACAACTAGATGTCATGTTCAGGAAGGCTCATGTCACCAGAGAATCATCGTCCATTCCGGGAGAAGAAAGAGGAGATGACAACAAAGGTGCAATATTGTTGGATGACGAAGGTGATGGCACAAAGAAAACATCATTGGGGAAGCGCAACGTGGGTGGTGGACTGAAGGAAAAAGAGAGTCCCTTTTTCAAAGTTTACAACAATGCAATGAACTCTCTAGTCTCAAGGGCCGCAGAAGTTGGAGGTTCAAGTGACAAGGATGACCCCGTCCCAAATATGAAGCAATTTTTAGCGATGGTTCGGCAGACCGGAGTTAAGGAAGGAACAATGCTTATGTTCACAGCATGCAAGCTTGCCGTGAAAAGGGAGCATAGAGAGTTGTTCGCTGCCTTGGAAACATCTGAAGGGAGGCTTCACTATCTCCAGATGATGCACGATGAGATGAGCAAGTAGATATGTGTCACAACATATATACTATTTATTTGGCACTCCATGTAGACTTTTTGTGAACCATTATGTGTTTTATTTCTGATGATTTGCTACATTGGGGAATTAGTATGTGTGAATTTTTGGATCGTCTTGTATGCCATGTTCAAGTTATTGACATTTTCTTATGTCAAATTTGTAGGATGGATGGTGGTGGTGACAATGGAAGTGATGAAAAAAGGATTCGACACCTTCTTGGTGTTGCGCATGACATGGCTGTGTTGGGCTACATTGGTAATCTTTATCATGAGAAGTATTTGAATAAGGCACCTAGGAGGATTCCACAACAAACAGGACTAGAATGGGTGAATGAACAACTAGTTGATAGAAAAAGATGCTACAAAATGTTTAGAATGTACTCGGATGTGTTTGAAAGGTTGCACAACGTTCTAGTTGCTAGCTATGGGTTAGAATCAACTAGAGACATGGGTTCGGTTGAATGTCTAGCTATGTTTCTATGGATGGTTGGAGGACCACAATCATTTAGACAAGCAGAGAACAAATTTAGTAGGTCTCTTGAAACAATTCATAGAAAGTTTCAGATGGTGTTGAACAGTTTGTATAGATTGGGTAGAGACAACATAAAACCTGTGGATCGAAACTTCAAGGATGTGCACCCAAGACTTCAAGATGCACGCTTTTGGCCTCATTTCAAAGGTGCCATTGGCGCCATAGATGGCTCACACATTCCGGTTGAAGTTCCTGAAGAAGAAAGGGTTAACCATACTGGAAGACATGGTTACACATCACAAAATCTGCTAGCGATATGTGATTTTGATCTTAGATTCACATTTGTTGTTGCTGGATGGCCTGGTTCGGCACATGATAACCGCATTCTCCTACGCAGCATTGAGAAGTATCCACTTCAGTTCCCAACACCCCCTGATGGTAATATTTATTTGCATTGTTCACATGTGTAACATATGCATCATTATTGTTTTCATTATTAATATTTTTTCTCACGTGCGCAGGTACATACTATCTTGTTGATTCCGGTTATCCAAATAGAAAGGGGTTTCTAGCTCCTTATAAAAACAACACGTACCATTTACCCGATTTCCGTCGAGAAGGTGTACCAACAAAGAAGGAAGAAATCTTCAACCATGCACACTCATCACTTCGGAATTGCATCGAGCGTATTTTTGGAGTCTTGAAAAATAAGTGGCGCATTCTGAAGGGCATCCCTTCTTATGGATTGGTGGTACAGAAGAAAATTATCCTTGCTTGCATTGCGCTTCATAATTTCATCAGAGGCTCCAACCTACGTGATAAGCAGTTTGACAGATGTGATTTAGATGAGAATTACATTCCTAAGGTCCAAAGGCAAGCAATTACCTTGCCCGGTGACGTTCTTCTAGGGGCACTACACACGAGAAGCATGAACACAACACGGGACGACATTGCTGACGCGTTATTCAACGCAAGACAACGTTAGGACTATATGAGTTGCTAGTGAAAATGTATTTTCAGACTATTTATTTTTTCTCGATTGATGTGACAAAATTATATTTTGGATTTATATATATACATATGATGGATATATACTTTATTACTGGTAAATCGGTTACACTATCCGTTTTCAGAACTCTAAGGGTGTTCCAGACAATTCCACAAATTACAGCCAGACAGCCAGCTAGTTGCCAGACACTAACACTCAGAACAGTAGCTTTTCCTGCACAACAGCTTTCCACAGACAGCACCACAACCAGCCGCAGCCAGCCACAGACAGCCCAAACAAACACACCCTAAGTGAGACTTTTGTTTCCCAGCGCTTACTCTGATTATACTAACCAGATAACTGCCCTGAAAAACACACTCAGCCATAGAGAGCCCCTTGTAACAATTACAAACTCGCGATATCTACATATTTTCACACCAATGTAGAAAACTTGACATTCTAATGTCAATCCAACAACTAACACACCTCTACTTCCAGTAAATTCTAAATTTACTTTTATAACTGCTCTTCTTCCAAGAATATCGGTTATATTTCATCGAGCAGGTAATATGGTTTTTGTATGATGTCTAATATTACATAATAGACCCACATGTCATACAACCATTACTTTCATGCATCATTACTCTTAATGATCAATTGGATTCCAAAGGACCATCCTTTTGATTCTATTCTGACTCCTCAGATATAATCCAAAATAACTCGACTAGCTATTTAAAATTCCCGTTCTATTTCAAAATAGACACTAACTTTCAAATAGTTTAACAACTTCATCATATTCTATTGGTACAATCTCACAATGTGTTAAATACACAAAATGAATTCGGCTCCCACTCAATTTATGTCTCCACATATTTGACAACACGAGCTCCCACTCAAAAACATGTTATCCACATATTTGAGTTCCTAAGATCCCACTCAAAAATATGTTCTTCACATATTTCACCTGAGTGAACTAACTATGACTCCCACTCAAATCGACATTTTGGTCAAACCAAAATCATTGATCTACTATCAATTCGAATTTAATACAAACTACAGTATTACATTAATACAAATCCCTCAGACTTCAAGCATGTCTACACAAATGTAGTCAACAAATTTGATCTTGTCCAAGACACATTTCTTGACAAGACATGCTACCGCGTCTTTCTTATAGTCACATTTCTCATATAACACCTTATATGACGATTAAACAATCTTATTCCTCTAATAAGAATTGCAGCAACAATTACTCTCTTAATCCTTTCAAATGCAACTTGGATTTCCAGGCTCAAAAAGCCTTTGTTCGTACTCTGATATTTTCTCAACTTTCTTTGTATTCATATAGTGCATCTTGATCTGTCAAGAAGATCTGAAACACTTAATACAGTGTTGTGACCTGACAGCAATATTAAATATAACAGCACTTTATTTAGAAGTTTCTTTCATGAAAATATTATGATCTTTATGAAGAGGATTGCAAGCAGAAAACAATTTTCTAGTCTCCCTCACTCTTAATCACCAAATTTTCATTAGCAGACATATACTCTTTGGAACACCTTCCAACATAGGTCTGACACTTTATTTCAAGCTTCTAATTCCAATCCATAAACCATAATTCGAAAAATCATATTTTCCTCAGAATTACATAAACAACAAACTAAGTTTTGTTTCTATTTGGTTTTGGAATACACTCTCATCCAATGCGAACAATCTACAAAGAACCACTCATGTATATTCCGATTTATCGCATAATCATATACATGTCGACACTACTGTCGATCCTACAAATTCTCGTTGAGAAAAATACCTATTTTCTAAAGTGGACATCGACTATAATGTTTCGAACATATTAGGAGTTTCTAAGACTGATTCTGACAGACCACACTTTATTTTAAAAATAGAGCATGATAATAATTCCCCACATATCACTATATATGACATTATAATTTTGTGAAACAAATTTCCACAAGTCTTTTGTGTTGAAACCATAATTCAAAAATATTGTCCTTTGATCGAATCTTGTGAATACAATATTCACTAATCTTTCTTCTGAAAAACCCCATTTGATCTATTATCAAATTAATTTCAGACTTATGATTTGTCGGGCAAATACTCCTATTTACCAAAATCATAGGAGAATTCGGATCAAGCAATAAACACCATTAATTAATCATTAAAAATGACAGTCAATTAATTTCCTCTGGTATTGCAACTTCAATACTTGATTTCAAGCTTAATCAACTCGGCACTCGAAATACTTAAATGGACCAAAAACATCCATTACTTCTTTCATTGCTTTCATGACTAAACTCGACGGTGTTTGTTCTAGTAATAGAACTCTTATTCATAGGACACGCTATTTTATCATTTCTACAATTATGAATACTTATCATACAATCAATGTAACTGAGATGTGGAATCTTTATTCATAATATAAAACAACTGACTTGTTCCATAACATAAAACAACTGAACTTGTCTTATTACATGAATAACTTTGTCTTGCAACAATCAAGACACACACACTCGCTCACTATTACAAAAGATCTTATCAAAAACTATTAATGATAACTATGATAACTTGAGGACGTGAACACCAAATGGCCATCAACTCCTCGATCACCAGCTTCAACGCCAGGTCACATCAAACTGCGGCGCATATATGTGATAATTAGGACCTGTTTCACAAACAGAACAAGTATCAAATACTTCATCATATATCAAGAGGCGAATTCATAATTCTGTATATATCAAATATATACCTGTAGCATCGAAGATCTCTCCTTCGATGGAATCAACTTTCAGAGATTTGAATTCAGACACAAACTTGTAGAAGTTCATATCATCGGCCTTCAAAATGTACTTGCGCACATGCTTCTCATAGCTAGGAGGTAGAGATATCAGGACAGTCCGAATGGCACAAGAATCTGCCATCCAGTAATCGAAGACCATCGTCAGCTGGAAGTAGATGTCATACAATCTCTTCAAATGTGTCTTCAGACAGGTATGCTCCTCCATGTGAATGGTCTGGAACATTCTAAGCTGCCTGAATTGCTCACTCTTTAATTCATCCCCGAAGTGTGTCTTTATCGCATCAATCATGACGCTAGGCTCCTTGCGCCGAAACAACTCTTTCAACTCGGGTGCCAGGCATACGGTCATGGTGATCTCCACTTCAATGAATATGTCTCGACGCCTACGGAAATCATCTTCCTCCTCCTCGCTAGCAGAATCTCCTGGTCCTTCTCCTAACGGTTCATCGAGAACATATAGAATGTTGTTGTGTTCGAGAATGTTTCTAAAACCCTTGTACCATCTGATGAAGTTGGACCCGTCGGCTTCTAAGGTAGCATCCGGGCTCTTGAGGAAGTAACCGAAGTATAGTTGCGTAGTCTACAGATGTGATCGCAAAAGAGGTAAGGTAAAGTTTATAATATGTAGGTGAGTTTTAGTTTTATAATCTCATTATCTAAAACACACCATACCAAGATTATTATCCCTAAAAATAATAATGGCGATAACACGACCCTCATCCACCACACCACCCCCGATCATCACGGCCGGCAGCATAGCTTCAAAGGAGGACATAAAATGTCGATCACAACAACTCTGTGACTCGTGCTCGATCTTTCGATCTTCCCGTGTTCCGAGGCCATATTTCTGGATATGCTAGGCTCGCCAATCAAACCTCGAAGACCCTGCGCGTGCGACATGGCTTACACCCACTGTATGCGAACGACGAGATGTGTGACACCCGATCATCACGGCCTGCCTCATAACGTAGAACTTTCTTGGTGGTGCGCAACGAGGGAGAACACAATTTTGGTATTTGTTAGGGATCATCCTATTTATGATGCTACCGTTGTATATCTAGCATATAAGCAATCAATAGGATGCACACACAACAGCACACAAAAATGATGCAATGAAGTGCGATGTGACATGGTCGATGCGCCTGGACCTTCATGGCGCCATGTGCCTGGCCTCCGACGCCCCGGCATGGCTCCGAGTCTACAGAGCCCTCCATTGCCTCCGACAGTACGAGTAATATCAAAACTTACCGTAACCATGTCACATAAAATAACGCCTCTGCAAAACAAAGTTAGACGCCTCTAGCTTTATTTAGTTTTGCAAGTTTTACGTGGCAAATAGGCTTATTCGTAAGAGAATCGCTTCCCTACCTACGAACTTTGTACCACAACGTCGATCGTATAATTGCATGTTTAAGCATCCCTTTCGAGCCCTCCATTGAAAATGCTTTGCCTACTAGAGAGAGAGAAACAGACACCCGCCAGCCACAGATACGGTGCAAGCCGTATGTCAGTAGTGGAACCAGTCTCGCGTAAGCGTACGCGTAAAGTCGGTCCCGGCCGCTTCATCAACTCAATACCGAAGGCATCGCAAGTGCACGCTAGAGGGTAGCAAATATAAGAAAGACGCCCTCATTCAACATGAGTTCTAACCGTACCAGCAGTACTACGCATAGATCGGCTCTGATACCACTGAAGGGGTTACGGTGCAGAAAACAATAATTTTTCTAGCGTACGAAACCCTAACTAGCCAGAATCTATCTATCTAGTACATGTGATAACGGTGGCGGAACGGGTTACATTACCTCCATGTAGACCGATAGCGAGGATTACGCTCCCGCACAAGCGTTGACGATGAAGTCGTACGTAGCCGACCTCGAGGTCGCGGAGAACTTGCCGCGATGATGAAGTCGATGACGCCGGGGTGTCGAAGATGATCTGCGTCGACGGGCGTCGGGAAGAAGAAGGCGGGGCGCCGGCACCAGGGGGTGCGCCGGCGACAGAGGGGGAGGCGGCGCGGCGGCTGCAGGGGCGAGACGACGTCGCCCAGGCTCCTCAAAAAGAGTTACCTCCGAGCACTCGCAAACATACGGAGCTTAGCGACAACCCCCGGTCATTCAGATCCAGCTGAAATCGCAGGGGTAGATCTTATCTGGAATCCCGCAGGGCAACGGTGCCCGGCGGTATAGCTTAGGTGGAGAGAGGGGGCAAAACGGGCGGAGAAACAGCTCGGCCGGCCTGCAATACAATTAATTGTATTTTCCAATCAATTAATCCAATTAATATGCCTTGCTATATAAAGGGGGAAAGGGGTGTGCAAACCCCTTGCCTCCCCCATGTGGGACTAAACAAAGGAGGAGGGGGTTGTGCGCCCCCACCATGGGCTGGCCGAACCCCCCATGGGGCCCACCCCCTTTGGTGGTGCGGCTCCCCCTCTTGTGGGAGCCCCTTTTTCCTTTATTTGATTAATATTAAATTAATATAAAAATCCCGTTAATTCATAATTAATATATTTATATATAATTCAACATCCCGTGACTCCGAAAACTCTTTCGGACCACCCGAACAACTTTCGGACATTCCTGGAACCATTCGAGACCTCCCCGGAACTCCTTCCGGACCACCGGAACTCTTTCCGGATCATTTCTCTCTCTCCAACAAATTCCTATAATATTCCAGAACTTATCTCCTAGTGTCACTAAGACCTTAAGTTTGTTACGCTACGGTTCGAGAACACTCCAGACATGGTTGAGACACTCTGCTCACCAATGACCGTCAGGGATACCTGGATGTATATGACAGCCCCTGTGCATTCTACGAATATCGTCGTTGAACCATAAATATGATATTCATTCTCTTTGTCTCTGCGATACTACCTTGTCCGAGATATGATCGTAGACACACCGATGTCTTTGTTGTATCTCGTTACCGACGAAGGTTATTAACTCATCTGCGATATTACATCTCCATGACCTAGTCATAAGCTGCGCATCTATATAGATGCAATATCACCGAGTGGGCCCAGAGTATCTTTCCATTACAAGAATGGACAAATCCCGCTCTTGATCCTTACGTCTCGATGCTCTTTCGGAATACCCAAGATGGACACCGTTATTGTCATGCTATATAAGACACAACGTTTGATGCTCTCAAAGCACCCCTACGAAGCATCAATAAGTACGGTCTCTTGGTCTAAGGAACAAGCTATCATATTCATATCTATTGCAAATGACAAACATCGTAATACGATCTTATTGCAATACTTTGCGTATGTCCATCACCTTATTCAACTAACAAGATGACCCCATTGTCAACCGACGTTATTGACCTTGATCGGGAATCTCGATCAACTGTTGCCCAATGGACTAGCTCATATAGAGGCTTGCTAGGGACCCGGTTGTCTATGTATCACACGTGTATCAATAATTCTGATTAATACAGTTATAGCATAATACACAAACCTATTACAAACTTATGAGATAATGCAATAAATACTACTTATTTATTTGCCTCTAGGGCATATCTCCTTCACAGACAACAACAAATCGAGATTCAAGCGCACCAAATGCCAGCTCGCCATCTTTCCGACAATCCTCCTAACACTTGGTTAGGGTCTGAGATAGTCTTCACAAAAGTTGACCATCTTGGGCAGATGCCATCGTCGAAGTAGTAGCCCTTCGTGTACTGGTGCCGATTGATCTCGTAGATCACCGGGGCGAGCATGACCTTCAATAAGTTTGGCGAAGCCGGGGAGTACTGTAGAATGTTGACCTGGCTTGGACAAGCACTTCCGGTGACCTGGCTTCGAGCCACCACGTCGCGGTTGTGCCGCTCATGCGATGAGCCGGTGATACAGGAGAGGTCGCGAGGATCATCAAGTACTCTTCTTTTTTATACCAGCGTCAACTTCCTCTTCCAGCAGATCACCGAGCATCTCCTCGTCGTCAGAGTGCATGACCAAACAGACAAAACACCGAACATTGTGCAGGCAGGGTGCGCGCGAGGCATCAACGGATCTTGTTTTGTGGCTTGAATTGTTGCGGAGGTGAGAGGTGTGTGGCCTTCCTACGGGTTTGTTTGCGGCGGAGGGGACAGGGGTGTTGCCGGCGGCGAGAAAGGTATCGCGAGAGGGCGAGCAGGGGTGGGAAAGTGTGTTGGTTTCGCCGGCAAGCTTGCTCCACGCTCGCTTTTCTCTCCGCCGACGTCCCCAATCCCCCCCCCCCCCCCCCCCCCCCCCCCCCAACACGTTGGGTTCGTTCTGGAATCATCGGATGAAAAATCAGTCCAATTCGAAGCTTTCCAAAACAACGCTAATTTATCCACCGGAGTCACGAAAAAAACTTCTGAGATGACGCTTAGAGACACGCCTGAAGACGGCCTAAGGTTTTGTTTTGAAATTTTGAAATGACCTCCTAGAGAGCTGTAGACAGGATTAGGAGGCCCGAATGCCATTGCCATCCATCGATCGGCCGGTTCCACGTCAGAGCCACGTGGTGCTAAGCAATGCTGGCCCCACTTGCCTAGGAAGTGCTTATCACACTCGGCCACCGCCAGATTCAGTGTCCCGTGCTCGTTTTCCACGAAACGTCTTATAACCTGATTAGTTGTTTTTTTTTTGCTCCTATAAAAGAAAGAACTTGATGGGTGCATGTAGGGGTGGACCATCATCCAAATCCGGATGCCTCGACAAACATACCCAACTGCAGGTCGCGAGCACAAACAAGTACAACACACTCTCAGCTGACACCAATGCACACGCTCAAGAAGCTGGTGTCTTCTTCCGCTGAACATCTTCATATTAGGTAACAATGTACTGGTCTCTTCAGGCATGCGTTGTCGACGGTGCATGACGTCAAACATCACAATCGCCCACTCGCCCCATCAACATACCCGTTCTCGAGACCCCGCAGCGCTTCGCTGCCAAGATATGCCATCGTCCACACGCAAAACGATGCTCTCAAGAGGGGGAATGACAAGAACGACCTCACCATCATCCGATTATGTGAGACTAGATCTAGGGTTTTCCTTAGAGCACTTTGAGCAAGATGATGCATACTACAATGACGATGACTCGACAAGGAAACATCGTCCGCCATGTGACCAAAGTAGGTGTGATTTTCATCAGCATTTACACTGCTCGAACATGCATCTAACTGGATATGTTTAGAGCCTCGCTATGATGCGCATACGTTGAAACACGGGCATATCAGCCCCCCACCTCTCCCATCTGCCCTTCGCCAATCCCTTCATGAGCCCCCGACTGGAGAGAGGCCACCGGCAATAAATATGAACATGGATCAAATCTACAACACCCGCCACCATCACCCAAGAGCACACCGGAGACCGAAAACCCCGTTGACCCTCCGGTCATGTAGTGGACCACCGTCAGCGGCCGACCAGGGAGCTCTGCCTTGGCCGCCGCCACCACCTCTCACTGTTGTCGTCACACCCACTAGGATGTGCCTGTCAGTCAGGTCCCTTTGGCGACCTTGAGGGAGGATGAGAGACATTAGTGACGTGGGAGAGCCGGGAGGAAGATTAAGAATGTGAGAATGCAACGTTTTCCCGGACTAATAATAGCAACTAATTAACCCAGAATATACACCGTGTTTTTTCCTGACTGGAGTCAGCTACAATCTTTTCTTAAATAAAAAATAAAAGAATTCAGCTACTCCGTCTCAAAATTATTTTATTGGAGTAGAATTAGTGCGCTAGATAATTACTACCTCCGTCTCAAAATAAGACGTTTAACGCATCATAACATAACGTGGTACATTAAGATACAGAGGAAGTTTGGTTTCCGACCAGAAAAATGCATGCAGGGCAGAGTTGGTGTGTGCACTCATGGCTGTTCTTCCGGCATCCGGCAGGTGGTAGTAGTACCACGCCTGCCATGTTAACCATTTCTTAATCCGCGTGTTAGTGTTAGGTCCAACAAACGCCGGTGTCTCATTCGGTCAGTGCATAAGCAAATGACTAATCTACTCCAAAACCAAGCGGATCTAGCTGCTGCTGCTGATGTATGTATGTATGTCCAAACCCGGATTGGAGTAGAGTAGTACGCTTTGGGCATATATCAGATCTCCTTTTTTCCTCATGTGGACCTCTGATCCGCGCACTTCCCATTCCTCGTTTTCATCTCCGGTTCAGGCCTGCACCGCCAAATTTGGAATTGGAAACATGCACAGCTAAAATATGAAGTATATTTTGAGAAACACAGTACACATGTAGACGCTTATAAATACACGTATAAAGAGCCCGGCGGTTTAGATGGAAGCTACCCAAATGGTTGACCAAACAATCTTGGTGAACATAAAAAAGGCGCTTCGCCTCCGTAAGAAGAAGTAGGAAGCACAACAAACATTATGTATGGATATATGCATCACGACATGACCTTATGCATGAAGAACCAACGCCAATTGTGTCCGTACACGGCACGAGGAGGCCATGTGTAGAGAATATTGAGCATGATATATGTTACAAAATCCTAGTAAAATCGAAGCATAAAGAGTCATGTGGCTTAATTAGATGGAAGCTAATAGGCATACATATGGTTGACCAAACGATCTTGCTGGAAATCATGAAAGGCGCCCGCCTCCGTGAGAACTACCAAGCACAAAGCCATTATTTTTGTTGTGATCTGGGTTCAATTAAAATAAAGGTTAATTTCTGTCAGAGCGTCGCCCCCGATGGGTGGGCCATAGTGAGCGACACGACTCATTACCGATCTGGACAAATATATCTTGTAAGCCGTCGGTTTGAAATGACGTAACCTTGATATTTTGTAATCTTTTCAGATATAGTAAAATTTTATTGGCTTTTTCCACATTAAAACTTGGTGTTTCGTTATTCCTGCGTCTGCATCATTTATTAAAAAAAAGACATTATGGATCGTGCAACGACACCCATGGATGATTTGAACTTGAAGCGGACATGGTAATTTAGGGGTGGAAGGAATTAAGGGTCCGTGATGGTGATGGTGATGATGATGCCGCCACCAGCTGATGTGAATATGAATATGATCAGATCCTACTAACCTAACCACTGTCGTCGAGATCAGACCCGATAACGGAAAACCCTTTGCATTTCTTTCACGTCTCCGCATTCCTGCTCTGCTCTGCTGTGCGCCCCACGTCCAATTTGCAAACACCAAGCCAGCTCGCCGGCCGGCCACCCCAATCCGCCCGCCAAATCCGCCGTCGCTCGCCTCGTTCCGGCAGTAGGCCAGGCCAGGTCAGCTTCTTCAGGTCAGGTGAGCAGGGCAACCGTAGCCGCAGCCACCCTCCTGCCGCGTCATTTCCTTCCGGTCCGGATCCCTCCCGTGCGGCATTTTGCATTTCGCGCCGCGGGCGATGCCGGCGGCCGCCTCCTTGCTTTCGTTATAGATAGGTGGAGGAGGGGGGGATCTCTCTGTCTGTCTTCGCGCTCGAGGACCAGCAGGCGGCATGCCCGACGCGGACGCGGACGCCGGCGCCGCCGCGGCGGGGGAGGTCGTGTCCCCGCGATCCGGCTACTTCCGCCAGCGGAGCATGCACGCCCCGGATCTGGACCGCAAGGCGTTCGACGTGGAGAACCCGCCGGCACCATCCGCTGGCGCTGGCCCTGCCGCTGGAGGGGCCGGGCTGGGGCTGGGGCTGCGGCCCAGCGAGTCCGTCGCCAAGCTGGAGTCGCTGGAGCGGGCGGAGCGCGCCGCCCTGGCGCCGGCCGTCGTGCTCAAGACGGGCTTCTACATCCTCGTCTGGTACACCTTCAGCACCTGCCTCACCCTGTGAGTCCCTCCGCCGCTCGCTCCGGATCTCTCTCTGTTTTCGTCTCGCTCGCCGCCGCCGCGGGGAACCTTGAATGAATGATTTGCTTCTTTCCTCCTCCCTAGATACAATAAGACGCTGCTGGGGGATAAGCTCGGCAAGTTCCCGGCGCCGCTGCTCATGAACACTGTGCACTTCGCGCTGCAGGCCGCGCTCTCCAAGATCATCCTGCTCTTCCAGGCCAAGGGGCTGGACGCTGCCGTGGAGATGAGCTGGAAGGATTACTTCATGAGAGGTACCGTGCCCGTTTCTTGGTCTCGCTACCATCTCTCCGTCAATTATTACTACAGTAGTAAGTACAAATTGTGGTTTCTTCATGCTTCTGTCTTTTGCCTCTCTGCAGTCGTCCCAACTGCTCTGGGAACCGCGTTGGACATAAACCTCAGCAACGCGTCTCTGGTGTTCATCACGGTCACATTCGCTACCATGGTCTGTTATGGTCGAAATGATTGATTCCACTTCACCCTTTCGATCCATTCTTAATTGTGTTCAGCTGACTGGATAGCTAACTTGAATTCTGAAACTTTACCTTTTGCAGTGTAAATCAGCCTCGCCGATATTTCTTTTGCTATTCGCTTTTGCGTTTAGGTGAGTGTCGAAATTGGATACTGCTGTAGCAATAGCATAGCTTTCTCGTATTAAGGCTAATCGGGTAGTTTTCGTTGTGATGTCTGTTCTGGTTGCACTGATTATTGTTTGTTCAGCTTGCTAGTTACTTGTAGAATTGATTTATCCATATTACTAGCATAGCACACCCGTGCACTTTTACTTATTGACATTAACATCCATTTACTTTTAATTTTATATTGGTCTAACAATTGCCTCCTGGCTTGCAAGGTTGGAGAGCCCCAGCGTCAAGCTTCTAGGAATCATAGTTGTCATTTCTATCGGGGTTCTGTTGACAGGTATGTAGCCTCATAAGGTTTAAATGCATGGAAGTTTATCGTGGTCAGGTTCTGTTGACATTTTGTACATTATGATTTCCTTTTGCTTTCCAGTGGCCAAACACACTACTTTCAAATCATTCAGACCTAACAATTGCCAAATCCAAGTGGTTTTTTTTACTTTGACCTAATAAAATGAAAAACGGAGCACTTTTCGTTAAAAAGTTGATAAGCCAGACATATTCAAACACTGGCAGTTATATGGAGAACCGAGATGTTCTGGAAATTAGTATACCACTGGCGATCTTTTTATTTTTTTCTTAAACATTTGGATAAAGTTGTTTGGGGATATTATGCATGCAGTGTTTAGCATAGTAATTTTAGGGAGATGACTGCCTCACTAGGTAGAAAGTATTGTTCTTGTAGGCAATTTTCAATCCAGTACTGAGCTGAAGCTGCTGTACAAAGGATCTGTGGTTGTATGTTTCGATCAGCCATTTTTGGTTGTATAATATATTCTGCTCCCTCTATACGTCGAACTCGCCAAACAATTCCAGTTTTGTAGCTCAATTCTTTTCTTGTCTAAGTTACTGAAATTGTTGTCATTCAGTTTGCACTCCTTTTTGAATGCTTCAAGACAATATGCATCTTGGAGTTTTCTTTTACGCTTTAATAAAATAAATTCCATCAGTTGCCAGGGAGACCGACTTCGACTTCTGGGGCTTCATTTTTGTGACGCTTGCTGCTGTCATGTCAGGATTCCGCTGGTCCATGACTCAGATTCTATTGCAAGTAAGTGTAATAACTTATAATATTCAAATGCTTTAAGAGTTATCACCACCTCAGATATTTTCTTTATTTTCCTGTGAACTTCCTGTGCTAACGATTTGTTTTCTATTTTTGCATGTGAATTTTGATATTTCAAGAAAGATAGTTACGGTATGTTATCTTGCTTCATGCACACTTCAATGCTTATAATGCCCAACAGTTTTATTGCATCTTTTATCTATATCGATGAAACCATCTATTTAATTAAATTAAGGCATTTTTCTGGGGTTAGCTCCCGTTTCTTCTGTGAAGAAGCTTGGGTTTTTGCAATTCTATCTCTACTGAATGAGGTGGTGGACTTGAAAAGTTGGTTCCTTGAGGGTGTTGGATGAGATCTTGAGAGCTATATCCTCGCGTTTCCAGAGCCGCTGTACATTTTCTCACCAGGAAGAGAGAATCAAGTGGTTTAACAATTAAGAACTTGATATAATTGATACCCAAGTACACTATAGAATCTTAAATGTGGGTCTCTGCTGGATCCACCCCATTTCTCCTAGTAGCTCTTGCTCCAGCTTTCCATCTGGAGTCCAGAGCTTGGATAAATGCGGGGAAAATGTTATTTCAGTCAACTTTGCAATCCTGATGTAGGTGTTAATGACTTCAATAATCCATCTTCCTGTGGCAGGCCTAAAAGATCCAATTACCCTGATGAGTCATGTTACACCAGTGATGGCCATAGCCACCATGGTACTATCTCTCCTGTTGGATCCTTGGAGTGATTTTCGGAAGAATACATATTTTGATAACCCATGGCACGTCATGCGCAGTTTCTTACTGATGCTAATCGGAGGGAGCCTGGCGTTTTTCATGGTAACGAGTATTTATTTGATTACAAAACAAACTTGACAGAAATATCAGAGATGATTGGATGTCATGATATATTATTCGAATTGCAGGTGTTGACGGAATATATACTTGTTTCAGCAACCAGTGCTATAACAGTGACGATAGCTGGGGTAGTAAAAGAAGCTGTAACCATCTTGGTAATATCAGTACTCCCTCCGTTTTTTAATATAAGATGTTTTAGCTATCACACATGTTGTCTAGATACACACAAAAGTGAGTGAATATGGACACTAAACATGTCTAGATACAAGTTTGGACATTTGAATGTGAAAAAAAGGCTAAAACGTCATATATTAAAAAATAGAGGTAGTATATGTTTTTCCCTAAAAGATCAACTGCTTTATATTTACTTGCATCTGTATTGGCATGTGAATTCTCAAACACCTTCCAAAGTAATATCTTTCTATGTCAGCTGATATTAATGTAAATACTGTTATTAAACATTAATGGCACCTTACTTAAAATTAAGGATGATATAGGTGAGTAGGCAACAAGATAGATGATTAGACAATTGATGATATACCTTGGCCTTTCAGGTTGCAGTGTTTTATTTCCATGATGAATTTACTTGGTTGAAAGGTGTTGGTCTTATCACTATTATGTTTGGTGTTAGCTTATTCAATTGGTACAAGTAAGTGACTATTTTCCAGTTTTCCTATGTTTTTTGCAATATTAGTATGGACAACACAATCAAAGACTTTGTTATAATCTTGCGTGGAGCAGTATCTGTTTCCTGAGTCAAGCTAGAGTGCTATACAAATAAAACTTATTTCATTAATATTTGGTCAAGTTCTAATATGTGTTTTATTCTCAAAAGTAAATAGTGTTAGATGACCCTTATGATGTTTGTTTAGGATTTACCATGTTACCGTTCAGACAAGCTTAGCACCGAGGCATGAATATTGAACTGGTCAAAACCAAAATAAGTCTACCACATTTTCTTGACTTGTTGAATACTAGTCGCACGATTTGTTCTGGCTACATTTAGCATCTGCTACAGTGCTACCTACTATGATTTAGTGAAGGGTACAGTGGTCCACCGATCGTCAGTGTGCTTGGGTATAGCATGCACATAGACATTTATGAAAACAAATTTTTGTGGGACAAGGCACTATATCTGCCGCTTGATTATATATAATAGAGTTGACCCAGTTTATAAGGGAAACCGGGCCCAAAAACCATAAAAAAACATTTTTCATCGTTTAGCCTATGCCAAAATAGTTGAGGTTCACATTCATCTTCAAAATAATACCTCTTTATATTGTGGTGAATCAACTATAGGTAATTTAGCATACTATATTCATCTCTTCATGGTGTTGTAATATTTATGGCTAATGGCAGGTATGACAAATTCAAAAGGGGTCAGATAGATGAGGATGAAGTTACTTCACCTTCATTTAGTGGAGATGCCAAATACATTATTCTAGATGACTCGGAATATCAGGATGAGTTTCTGGATGAAGATACATGATTTTGGAATGTGGCAACATTTTAACTGCCACCTGGTAAGTGCTCCTTGCATATCATGTAAACAAGAACTACTTGCATGTTTGAGCAGACTTTGACACACAAATGTCACCCGTGCTTAAGGCTGTTGTTGAAAGTGATTAGTACATGTCTGTGTCCAACATAATGACTACGGTTGCGTAGATTATATTTTGTACTAGTCATCAGTGCATAAACAGTTCAACCTCCTACCTTTCCAATCCTCAAAAGGGGTGAAACGGAAAGGTGGAAGAGGGGACTTTTCGGCACTAAAATGCCCATGTTATAAAGTCTGGGTAGTATCTAAATGATTAATATCAAGAGAGATCTTGATCAAATATTTGGATTTTTGTGGAAGAATCTGACATGCTTAGCCACTTGGGAGCTTCAGTCCTGACATATGGCAGTAATGTTTGTTAAGATTATTCAGCTCTTGCCCTTACACTTAAGTGTTTGTTCTTTCATACTGACGATTTGATCAATCTCATTTTGGCAGGAATGGGGATGCCTTAAGACCATTCATGGCTGCTTATTGAAATAAATACTGATGGAGGTTTTCCACTTAGACGTATGAACACATGCAATTTTTGTGAACTTGATCCATCTCAAATCGAGGATGGATGCCCAATTCTCATTGTTGATCAAAAAGACATGCGAATTACAGTATCATACAAGCTAACTTCATCGGAATTTTGTTTAGAGGATTGGCAGCTCACACAAATCTACCTACTTGTTCATAATGGAATTATCGAGATCTGACAAATGCGTAGTGTTCTCATGTTCCCTTATGTGAGTACAACATGCACATGCTCATTAGGGACAGCCTCTGATATATTTTTGGTGCCTAGCCTAGGTATGTTCATCCTCTTTGTAGATTGAATTGTAAGCGTAACCACACATACCCCACACGTGTTGCTCCCTTGAAAGTTAGGGACAGCCTCTGATATTTGTAACCTGTAAAACTACAAGTGGAAAAGATTGTTCTTCTCTATTGTTGCATCTTGTACCATTGTACTTTGTACTCAAGCACTAGTATCTCGTCCCTCTTGCTGAAGGAAATTAAAGGAAAACCGTGTTTTGGTCATTCGTTTCCTACTCCACTTACTACCGTTTGATAGGTTGTTGGAACTGCTTGAAACCACAACAAAACTCATAACCTTTCCATTCGGGGAAAGACAGATCAAATCGCTCGACTCTTTTTTTATGCAAAGTTGCAACTAAATCCGATTGGTCACAACAGAAACATCTCTCTAACATGAGAGTGCGAACTATGCTCAGTTAAGTCACCGGAGAACAACAGTTGATTATCTACATGAATGTGCGATCAGATAATTCTCATGTAGAGTTCATATTTCATCCAGAAACAGAGTAGCAATTGGTCAGCCTTTTTCTCCACACAGCCGGCTTGGATATCTACCACGAACTATTTCTTCTGGAATTCGTGTGCACGCATCAGAATCTCATCTTTCAACTCTGCATTCCAGACCAAAAAAATAGTAGTATCATCAAATAGTGATGTCACTGGAATTACGTGGATAAGACAGCACTGCTACCAGCTGGGAAAATATTTAGATGATCCAGCTGCAAACACTTATAAAAAAACTTCCAAGTTCTGGGAATAAAAGTTACTGCATGCATTATGGGGTGATATTGGCCCCTGCAAATTTTCGACCAAAAAGATGCACACTTCATCAATGATGTCTATCCAGGAGTTCTCTTCAGAACATCAACTGCACCTTATGAACTATTTAATCTTCATTCAGGCCAGAAGATCTGCACCACCAACTCATTGGGCACATTTCATTGGTTCCCAGGTTACCAACATCATTATCTCCGGTACCAACATTGTTACTATGCTCCACCTTATTCTCTCTAGCAGCTTCTTCCTGCGTGCAAAAAATACAATAAGGCAGAAAAAAAAACATGCTATGCAAACTTGAAGGCTGAAGATACCCTTGGTGAACTGTTTTCTAGGCTGACGTTACAAGTGGCCCCCATATCATCTGCACTCGTAGCATGCTCCTGCTTATTATCAGTAGCACCTTCTTTCTGCATACGCCAAACAAGTTGTGTCACATAGTGCAAGGATTAAACCACATATGCTCAGTTTGTCAGAGATTCTAATCTCTGCACCTACTTGGACTATTTCATGCAGAATGTTTCAGTGCATACTTCAGATGAATAAAAGAATCAAATTTGAACTCTTAAACACTAGTACTAGATCAAGAGAATCAGCTTCCAAGAATGTTTCCCATTCCTCAGACTAAAATTAGTGAAGCTACAGTCTCTAGCTAGTATTGCAATCAAATGTAATTGCATCGGGCGATTAACAAGGCTCTCTTTCAAGGTGAGATTTTATTACATTTCCTCTCCTGTTCCAATATCAGTACTGACCTCCTGGGTAGATTTACAAAGCTCCATAGGTGTGTCGTCTTTGGAGCTCAGAGGGTCTATATCATTTGTATCCTCCTGCATAACATAGTTTGAAGTTACCCCCTCTAATTCCACATATATATAATAGTGCAGATAAAGAGTTATCCCTAAATCAATCAAGAAATCAATGAGAAAAACATGCAAGGCAGCAAAAAACTTCAATACAAAATATTAATGCACATCATATGTCAGTTTTTAACTTTTATACCGCTAACAATCACTAGTACAAACCTTTTCAGCAGATTCTGTGGCATTCTCTTGCTCATGAACCACTCCATCATGACCATTACTTGAAGGGACGCTCTTCATTGTATCAGCATCCTCCTGAAAGTAACACCCAAATCAGATCCAGACTAAGCAACAATCTCATCAATCATCATCCTGGATAAGGATATTATTACATTTACTTTCCTGTTTTCATGATCTCACTCTAAGTATAAGGAACCAATATCAGTACTGACCTCCTGGATAGATTTACAAAGCTCCATAGGTGTGTCGTCTTTGGAGCTCAGAGGGTCTATATCATTTATATCCTCCTGCATAACATAGTTTGAAGTTACCACATATATATAATAGTGCAGATAAAGAGTTATCCCTAAATGGCTAAATAAATTAAGAAATCAATGAGAAAAACATGCAAGGCAGCAAAAAACTTCAATACAAAATATTAATGCACATCATATGTCAGTTTTTAACTTTTATACCGCTAACAATCACTAGTACAAACCTTTTCAGTAGATTCTGTGCCATTCTCTTGCTCATGAACCACTCCATCATGACCATTACTTGAAGGGCCACTCTTCATTGTATCAGCATCCTCCTGAAAGTAACACCCAAATCAGATCCAGACTAAGCAACAATCTCATCAATCATCATCCTCGATAAGGATATTATTACATTTACTTTACTGTTTTCATGGTCCCGCTCTAAGTATAAGGAACCAATATCAGTACTTACCACCTGGATAGATTTACAAAGCTCCATAGGTGTGTCGTCTTTGGAGCTCAGAGGGTCTATATCATTTGCATCCTCCTGCATAAGTTACCCCCCTTTAATTCCACATATATAGTACTGCAGATAAAGAGTTTTTTTTTGCGGGTAAAAGCGGATTTTATTACTCAATAGAGATTACAAGCAGGTCGGTGTCTAGAATCTGACGGAGACAATCAGGTCCCGAGCTGCACCAGGTCATAGTTCTACTCTGTTGACTCGCAAAGGATGCAAGACAATCACTAGCCCTATTTTGTGATCTATCCACTTTTACAAAGGAAATAGTAGTACCAAAATTAACTAAAGCCTTAATATCTGCTATAAGAAACGAAAATGGCGACCAATCAACTTTAGGATTGTTTATTGCATCAACTAGAACGGCGCAATTCAGCTCCACCATCATTGGCTTGTAACTCCATTGTTGGGCAAGGGCAAGCCCCTCTCTACAAGCTAGCACTTCCGCTTCGAGAGCTTCCGAACACCTGATAAACTGTCGACAGGCAGAAACAATTACATGCCCCTCATCATCTCACAGCACCATGCCGGCACCAGCAGTGCCATCCTCAACACGGAAAGAGCCATCACAGTTTAATTTTACCCACCCCTGCTTCGGTTTTACCCAATTAAGGGGTTTAGCTTCCTAAACATGGGGTTTTGTTGATTTCAAACTTATCGAACCCGCCACCTGTTTGCCCTTAATTGACAATTTCTTCAGTAGATAGTTGTCGAGTTTGTCTGAATAAGTTCAGATAGCTCATCAAGAAGCGCCTATCCCTCAATCAATCAAGAAATCAATGAGAAAAACATGAAAGGCAGCAAAAAACTTCAATACAAAATATTGATGGACATCATATGTGAGTTTTTAACTTTTATACCGCTAACAATCACTAGTACAAACCTTTTCAGCAGATTTTGTGGCATTCTCTTGCTCGTGAACCACTTCATCATGAGCATTACTTGAAGGGCCGCTCTTCATTGTATCAACATCCTCCTGAAAGTAACAACCAAATCAGATCCTGACCAAGCAACAATCTCATCATCGATCAGTAATCATTTAACATGATGTAGACCTTTGCTGCAACCTCATCAGTCAAGAGGGCGTTAGTCATCCTGCTATCATCATCGTCCTGCAATCAACAACTCAATCAGAACTAGAGCCAGTAATCTCGTGATCTCAATGGTCAATAATCACTCGACAAGTTTGCACACCATGGTTACCTGCTTATCACTCAAGAAGCTGTTCTTCCCCAAACTAACATCCTCCTAAAATCAACAGCAAAACATATTAACTGAGGAGCAATCTCACAGACCGTCAACCACCATTTAACCGAACGTAATAGCCTAATAGGGTGCACACCTTGGTTGCATTATCGTTGTCATTCTCTCTAGTAACGCGCATATCAGCATTCTCCTGTGACTGTGATGAGCAATTAAATCAGAGTAAGCAGAGTTGCAGACAGTCCTGCCAGTGAGCGACCTGCACTGCAGCAACGAATAGCTGAAAAACCTTTGCCTGGTGAGAGGTAGCAGCGGCGTCCACCCTGGCGAGGGACTGCCCGAGCGTGCCGCGGGGGTCGATGACGATGCTGGGCAGCCTGTCGATGTCCCAGCCAAGGACGCGGCAGACGGTGGCGGCGAGCGCGCGGTGCGCCCGGCGCCTCCCGCAGCGCGTGGCGGCGCGGGCGTGCTGCAGGAGGCCGATGCAGTCCCGGAACTTCCTGGCCCTGCCCCTCCTCACCTTCCTCCCCGCGCACCCCATGCACACGAACTCCCCTTCCTCGTAGCTCCGCTCGTAGTAGCCCCTGAGCTCGGCGTCCCGCTCGAACAGCCCCACGAAGAACCCCGCCGCCGCCTCCCCGGCGTTCTCGTCCTCGTCCTCCGATCCGGACCCCTCCTTCTCGTCTTCGCCGTCGCCGTCCGAGGCGTGCCCGGAGAAGAACTCCTCCGCGGCGCGGAGGGCGGTGCGCTGAGCGAGCCAGGCGGGGGAAGGCGGAGGCCGGTGCGTGGGGGAGGAGGAGGAGGCGCCGGGCCAGGATGCGGGAGACGGGGAGGCGGGCGGGGAGGGCGCGAGGGGCCACTCGTAGCCGGGGTCTTCGGGCTCAGCCATGCGCTCGAGCCTGCGGCGCTTCCGCCGGTCGGCGCGGACGAGGGTGGAGCGGGATCCGCCCCGGGGGCCGGGGGGCGGGGAGGGGGCCGGTGGGCCGGAGCGCCAGAGTGAGTGAAGGTAGCGGACCTCCTCCGCGAGGCGGCGCTCGACGTCGACATTATGCGGCGGGGTGGCGGCGGCGCGCTCCCCGCGGTGGGATGCCTCCTCGCGACGGGGCGCGTGTCGCCCTGGGCGTCGGCGAGGGCGACCCATTGCTGCGGTTTCTGACGAGAGACGGTTGGTTTGGTGACGGCGCGTGGTTGCGGGACAGCGGGAGGGAGAACAGGCGGCGCCGTGCGTTTCGGCTGCCGGCTCTGTGGGGTATATACCCACATAATGCGGCACCACCAAAATAAAAACTGAAAAAAGATACTGTATTAAAAAGAACTTATTTTGATACACATATATTCATTTTGTTTTAGAATAACATATATTCATTTGTCCCACATATACTTGGCCAAAGGCCGGCCTGCCCCTAACAAAGCCCACGGGTAAAATCCAAGCCCAGGCCCATCCGACCTTCGGGTCAACACTCTTGGGTGTAGTGTCCCTCTTCAAGGGCTAGGTGAGGTGATGCTCATGTCCTCCTAAGAAAACATCAGTGCAAACCCTAGATCCATGTGACTAGATGATTGTGGCGTTCCGGTGTTGTTGACACCGTGGCGCATCATCTTTGAGGTGTGCTTCAGCCAGACCGCCAGAGGGAGAGTGGAAGATAGCAATGTTCAGTGTAAGGTTTTTTTGGCAATGACCACGAAGTTGAATGACGTCGCATTCGATGTAAGTATGTGGTGGCCGACTCCTTTACGTTTTCCACACAAACATCTCAGATTGTCTGTCGATGTGAAGGAAAGTCTATTGGCTTGCATATTTTCCCCACGCTCTCGCTCAAACTCAAGATAGTTCGTGGCTTTGCGGTGAAGTTGAAGTTGGTCGGCGAGAAGTGATGACGTTTTCTTCTCAAGGGTGCTCTTTGGTGTGCCAATGGACATCTCTCTTATTCATCATTGATAAAATTGACAAATATTTCACATTGCTTAAAAGAATAATAGTTATGTTTTTAACACCAGTTGCTCCGTTAGAATTTCCAAGTTCTTTCTTCAGTTTTGCTGGTGCCCTTTCCAGTTTTATTTGATTATATTAGGGTCAGTTTCCAGTGTGCAGGAGCCACAAAAGCTGTCACCGACGACCTTGCGAAGCACCAGCCACTGAGAAGATCGCCACATGCTAGAAGCTGTCTCATTTGTCATCCAACCATTGCACTCAGGAAACTGAGGGCACAGACGTACAGCAGCGGTACACAACTTGGAACAGATATAACATGGAGAAACGTTCAAATGAAACTTCAATGGAAACATCTATATCATCAGTCTACAATCACATTGCCATAACATCTGCGTAAAAGTTGCTCAGGAACATCAGCATGACTCAAAGGAGAACTCTAACGTCGAGGGGACAGGCAAGCCCGAGTTCATAAACAAGCTGAGAGGTGCTTCCACAGTCCACATTCCCTGGATACATACACCCAGCTCTGATTTCACAGATCATGCAGCAGGGGCATCGGCCATTTCCTGTTCGACGACAGTTTCCTGAACCGGGTAGTACTGGTAGTGCAGCTCCCCAACATCATCTCCTGAGAGCTTCTTCCATCCATCAGGGCCGACGTAGTAGACTGAAACCAAAACAAACTGGCAATGTCAACCAACAATACAAAAACTGAGGCAGGAGCAGATGGTCAGGAGAAATTTCAACATCTAACTAAAGCACATAAGTCACCCTGTCCAAGAATAGGCTGCAGATTCAAAATTACTCGTCAGTACTTGATTATATCATGGATGCTGCACAAACATACTGAAGGAGCCACCGTGGCGAAGGCATAATGGTTTAAAGTTATAGTGAAGCAGTATAAAGTGGAAGGTCATTTGACGTTGCCATGGCTGTTATTGCTGAAAGAACATATATGACAGGCTTGTACGAAACTATCATGCATAAGTAGACAATAATGGGGGAAAATCTAGACAAAGAAAGAGAATGCATACCACTAACGCAGCCACCACTTGCACCGTCACGGAATGTTGCGTGATAGATAGACCGCCGAGCTAACTCAGCAGCTTCCTCAATTGACATGTTGAATTTGTAACTGAAAGGTGAAGCACAAAAATGAGGGCATGCAACGTCAATATAATATAAGCAGCAAGCAAAGCAATGAAGCAGAGGTATAAAAGAACCTACCCCTCATCCAAGATACCATAAGCATATAGAGAACCAGAACCAACAGAGAACCGGTTTCCCTTGAGCCTTGCACCTTCACTATCAACATAGTATAGGCCTGGGCCCTAGATCAAGAGATAAATTGGTAAGCATAGACATACATGATACAACTTAAGTGCTTAACAAAATTAATTAACTATGTAAAAGGGCAACTCACTGTTTCATCAAATCCAGCAATCATTGTACCGATTGAAAGACCCATGCCGCGATATGAATAAAGGATATTAGCCAATGTCTTTGACGAACCAGCAATAGAGATCCTTCGCTTGTTCGCGAGCTCATGGAGTCGGCACTGAAGGAAGAGTCTTATGTTAGTCCTACTCAAAGATGAGATGCAAGTAGAGAAGCAGGTAATATTTTACCTTCACGCCCAAGTTTCTATGCCAAAACTGGCAATCAGCAGCCCCTCCAGCCATCGTTCCCAGCATGTAGGGATTTATCTCAATGATTTTCCTCACAGTTTGTGAAGCTGCAGAAAAAGAGACATGCGGTCATGTAAAACAGATATACAATATCTCAAGTGAGAATCCTTGCATCAGGCATTCGGAAAGTCTTTAATTGTAACACACATGCAAGAGCAAGTTGACAGAGGATCACGCCTTGTACAGAAATAAAGATCTCAGGATTCTTGCTTGGATGTCTATGACTATATGGCAGAACAAACATCAAACATAATTCATGTACTAAATGCCCCTTGCATTCAGTTGCTCTTCTCCAAACCGCAGAGGACATGAATCAGTATGCGCAAGCATCAAACATAATTTGTATATACTAAATGCCCCGATCATGTATTGTCCTTCTCCAAACTGCAGGGGGGAAAAATCAGTATATGCACAAACAATAGACCTTCAATTAGCAGACATGTATCCAACTGCAAGTATTACAAAACTTTCTTTTATATGGGATACGAAAACTAACATTCCTTGCCCAATGTTGGTGTAACATTAAATAGTGCTCAGCACTCTATCAACACTAATTCCACAAATGATTAGCATCCAGCTTCAATCAGTATCTTTGTATTCATAATGTAATCCAAATGCATAAATCATACCCAAGCACACGGTCACCACAACTGTTTTCAGGTTGTGGCACTACACTTCGGCTCTCAGAGTTAAGACTTAAGAAGCCCATGTTTCTCTGTCCTACAATCTACATACACTGTAACCTAATGAAACCTCTTACAGTAATTTTTTAAGAAATAGGAATCACTAAGACCTAGAGCTCTGGGCACAGGAAGAGTAAGCAAAAAACACCCCAAGTATAAATAGTCGCAAGCATCTCCTCCCGGACATAATCGATGAACACCGGAATCAAATTCCGCGTGGAGATCTAAACTTCGTGACCCTAAAATCACGCATCCACGGCAGCACCAATCGAACCCCCCCGCCACCAAACCCTAACAGAAAAGCGAGCCCGAGGAAGAGGACGGGGTGCTCACATATGTACCCGCCCATGCTGGCACGGGAGTCGGCGGCGACGATGACGCCCTTGTCGAAGATGAAGGAGAGCGTGGTCGTCCCCTTCTTGTTGTTGACCATCTCCTTGGTCGCCTTCTGGAAGCCATCGAACTGCACGGGACACAAGCGCACAGATCAGAGGCTGGGGCGTAGCGAATCCGGCAGATCGCGGCAAAGGGGATCGAGGGATGGGGGTGGGGGTGGCTCACGTCGTTGCAGGTGGGGAACTCGAGGGCGAGCAGGTCCGTGTCGGTGGCGCAGATGCCGCCGAACTCGTTGCCGGCGGCGGCGAAGTGGTTCTCGAGCGCGGAGGTATTGAGCCTCATCATCGCGTCGACGGCGTGGAGCAGCGGCGGAGGGAGGCGATGGAGTGAGTTTTTTTTTGTCTTCTCGGGATTTCTATGCTCTGTTTCTTTCTTGCGGGTTAAGAAGAAGAGAAGAGGCCAGCTTTATTAAAAGCTTGGGCCGCGCACCCGTTTGGATTTCGGCTCGAGTAGTTTGGTACTCTATGAGAGTCAGATTTCCTATGGACTTGGGCTTCTCAGCCCACTCTCCCATGTGATTTTCAAAAAATGTGAAGTAAATCGTGGGCCTTGGTTATGTTGAATTTTCTGCTTCTACAACTTTTTATCCAAAAGAGATAACCGCATCGACGGTTCTAATTCTTTTTTGGTACCTTCAGTTTGGTCCTAAATTTTTAAAAATGTATATTCAGATACTAAATCTTTCATAAGTGATTCACCTGAGGTCCTATTTGGATTTGACCACTTTGACCTGTCTACGTGGCGTTTCGACCACTGGTGCAAGACTCTAGCGATCGTCTTGCCGACCGTGTTCGTGTTGCTCTTCTCATGCTGATGTGGTAGTGGTCAAAGCGCCACGTAAAACAGGTCAAAGCGGTCAGAGCAAAATAAGATCTCGGGTGAATCATTTATGAAAGATTTAGGACATGGATGTATAATTTTTAAGATTTGGAACTAAACTGAATGTAACAGGAAAGAATTAGGACCGCGCGGGTGAGTTATCTCTATCCAAAAATATGACAAAATATCGACCTGTTGGAACGCCTGACCTCACGCTCTCTCCTCTAGCCACATGCCGTATTTTCATTCTATGCGAGCTACCTTAAGAGTGATCTTTGTTCACCAATTGTCGCTGAGATGAGGATGAGAGGTCACTGGACATGAGAAATGTGAATTCAAAACGAGATATCTTCCTGAAGAGAAATTGTGAGCTAAGCTCCACTTGTTGGATACCAAAGCACAACCAACTGTTACTGAATGCTGATGCAAGAGCAAGTGCTTGTGCAATTAAGAGCAAAACAATCACTTTCCCACCTCCTATTTCCCGAGTTCCTTTTATTTGATATTCCTTTTCTAGAATAACAAGCTACAGTCTTGGTATACCCCGAAAACACAAGTTGGAAGCACACTTTCAACATGCATAGCATCACAATTCCGTACGTGCTTACTCCGAACACACAGAAATTTAACATGAAACGGTTTCTGTTCCACAGAAACAGTAAAAGTTCCACGAGATTATAGCTGGAAAATCTTTGTACTGACACACAGATGTTTTTCAGAGCTGCACATATCACGAACTGAACACAGAAAACCGACAATAAAAGGCTAACCTAGTAGTGCACAAACAACAAATAAGCACACCATTTATTGTCACATAGAAGATCGCGGCCCGCCGCATCTCTTCCACCTTCCAAGTTTCTCGCAACCCTGGAAAGCATGTGAAAGATCAAAGGGATCAGCTCCCCTACTTAAGATCATACATACAGTAGATGCCAATGAATGTTCCTTAACTGACAATATAATTATGCGGTAGAAACCATAACCACAACTATCGACAGACGGGTCGCTTCCAAGACAACTTGATGAAGAAAAAAATAACAATATCATATCAGCATGTACCTTGCGGGGTTTAATAGCGAGCTCATTGTCTTCCATACAAACAGCCTTGAAACCCAACGGTTCCAGTACCTTCTGATAGCTGTGGTTCCACAAATATCAAGTCAAGAAACGAAGACAGGATAAGCTTTTTGTCCTACACAAAGCTGTGTCATCACCAAGAAAACTGAAGTTTTGCAACTGGAAATTAATTCTTTTGTGATAGCAATTGGACATGCATACATACTCAGCAACTGTATTATTGTATGGTGGTCCCCCTTCTTGATCACTGATCTGTGAAAAGAAACATTATATGCAATGCTCTCCAGTTGTGAACAAAATATTCTAATGGCCTCGAACGAAACCAGTCCTATTCGACTATTCGTGTGCGTACGCAGATTTATTTTGGTGCTAAGTACTCATTAACATATGCATCCAACTGTCCATGTTTCAATTGATGATGGTGTTATGGTCGGTTTGACCTATACCCGCAAGAAGCCCACTAGTGGCTAGATATGGTCTTAGCCCAAGTAAATTAGGGGCTTAGCCCAAGTAAATTAGGGTTTGAGGAGGCCGTCCTCCTATATAAACATATGTACCCCTTCGATATTAATCAGACAAATATTCAGTATCATACTGTCTCGTCTCCTGAAGGGAGACGGGAGACCTAACAGCCCACCAGCCTCCAACCCTAGCCGCACCGCCCCTCCTCCCTCCTCATCGCGACGGCGGCCAGCCGCCGGCGCCCACGCCTCCAGCCGCTCCGCCCTCACTTTCATCCCTACAACCTCCGCCCTAGATCTGGTAGAACCCTAGCCTCTACCACTTTGGTATCAGATTGCCTAGGTCTCATGGGTTCCAACGGCCCCAACACCAACACCACCTCCGCCGCCGACACCCCCGCCATGCTCGGCGCCTCCGCGCCGCCGGACACCGCCGCCGCCACCAGCGGCCAGGGCGCCGCCGCCGCCATCCAGGCCGCCGCCGACGCCGCCGCCCCTGCCGCGGCCCTCGCCCTCCTGCCCGCGACGCTGAGGGACATCGCCGACAGCCTCCGCGCCATCCGCCTCGACTTCGCCGAGATGCGAGCGGGCCAGCACCCGCCCCCGCCAATCGGGCCGCCCGCGACCGCCGATCAGCCACCGGCGGCAGCCGCCGCCAGCAAGGGGCGCTCCACCATCCAGTGGCCAGCGTCGCCCTCGCCGCTGCCTGCCTGGCACAACGGGCCGCCCATCTACACCGAGGCGGCAGCACAGCCGACGGTCCAGCGGGTCGCTCCCACCTTCGGCGACCCAGGGGGTTTAGCGGCCCCCTTCTCAGCCAGCGCATCCTTCACCCCCGGCCGCCAGGAGGGCGCCTACGGGGTCACGCCGATGGCGCAGCAGCCCCCTCGCTTCACCAAGCTGGACTTCGCCACCTACGACGGCACCACCGACCCCCTGAACTGGTTAAACCAGTGCGAGCAGTTCTTTCGGGGGCAGCGGACGCTCAGCGCCGACCGCACGTGGATCGCCTCCTATCACCTCCGAGGTGCCGCGCAAACATGGTACTACGCCCTCGAACAGGACGAAGGCGGGATGCCCGCATGGGAGCGTTTCACCACTTTGTGTCTGCAGCGGTTTGGGCCGACCCTCCGCGGCAGCCGCCTCGCCGAGCTGGGACGCCTCGCCTTCACCACCACGGTCCAGGATTTCGCCGAGCGTTTCCAGGCACTCGCCTGCCATGCCCCGGGCGTCTCCGCCCGACAGCGCGCCGACCTCTTCGTCGGCGGCCTCCCCGACCACATCCGCGTCGACGTCGAGATGCGCGAGCCAACAGACCTCCAGACGGCCATGTACTATGCGCGCGCGTACGAGCAGCGCGCCATCGCCATGCAGCAGGTTCAGGCGCAACGGAGCAGCGCCAGGCCCTTCTCCCGGGCCGCCCCGGCACCTACGGGGCCGCCTCGCCCGGCGCCCGCTGCCGCGCCCGCGGGTTCCGCTGCTCCGACCGGCCCCGTCGCTCCAACCCGCCATTACAAGCGGCTGACACATGCTGAGCAGCTCGACAGGCGCCGCAAGGGGTTGTGCTTCAACTGTGACGAACAGTATGCGCCGGGCCACACCTGCGCTCGCCTCTTCTACCTGGAGACGGTCGACGACGACGACGTGGAGGACCTCACCGCCGAGCTTGCAGCCGCCACCGTCACGGACGCCAGTGTCACGACCTATGGCCCGGTCGACGCCAAGGCCTTCGTCGTCTCGCTTCATGCTATGGCGGGCATCAAGACGGCGAAGACAATGATGCTGCCGGTGACGATCAATGGGGAGCGGCTCACTGCGCTGGTGGACACGGGCTCGACGCACAACTTCCTGCCCAACACCGCCATGCGCCGCCTCGCCATACAGCCGGCGGGCTCAGAGACATACAACGTCACCGTCGCCAACGGGGACCGCCTTACGTGTCAGGGCGTGGCGCGCCAGGTGCCCGTGCTCGTGGGCGACGAGCCTTTCTCCATCGACTGCGTCGGCATCGACTTGGGCTGCTACGACTTCATCCTCGGCCTCGACTTCTTGAGCACATTGGGCTCCATCTTGTGGGACCTCGACGTGCTGTCCCTCATCTTTTGGCGCGAGGGCGGTCGCCGGGTTCACTGGACGGGCTTGGGCGGCACGGGCGCGTCGCCGCGGCTTGACTTGATGGCCGCCGCGCTGGATGAGGCGCACCCACTCCTGGCCGACCTACTGCAGCAGCACGACGACATCTTCGCCGAGCCACAGGGCCTACCACCTTCGCGGCCTTGTGACCACCGCATCCACTTGCTGCCGAACACGGCCCCCGTTGCTGTGCGGCCGTACCGGTACCCCCAGCTGCAGAAGGACGAACTTGAGCGCCAGGTGGCGGTCATGCTAGCGCAGGGCATCATTCGCATCTCGACGTCACCATTCAGCGCCCCCGTGCTCCTGGTGCGCAAGGCCGACGGCACGTGGCGTTTCTGCATCGATTTCCGCGCCCTCAACACCGTCACGTCCAAGGACAAGTTCCCCATCCCCGTCGTGGAGGAGCTCCTGGACGAGCTGCATGGCGCGCGTTTCTTCACCAAGCTCGACTTGCGCTCAGGCTATCATCAGGTGCGCATGCACCCGGACGACATCGCCAAGACGGCGTTCCGCACTCACCATGGCCACTACGAGTTCTTGGTGATGCCTTTCGGCCTCTCCAACGCGCCGGCAACCTTCCAGGCCCTGATGAATGATGTGCTCAGCCCCTACTTACGCCGCTTTGTGCTTGTTTTCTTTGATGATATTTTGATCTACAGCGCATCCTGGGCAGAGCACCTGCAGCACGTCGCCATCATCTTCAACGAGCTTCGAGCGCATCGACTTCATCTCAAGCGCTCGAAGTGCTCGTTTGGCACCACCTCCGTCGCATACTTGGGCCACGTCATCTCCGCCAACGGGGTCGCCATGGACGCGGACAAGGTCGCCGCCGTCGCCGCGTGGCCGACGCCCCAGTCCGCACGCGCTCTCCGCAGCTTTTTGGGCCTCGCGGGATACTACCGGCGCTACATCCAGGATTTCGGCATCATCGCCGCGCCCCTCACACGTCTGCTTCGCCGCGACGCTTTCTCTTGGGACGAGGAGGCGGCCACGGCCTTCGCTGCCCTGCAGCAGGCACTCACGACGGGCCCTGTTCTACAGATGCCAGACTTCGCCGAGCCCTTTGTGGTGGACTGCGACGCCTCCGGCATCGGGTTCGGTGCCGTCCTTCACCAGGGCGAAGGGCCCCTCGCGTTCTTCAGTCGCCCTTTCGCCGCGCGCCACAACAAGCTCGCTGCTTATGAGCGCGAGCTGATCGGTCTTGTCCAGGCAGTGCGCCACTGGCGGGCGTACCTCTGGGGCCGGACGTTCCGTGTGCGCATGGACCACTACAGCCTGAAGTTCTTGCTGGACCAGCGCCTCTCCACCGTGCCGCAGCATCAGTGGATCAGCAAGCTCTTCGGCTTCGACTTCACCATCGAGTACCGCCCCGGCCGCCTCAACACCGTCGCCGACGCCTTGTCCCGCCGCGACGCCATCGACACCGGGGACGCGGCCGCAGACGGCGCGGCCCTTTGCATCCACTCCGGGCCCTCCTTCGCCCTCATTGACGACGTGCGCCGCGCCACCGCCGAGGCCGCAGATGCGCAGCAGCTGCGCCAACGCCTGGGCGACGGCGAGCTGGCCGCGCCGTGGCGCTTCGACGCGGGCCTACTTCTGCATGGGCGCCGCATCTTCGTGCCGGACCATGGCGAGCTGCGCCATCAGGCCTTATCCTTGGCACATTCTGCAGGACACGAGGGCGTACAGAAGACCCTGCACCGTCTCCGCACTGATTTCTATATTCCAGGAGATGGCGCCCTGGTGCGAGACTGGGTGCGGGCATGTGCCACGTGCCAGCGGAACAAGACGGAGACACTTCGCCCGGCGGGTTTGCTGCAGCCGCTGGACGTGCCGTCCCAGGTATGGGCGGACATCTCCATGGACTTCATCGAGGGACTACCGAAGGTTGGCGGCAAGTCCGTCATCCTCACGGTGGTCGACCGCTTCTCCAAGTATGCGCACTTCATCGCCCTCGGCCATCCCTACACGGCGGCATCCGTAGCACGCGCTTTCTTCGACGGCATCGTTCGCCTCCACGGGTTCCCGTCCTCCATCGTCAGTGACCGTGATCCGGTGTTCACGGGCCACGTCTGGAGGGACATTTTTGGGCTGGCGGGCGTCAAACTCCGCATGAGCACGGCGTTTCATCCTCAGACGGACGGACAGTCCGAGGTCGTCAACAAGATCATCGCCATGTACCTGCGCTGCATCACGGGAGATCGTCCACGAGCTTGGGTGGACTGGCTGGCGTGGGCCGAGTACTGCTACAACACGTCTTACCACTCCGCGTTGCACGCTACCCCCTTTTAGCTGGTCTACGGGAGGCCGCCGCCGGCGATGCTTCCTTATGCGGCGGGCACGGCACGTACTGAGACGGCGGACGAGATGCTGCGTACCCGCGACGAGATACTGGCTAAGGCGCGCCAGCGACTTCTTCAGGCTCAGCAGCTGGCCAGGAAGTACTATGATGCACACCATCGCGAGGCGGAGTTTGCGGTGGGCGACTGGGTCTGGCTACGCCTTCTTCACCGGACGACTCAGTCCTTGGACCTGCGCTCCAGGCGCAGGTTAGGGCCTCGTTATGCCGGTCCCTTTCGGGTGTTGGAGCGCATCGGCAAGCTCGCCTACCGTCTTGAGCTGCCAGAGGGCTCGCACCTCCATGGCGTCTTCAACGTCGGCCTACTGAAGGCCTATCGTGGCGACCCTCCGACTACTCCGCCGGTTCTTCCACCTACTTCGGATGGTCGTCTTGAGCCTGCCCCGGCAAGTGTGGTGCGCGTGCTGAAGGCCCAGCAGCGCCGTGGGATCTGGCACGTCTTGGTGCATTGGACGGGCATGCCAGAAGACGAGGCGACGTGGGAAAAGCTTGAAGATCTTCGCCAGCAGTTTCCAGAAGTTCAGCTCGAGGACGAGCTGTTTGAGAAGGCGGGGAGAGATGTTATGGTCGGTTTGACCTATACCCGCAAGAAGCCCACTAGTGGCTAGATATGGGCTTAGCCCAAGTAAATTAGGGGCTTAGCCCAAGTAAATTAGAGGCTTAGGAGGCCGTCCTCCTATATAAACATATGTACCCCTTCGATATTAATCAGACAAATATTCAGTAGCATACTGTCTCGTCTTCTGAAGGGAGACGGGAGACCTAACAGCCCACCAGCCTCCAACCCTAGCCGCACCGCGCCTCCTCCCTCCTCATCGCGACGGCGGCCAGCCGCCGGCGCCCACGCCTCCAGCCGCTCCGCCCTCACTTTCATCCCTACAACCTCCGCCCTAGATCTGGTAGAACCCTAGCCTCTACCAGATGGATATTGGAGTAAGCACCTAGAACTTATTCTGTTTTCTATTAGAGCACTGACTCCAAGTGACGAAGCAAAATATATTGAAATAGTCACATGGGACGTTTTAGCATGTCTTTATCCAATGTAAGATTAGCTTACAAAGACTGGTACTGCACAACAAACCACTTCAGGTGATGCTCATATATTGATTATATCAAGGGCGTCATGCACAGAAGGTCCTAAAAACCTGTTCGGATTGGATGCAGACTCCCGCTGATTTACAGCATGTGATGGAACCAACATTGGTAGTTCTTCAGAACATAGGTCCAGGAAACTATACACATAATTATTCATAAGAATAATATTCTATTAAGATACCCAGATTCTATTTGCTTTCTTCAGAGTTCAGAACTTGCAGTCATAGTTACTGTAAATTCAGTATTGGGTTGCAGTTGATACTTATGACTACTCACGACCCTCAACAGAAAGACAGAGATACCAACACAATCCTCTAGGTTTAGGATATTTTTGTAACCGAATAACTTAAGGGTGAATCAGATAGTTCAAATTTTGGAGTTAAGTTTGAAGTTTGAAGAAAACAATATCATATGATAAGTGCAATAACATCTCAATACAAAAGTAAACAAGAAGCATGGAGTTTCTGTCCTCACTAAATAGATCAAGGTGATAAGCTCTCCATCTGGTTTCAGAAGGCGACTAATTGTCTCTGCCCAAGCCAGCCTCAAGCTCGGATCAAGTGCACAAAAGAACCTGTGTACATTAATAAAGGTGATCTAAACTGCTGCCAGAACAACAAACATACAAGATAAATTGGCACATACGTATAATCGAAAATAAGGTCAAATGGTTCACTTGGTCTCCACTTGAAGAAATCAGCAACCAGAAAAGTAAACCCATCTGCATTTGATAAAGATGATGACCACTGTACACCAATGGGGAAAACGATTAAATACATAAAATTTTTGGCACCATATAGGGTCTTACCTACGATAACAAGACATTTTTTTAAGAAAATGAAAGTCTATTATATTTATCCCAGTTATGATTTATAGACTAGTTCGATTTTTTATTTAAATGGGCCACACATAGTGACACACCAATTCAAAGTAAATACTAAGAGCTGGGTTCAGTTCCCGTACGATCAATACTGATCTGGAATTCACGAGTCCATATGTTAAGATGTAAAAACTAGAGGTGGCATCCTCATCCATCAAGCCGGCATTTAGAAAGTTTATTGTTGCCTTCTATAATTAGCTTTACACGTGATTTGTTTTACTATTTGGAAGAAATTTACCCTCTGGCATAACTCAAACATAACCATGCTCTAATGGGCATATAAGCTTTTGCTTGACGAAAGTAAGAAACACTGCTAACCTTTTCATGCAAACTATTGGACATGAACCACTCTAGGATGATGCTTATTTTCTTTCCTTTTGATATAAGGGACATAGATTACTGATAAGATACCAAACATGAATACATGACGAATCATCATTCTGCACATACACATTTACAAATAAAAATCCAATAACAGAAGCAACTCCATTATGTTATAGCTCCTTAAATGATATAATCAAGCACTTACTTAGCTAACATCTCACCTGCTTAGCTTTGTTAGTAGCTATGTTAGAAATTTCTAAGCCAACAACAAATCGGTCAGGACTTGCCAGGGCGACCACATCATATCCCTGTTATAAAGAAGTTCAATCAGAAAAGATTGATGAAATAGCGGTACATGAGAAAAATCTGAGCAAGATCCTCCTACTAGTAACAATTTGTAAAATGCTCAGATATATAGACATGAACCATGCCACTACTTAAAGTATCCTGCATTTCAAGTCGTCAGCTTCGATTTACATGTCAAGTTTTTTACAAAAATTAGGTGTAAGTCGTCACATTAATCTCGCTCCTGTAGACAAAAAGTTATTCTCCTCATTACTTCATACATATGACAGTTCTCTATGTAAGCAAATTTGAAAATATTTTGTAGTCTAATAGAAGTGAATCACATGGTTACCAGCGGTGGTGCTTTCTTTTATCCACTGTGAAAATAAATTGGATATTAGCTGACAGCAGCATTATTATTAAACTTCCTTCTTGGAAAGAAATATGGATTGCTAATTATGTTTTAAACATTAAACAGTCAGATGACTCAAAAATTATCATAATGAATATTTCTCAGGTCAGTAGGTGTAGCCATAAAATTGATCGTGATCTTCTATATGTCGAACGGAAGGACATAAGTGTTAATAAGATGGAAGCAGACGATAAATTTGTTTAACTCACCATGCCGCATCCCGGGACCAAAGCTCTTCCTTTCGGGAGAGTTCCTGATTCAACGAGATGTTGGACGATAGGTGTTGGCTTCCCCAAATCCCACGGGGTTATGCCAGACTCCCATGACTTGTCCCAGCCATCTGATCAGCAGCAGGGAAGAGAGAGCGAGTAAGAATGAGGAGGGGAACTGCTCCACATGACAGAGAACACATACAATGCGGAATCAGCCATGGTATAAGGCACCATGACAACACTAAACATTTGATCCCGTGACACTCGGCATTAGTCTGCTTTGCAATGATCTACCCTAGGCATCTCGGTCACACGTCCTTTGCTCTCGAGTGAAATCCCATCCAGTTGTGTTCTTGGTCAGCATGGTTGGTCTCAGTCTCTCAGAGAACAACTAGCTGCACAATGCTGTTTCATAGTACATCCATTTGTTGCTCCACGGCTCTATCTCATTTTAGTGAAACTGTTGTTCTACAAAATGGGAGGAGATTATCTCCTCTTTTTTTTTTACGGATAGTACTAGCTACTAGTGGTGTCTAAGACCTGTAACCACCGTCTGACAAACTCCCCAACCATATAGTATCAAAATCCGCCACCAACATTAGGTCATCCGAGTCCCAACCAAGGAGCGGAGAAAATTCCGCAGCGCGATCAAGCAGACCCACGCAGCGCAGGGGCAGCCACCGCGCGATCGAGATCGAGATCGAGGTCGACGAAGACGAGAAACCACCAACTTAATGGAGCCCCCACCTACCCAACAGCGACCTGCAGCAGAGGATGGAGCGAGGGCCAAAACAAATTTGCTCACCCGCCGCGTCGCCGCCGCCCCGGAAGAGCTCCCGCAGCTTCCCCACCGTCGGGTTCCCGCTCGGGTCCCTCGCCGACGACCCCATCGCCGCCGCCGCCGCCGGACGGAGCCGCGCGCGCGAGAAGCAGCTGCGGACGGGGCGAGACAGCGCGTGCATACGACGGAGACGGAGACGGAGAGAGGGAGAATGCTTCCTACTTTGCGGCGGCGAGAAAGGCGAAAAGAAAAAAAACAATATAGGAAGAGGATAATGCGAGGATAAAACTAGAGAAGAAAAAGGGAGGGAAGAATAGAAAAGGAAAGCGGGGGGAGGTTGTCCGTCGAGTATATCACTTCCCTCCCTGTGCAGCGTCTCGTCTCGTCCCCACTCCGCCCAAATCCGTCGACGTCCTCTCCATCCGCAACAGCTGCAGCATCAATCTGCCGGACGGGACGCGGCGGCATGGCGGAGGCTGAAGTGGCGGTGGCGGCGGCGGCGGATGCGTCGGCCATCCTCGACCTGCCGGAGCCGCTGCTGCTGCTCATCCTGGGCTTCCTCCACGACGCGCGCTCGCGCCACCGGGCCGCGCTGGCCTGCCGGAGGCTGCTCGCGGCGGAGCGGGTAACGCGCGCCGCCATGTCGCTGCGGGGGGACCCGAGGACGCCCGAGTTCCTGCTCCTCCCGCCGGGGTTCTGCTTCCCGGCGCTCGACCGCCTCGACCTCTCGCTCATCTCGCCCTGGGGCCACCCGCTGCTCTCCTCCGCGCTGCCCGCCGCCCCCGCGTCGGCCTCCTCGTCAGGCGGGTACAACCACGGGGGCCCGCAACACCACAACCCCGAGGAGATCGCCGAGCGGAACGCCTTCGTGGCGGCGCGCCTCGCCGCCTACTTCCCGGCCGTGGCCTCGCTCGCCGTCTACTGCCGCGACCCCTCCACGCTCCACAACCTCGCGCCCCGCTGGCGGGGCACCCTCCGCCGCGTCAAGCTCGTGCGCTGGCACCAGCGGCCCCTCGGCCTCCCCAGCGGCGCGGATCTCGACCCGCTCCTCCTCAACTGCCCCAAGCTCACGGCGCTCGACCTCTCCGACTTCTACTGCTGGACGGAGGACATAGTGCCGGCGCTCGCCGCGCACCCGGCCGCCGCCGCCGCACTCACCGACCTCGACCTCGGCCTCGCGGGCGCCACCAACGGCTTCCACGCCTCCGAGCTCGGGGCCATCGCCGCCTCCTGCCCCAATCTCCACAAGCTCGTCGCGCCATGCGTGTTCAATCCCCGGTACGTTGACTCCGTCGGCGACGACGCGCTGCTCTCGCTCGCTTCAAGCTGCCCTCGGCTCAGGCTCCTCCGCCTCAGCGAGCCGTTCGAACCGGCATCCACCAGCCAGCGGGAGCAGGCCGGCATTACCGTCGTAGGCCTTGTCGCCTTCTTCGCCGCACTCCCTGGCTTGGAGGATCTCACGCTCGACCTCCAGCACGACGTGCTCGACGCAGCGCCGGCCATGGAGTCGCTTGCTCGCAGATGCCCACGGGTCAAGTTCCTCACGCTCGGGTGCTTCCAGGGGCTGTGTAAGGCCTCTTGGTTGCATCTCGACGGTGTTGCGGTGTGCGGTGGGCTGGAGTCACTACGCATGAGGAACTGCCAGGATCTCACCGACGCTAGCCTCGCCGCGATCGGTCGTGGCTGTGGGAGGCTTGCCAAGTTCGCCATCCAAGGATGCGACCTTGTCACGTCAGCTGGGATCACAAAGCTAGCTTCAGCTCTTCGGCCTACGCTCAAGGAGGTCAGCGTCTTGCACTGCCGGTTTCTCAACACCGCAGCGTGTCTCACTGCTCTGAATCCAATCCGTGATCGGATTGAGTGCCTTGAGATCAACTGTGAATGGGAGGAAGTTGAACAGCCCAGCTGCTGTGCAGCCAACGGCACCGCGGAACGTAATAATAATCATGAGGAAGAGGATGAGCCTGGTGAAATGTCGTATGAGTCTGCATACAAGAAGTGTAGGTACATGGAAGATAATTTCAACAGCTGGGAGATGCTACGCTCACTCTCTCTCTGGTTGGCGGCTGGGCAGCAGCTGTCACTGCTCATTTCTGCCGGGCTCGATAGCTGCCCTATGCTTGAGGAGATCTCAATTAAGGTGGAGGGCGACCTTCGGACATGTCCGCGTCCTTCTTTGGTGTCAGTTTTCGGCTTAAGCGACCTCGGAGCCTTCCAGGCACTAGCCAAGATGAAACTGGACCTCAGCGAGGCGGTGGGTTATGCACTCACCGCGCCGACGGGGCACATGGATCTTGCTCAGTGGGAGCGATTTTATCTGAGTGGTATCGAATCACTAGAGAATTTGTATGAGCTGGACTACTGGCCACCCCAAGACAAGGATGTGAACCAGAGAAGCCTGTCGCTGCCGGCAGTCGCGCTGTTCCAGCGCTCCATTGGACTGAGGAAGCTCTTCGTCCATGGCACCACACATGAGCACTTCATGAGCTTCTTCTTGAACATGCCAAACTTGCGCGACATGCAGTTAAGGGAGGACTACTATCCGGCGCCGGAGAATGATATGATGATCACAGAGATGAGGGCTGAATCCTGGCTCCGATTTGAGGTGCAGCTGAACAACCGACTCATCCCCGATTAACTGTGGATCTGGTGCACCAATGTCCAAAGTTGAGTTCATCAATAACAGATCTTTGTGGAACCCCTGATCCGGTTTAGTCATTCAGAGGGCTACTGAAGCATGGGTGGAGTGGATTGCATTCGATGATGGGTGGAGTGATGAGCATTGCTCGGTCCGCTGAGAAGAGTAGAAGGCAATGCTTGATTAATTGCCCGATTGATGGTTATCTTCTTATTTGTTTATTTTCTGATGTGTAATAAGAGAGACTCAGAATCCACATATTTTGCGGGAGGTAAGATGATAAGTTAGTCCTTGAGCAAATTTTGTCAAGGGAAAATGATTCTTTTTCCAAGCTGAGCTATGTTGAACCACAGCAGGAGGTATTGGCCTTATTCTTGTCAATTGAGCTCTGCAATAGTAAAGATTAAGAAAAAACCCACTCACTTGTATTTCATATGCCCTTGTTCCGTATGTTGTTCATTTGATCGTTCTGAAGATGGTCTATGTTTACTCTTGTCACTTTCTTTGGCCTTGCATCCACAGGTTTGACAAAAAAGAAAGTGCAACTTGCATGCCAGAAAGGCTTTGCAAGCCGCCAGCATCGAGAACTGGCTTGACCAGGCATGCCCAGTTCTAACACACCAGACACAAGAAAGTTTGCATGAGCATCCAGCACTAAGAATTTCATCCGATGCTGACCCGTTTTTTCATCTCCTAGATGCAGGCATCAAAGAAGTAGCTTTTGCAAGGCCCAAGCATTCCATCATGAGAAGAGGCGGCCAGTGCGGCGGCGAGATAGAATACCCCAAAGGAGTCGAACTGCAGTATGACAAAGAAGACGGATGTGCCGTAGAACAAGATCGGCATCGGAACATGGCGGAAGATCTCGTACATGGACGCACACACTTCCACTATCCAGGTACGTGATGTCAAAGCGAAATCCCAACCATTCTCTTCTTTGGTACTCGTCAGGGTGTCCTAATCTAATCTGGGACGTGCGCTAATAATAATGCTTTCTGCCTAAGTAGCTGGAGGATGATGCTGGTACTGTGGAATTTAATTTAATTTAAAGCTGGAGTCTAGAAGCACCAGATTAGGTAGAGTAGGAGCTTTCCTTCCTCTTGCATGTGCCACGTTGAAGACTTGTTGCTCACATGATTGTTGGCCCTGTGTGTGTGCGTGACGGTGACCACGACGCACACATGCATATGCCGTTTTGTTGCCCGTCGTTCAAGCAACTCCTTATCTTAATCTGGGCAGAGATGGGCTGGGACGTGGCATCTCATAGTATTACTAAAGCCACTTAGTTAGCTGACTTAGCTTAGTATTATTTGGTGGTACTATCAATTATTTTTCGTTGAGAATCTCACAATTCGCAAACCCGCTTGAGTAAAATTTCTCCTTGTCGAATATGGTTGGCGTAGAACAGTGAATCATTTGGGAATTCGCTGGAATTCCTGCAACCTACTTTCACCCCATATATACTTCCTCCAACTGTCTTGGTGCTTTACATGTGAGCTTAACGTGCTGCTTGCTTCTTCTTGCCCTCTTCAATCCCCAGGTCGCCGTGGAAGCCAACCAAGCTGTTGGTGACATAGAGGAGAAACGTCAGCAAGTTTCATAAGCCCTGTGGTTGCATTGCACCTCCCTTTCACACGGTTTCCGTAAGCCTTCAATCATCAGTCAGAAATTATTCGGCAAGTGCCTCACGAGAAGGTGATTCTGAGGTCAGATCGATGCTCGTGTCTTCTCGTCAGTGGGTTTCAGACGATGCAAAAACAAAAGCGCAGAGATACGAGGCGGCCGGGCGATGGATCGAGCTGGAGGATCTATGGTCGATCGTCTCCTCGCAATCGCGTGCGGATTAATCGAAGGGACCGGGCACGTACGGAGACATGCAGCAGAGTCAGCATATGCAGCTGTGTGTGCATGCACCTCGGAAAGTTAGGAAAAAAAGGTAAAGCGTTAGCCACAACAAGTAGCTCATTTGGCTTCCTTGGTTTTCTGGAAGTGTTATCCGCATGGATTTGTTGGACTAGAATACGAGTGTCGTTGATTACTAATCCCTCCGTTCTGAATTAATTGACTCAGATTTAGTTCTAGATGCTTAGATAAAGTTGTATTGGGAAAATGTTCTCTTTTTTTTCTCAAAAAAAGAGGTGTAGTTGTGGAAATGTTCGTGCTTTGTCTACCATGCTGGAATTCGATCTGCTATTTTAAGCCTTCCGGGAGATTCCTGAATGTAAGTGGATCAAGTTGCGAACTATATCAGGCTAATTAAACTACACAAATATTGGCATCTTTAGGGCTTGTTTGATTTGTAGGATAGGAAAGACAAAGGAATAGGAAATGTATAGGATTGCTATGTCATGCTCACTTCAATCTTATAGGATTTAGTTGTACCCAAGTTTGTTTGATTCCACCAAAGGAATTGTAAAATGAGCTTGGAGTGGATGCTGAAAATCATATAGGAAGTAGTACAAAGATTTCTATAGGAAAAATTTCTATAGGAACTAGTTTTATAAATCAAATGACTAACTAAGGAAAAAATCTTATGAAATATATAAATAAAAAGAGAAGACGATAAGGTTGAGACCGATAAACAAAAGTGCCTTCGTCGCGCGCCACTCAATCGCCAAGGTGGGGGATCATATATAAATAAATACTATAATGATGCACATGCGCACAGCTATGTAACACTCACCCGCAAAAAAAAAACTATGTAACACTGACCTGACGAGTCAAGTAACATAAATAGGAAAAATGTGTGTGGTGTTAGATGACATGATAGTGTAGCACTAGCATGACATCGTTCGCTTGGAAATTGATACCACTACTTTGGAATGCATGTGACGTGCGACCATGTTCACGTAAACACACCGCACGTACTTGTGGTGACGACGCGGTTATAGCTAGGATTTAGGGCAGTGATCTACGAGTACGAGTACGAGGACACCGACATTCGATAAGCTATACGGACGACATTTCCTGTACCATTTCTATATGACGCGCATTCACACATGCACTTGGATATATCTTCTTTGTCCCAGCAGCAAAGAATCGAACAATCAGAATCAGCCACGTTGATTCGTACGCATATCGGACGTAAAAGAGAAAATGACGCAGAACCACCACAATTGCGCACGAGTTAACACTTAACCACGACTTCGAATTTTTTGCCACATAACTACCGCTATTGCGCTATTGGGTAGGGTAGGTGACGTGGAGCACTGATTCTTGCCTGTTAAGGTTCTGATCAAGTTTCTGACAGATGGGACCCGCTGTCAGTGGGCAGACCGTTAATAGAGCACGTTAGGGCCAACGTGCTCTGCTCTGCTATATTCGTTTCTCTCCCCGTCTTCTTCTATGGCGACCGGAGGTGGCGGTGGCTTGCTGCACGGGCGTGACGGCTCGCCGCACAGGCGCCGTCCCAGGCCGGAAAGGCAGGGCGGCGCTAGGTCTGCAGGCGGACTCGCTCTCTTTGGTTCTGCTAGCTACATCGGCGCCATCGACGTTGACATCGAGGATGACCGCCAGGCGAGGATGGAGCAAGAGCGCGATGGAGGGCGACCTGAGGGGTGCTCGCAGATTGTTTCGGCAAGCCGTTGCAGCAACGACCCGCTCCGACACTACATCTCGGACGGGTAAGCCGTGTTCAGAAATTTGGGGATTTCGTCATTTTAGGTTTTGTGAATTCCTTTCGTAGATCCTTTTTCTGTACTCTGTGTTGAACACAAATTGAAATTATACATAGGCAATACTCAGAAATGTGGGAATTGTACATCCAATTCGACGGCGCCAAATTTGTGAGTACAACTGTTCGGCGGGCTGACATTAGGTGGTTGTATTTGTTGGGGCTAATGCAGAAGCAAGGGTATGGGATGTGTGATTCGATGTTCTATGTGAAAGAAGAAGGGGAAGGATTGAAAGGGCTAGAACAGGTTGACATCAATTCGAAGGTGGTAGATTCAGAAAGTACGAGAGGTCGAGGAAGCTTGTACTTACAGTGATGCAAGACAAGAAAAGTCAAGCCATTGTCTTGTCTCCTGTGAAAGAAATCAAAGCAAGGAGAAGAAGCCGTATGGAAGCTCGTATCCTAGCCCAATTGTAGTTGATTTGGACGAGCAAGAGCAATGTGAGAACATCCCTTTGCAGACTCAGAACAGTGTGTGTTTTCAGCCTTTGTACACACAATTTGAAGATGATTGGCATAAATCAGCAGAGGAAGAAGACACAGAGGAAGAAGAAGAAGCAGAAGAGGAAGAAGACATAGCAGAGCAGTTGCAGATGAAGGAAAGAGAAGCAATGAATGAAAGAGTTGCTAAGAGGAAGATGGATGAGCAGCTGTACGAGGATGACTGATGCAGAAGACATATTTGTTCTTATTATGCACATAAACAACACAAACCAGAGGAGCCAGTAAAGAAAATAGTAAAGAGGCATGGTCCAACTAGCAGATCACATTCTCATGCTGCAATGCAAGCTAGGATTGATTGGGCTCCATCTGATGAAGAGGAGGACCTAGGTTTTCTTAAACAAGATGAGGATGATGGGTTTTAGAGTGATCCATTTGTGTTGCCACCTGGGAGGAAGAGCAGAGCAAAGAAACAAAAAGGAAGGGTTTGGTATGATGAAACCAGGAAAAATCCAGAGCAACAATTTTGCCTTAAGCTTTGTTTCACAGATGTTTATCAGTTAAGGAAGCCTTGTGCAGACTTCATATTCAGCAACTGAGGAATTTTCATTATCACATGAACTGCTCAGACAGGATAATTGTGTGATGCAAGCCACCAGAGAAGAAGAAGAAGTCAGAGGATGGAAAAGATATGTCAGAGGAAGAAGATATACAAGAAATTCCAGAGCAACACAAGTGCCAGTTCTTTATGACAACTTCAAAAATAAAGAATGAAAATACCTTCTGCATTAAGATGCAGTTGAAGCACACTTGTCCTACTCAATCAAAAAGCAGCAGAGTTAACAGTAAGTGGCTGAGAAATGCTTTTGTCGATGAGTTCAGATCAGCTCCAAACACAGGTGTTACATCTGTCACAGACAAAGCTTTGAAGGAATTTGGTGTAACTATACCAAAGAGGATGGCCTATAGAGTTAGGACAAGAGCAAGACAGAATGTTATGGGAGATCACAAGAAGCAATATCACAGACTAAGGGATTATCTGCAAACAGTGATAGATAAAACCCTGGCTCTAGATGCATTGTTACCACAGAGATTGGCCCAACTGAGGAAGAGGTTGAAGCATTTAAGAAAGGGCAGCAGGTTTGGATTAGTGACAAGCCAAGATTCCAGTGGCTTTTCTTTTGTGTCAATGCTGCTAGGCTTGGGTTCCTAGAGGGTTGTAGGCCTTTCATTGGCCTAGATGGATGCTTTATAAACCTCACTACAGGAGCTCAAATCCTGGCTGCTACTGGCAGGGATGGTAACAACAACATCTATCTAATTGCTGGGGCAATTGTGGAGAAAGATGACGCAGCTAATTGGCAATGATTTGTGGAGCAGGTGAAGGAAGCACTAGGTGGAGAGGAGGGCCAGTTTGGGCACTACACCATCATGTCTGACAGACAAAAAGGCCTAATAAAAGCAGTCAAAACTGTCTTTCCAAACTGTCCTCAAAGGTTCCGCCTTAGGCACATATATGCAAACTTCCATACTGCAGGTTGCAGAGGAGAGGATATGATGAAATGAATGGACAATGCAGCTTATTCTTACACCAAGGACGGTTTTGACAAAGCAATCCAGGAAATGAAAAAAATAGTGTGAGCAAGCATGGGAGTGGCTTTTCAAAATTCCAGTGCACACATGGGCCAGATGGGCATTTGGCTCTAACTGCAAAATATATTTGATAAACAATAATTTGAGTGAGGTGTTCAACAGATATATACTGGATGAAAGAAACCAGCCAATTGTGACTATGCTTGTAGGGATATATGACAAGCAAATGGTCAGGTTTGATGAGAAGAGAGATGGTGGAACCAAATCTATGTGGGCGATCACACCACATTATGGTGAGAGGCTTGAATTGATGAAAAATATGCAAGAAATTGTGTTCCACAAAGAGCGGAGTTTGGACTGTGGCAAGTGGCTAGTGGTGATCACACATATGAGGTCAACATAGATAAAAGAACATGCATTTGTAGAAAGTGGGATCTATCTGGGTTGCCATGCAACCATGCAGTTAGTGCAATGTACAAGTCAAGACAATATCCAGAAGATTTAGGTCCCTCCACAAGATAGATTGCAGAATAATTGGGTACAAATGTGCACATACCGTCCCTCCACAAGAGATGAACCTCTTGCCAGTGTTATACCCATCAAATCCCACATGTTTGACATCAACATATCTACATCAACAGAGGACAGGCTCATTCCCATCATCGGCGTGTCCGCAGAACTCGGAATCGAAAATGGTGTTCATACTCTAACAAATGAAAATAGCAACGCAAATCAGACTTCATTTGAACTAAATGAGGTAGATGGATTTGAACTCAATCCACACGAACCCTAGAAATCATCTAAAACCGAGAAAATCCCCAAATCGGTGTGCACAGAACTCACATTAACGCTCCGCGAGCTCAGATCCGTCGACGATTCTTCTCCATCGCCCCAGGACACCATGGCGGAACGGTGCTTCCGTGGTTCTTCTCCGGCGACGGGGCGGCGACGACGCTCTCCTGGTGGATGGACAGAGGAGGAGGTATGATGTGCATGAGGAGAAGCGGCCACGAAGCAGTCATATCCCGTGCCCTAACGTGCTCCGTTAACGGTATGCCCACTGACAGCGGGTCCCACCTGCTAGAAACTTGATTAGAACCTTAACGGGCAAGAATCAGTGCTCCGCGCCACATACCCTACCCAATAGCGGTAGTTATGTGGTAAAAAAATTAAAAGTGGTGGTTAAGTGTCAACTCGCACGTAATTGTGGTGGTTCTGTGTCACTTTCTCGACGTAAAACGTCCGGCGTAGTTCAACGATCAAAGCCGACATCTGTGAAGCATGTTTAACCGTCGACGTAAGATAGTATCGACGATGACAAACCCGTCAAAAAATAGAGACACATCAAATCAAATCTATGATCACGGAAAGTAGAGGTACGTGCGTGCGTTCGTGCTCATTTTGATCTTGTTTTAATCTTTACTAGCAAAATACCCGTGCGTTGCTACGGGTGAACAAAATGACTCACTCTCCGTCGCGAGCTCAGCTCATACCCCGTTTGAGGCGTAGAAAAACAGCAAGAGCTTCCTCCACTATGCCATTGCGCATAACAGATTGCTGCCTCCACTACGTCATTGTGCAGAACAGGTTGCTGCTTTATAAATGATTTGGTATCAGATCATTTGATTTACCCACTGAGTTCTGAATAGTACACCATAAGAAGTCGGTGAATGCTTCAGTAATTGCCTGGTTGTTTCAGTGCTTTTTGTATTCATTGTGTTATGTTTGACGCATAAATAAGATATACAAACTCTTGTTGACAATCCAGAATGGACTGTTGTGTCTTTTTTGTCTTCCACATCAATGATCATATATGCAAGGTTGTTATTTTGTCTTGGTCAGTTTCACAAAACAGTCATGATGCTCTTTATCATCATGCTCAACCAGATCCTACAATCTTTGAAATTTGGCGCCACGAATTTTCATTTGTTTTATGGGATCTCTATCATACTGACCATATTAGGGTACGTGAAAATAAAGACTGAAATCTTTTGAAAGGTTATCCGTCGACTGACAAACTAAAACCATAGGAACTCTGCATACCACCCATCGTTCATGTAACTTGCTCTTTCTCAGATGCACCTGTTACTGATCATTCTTATGATCATGGGCTTCCATGGTCTGAAATTTGCCCTTTGATCCGCATTTTTTTACATTTCTTTCTGGTGTGAATAACGAAAACAACACAACGAACGTCTTTAATCTGTAATTCAGTTAAGGTCATACATGCCCTCTACCGATCCCCTCTTCTCAAACCATTAAGTCCGGTTTGTCATTGATCAGGTTATTGCTTGGTTTTACAGTATCCATATCCCAAGTCAATTGTACTGCCAGTTAAGATAAACCTAGTGCTACATCAAGGGGGACACATATGAAAATGTCACGTGAGAAAATGCCTCACCACTACCTAAACCAAAGCTGAATCACCTAATCTAAATTGTACGTACTACTACTAAGAACAATTATGTCTTTAGGAAGAAAATCTCCTTGGACATCTCCATTAGACAAATGTTTAACAATAAGTTTAACTTTTTAACGTAAAACACTTCCAAAGCATCATGAAGAGCTGAACATCACAGAGGCCGCAACCCTCCTACACCGGCCTAAACATTGAGCTAAACATCACGGAACTTAACATTGAGCTGAACATCACGGAACTGAGCATTGTCTGCAGTAGATCGGGCCTCGGCCGGAGATGTTGTTGGCATGCCGCGGCAGCGATCTTGGGGCCAGCAGCTTGTACGACAGCACCAAGGCCCCGCACCAGCTGTTCCTGGCGTTGCGCCCACGGCCCATCGATTGTCTCCTCGGCGAGATTCAGAGCAGAGTGCCCCGGTCCCGGTCAACCCCGGCGTTACCTCGTCGGCTGCTTACTTGGCGCTCATCATCTCGAAGGCGGCCACTACAGTGGCGGCGTAGAGCCTGCCGTAGTTGGCGCCCCGCCCATGCGTCCCCGGCCGATCTCGGCATCCGCTTCCTGGATCCGTCGCCGTCGATCGCCCAGGTCCCGTCCAAGTCCGTCTGGTCAAGCTGCTGCTCCCGTGCTCTCCGTCGAAGCTCCAGCCAAGTGCTCTCCGTGCAAGCTGCTCATGTGCTCTCCGTCGACGCTCCGGCCAAGTGCTCTCCGTCGACGCTCCGGCCAAGTGCTCTCCGTGCAGGCTGCTCCCGTGCTCTCCGGCCAAGCTTCTGCTCCCGAGTTCTCCATCCAAGAATAGGTTGTACCCGCGTGGGCAGCAGTTCTAGTACCTGCTGTTCAGGATTGGGTGGCGTGGGTGCCCGGCATAGGGCTCGCACTGCAGTCCGTGCCCGCCGTCGTGGCGGCGCTTGTGAAGTGCTTCGACTGGGAGAAGCCGGCGGCGGTGACATGGAGGAGGCCGACGGGTTGGTGTGCGTGCGCAACCACCCACTGCTGCTCCGCGCCTCGCCGCGTCTCTGCCCCATCCCGGCGGTCGTGTAGCTAGGACAACACGTGTGTCGATCCCCTTTCACCAGATCGACCACCGCCGCGCGTTGCTGTCTGTTTACCGAAGCGGCAGGGACTAAAATGCAAAGAGTGAAACTTAATGTTTGTACTGCGGGTTAATTTCTTAGATTCCGAGGGGCCAAAACGCAAAAACGGCGCGACGTACCATCCTCACCTTAATAAATATTATATAGTAGAGATATATGTATCTACAGATATGTATATATATAGTGGTAGATTCTTGGTAGCGGATCCCAGCTAGCTTCCCCAAGTCCTCATCCACGTACAACGACAAGGACGGTACATAGCCCCGAGGGTGGACGTGGCTGGCGAGCCACACCTCCACGTGATCGATCCTGATCCCCAAACGGGATAAGATGGCGACCGCCCGGCCATCTTGTCCACGGCGCCGGAAGCATCCACCGCATGCACGCGCGCGCCACCACGACGATCATTCACCGTCGCCGTCGCCGTCGCCGTCGCGCCGAGGACAGAGACGGACAGGGGTCCGGTCGATCGCGGTGAACAGGTGCTCGCCCATTGGCGTACGTCGTCGTTCCCAGCAGCTAGCAAGGCATGTCGAAATTGAGGCCAATTATCAAGGACGCGGCGGCGTGCACGACAGTTCGCGCGCGCTCGCTCGAGTTGTCGCTTCTACCGCCTTTCAATCTTCTTGGAGCCCGCACCAGCGTAGGCTATATATAAACTCCTGGTTTTTACTCTCGTGTCGTGCGTTTTCGAACACTTTGGTCATGCATGCTAGACGTGAGATCGACATGGCAAGCAAAAGCAAGTGAACGAAACGGAGTATCTTGTCAATCACCATATCCGGCCGGACCCCTACACACTGACACGGACATCCACCTACCCTACGACCCTATCGATCCATGCACATGCATGGGGTAAACCATGACGCGAAAGCCGTAATCCTCGGCCCCTCATCAGGAACTCAATCGGTCCATGCTCGCATCGCTTCCTCTCAACCTTTTCGACAACCCGGATAGTGTCGCATGGGGACTTACGTCTGCGAGGCACTTTTCCGTTGGCTCCACGTACCGGGACCTACTTAGGGGGGCTGTAATGACTTGGATGTCCTACCTGTGGAAGGCTCCACTTCCTCTTAAAATCAAGATTTTTACATGGCAACTTTTTCGTGTCGTCTCCCGTCGAGAGTCGAGGTGGCAAACCATTTTGGCCCAGGTGATGGCACATGTCCCCTTTGGGCGGTCCCCGAGACGGGGACCCATATCCTGTTGTCCTGCCACGCAACTCGTTTCCTGTGGAGTTTTCTTGCTGAGGCATTGGGTTCTAAGTGGCAGGCACTTGACTTGGCAGAGTTTCTGAAAGTGCAGGCAAACCATACCGGGAGGAGGAGATCCCTCTTCTGGTTGGTGTGCGCAGCGATGACCTGAACCCTTTGAACGATCCGTAATAATAGTCATCGAGCATGTCTATCCTCGACGGGCCGCCGACTCAGTTTTCAAATTCTTAGCTTTCTTGCAGGAGTGACACCAATTACCTACACAGCGGGACATGCAGCGGCTGGACGACATCCTTGAGAATCTTCTGAAGGCGGCACGCCTTTTATCTTCTCCGACTAGCCGTTGAGCTTTATTTTATAGGGTTTATATCAGCACTAGTTGTTTTACCCTTGGGCGTATCTGTGCTGCGGCCCCAACAAAACATTTTTATTCTAGTACTTTCAGAACTCGTGATTTGTTGGTTGTAAACTGGGGTGAAAGAAGAAGGAGAGAAAGTTGGCGTTTCCTATGCTAGAAACACGCGGCTCCGGATAGGATCGGAGCTGCGCGCGGCCATAATCTTCATCCCCTTGATCGGGAGCGCAAGTGGATGAGTGGTGGCTACTGGATGAGATGCTTGCGGCGTCAGGTCTCGGCGTCGCGTTACAGTGCAGAGGGTTCCTTTTCGATGGGGTCAGATCAGGTTGGTGTTGTCCTCTCCTATCTATGCACATCTACTGTGCATATATACTCCAGCCGTCCGTGCCTTTTTTATTTACACTTCAGTGAAGAAAAATTGTCTCGTTTTAATCTATGGAATGTTAATTATCTTCTTGCTAATCAACGCCAGCATAGAAAACGAAACAGTCTTGATCTTCTATTGGATCTCGTTAATTTCGTGTAATTACTTCATTAATTTTGTCAATGAAATATAAATTATTCAACTTAATTATATTCTTTGTTGAATATAAATCGAATAGTAAAAACATTGTGACATACTATAATTTATATTCCTGATGAAATTTAATGGTGAAACTTTTTTTTATTAAACTGAGAGCGTGCCCGAAACTATACCATTTGGTTTGGATCTAAATAACCAATATTAGATGACTTTCTAGTTGGTTTTAAACTTTGTCAAATGTAGATGTCGAACACGGTGGTCACCGTTGAGCGGGACTAGCCGGGCCGCATGGCAACCCTGGCGAGCTTAACGCTGATGGCGGACTCCTCCTCCTCCGGTGACGCCTTCAGCAGTCACCCGCTGCGTCAAGATGGCGCCTCCACAAGTTGTGTGCCACGTTAAGACGACGTCTCCATCAGTCGTGTCGCTTCCAACCTCGAGTAGGCCTAGGGTTATGCTTAGGAGCCACAGCTTAAATTTCTTCAAATATTTTGTAATTTATAACTCAATATGAATAATAAACCTTTTGCTTAGATTTGCATCATTGACACCCAACGTGACCGTCTGACGGAGACATATCCAGGACTCGATTGGCTATCCGGTGGAGATGCTCCAAACCGGTTGTCATTTTGTGTGAGCCCATGAAGGATGATCCATTTTCAAAACTGAGCCGTTTGCTGACCGTCCGCGGCGAATCCAACGGCCGGCGGCGACGCCGTGACTCGCCCAAGCGTCGTCTGCGCGCGCGTCAGCCTCTCGTCGGCCGCCGCATACCATCGTTCCCCGCGCCGGCGGCGATAACTTCGGCTGACGCGCAGTGAAGTCAGAATATGGCGTCCGCGCTTTGTTCTCCTTGCCACCACCACCACCGTTCCTATAACTACCGCCGCCTCCGCGCGTACCCTTCCAACCACGCCCGTCCCCGGAGCGGCGCCGGCGGCCCGTCAGGTTCGTTCCTCTCCGTCGCTCCTCCCCTTGAGATTTCATTTCGGTTTCTGCCGTAGCGTTTGGGTTGAAGAAGACTCTACTCTACGGCGTGGGAATTGGGAATAATAGTAGTCGGATAGATTTTCTAAATTTGGGTTGCGCTTTAGGGGGTGCTACTGCTACGAAGGTAGTTCTCGCGGGGATTAGCGTGCACTTATAATTTCGTACCAGCTGTGATTCCAAATTTTGGTGGCTCATATCATATCATACGAGTCGTATGCCTGTTGCCTGGCGGCTTGACTTGGTTGGATAATTTGTTCTGCCGGATTTGATCAGAAACTTCCAGTTATTAAGCTACGAGATGATTTACCGGCCGGTGCTTTATTGTGCTGGATTATGGAAGTGCCCTCATATTTTACCGGTGCTTTATTTGTGCAGGATCGATCACCACGAAATACCTTTGTTCCGGCCCAAGGTCAACCGGTAGTGGTGGTTCTGTACCTTGTTCATCCATGAGAGAATCCAAAATCAAGCAAGGACCAGACCACCTCCTCATTCTGGTTCATGGTATCATGGCAAGGTAACCGTTGTAGATCCTAGTCATAGCATACTAGTTTATAAACACAAGATGAGCTGCAACATACAGCTATATACTGAAACCATTGCTCTGTGCCTCTTTCTCTAGAAGGCACTGACTTTATTTCAGTATTACTGGTTGCATGTTTACTTTTGACCTGGCATATATTTTTGGTTTGATTGGTATGAAATTACAGTTCAGAAGACCGCCTCACTCATTGATGGTAGTGTTGCATTATAACATATGGATATTGGTGCTTATGGCAACTACTGATCGCTTTGTCCTGCTTTTAAAATGCACCATCTGTACTGACTTGCATACTTCTTTTGCCAATTTGCAAAAGCTTTGAATATCATTTCACTGATAACAAGAGTTCAAAAGCGTCGCAACAAAAGTGAACCTCAGTCAGTCACCCAGCCCAACTCAAAGTACACATCATATCTGTAAAAGAAAATAAGTAATACTAAAACTTCGCAAAATGCTAAGAGGTGTATGTACGTTTGACGCAGGCTTTTTTACTGATAGTTTCCCTACGTTCTCTGAATATAGCCCTAGTGACTGGACATATGGTGAAGCAGTGCTGAAAAAACGGCTAGGTGGCAATTTCTTCATCTATGGTATGTGTGTATTTGAGCTACATTCGATTAGTGAACTCGAGGCTAATATCTCCCCTACTACCTATTCATCCATTTTGCTTCTGAGATATAATGATCTTAGGAGCAAGATGTGCAGAAATGGAATTGGATGCACACAAAAAAGAACATTGTTGTTAAGAGATGAAATTGGCACCCACAGTTTTTAGCAGTTGTGAAAGAAAAAAATTCAGACATAAATGGACAAACTATTTATTTGCAGCTAGTTCATCAAATATCTACGTCAAAACTTTTGACGGGATCGATGTAGCTGGAAGAAGGTTAGCCCAAGAGGTATGTAGTAGAGACTGCTATGTGCTGTTTTTCATGTATTAACTGCTTATGAAGCCTGCATAATTATTCCATATGGAAGCAGGTCTTGGATGTTGTTCAGAAGATGGCTGGTTTGCGAAAGATTTCCTTCATAGCACATTCTTTGGGTGGTTTGTTTGCTAGATATGCTATTTCTATACTATATTCACTGAAAGCAAAAGAAACGACAAGTGGTGTTAGTGTCATGCCAACAACTGGAGGATCTGAAATATCTGGACCCACTCCCGGACTAGGTGTCATTGCTGGGTTGGAGCCAATTAATTTTATTACACTGGCAACACCGCATCTTGGTGTTCGAGGGAAAAATCAGGTGAGTCTCCAACACACGTTAAATTATATTTGCCGACTTATTTTTTACTTTCCACCCAATCCTGGTTGCCTTGGAAGAAAATACTCTTGTTTTGATCTTTAATGGAGTTCAGTGGCCTATTAAGCATTTTTTTAGGTTCGCTTTACAATGTGGAATATCCCCGATTGAAGGAGCCAAAGCTATCTAGTCAATATTCTGACGAAATATACTTGTGATTGCTCATGGAGAAAATAGAGATACTATTGTAACATCTTAAAGCCAAACAGTATGTTAATTCCATGCATATTTTCTCGCTTTGCCGATTATCAGCTTCCATTTCTCCAAGGGCTGTCAATTCTAGAGAAACTTGCTGCACCTTTGGCTCCCTTCATTGTCGGACGCATTGGTGCTCAACTCTTCCTTACTGATGGTGAACCTAGCAAGCCACCTCTTCTTCTACTAATGACATCAGATCATGAGGACAAAAAGTATATGTAAGTGAGAAATACATATCATTGACAGGCTAATTTATTCGGTAGAAAATAATGTTTCATCATCGTTTAACAGATCTGCACTGGCAGCTTTTAAGAACCGCATTTTGTATGCTAATGTTACATATGATCGTATCCTCCGTACCAGAGTGTTTCCTAAACTTGATCCGCAACATATGAGCAACCGAACTATTTTTGTTTTATGTGTACTAGTTTTCCTGAACCTCTATACCAGATATGGTTGGTTGGAAAACATCTTCAATAAGGAGAGAATTGGACCTTAGAAAGGTACTTTACTTCCACTAGGACTCGATGTCAGCTACTAAATTGAGGTATTAGGTGAGTGACATCTTGAGTAACTGTTTACTTCCTCCTATACACAGCCCTTGCATCGTTCAGTTGGTGGCTACAAGCACATAGTGAATGTGGAATATTGTTCGCCCGTATCGTCTGACGGTCCCCATTTTCCTTTGCGGGCTGCCAGAGCTAAAGAAGCTGCACAGAGTAGGCCGAACATGGAGAACACCGAGGAGTATCACAAAATGATGGAAGGTATGTAGGAATTTTGCAGCACCAGTCGAACAAGATTTGTTCTCTTCTTGCGCATTTGAAAACCATCTCCTCGTTCGGAAACAGAGGAGATGATTCATGGCTTGCAGAGGCTGGGTTGGAAGAAAGTGGACGTCAATTTTCATGCGTCACTGTGGCCTTACTCTGCTCACAACAACATGCATGTATGTAGACGTACACCACAAGGCATTTTCTGCTCGAGTCCATCTTCAAATTCATTAGAGCACGCTGTATGAATGCAGGTCAAGAATGAGTGGCTTCACAACGCTGGTGCCGGCGTTATCTCCCATGTTGCGGACAGCATGAAGCAAACATGTTTGCACGCCAACCTGTAACTGTAAGATTTGCTGTTCGTGTGCAGACATCCGGCATGGTTAGTAATCAGTTAATTTCGTAGCAGCTTTTGCCTAAGCAACGGAGGTTTTTTCAATGTTCGAAGATATGGTACCGCCATAATTCCTGTAGGAAACAACGAAGGAGTGATCCATAAATTGATTGCTAAAAATCAATTGTTTATTACATTGTTGCTTGGATGTCATGTGTGTATTTATCTTCACAGAGAAATGTATCTGTGCTCCAGATCTGCAGGAAGTAGTGACACACATGTTTGTATAACTGAAGAAAAAGAAACGGGTTGATTGTCATGAAGATGAAACTAAAGTTGGGCTAGCGTAGCTCTCCAATTGAAATCCCTCGCAAATTCGCAAGGTATGCAGGACAGGATTGTAAGAGCATCACTAGCAGAGCCCTTAAAAGACCAACCCTTAAAAGTGGAATAAGGGTCGAGAAATGGCAGTTTTAAGGGTTGTAAACAGAGGGCGTAGATCAGTACCCTCAAATCCAACCCTTAAAACAAAAAAGGGAAAGAAAAAACTTGTGAGCGCGTGCGGCGTGGTGGGTTGGAAACAGAGGGCGTCGGGCGGCGAGACGACCCCGGCGAGCTCGCGTTGTGGCAAGCGGGCGTTGACGGTGCACGAGGCGGGTCGGTGGAGCTCGCATGAGGCCGGGGGCGGGGCGACGCTTGGGTGGCGTTGGCGGCGCGGAGGAAGGCCGAGGCGGCTCGGCGATGGGGAGGCAGGGGCGCGGGTGGCCGGTGGCGAGCTCGGAATGGGGTGGGGCGGCCGAGGCGAGGTCATGGGAGGTCGCGCGAGCTCGGGTGCGAGCCAATCGCGGCGGCGGACGGACTGGCGCGGGTGTGGGCGGCATAGGGGGAGCTCGCGCGAGCTGGATCCGGTGCCGGCGAGGTCGGGCCGGGGAGAGATGGCCGAGGAGAGTGGAGGGACGGTGGGGGCGGCCAGAGGCGGTGGGGCGCGGCGGCGGACGAATCGCGTGCGCAGACGGTGAGGAGGAAGCTGAATAGGGGTTGGGGGCAAATCCCCCCCTACCCGCGCCGTGTGCGGCTGAATAGGGGTTGAGGCAAATTCCCCTCCCCCCAACCCCTATTCATTTTTTACGGTTTTAAGGGTTTAAGGGCTCTGCTAGTTTATTATGTTTTGCCATCCGATTTCATAAAAAACAATTATTTTGAAGGATTTGTTCTTTTAAGGGCACTGCATTACTCTTGTACACTCGAGTATGTATATCACTATATCAGTTACTACACTGCTGCCTGCTCCACCTCCAAACCGGAAAGAGTAAATAGAAGGCTGAAAATTCCAAAACATTGTGTTGGTGGAGGACTGGCAGGTTGCAGAGGAACCAGGCCGTACGTCGAGCCCACCACGTACTAAGCTCTATAATTTCTTCCTGTTGTGCGTTCACACTACAGGTCCCTAGCTCTTTTCTTTAGTCCCACCTCGCCTCTTTACATACACAGACACCAGCTTAAATACCCGGCTGAAGCGTAGTGCACGTCGAGCTCACTCACGAGAGCTTGTGACCCATGTGGGGGCGTACGGTGGTGTGGATGTTTGTCGTGGGCTTCGGGCCTGGGCCCGTGTTGTAACACGCTGGCTTGCCCGTTCCAAGTTGCGTAGTGGGCTGAGTGGCTCGAGCGAAGGCTTGGGCTGCTCTGTCCCTGAAACGGCAGGCACCGCGTGAGGCTGGTTTCACAGAGCAGCGCCCACTGCCCTCTTCCAACGGTGGAAGGATAACAGGCCGCTGCATCGTGGGCCCGCTCTGGCCTAAGGTCCTTTCATAACAGACCACCATTTTTTTCCCTCCTTGCTACACACTTGCTTTTTCCTGTGATATTACTATAGGTATTTTCTTCAGTTCACCAATATGTGGGGTGTGTAAACCTTGTGTCAATGAGAATTAAAGTGCAATATAGTTTTTTTTAATAATTGATGAGGCGATTGGCATTTATTGTAGGTATTTTCTTCAGTGCAAACCTTGTGTTAATGAGAATTAAAGTGCAATATAGTTTTTAAAAATAATTGATGAGGCGATTGGCATTTATTGTAGTAGTATTTTATTAACTCTAGAGGTGATCGGTGTTATATTGCAATATATAGAACATATGTTTCTAAAATTCAAAAGGATTGCAGCATATTAACATAGACAGTACAACTTGAACCATGTTATATGTTATTCAGACGATTGTCTAAACTTCTGTTGGAGGCAAATATGATTAGGTATTCCGGCAGACAGGTGTAAAATGGTAGTATTAGCTATAATGGAATCCATGGTTCGTCTGCATAGCAATAATGTTAAAAGTGTGCATGTTCAAAACAAAAGAAGTTAAGTGTGCTACCTTTGGAAACGCGTCACTCATATATCTCAATAAGATGTCATGCAGGATCCACCTATAAGAAATCTACATCATTCCGTCTCACTTCCACATAACATGAAAAATGCAGTTACTAAGCAAGAGCTCAAGATTTGAGCTAAAGCTCAGAAACTAGGCCAGAAACTAGTTCCGCTTCAACGTCCAACAGCAAGAGCTGAATCATGCCCAGCCAACGTTCATTAACCAGAACTTACAACAGAAAAATATAAGTCAAGCAACATTAGACCAACTCAATATAATACATCGTAATCGACCAAGAATCTAAACATCCCATGACAGCCATCGAAATTAGGCAGCCATCGAAATTAGGCAGCCATCGTTCATGAACTACCTCTTCTTACAGACAATGCTGAATCATTTTAATGAGCAGGAAAAAAATCCATGTAAGACAACATACACAAGCACAAACATCCATAGCTACGCGGAAATTTGACCACCACAAGCTCTTGTCATCTACCCTTAACACACCACCTTTTGATCTTCAGGTGAGGCAATTATTTACAGCTGGCGGTCAGTGGCAGCGACCTTTTTATGGCGGCAGGAGGAAAAACTTTCCATGTGAATGAAGCCGATTCAAAGGCGGAAACTCAACTCCAACTACTGGTAATCAGGGTTGAATGCGAGGGCCTCTTGGTGGATTAGATCCTTCATTTGCTCTTCTGATAATGCATGCTGCTCGAAGTCAAAGCTGAAGGGCATCGTGCAGACTGGCTCGTCACTTATGTCATGCAGTGATGCTAAGTACGGATGTGCAAGTGCACCTTCAACTGGCCAGAAGAAATTGGAGGCAAGAAAAGAGAACAATCAGTGACATGAATCTTGGGGGGTTTATTTTGCAAGTCAAAATATCGATCATAAACACTAGAAACAGCACCCAACAGACACCAACGACTATTTTAGCATTCCCACTTCAGACTAATGCCCTTCGCATAAATTCAGAGAACAATGAACTTTGTAAACATTGCCCAGATGCTCTATATGCTTAGCTGAGTGATGTTCCCAATTTTCTTACTTTTTTACTGGAATCCTGGGAGTGATGTTAGCTAATATAGAACGCTACTACTAGGATAGCATAAACATACACAAGTTTCCGGTTACAAATAATTAACAGATCATCATGAGTTCTAAGTTAATCTATTCATGATGCAAGAAAGCTTAGCTTGAGCAGCTTAGAAGCCTTTTCTATATTTGCTGTAAGGAAGATAGGATCATGAGTCCTGATGGTAAAAGCAAGTAATTAACACTCTGTCACCGTATAGCACATGGATGGGATGGTTAAATCCATAAAACACATGCCAAAACTAACCTGTTATTCTCTGTCTAGGATCGAAAGTCAGCATCTTCTCAACCAAGTCAATTGCTGAAGGGTGAACATGTGGAAATTTTTCAGAAAGCGACTGACTTGCATGACGGGGAAGTTGGCGGATATATCTTCTGGCATTTTCATTTACAAAATCCAAATCAGCCTCATTAGGTGTCCCAATGAGCTGCAAGAAAGAAATACCATTAGGCATTTTAAAATGCATTTATGTGCACCAGATAAGTATTCTAGATGGGTACTAGAAAAGTGCTCAAATCCCTCTACTTTCAGAACCAACTTCCATATCACATTCTCAAAACTACTATTATGTTAAAATACTGCCTCGCAACATAATTTCATACGTTCGATATAAAATAAGCTCATAGGGTACTGTCTAACCTCCATTAGTAGACGTAGTTGATGGACATGATCTCTTCCCGGGAATAAAGGTTTCCGGTCCATCAATTCCATAAAAATACATCCCACAGACCACACATCAATTGCTGCAGTGTATTCGGAGGAGTTCAACAGAAGCTCTGGTGCCCTGTACCATCTTGTCACAACATACTCGGTCATAAAATCAGTTTCTGAGGTGGTACGAGCAAGCCCAAAATCACATATTTTTAGGTCACAGTTTGCATTCAAAAGAAGATTGCTAGGCTTCAAGTCTCGGTGGAGAACATTTGCTGAATGTATATACTTCAAGCCGCGGAGAATTTGATAAAGGAAATACTGCACAAAAATGAACAATTACACAAAACAGTCATACCAGAGTAAGTACAATTTCTCACAACAAGACAGAAGTTTGCACGATTAAAAAATTAGAAAGAACAAACTCAATAGAAATGAAACAGGTGACCATCCTAGAAGTCAGTGAGAAATCCACTGATTTCTCAGGCGTGTTCTATCGTCAACATTTTTTATACTAGAAACCCAACTAGGCACTGACAGTGCAGGCATATTATATCAAAGTTTCTTCATGGAACATGTTCACCAATGATTAGAGATGGAATTTGCAAAAACTAGAACATGATTTACCATTGGAAGATATGGTATAGTTATCAAAGGAGACCGTGCTGATATCCAAAAATTGCTTCTGTTCAGGGAGTCATCCCTTAGCAATGACAACGCACAGGTGTTTTACAAAGAAAAGAAAACGAGATGGCTAGCATTAAATAATATAGTAAGATGTCGGCTCTCAGGCATGTGCTATATGTGATAAACTTGTTCAATCGATCCCCTTGCTCGATCGAATGTCAGAGGTTCAATGAAGAGTCTAATTTAACCAGTTTGCATTACTGGATACGGTTTTGTTCAGGTCATATCTGTTAGATGTGTATAAGTAGTGGCCTTGTGCCCCCTGTGTACACTAGTTGCTCACATTGTAACATGGTATCACAGCCTAGGTTTAGGGTTAGGCTCTCCTCTTCTCCTCCCCGCACGTAGCAACTCCGTGCCAACTCCTCAGCCGCCGTCGCCGTTGCTAGCCTTTCCGGCCGGCTGGCCTGCCCTCTCCTTCTTGCGTTTCTGGTTGAGTCGCTGCCGCCCTGCACTCCGGTTGCCGCCACCACTGGCTGCTGCCTTGCCCGGCCTGCTTGTGCGCTCCCGACCGGCCGTTCCGGCCGTCCGTCGCCGTTCCGGCTATCTGCTCAGGCTGCTCTCCCGACTGGCCGTCTGTCGTCCGTCGCCGTTCCGGCCACTTGCTCGGCCTGCTCTCTGCCGTCGTTCCCGCCGGTCGCTGCCGTTCTGCCGGACGAATCCGGCTGCAGTGCTTGCTGCCGACGAATCCGGCTGCAGCGTGCTTGCTGCCTTTGTCTCCTTCACAAATCGTGCTGCTCTGCTGCCTTCGCTGCTTCCCCGTACGATTGGAGCTTGCTTGTCTCAGTTTGTTTGGATCTGAGATCTATTTTGTGTTGACTTCAAAAAAAAAAAAAAAAAAAAGAGCGAGCCCACGATGTCTCTGTCAGGTTATGTTGCTGTTCCTCGGTGCTCTGTGATATTTGATGGCACCAACTACGCCGAGTTTGTGGGCTTTATGCGTATCCACATGCGTGGCCTCCTGTTGTGGGGCGTTCTCTCTGGCGAGGTCTCTTGTCCGCCATGCCCCGTTGCTCCTGTGGCGCCTACTCCACCGGTGCCACCTGTTCTTGCTGCTGATGCTTCTCAGGCTGATCGGGATGCTGCCAAGGATGCTGATGAGCGTGCAGTTGAAGCCTACGACCAGCAGGTATCGGAATATTCCGACTCCCTTTCTATTTACCAGGATGCTCTGTCTGTTTACACTCAGTGGTGCAATGATGATGCTCGTGCTGCTGCTGTCCTCACGGCTAGTGTTCTACCCCAGTTTGCTTCTGAGTTTATGGGATTAGGCACCACTACTGCGATGTGGACTTATCTTTGTCAGCGCTATCAGCCCTCTGGTGATGCTCTCTACTTGTCTGTGGTGCGTCAGGAGCATGCTCTTCAGCAGGGTGACTCTACTGTTGATGAGTTCTACACACATTGCTCTGCCATCTGGCGTCAGCTTGACTCTCTGAGGACTGTTGTTTGCGGTACTTGTCGATGCTGTCAGACAGTGAGGTCAGACTTGGAGTTTCAGCGTGTCCATGAGTTCTTGTCTCGCATGCGTTCTGAGTTTGAGCCTCGGCGTGCCCACTTGCTTGCCCGTGGTCGACGTGTTCCCATCTCAGAGGTACTTGCTGAGCTTCGCGCTGAGGAGACTCGACTCCGTTCTGCTGGCCTGCTTGTGGTTCCCACGGTGCTTGCTGCCCGTGCTCCGGTGTGGTCTGTTCCACCGCTGCTACCCACTCCTTCACGGGGGGTGTGCGGACGGCCCTCTGGAGTGGGGGGTCGGCCTCGCTCTCACATGTTCTGCGACTACTGCAAGAAGCCCGGCCACCCAGAGTCTGATTGTTTCAAGAAGCAGCGTGACATGGGTCGCTCCACTCCTGCAGTTCGTGTGCCTCCGTCTGCACAGTCATTTACTGCCCAGGATATTGCCCAGCTCAAGCGTATGTTGGCTTCCTCTGGCTCTTCTTCGACGGGCACTGTTGCTTCGCTGACTGCTTCCACTACTGCTACTCCGCCACCGCCGCCTACACAGTCAGGTACATCTCCGTGGGTTCTGGATTCTGGAGCTTCTTTTCACATGTCTTCTGATGCTTCTGCTCTGTCTTCTCTTCGCCCTCTTGATTCTCCCGTCAATGTTCTTACTGCCGATGGCACACCTCTTCCTGTTGCTAGTCGTGGCATTCTTTCTACTCCATCTTTTTCTGTTCCCAGTGTTTCTCATGTTCCCCGTCTTACCATGAATCTCTTTTCCGCTGCTCAACTTACTGATTCTGGCTGTCGTGTTATTCTTGATACCGACTCTTGCTCTGTTCAGGATCGTCGCACCCAGGTTCTAGTTGGAGCTGGCCCTCGACGCCGTGAGGCTCAGGGCCTTTGGGAGGTTGAGTGGCTTTGTGTTCCTTCCTCTGCCACCACATCCGCCAGCTCGCATGCTCTTGCTGCCTCCTCCTCTGCATCCTTCCAACAGTGGCATCATCGACTTGGTCATATATGTGGCTCTCGCTTGTCCTCACTAGTACATCAAGGTGTCTTAGGGTCTGTCTCTGGCGATGTATCTTTACATTGTAATGGTTGTAGACTTGGCAAACAGACTCAATTACCTTATCCTACGAGTGAGTCAGTCTCTCAGCGTCCTTTCGACTTAGTTCATTCTGATGTATGGGGTCCTGCTCCCTTTGATTCGAAAGGTGGTCATCGCTACTATGTTTTATTTATTGATGACTTCTCTCGCTACACTTGGCTCTATTGTATGAAATCTCGCAGCGAGGTACTCCCTATATACAAGCGATTTGCTGCCATGGTGCACACCCAATTCTCCACACCCATTCGTGTCTTTCGTGCTGACTCGGCTGGTGAGTATATCTCCCAGATGTTGCGTGGTTTTCTTGCCGAACAGGGTACTCTTGCCCAGTTCTCTTGTCCTGGTGCTCACGCTCAAAATGGCGTTGCTGAGCGCAAGCATCGTCACCTTCTTGAGACGGCTCGTGCGATGATGATCGCTGCCTCTCTTCCACCCCACTTTTGGGCTAAGTCTATCTCCGCATCCACCTATCTCATCAATATCCAGCCTTCGGCTGCTTTGCAGGGTGGTATTCCTATGGAGCGTCTCTCTGGTCGTTCTCCTGACTACTCTGCTCTTCGAATGTTTGGGTGCGTGTGCTATGTTCTCCTTGCTACCCGCGAACGCACCAAACTGACCGCTCAGTCGGTGGAGTGTGTTTTTCTTGGCTACAGTGATGAACACAAGGGCTATCGATGTTGGGATCCTGTTAGTCGTCGGCTACGTATTTCCCGTGATGTGACTTTTGATGAGTCTCGTTCGTACTATCCGCGTCCTACTGCCTCGCCCTTCTCGGTTGAGGATATCTCCTTCCTTATTCTTCCCGACACCTCTCCCTCGTTGCCTCATGTTCCTCCTCCTCCACCTCCTCCTATGATGAGTCCCACTCTTCCTGATACACCACCGACGCCACCCTCTCCACCTTCCTCCACTCCTTTCTCGTCATCCACCTCTCCACCTTTCTCTCCGATACATCGTCCCCTCTCTCCTTTTCCTCTCCACTACACTCGTCGCCCTCGTGCTGTGGATGATCCTTCTGACGTGCCCTCCACTTCCAGTGCGCCTCCTTCCCCATGTACATCGGTTCATAACCTTCGTTCTCGGACCTCATTACGGTCTCCTGATCGCTATTCTCCTTCCCAGTACAGTCTTTCTGCTGCTGCCGAACCCACTTCCTATCGGGATGCCATGGCTCAGTCTGAATGGCAGCTTGCGATGGCTGAGGAGATTGCTGCACTTGAGCGCACTGGCACATGGGATCTTGTCTCCCCTCCTCCTGGTGTTCGTCCCATCACTTGCAAGTGGGTCTATAAGATCAAGACTCGCTCTGATGGTTCTCTTGAGCGTTACAAAGCTCGTCTGGTGGCTCGTGGCTTTCAGCAGGAGCAGGGACGTGATTACGATGAGACATTCGCTCCTGTTGCCCACATGACCACTGTTCGCACTCTTCTCGCTGTGGCTTCTGTTCGTCATTGGTCTGTGTCTCAGCTTGACGTCCAGAATGCCTTTCTCAATGGTGAGTTGCGTGAGGAGGTTTATATGCAACCACCACCGGGGTACTCTGTTCCTGATGGTATGGTTTGTCGTCTTCGGCGCTCTCTCTATGGCCTTAAACAAGCCCCTCGCGCCTGGTTTGAGCGTTTCGCCTCTGTGGTGACTGCCGCCGGTTTTGTGTCTAGCGACCATGACCCTGCGTTGTTTGTCCACACCTCACCTCGTGGTCGGACGCTCCTCCTCTTATATGTTGATGACATGATCATTACTGGCGATGACTCTGAGTATATTGCCTTTGTTAAGGCCCGCCTCCGTGAGCAGTTCCTGATGTCAGATCTTGGTCCTCTTCGCTATTTTCTTGGGATTGAGGTTTCTTCGACTTCTGATGGCTTCTACATCTCCCAAGAAAAATATATTCAGGATCTTCTTGCTCGCGCCGCTCTTGGTGATGAGTGCACAGCTGAGACTCCTATGGAGCTCAATGTTCAGCTTCGTGCTACCGATGGTGATCTCCTCACCGACCCGACACGCTATCGCCATCTTGTTGGGAGTCTTGTCTATCTGGCTGTCACTCGTCCAGACATATCATATCATGTCCACATTCTGAGTCAGTTCGTCTCTGCTCCCAGTTCTGTCCACTATAGTCACCTTCTCCGTGTTCTACGATATCTTCGTGGCACGATTTCTCGCCGCCTTTTCTTTCCTCGCTCCAGCTCTCTCCAGCTCCAGGCCTACTCTGATGCTACGTGGGCCAGTGATCCTTCTGATCGCCGCTCACTGTCTGCCTATTGTGTTTTTCTTGGAGGATCTCTCATTGCTTGGAAGACGAAGAAACAGAAGGCAGTTTCCCGCTCCAGTGCAGAGGCTGAGTTGCGAGCGATGGCTATGTTGACGGCTGAGGTGACCTGGTTGCGATGGTTGCTAGCTGACTTTGGTGTTTCTGCTGCTGCACCGACTTCTCTATTGTCAGACAGTACAGGTGCTATCAGCATTGCGCGTGACCCGGTGAAACATGAGCTCACCAAGCACATCGGCGTTGATGCCTCCTTTGTGCGTGCTGCTGTGCAGGATCAAATTCTTGCTCTTCACTATGTGCCCTCCGAGTTACAGCTGGCGGATTTCTTCACGAAGGCACAGACTCGAGCGCAGCATGGGTTCTTCCTCTCCAAACTCAGTGTTGTTGACCCACCATGAGTTTGAGGGGGGGTGTTAGATGTGTATAAGTAGTGGCCTTGTGCCCCCTGTGTACACTAGTTGCTCACATTGTAACAATATCTAGTACTCCCTCCGTTTCAAATTAGATGACTTCACTTTATCAAAAAGTGGATGTACCTAGACTTACAACATACCTAGATACATCCACTTTTGTCCAAATAGAAGTCATCTAATTTGGAACGGAGGGAGTAGATCCATTAATGCCAGTTTCCTCTGATGCAAGTATGATGAATCATTTTTAAAAGGTGCAATACAAATAGGTACTTGTTCAATGTATTATAGTTCACTTATGACGATGTATCATCCAATATTCATTGTACTGCAGAGAAGAAAACCATCAACCTACAGTTGTTCATATACCTCAATAATTCGACCTCTTAGGTCAATGTTGATACTGTATATCATGCGAACTTAGTTAGAGCACATAGTCCTAGATTACCAAATTAGCAAGATGATTCAAGCTGGCCAGAAACAGAAAGGGGAGAGTCTATGGATATTATGTATTACTTCCGAGAATATAACATCTGAAACAGTATGCATGGGGCTGAGGCAAAATAAAAACTGAAACAGACAATTGACATTATATATATCATGGAATGGTATGGTATAAATTCAGATCCTATCAGTACAATAATTTATATGGCCAAACAAATAATATAATAGACAACTGAACTTATCTAACAACTAGAAAAGGAAAGGTTTTACTCTTCTATTGAAATAACTAAGAAGTACCTGGCAATGCTCCTCCGATAAAGCTTGATTTGAGCGAATAATCTGATGCAGATCAGTGTCCATCAATTCATATGCAATATAGACATCGTTGAATGAATTCCTCTGTGCAGGAGGAATAATATCCCTTATTGCAACAATCTGCATAGGAAATGGACTCGTGTAAACAAAATAGTTTGTAGCACAAAATCATACTTGCAAAATGTTTCCAACAAGGCAATAACTATGGTAGGAGCAACAGGCCTGCAAACCTGCAATAATGTTAAGTTTTCACATCTTGCACACAAAACTATACACTAAGAAGTGATGTATTTATCACAAAAAAGGTACAATTTGACATCTGCATGTATATTTGATGGCTCGGGACAACTTTATCTCGTCTTGAATGAACTGAAACAAAGTCAAAGATCATGGGAAGCTGAAAAACCGGAAATAATGGCATGCTGAAAACATATACACTTCATTTAACTTTTGTTTGCTATACGGCTGAACTAAGGTGTTCTGAGCTGTGACTCCTGGAAGTTGAACTGGAAAACATGGGCGCCACGGACAGTCAAATTCTTCCTCTGGCTAGCTGGTTTAGACCGCTGCTGAACAGGTGAGAGGCTTGAACGACGTGGTCTGCCCCATGAGCTGCATGCCTTCTCTGCAGTCAAGAACAGGAGTCGATGCAACGCCTGCTTGTGGACTGCTCCTTTTCTCTACAAGTCTGGTTTGAGGCTCTCGCTTGGAGCTGAGCAACTTGTCAGGCGCCGGCACGTGGGGAGAACCTTACTGACTGGTGGCATGCTGCCCGCTGCAGCTCTCCAAAGCCCCTGTGCAAAGGACTCGACTCGATGACACAGCTCGCCAGCTGGCTGATCTGGAAACAACGCAATCAGTGCACATTTGACAATGCCAGACCATGCACTCAGTCGCTAGGATCAATGAGGAAGCAAAGCTTTGAGCGCGCGCTGGTGCAGCTGGTACTCTGCCCAATTCATGGGATGTTCACCAAAGCCATTGTTTACACTTCTACATGCTCTTCTCGGTTTTGTGGCAAATATGTTGCATTTTCTCGGAAAAAAAAGGTGTATGAAAACTTCTACCAAAGTACTACCTCCGGTCCAGATTAATTGCCGTGGACACAGTACACAATAGTACAGAGTTAGTATACATCTTACTTCTTCCGGATCCGACGAGTAGTATTTTCCGTTTCCAACTTGTTTTGGACACTACAGACCCAAAATTTATTAGAGCTGACAGCTGAGATGCGTCCAATCACATATTGATGATGTTGGAATCTTTTTAGGTTAAACATGTTTTCCCATATATAGTACTGCATATGAATAGCACAACATAAATAACTTGGTTACATAATTCACCAAAAGACAACCACGACATAATGTCCAAACAAAGAGGCAAACGAGTAATAACAACTGAGAATCTGCACCAAAAGACAACCAAGACATAATGTCCAAACAAAGATGCAGGTAGTGGTGATGACTGATGACAACCTAAAATTATTTTTGCTTGTTTGAAGAGTGAATACCTCACCTTGCACATGTTCCGTCTGCTTTTGTAGTAGTGCACATACCACAGATTGTACAAATATGATACATTAAAATTTCCAAATAGCAAAAGCGTAAAATACTTGGTACGAAAGCTGACGCAAATTCTGTTCTCCCAGGAGCACCGAACTATGTCTTTCCCTTACAACAAAGGCTTACAATATAGCTACAGGAACAAAGGATCTCCAAATTGGGAAAGTATTGCTTCATGGCTTTCTGTCAGCTATTTCTTTTTGGGGTTAACATGGAGTATAAGAATGAATAAAGACTTGCAACCTACAGTTATGGAAAGTTTTGGACAGAAAGAGCTGAGAGGGATGTGTATCACCTAATGCAGCTACTATAAAGGCAGATGTGTGTCGTTAGCGTTCCTATGTGCTGCTTTCCTTTACATGGTCAGGATCTTTCATCCACGTGCTATGGTTATTACCAGGCCTTAAGCCCACCGAACTGAAAAGCATAATTTGCTGGCCCGAAACCCACCACGGGTTAATGCATACGCTCTGTGCATCGCCAGAGTTAGCTATTGCACCACCTGACGGTGTCGCCACGCTGACAGTTCAGCAGTTGCGCACGTCACCTCTCACCATATCACCCGCCTCTTGTCTGGAATGCTCATCTGTGGTCATCAAAGCTATGCCTTTGCACTATATGTGCTCTCCCACAGGTGGCTTATGTATGTTGGCATCCGCCATTTCACCAACTTACTAACTGCTAGTTGCGGGCCAAATCATGTGATGGTGTTTGGGTTGCGAACCGAGATCGAAGCTGGTGAGATTCGTTGTTTCTCGGGACTCTTTTACGCAGGTTAAGGATTTTCTTTTCAAAAACCAGGACAAGGTGAACATGTGATCGAAGGGGAGAAGCTACCATGGGCTTTATGTAGGCCCACGAGGCTTGGTAATCGGAACCGTTATATACGGACAGGAGATCCTCACCATCTAAAGAAAAGCAACGTACAGGATCACGCAAGGGCAAACTTCTGCCATAATAGTAGCTAGGCCAGGTGATACATTTCCAGCTGATGTATAACAGTATAAGCACGTGCAATGACAATCATTTCCGCCATTTCGCCAACTTACTAAGTCTGTAGCTGCATGTGGTCACCGCACGTGCTTGTCCGTCTCCATGGCTGCTGACTGTGGGCCAAATCATGCAACAGTGTTTGGGTTGCGAGCCGAGATCAAAGCTGGCAAGATTCGTCATTTCTCTTGACCCTTCTACGCAGGTATTGATTTTCTTTTCTAAAAAAGAGGAGAAGTTGAACATGTGATTGAAGGGGGAAGAAGCTACATAAGCTTTATGTGGGCCCACACGGCTTGGTAATCGGAACCGTTATATATGGGCAGAAGATCCCAACCATCTAAAGAAAAGCAACGTACAGGATCACATAAGGGCAAACTTCTGCCTTAATAATAGACACGCCAGGTGATACATTTCCAGCTGACGTTTAAGCACGTGCATGGACAAGCATTTTCGCTAACCTTGCGTAATCCAATGATCCGCAGCTAACTGTGCAACGGTAAAACACCCAGAAATGTTTGCCTGCTCCAGTGGAGCATTATAAGATGAAACACTTGCATGTGTACGATACTAGCAGGAAACCATTTCACTTTGTGAAAACCTTCCACCATAAGAATGAGAAACATTACACCAGTCCATTTGTGCATAAAAACACCTGAGAGATCTCTGCATGTTTGTATTGATAACAGATTGTTTATCACCATCTAACTTCAACTCAGCTAATTTCAGAGCATGCTGCGGCGTCCAAGGGCAGGCTGTGAAGGTCCATCTCTAATCTAATCCACTCCTAGAGATAGGATAACTGCCTTTCAAAAAATGCACAAATCCAAAGGTGGATTCCTTTGCGTACTAGGTACTACAGTATATAACATGGATGGAAAAGATTCAAGAAGAGAAAACCGATCCTAAAAGCTTCCAACAGTAACCGCCCTAGGAGCTGGGCACTCACCTCCACTACATCCCCACTGGACCTCAAGGAGCTAGTAGCAAAAAAGGCCAAAGGCCCCTAGGGTATCTTTTGCCATGAGCATCTATCTAGCACAAGGAGCAAAAGCATCATGTGCTGTGGTGTGCTGTGCAGCTCCAGGTGAGCACTTATTCCCCCCCAGGCAAGCAAGCCTGTTGAAGAAGACAATGAATCGCGATCCCGAAAAGGTTGCTGGGCTCCTTAAAGGCATGTCCAGGATTACTATTCCTGAAGCGAAAGAGGAAGTGGAAGTGGTTCCCCGAATTAGCCATGGGAGGTGCTGGTGAGGAACTCAATCATTCGGCTTCGGCAGCGAGCTAACCCACCAGCACCACCACCTGCCCCCGCCCTATTAAATGCAACCGACGTAACGAACCAACTGGAGGACAAAATGATTCTCGTCGAATCTAGGCGAGGGATGAGAAAGTAAGCAAGCAAGCGAAAGGATTGTCGTGTTTGGATCGGGGGTGAGTGATTGAGTGACTTACATTCTCGTGGTCCATGTGTCGCAGCAGCTTGATCTCCCTGAGCGTGCGCTTGGCGTCGATCTTGTTGTCGAAGGCGTTGGCGATCTTCTTGATGGCCACCTGCTCGGCCGTGTCGGAGTTGAGCGCGGAGCTGCGACGGAGCGCGGCAGAGAGGGGGATCAGTCGGAGAGCGCGGCGCGGAGGAGGAAGACGAGGGGGGGAGAGGAAAGGGGCCGCCGCGTACATACCAGACGATGCCGTATGCGCCCTTGCCGATGGGGAGGATGGGGGGCTTGTACTTGACGGTGACCTCGAAGACGTTGCCGAAGATGTTGTACTGGATGAACCTCCCGCCGTGGCTGAGCGTGGCCTGGATGTTGTCCATCGGCGCGGCCGCCCCTGGCGCGGGGACGGCGGAGGCAGCAGGCGCCCCGGCCTCCGCCATCTCCGCGTCCGGCGGGCCGTCCATGGATCGCGCGGCGCGGGGGCGGAAGCGGAGGGGAGCGGTGGTGGTGGTGGAGTTGGTTGCGAGATTTGGTCGCTTTCCGCCTCTTGTTTAGGCTGTCTCTCCTCTCCTCTTTTGTTTTTTTTCCCTGGGCTGCCGTGCCGGCCTGCGTGCGCGTGTGGAAGGAAGGGAAGAGAATGGCGCGCGTGCGAGTTGGGGAGTGGGCACGAGGGCGGCTACGGGTACACGCAGGCCGCAGCGGCAAATAAACGCATAGCATAGGACACTATATGATACAATACTTATTATTAGCGGAAAATACTGATCCTACACCTAAGCATGGTTTTTTATCCTCTATACCAAACATGTGGACACCCTCTCAGCTTGGAACATTTTTATGTGGTACCATCAATGGTCATGCCGACATGGATACCTCCCTCAAAGAAGAAAAAAAAGTGTATGACGCGGACAATGTTGCTCGTCGTAACGACATAGACCGAACTTGTATATCCCAATCGGAGTCGGAGGTACGGTGGATGCGATTGTGGATACGCTGACGTCGATTTCAGGTGTAGAGGACAACAATGTATGTGCGATGGACAAACATTAACGATAAGGACACATGTTCATGCTACAAGAGCTTCTGATATGTATAGTAGGACTACATATCTACTCCTTGGGCCAAGCTATGTTGCATGTATATATGTACCCGGTCGGAGAGCTAGTGTTGTTTTGGGTGTTGCCAAAGCCGCGGGAATGAGGATGAACGTATTGCACTAAGAGGAGAGGTGTTTCATGATGAGACATGTTAATGGTTTCATGGCATCCAAGAATGATGATGACGGAGAAAGCAGGTTTGAATGGCTACCTGATATGTTGATGTGGAAACAGAATGGAGCATGAAGCTCAACTATAACTGCATGTCATCTTTCGAGATATGGAAGAAAGAGGTTAGGTGTTTGGCCAGGAGGACGAGAGGGTAACAATAAATGGTACTCCCTCTATCACAGTTTATAGAGCACGCACGTAGTTTAAGAATGAACTTTGACCATTAATTTAAACAATAAAATTCAAATTTTAAATTACAAAAATTATATCATTAAAAACTTATTTTCAATATAAATCAAATGGTATAATTTTTGTAACATATAACTCATAATTTATTGACTAAATTTAAAGGTTAACTTTTTCTTAAACTGCGTGCGTGCTCTATAAACCGTGACGGAGGTAGTAGTTTGGTAGGAGCCTTTATTATAAATACATGATGATGCAATGGAATTCGCTTATAAATTTATGGCCATGCTTTCCTATCATTTATTATGCTCAGAATGGATAGATAATGTATTTGTTGGTGGAAAATATACATTCCCTATTCATTATCGTTATGTCCCCTACAAAATATGTAGACAACCTCTAATTATAGTTACTGCGCCGAGAGTGGACAAATGGAGTCCGTGGAGCCCTTTATTTTGAGAAAAATAATAAAATCATAGTTTGAATTTTCGAAAAAATCTTCAATGATCCTGGATGAAGACGATATTGAATTTTACCAACATGTGAAATCTCAACTAGAAAGATCTTCAACGATGGCAAAGCTTTGTGAAGGATTTAAGAGTGTTGTGCATTGTCCAACGGTCCATGCTAAGGCGATTCAAATTTAACTAAATCTAAAGTTGTGCAGAATTGGACCTCATGTGTAATTCCTAGTCTATCACAAATCACGATGCAAAGTGAAGAATTTCTAACAATTTCTAAAAAAGGGCCATATTCGATTTTCTTGTTTTTTTGCTGAAATTTTGCGACCGCAATTATTTTCTAGATTTTCACGCGGCCTCGCTGTCCCTGTGATTTTTTTTTGAGAAATACTATACAACACAAGCGCTCATATACACGCGCACACACTCACCCATATGAACGCACGCACACACACCCTACCCTTATGAGCACCTCCGAGAGACTGAGCCGGCGGGTCAGGTCTTCAGATTGACGAAGTCACCACAGACGACTCGCTGTCAACGAGAACGTCGTCTCCCACTGAAAGAATATTCCGTCAAAATGAAAAACATCAACGTTAAACCTGTGGTTTAAACTCCATTGGGATAGGGATACAACCATACTTCTAACCATCTTGTCACAGGGGTGTCCGTGTGAAATCAAAATCCCCAATCACGCAGGAGCAGGAGCACACAACTCTGCTGGCACGATTGATTGCTGCTTGCACTGTTGCACAGTTGTCCCATACTCTTATCTGATCTTCGTCAGGTCGTCCGTTGCCAAATCAGCAGTTGCTGGAGATACTTGGGCCTAGTTTGGTCCCACACGCAGTGAGATTTTTTTTTAGCATGTAGAATTATTAGCATAACACTAGTTTGAGTGTTTGACCTGTTAAATTAATTAAATGAGAGAGAGAGACATAATAAACAGAGAGGGAACCTAATCCAGCAGCAGCAGCCAGCAGGGTGGGAGGGAGCGTGGAAGAATCAGCTGCTGCTATATGCGTGCGGTTTCTGGCAACGGCGACCCCAGCAGCAGCCAGAACCCAGACAGCGATTGAGTCCAGAGGGAGGGAGATCGTACCGTCACAAATCTTCCTTCCCTCCTTCCCCACTGCCTTCTATCCCCTGTCGTCTTCCTCCACGCCGGCGCCGCCCACCGCCCCCTAGCGCTTGTTGGGTAGGTGCTGGGTGGGTGGTGGGTTGGAGGGGCCGTTCGCCGTTTGGCGGGGGGTTTAGTAGTACATACAGATACAGGAGTCGGCGGGCGGGGGGTTGAATTGAAGGGTCCTTTTCTGGTGCGGGATGGGGAACCGGGTCGGGGGGCGGCGGCGGCGGCCGCCGGTGGACGAGCGCTACACGGCGCCGCAGGGCCTCTACCCGCACCCGGACATCGACCTCCGCAAGCTGCGCCGCCTCATCCTCGAGGCCAAGCTCGCGCCGTGCCACCCGGGCCACGACGACCCGCGCGCAGACCTCGACGAGTGCCCCATCTGCTTCCTGGTAAGCCGCGTCTCTCCCCCGCCGATTTCGTCGTCCTGGATCGACTAATCATGCCAAACGTCCCTAATAATAACCGCGATTCTTATTGTTAACGCAGTTCTATCCTAGCCTGAACCGGTCCAAGTGCTGCGCCAAGGGGATTTGCACCGGTGAGTTTCGTTTCGGATATGGCCGGGCGTGTCCTTCACGCTGCCGCCTTAGGCCGGCCACTTCCTTGCGTTTGAGTTTTGACTTGACTGACTTCCTCCTCCTCTCCTGTCGTGCGTGCGTGCAGAGTGTTTCCTCCAGATGAAGTCGCCCACCTCGTGCCGACCCACGCAGTATCCTTCACCCCCATTTCTCACTGCTTCCCCGACCCTAGGATCGTACTGTAGTAGATTTTGTCGAGGGCTGCTCTCTGTTCTCATGCTTGTTACTACCATTCCATGGTCTACTTTTTCCTTGACTGTTAAGGTGCCCGTACTGCAAGATGCTCAACTACGCGGTGGAGTACCGAGGCGTCAAGACCAAGGAGGAGAAGGGCGTCGAGCAGATCGTGAGTGCTTGTCATCTGTCAAGCTGTTTTACTTGGTTGGTCATGTCTCCTTTCTCTTCTGCTTCTGTTGTGCCAACTGGGTGGACCTGCCGATTCTGTTGTAGGAGGAGCAGAGGGTGATCATGGCGCAGATCAAGATGCGGCATCAGGAACTCCAGGACGACGCCGAGCGGCTCAAGAATAAGCAGCCTGCTGTGTCGACCGATGTGGTAGCAGCTGAGGAAGTTGATTGCTCTGATACTGCAGGCACGTCCACCCCGGGTGTGTAGACTGTCGTAGGCGATTTCGTTTCTCTACCTGCTTTTTGTTGTTGTTGTGGTTGCTGACTGACAACATGTTTTTTCCTGATAGCTGTAATCAGCGCTCAAGGCAATGATGCGCTCTCAGGTCATGTACAGCATTCAGAGTTGCTATTGAGGAACGCTGAACGCTTAAAGCAGATGCGGTAAGTGCTTTGTGTGCTTTCTAGATAAAATTATGTTGTAGTACTGCATTTATTATTGTTGCTTCAGTGGTTTGGGCCCTCACTTGAACCTTATTGAGAATTTTGATGCCTTACTATTTGTACTTATCTGAGTCAAAATATCCTTAATTATTCCCTGTTAGAAAATGTGACCTCGTGATAGACGGCTGTGCATTCCTCTCCAGCTGCTACAATAGCAATGGTCTGGCAATTAATAAGTAACAAGACATATCAGTTATTTACATGTATGTTGTCATGTTTGCTGTCAGATAAGGTTCTGGGCTCCTGGCAATATAACATAGACAATACTACGTCCGGTTTAGGATTTTGTCTGTTTATTTCTGTATCAGCTAATTGCATATGTTGGAGATGCCCTTGAAACCTTGATTATGCTGCTCTAGTCTTGAAGCTAAATGGTAGTTGACACCTAACCCTTGTTGCACCTTAGTTTAGCTATACATGTATGTGTATTCCAAGTGGTCAACTATTTCTGCCTTTGACTTCTCTAGAAGATTTTAAATTTAGTTGTATTAAAATCTAAAAATATTAGAGAATCTCTACCTACGTATTGTGTTTAACAAATTTCATTACTAGGCAACATACAATGATATGACATATATCCTGACTGTCCTGAACTGAAAAAGTCTGACTATCTTATTGTTCGTCTTACAAGTTACATGTACAAATCACTGAGGGTTTACCTATGTGAATATCGCTGAAGCATCTATTACTTTTGATAGTCTTCCAGGAAAGTCTTTCCAGTTAGAATGCACCTGCTTTAAGGTTCGTAGGTATGGGTTGAAAACAGAATTGCACTGTTCTTCACCTATTCCTTAGGTCCTATCAGAGAATGAAGAGCATATTTGGTTGGTGTAGTAAGCCTGCCACCATTTGCCACATTTTTAGCCAAGCACGACGACCAAAATTGGCACCACACTTTTCCACACCTAAGAATCCCTTGCCATACTTTTTCTGAGTGAGTGACATGTGGGGGTCATAAATAGTAAAGGAATTTTGTCACGAGTGTGGTAGTGAACCAACCGAGTAACTTGGTCGAACTTGCCTAACTTGTGGTGTGCCATGGTTTGTATACAGACCAAACTTGCCTAACTTGTGGTGTGAGCATTTTATTTGTTTTGCTTGAGCTCTCTTCGTCATTTTGAGGGGTTAGAATACTAAGCCATCAAAGATGTGTTCCCTTCTCATGAAACTATAAGAAGTGTGCTAGTGAAAACACACTTGTTGTCATCCCATTTCCTCTTATTAACTAGATCTGTCTATATCACAGCTATTGGTATTTAGTATTATTATCATTACTGTTGAGTTCTTGAAAATGCAGGGATAATAATTTCGACATGGATCTTGAAGAAGTTATGTTAATGGAAGCGATTTGGCTCTCTGTACAAGTATGTTAAGATATTGTTAAACATGCTTCCCGAAATACTCAATTCAAATAAGTAGATTTTTCTTCTTTTCTTGAAGAACTTGTCAGTTAATTTTCAAACAGGTGTGCATAAGGAGAGGTCATATTTTGCTGCCACATCACATAAAATGATTTTTGGGGTGCCTAGCTTGTAATGCATTATTATTGTATGCAATCTAAATAATATGGCTTTCCCACACTAGGTACATGTTTGCTGTTCACCATCTCCATTCACATAAGCTGCTTTTCATTTAATCATCATGTGTCCTGCCATCTCCAATCATTTGGTTTAATATCCTTCTTAGTTACGTGTAAATTAAGTTAGAACTTACTGTAGTTCACCGCTTGATTTGTGGACCTGCTCCGTTTGTAGGAAAGACAGGACTAATCATCTCGTTAAAAATACCATGAACAGGATCAGGAAGCCCTGGGGAATCCAGGTACTGTAGGTGCTGTAGCACCAACTACAACTCCTCCAAGAGGTTATGATGCATCTGGGACGACTTCAGCTGAAACAGCCCCTTCCGGTGGGTTTGCTTGTGCGGTCGCAGCATTAGCCGAGCAACAACATATGCTTGGAGATTCTTCCAGCGCTGCCACTTGCCAAACATCAAGACATGATATTCTCAGCAGGTCAGAAAGGTCTTTTACAGAGGACGTGATCATAGCTGGGAGCAGTTCCTCGGACGCAAGAGTTGAGGAACCGTCGAACAGCAGAACACGGCAAATAAGAGACAATGCGGAGTACTCTAATAACGATGGGTGGTCGGAGGTGGCTGAGGCCAGCACCAGTTGTGCTGGCTCTGATGTTACAGTGGAGGCTGGGGCTGCCAATTTGGCTGCTTCAGATTTATCCAGCATTGTTTCGGGCAATGTCCCTGATAACTTTGAAGAGCAGATGATGCTGGCCATGGCTCTTTCGCTGGCCGATGCTCGGGCTGTTGGAAGTTCTCCATGCTTAACTTGGCGGTAGTCGCTTTACCCCTTCTATTTATTCGTTTAGGTTGGCTGGTATTGTTCCTAGATTTCCTTTTGTCACATAAAACATAGGATTAGATGGTGGCAGATGAACGAGGATTGGCTGTGGATGTTGTGAATAGTGTCTTGTGAGATAAATCTGCGTGTTTGCAGGTAGTAATTCGCTCTCCTTTTTTTATTTTTTTGTTTCTTCTTAAGCATAGAAACTAGGCTCTGTCAGGCAGACCTTCTGGCTGCATAAATCGTGCCTTTGATGACGCAGAATTAGTGTAAATGCAGAAAGTCGCTCTCTTTTCATGTTCTGGGTGATTTTTACTGAATGCCGTGTTGAGCATCTTAGATCAGTGCCTGTAGCCAAACCAATGAGACGAACACCTAAGGTAATTATGTATATCTTATTTGAAATCTGAACTTTCTCCTTTGGAGCATGTTCTGCCTATAAGCAAGTTGTATGCGTCGATGCTTATAATCCCGTGTCAGTTCCAGGTCCATTCTTTTCATGCTCAGCTGAAACTGTAGGTGCTTCGTCATCATGTCTCTCCGTCCTCCGGGGTGTACCATAGAACAATCCTTATAGCCGCTGCCGTCGCTGTCACAGCGGAAGAAGAAATGTGCGGTGTGTTCACATGGGGTGAGTGTATGCGCGTGTATATGAGTACTTGCGTTGTACCGTGTTTCTAAAAAAAAATACACGGTACAATAGGACGATGCATGCCACCGACAAACTATATGTGCATCCAACTTTCCTTCAAACAATCAGGCGATAGGGCGTAGTGAGTGATGTGAGGGTGTGTTACAGAGCGCGTTCTTCTCTGCGAATCGGCTCAAAAGGATTGTAATAGTGTCTAAATCAACACCAGGTAAAAGATTAACACTCTCCAGTTTCTTTTAAAAAACAAGGCTGCAATTTAGGAGCAACGCGTTTTACGCTGCCGACAAATTATCTGTATTCAACAGTACTACTCTCTCCGATCCGTATTAATGGACTCAACTTTGTCTAAATTCGTATGTATCTAGTTAAGTGTTTAGACTAGATGCATTCGTATCTAGACAAAGTTGTGTCCATTAATATGGATCGGAGGGAGTATATCATTTCAGTTTCATTTCATATTGCCACTCACCCGCGCCCATGATTTCGTGATCGTAATGCAAGTACCTTAGCATGACTAATCAAACCATATTTCGTATTTGAAAAATCCCAAACTGCTCTGTTGTCATGCTGGCCTGTCACTCTCATCGGATTTCTTGTTATGAACATTCTCCAAAGTGTATCTCTGTATCTTCCCAGTTCATGTATATAGCGGTAGTGTTGTCGACTTGTCGTCTTGATTGGGGCTGCAAGCCAGCAATGCGTCCTTATGCTAATTAAGTAATACTAGTTGATCCAGATGTCCACTAGTACTTTATTCATAGTGCATGACGAACTTAGCGACATTAGAAAAAGAGTTAGCCGTCAGTTAATTAAGAGGACCACAATCATACAGTTAAGTAGAAACAAATTATTGTGCACTAATTATCATACTATTACATGCTAATTAAGCAATGTGTTCTTATGCAATTGTTAACCAATTGCAGGTATGGAGCCAGATATCACAAGGACCGACGAGGACGCTGAAGCTTGTGCTTGCTAAGAGAGTCCTGATCTCAGCAATCTAAGTCATCTTAAGCTTTGATGCTCAACGTGGCCTCCAAATCCGATTGCCTGGATGGACTTTTTTTTTCCGAAACGAGGGCAAAAGTTTTACCTCAATCTATTAATTAAGAGATGAGTTGTTACCTGGATGGGCATTGTCAATGGCGTGCTTAACAACTCCCTAGCTATTGCCTTCAATCTAAGTATCTAACTATCGAGGAGATTAGAGGCTGGCATCCATTGTTATATGAGAAATTTTGTTCGTCCATGAAAAATATAATTTGCAACACCGATGCTCATAGCCTACCTCGTAGCTGGGTTTAGGTGTCGACGTTCTTCCAACCACCTGATGCGGTTTGTATCTTCTGAAATTTTCGAATATAATAAAGGGAGCAGGCTGATTTTAAAAAGATATCTTAGCCTAACCTGCAGCAAAACTAGAATGGACAGACCAACCCAAATCAAAGATGAAATCTTCAGACGGTATGAAAATTAATTTATACGCTGCAGTTGGGCATTGATTCGGGCTTATGCTGCCGACAAACTATATCTGTATCCAACCTCTCTCTCAAAGTACTAATATTTCAATTTCAAGCAATATTAATTTCGCTTTGTCGAAAAAACGTAATAATATTTCATTTCATATTGCCACTTGTGCTCACATGATTCCTAATCTTATTGCAAGTACCTTAGCATGATTAATCAAACCGTATTTCCTAAATAAAAATTCCAAACTGCTACTTCGTCATGTTTTTTTTTTTTTTGAAACTGCAGCTACTTCGTCATGCTGGCATGTCAATCTCGTCACATTTCTTATGAATATTCTGTCATCGACAACAACAGTATCTCTATATATTTTCGATTCATGTATAGAGCCGTTGTGATGTCGTCATGATTGGTGGCAGCAAGCCAGCCACAGCTATGTCGTCCTAATTCCCAGTTGATCTAAATATTCAATTCACATATACGAAATGCATGACGCGTCCATAGCATAATTAAAAATATAATGAGCTGTATGTCAGTTAATTAAGACGAATAACAATCGGTTATACCAATCTAATTATTGAATGCACACTGATTATCTAGTTGCTAAGCAATGTGTCTTTATATATAGTTATAGTTCCAAGTCCGCAACCGACGTGAATCAGGAGCAGGTCCGGCAGGATGAGATTTCGGCGGCTATTTAGCCGCCAATCATAATCCAGGTCACCATTTAACAATCTTATGTATACTCTATATTTCAAAAAAAAACTCATAAACTTAGACATCTTATATCAAGAATGGAGGGAATATATAGTATGACCTACTGTCTTGATACGAGCAGCACCCTCGGACACCAAAATTGTGATGTGTGGCTGGCCTAGCAAAAGTAGGGCGAGGGGTTCCATTTAGGACGTTAAAAACCCGCGGTAAATGTGCAATGCATAGTTAATCTGACGGTAAACAATGTTGTATGCTTTCAACATTTTCTTACCCACCTACCAGTCTCCCAACTGATCCAAATCCCTTGATCAAATCGATGTTGACTGACAATTTTCACATTATACCTTGCATTGCACTGCATGCACACATATGAATTGGAACGTATCAATCATCAGCCATCATACACGAACAAGCGCGATCTCGATGGCTTGTCTCCACGATAGTAAACAGCCACCAGCAACAAATCATGAAAGCCAAATTAGACGCATCATGGGGTAGCTTGGGTATGTGTTCTTCGTTTTGTTTAATTGGAGTTGCATACTTGCATAGGCTTTATTCAACATAACCTACTGTTGTGTACTGGGTAGAGTTGTTAATTAGTATTTTTGTTAGAATCATACAACTTGCTAAATCTAGTTAAAAAATACTAGTTGCTAATTAGTTGTTGCTTCATTAGTTCATTGAGTGAATGATTGAATTCCACTTTGCAATCTTGCCTCATTTATCCCTTTGTTACGATCGTTTGGTTTATGCTGAGTTTAAGATTTTGCATGCTAGGGGATTTCGTATTTGCTGATTGGGACACACAACTCATGTTCGTAGGGTAGTGTGTTGCAAGGACAATAACTCTATAGCGAGACTTTTTTTCTTTTTCTTATTGTTCTTTGGCTGTGTACATCCATAATAACTTCGGTCATTGCCTTCTTGCAGAGACTTGGTGTAACTAGTATCTTCACGATATTAATATATATTCTTTTTCAAAACAAAAAAGAACTAGCCACACGTATCTGGAAACATGGCATAGCCGATGGAATGTAAGACCAGTTTTTGTATATGTGCTACATAAAAAAAACAGAATCTTGCATAGTTTAATATAGTATTTCAAATTTATATCTTGAACGCTCGTGGGATTCATCATTGAAAACATGCAGTTTTGTTTTAGAATTTCTTGTATAAATATGAGTTTTGAATATTTAAAATAAAATGATCACTTAGGAGCTCGGGATGTCGACCCAAACATAATAAAGACCGCTATATAAGAAACTTACGAGTTATATTTGGGCGCAAATCATATTAGCCAATAGGATAAGTGGGCTCAAGATTTTTTAATTGCATAGATATACTAAACACTATATGTTTCTTGCGCAAACATTCATTTGGTTAGTAACCCGTAAGTTTTTTAACTCTTAGTAACACAATAAGAATTACTCACCACACCCTTTTAATCAAACTATGAGCAATTGTACGCTATATTCTTCTTTTAATCTCCTCCCATGTTCAGTACTTATCTAAACTATTGTGGCCTCCATGCCGTTTATTTGAAATTACTAAAACCTAGTTTTTTTTGCTAAGTACCGTTTTTTTTCAAAAAAGTAAAATTATTTGACGTCGTCATGTTTTAGAGGAATGTGCTTAAATTTTTTTAATCAATAAAGCTCACTTTATTTAAAAATATATTTTAGACGAACGTCCAGCATACACTGGTTAGTGTCAGCGTACATATGCAATATGTCTAGATACATTTACTTTTGAATAAACTTGAGACATTTATTTCGGGACGGAGGGAATAACAGCTACTATAGAACCTAGAAAAATTGGCCATAAGCTCTTAAGAATCAGTATTTTTTACAAATTTAAACGTGCCACCAGACAAACATTTCCACGCGGATAAGCAAGGATATCCGGCTGTGGCGTCGCTTTTGGCGAGAGAGATCTTGATTACTCATCCAAAACAGTACTACAAATCTTGAGAAATCAATTTGGTCGACATATCCTTGGCTTTAAATAAGAGTAACCAGTAAACGCAGCTGTACACAAAAGCGCCAGGACAACGTATAGACCGACCGTTTGGCATGTTGTCCCGCTCACGTGCTACACCATTTTTTTTTGTGCTCTCCTTCGCTTTCTCGCAAAGGACGATCGTCAGGTACAAGTTGTGATAAACAATGCGTCCATTATCTACTAGAATGGGCTCTGTTAATAAATTTAGAGATTCAAAAAACACGCATTTTTTAAGGATTAGCGATGAAGAGGCGACCTACTCTTTCCGTCGCAGGTTCCCCCGCCTTCCATCCCCCGCCTTCCATAGTGCTGGGAGGATAAGGGAACACTGGCTCCATGTGTCTGATTTATCTTATGTATAATATTCGAGTTCTTGGTTGTCGGAACATTCACATTGATGAGATTATGTTCTTCCTCGTGCAAGATCGGCGAGAAGAAAGATGGTGTCGATCATCGGGAATTAATTTGTGGGATTCTACGTAGGGGGTGATGCCATAGCATATATATATTTTCTTCGGTGAAGCTTAACCAGATTTGACTCATGTCCGGGATGGCGAGGACTTGTGAGTTATGTGTCTGCGGGCTTTGTGTGACTGAAATTGGGATGATCTGTTGACCGTCTTGGCACTATCTTCTCGACGACGGGATGTTTCTAAACCGTGGCCCTGGCATTTTCTAGTCTATGCAAACAATTTTCCAGTTGCGGCTTCTATAGACTTCAATGTATTCACAAGCTTTTTGTACACAAGAGACCCATAGGCAGCAATACATCGTTCATGGTGCGGCACCGAGGGATGCAGATGGTGCTGTTTTCATCTACGTACTTGTATGCAATTTATATTCTTGTACTGGTTTTTGATACTAAATAGACTTGGGCCTTTTTCGTGAAAAGGTAGAACATCCATAGTTTTACACATTTAAGCATAGAGATTTATATCGGTGTGCGCCCATACTATACTCTGTATTTTAAAAAGAAGTATGACCCATCTACTAGTACCGATTGCCTTTTTTATACTAGCAGGGAGGGTGACATGCGATGCAATGCAACGGGCAGAATCCACGGAGGTGTAGCACGGAAAACGTGCGAGCAACCATGCTGGGAGTGAGTATTGAGGTGCGGTGAGCTGATGATCGGCTCCGCCGTCGCTATTGGCGCCAGGCAGCAAAGACAGCAACACAATCGTAACATACCAACCGACGTGCTCAGCTCTCTCTTCCCTTCCCCATCTTATCATCCCCTCTCCTACTTTCTTCAGATGCTATAGCAATAGCATGCATAGGATTCTTCTAAAGAGAGAAACATTAATTCATAGTTTCTTGGAAACATCCAAACAACAAGTTGTTCCCTACCTACAACTTTTATTTGGTTTTGGTCCACATCTCTTTATGTATGCTTCCGCGCGCCAAATTTGTTCAATATACACCGGCCGGGGTTCAGATTGTCCCTTCCTTCATAAAGCTTTCACCCTAGTTTTCCTCATTAGCTTATAATTCTGGTGGAAATTAATCAAACTAGACACTAATGATAGTATAATTTATGGTCAAGTTTCATGCAACACCCAAAAAATATATGTGCAGACTGCAGACCGATGGAAAGGAAGTGGACAATACACAAATATTCTAACACAAGTATTAAATTGTAAGAGTCGAGATTTAATTCAACCATGTGTCAAGATATATCAACCAAGTGAATCAAATGTCTGAACTTATGGCGAAGCATTAGATAGTTAGGAGGATGGTTGTATATCCAACCAATCTATGAGAGTTCTAACCATGGGTTGTATGTCTGAACTTGTTTTTTAGAATAATATATTTACTAACGGATCCTGCCACATAGTCTGCACATCACATGGAAAAACAAGCGCATTGCGCTCTGGTGAAGTGGATCGCCATCAAAGTCAGAACGAGTTACCCCTTTGTCCCCATTTTCTATGGCAGCGAGATCAGAGCCAGAGTATTTAACTCCAGTGATAATCCCACTACTACAATAAAAGTACTCCCAATTCACAATTCACACCGTGAAAATAAATAAATAAAATCGAGCAGGTCAGCAGAGCCATCATCATGAAGAGGCGACGGGGCAGCACACTGGCGAAGAAGGCGCCTTGGCTTGATCTGAACTCCAAGGGAGGAGCAGAGCGGAGAAGAGAACCCTGCACCTTTCCACCTTCCCTCCCACCACCATCTCCGTCTCCCTCCCCACGCGAGGAGATCCGTTGCTTCCTTCCGCCGGGTGCCTCCCAGCTCCCCCGCTCCCCCGCGCCCGCCCTCCCGAGAGCAACTCCTCGTCGGATGCACCGCCCACCTGGTACTTATCTCTGTTTCTTCCCTTCCCTGCTCTGCGCCAGATTCTGCTCTCTCCTGTCCATGAACCACCCATGGCTTCCATTTGATTCCATCCCTGGAGACTTCTCAAGAGAAAGCTCCAATCTTTCTTCTGGGACTTCACCCTGGTAAAGATCTCCGTAAGGGTTCTTCTTGGGTTCTGTCGTGCCGCCTTTACTTTTTGGGGGTTCCGGTTGACCTGCCATTTTTGTTCAGTTTCTGACTGAGGGCACCCGGATGCAGTTTTCTTGCGGTTTATTTTACAAAGGACAGGGTTCATTAATGTCACTTGATGGATTTCGCTGTTTGCTGGTGCATGTTCCTACGTAGTAATTCCGAAACATGGGTTTGCTTATTTACTGTATCTGTATGTATGCACATATTTGGCTTTTACTACTTGAGATACAGTCTGTCGACAGAGATTGAGAACAGGACGCTCAACTTATTCATCAGCAATACTGATTTTCCTACCAAGCCATGCTGCACCATCTTGTGCTGCGATTTCTGTCTGTCTTCTTGACCAAATACGCGTTCGTGGATAATTAACTCTCCTCTCCCTTTCATGTGATCTAGGCAAGAGGATTTTGTAAGGTAAGACAAAGGGGATTTGAAGAACTCAGGCCCGGTCTCTTGAGGTAGAAGACTACGGATTGAAGAAGCCATGGGGTCTGGGGACTGGTTCAAGACGATCATCAACAAGAAGAAGTCGAGACGGGGCAAGTCAAAGCACGCAAAGGTAACCCCCTCCATTACCTGCCTCTTCCTTTCCCAGCCTCGACAAGACAAAGAAAAATATTTTCTAGCAGCAATCTCTAAATCCTCCTTTAACCCCAAGTTTCCAGTTCCTCCACACCCCGACTGCCTTGCATGTCTTCTAAGCAACCTGAGAAAAAGATGCTATCGGTTTCACTCCATCATTATCCATTATCAGCAAGGGCCAGGATTGGCGAACTTGGCCTCTCCGCTGCAACTTGCTGCCTTGTTGCTGTGGCCGTCGTGATGGAAAGTTTCCCGCGGGGAAAGGTTGAATTGTTTTGCGGCTTTTGCCGATGGCAATAATGGAAAGGTGCCATTGATGCCGACTCGTAGAACAGTATGCCTGAAATTTGTGTGTGTTGGATGCTGCCTTGGATTCTGTTCTGGGATAGGAACCTCCTGCCTGCGCCTACGTGTTTGGCATTTTGGTGAGCTACCGCTAACAGACCCTACTTACTGACATCAGAATATCTGAAACCGTCAGCATGGATGTTTGATAATGTGTTATAGCATCATCAAAATATTGCTCTTTGGTAGCTGAGTTATCTGGTCGATCTTTGGTATTTTGTGGTTGGGAATTGTATGACCATTCTTTACTGTGCAATCAACATCTTGTGCTAGATTAATTAACCAAAATTCAGATACTGGTGCTCCTTGGAAAGAAGAACCTGGAGTTGTGATATCTGCCCTGACATTGTTATGGCCAAATATCACTTTTGGACATGGACATTGGACTGGTCTGTGAAAGTAACTTGACTGTTGACACGTGTTCAGGAATAATAGACTTAACTGTTGAATTGGTCCTCAATAACATTTTTTCTACCACATCAATGTTTGGCCTAACATCCATCTCTTGACTGCTTCCTTGTGGCACAGAATTGCCGTATTAGTAAATGCTGGTACATTCTGGTCAAGATTGACAATGAAACTTGTGTTACTTTTTTTAATGCCAGCTACAGTTATATGTTGATATTCACTTGGACATGTAAACATCTTTGGATGGATTAAGTCGTGAATCTTTACAAAACATCAAATTACAGTCATTTATACATGCTTTCTCTTACAATGAAGGTTGCTGCTCTACGCAATGGAGCCAACCTGCCACAGCAAAAGCCCAGTAATGGTCCTTCTTCCAGCAGCGACCCCGAAGACAACGCAGCACTAGAAGATTGGGCAGCCACTCTGATTCAGAATGCATTTCGGCGCTACAAGGTAACATCAGTAGTGTGTTGCAACACCTTCACGTTGACTATTCAACTGAGAAAATAGCTTAGAAATAGCATTTTCGATGCATAAATCATAACTTAAATGCAGGCAAAGAAAACTCTCCGTTGCCTGAAGGGACTTAAAAGACTGCGTATTATTGGGCACAGCAATCCAGTTAACAAGCAGACTAGTGCCACATTGAGCTACATACAGTCTTGGAACAAGTTACAAGCTGAACTAAGAAACCGTCGCGCTTTCATGGTTACTGAAGGGCGCAATAGGAAGAAGAAGCAAGAGAATCAAGTAAAACTTGATGCAAAACTACAAAATTTGCAGGTAATTTTCTTCTTTACGCCGGCTGTCATCAGAAAGTACACATCGGCTAACTTTGCTAGAGAAAAAAAAAAGATTTCCTTGACATTTGGTTTCGTTCATCGCCATGTTTTACCAGGTTGAGTGGAATGGAGGCTCGAATACTATGGATGAAATACTTGCCAGGATACATCTAAGGGAAGAAGCATCAGTAAAGCGCGAGCGAGCCATGGCATATGCGTTTAACCATCAGGTACATACTATTCCTAGCGACTAATATTCATGCTGCAACTCGTTGTTTTGAAAAACTTAATGTATATATTTTCGATTGAAAACTCATGATCAGTTGTTTCCATAGAGCAATGTTTCTGCATCTCAATAACGTAAGACATATGTTCTGCCCTTTTGCAGTGGAGGGCAAGGTCTGCCACAAGCCTAGGGAACTTCAACTACGGAGTCGGTAACGGTGGCTGGGGCTGGAGCTGGATGGACCGCTGGATCGCTGCACGGCCATGGGAGCCCCGATCAATGGCCAACCCTGAAACCTCGAAGAAAGGGCAGTCAAAGAAAGACGGCATTAGTGCAAACCAGTCGGCTCTTAAGCTGCAAGGCGCAATCAGTCTAAGCAACACCAATAATGGCCGGAAAGTTCCCAAGAAGAAGTCATCTCCCTCTCCTGATAAAAAAAAGTCATCTCCCTCTCCAGGCAAGAAGAAGCCAATGGCGAAACCGGAGCAGAAACAAAAGGTGGCCGGCCCTCCCAGTGCAAAGTCGAAGGATGTGAGAAAGAACCAAGAGAAGCAGCAACAACCTCAGGTTCCTACGCTCACTGCTTGTTGAAACCCGCTGTGGAACGGTTGTTGGTCAGTGTATGATACATCCTGTGAAGTTCTCTTTCTTTCTTTCACTCTTTCTTTGTTTGTCTCGTAACATTGTTGTTTTATCACTGGAACAAGAAGTGACCAAGGTAGAATGTATTTGGTTTGGGCGATTGCACACATATCTAATGAGAGTTGTTTTGGATAGGATTAGGATCTCTACTATTCATTGTGTGTGGATGTCTAATATGTCTGTCTGCTGTATTAAAAGGGTTTTGTTGGAGCAAAAATTTAAGTTCCATCTTTTGTCCATACCTTAGCATAATTTAAAAACGATGTTGCCGCATGTCGCACCGTATTGCATGTACTTCTATATTTTTTTTCCTCTTTCATATATATGGTCCCCCTTCTGAAATGATTTTCTACAAGTATCAAACGATTTTTATGTTCTAAATGTTTTGAAAGTAGCATATTACAAATAGCCCAACAACTAAACTATAAATCAAATGAAAGTATAAGCCCAAATTAAGGGCAAGAAGAGGACGTGAGTTCACTAGCTTCATAAGAGGTGATTATGCCAATAGTATAAGCGGCCGTTGAACCTGACAAGGCCTGGAATGAACAAATGTATCTCATAATTGTTTTAGATAAGCAAAACAAGGACATCCATGAGCAAAACATGGATTCAACCACTAGTTTTAGATATGAGATACAAAATTGACGCTTCCACCTAGATCATTGAGAGATTATTTCAATATAATTAGTAGAGCGAGAAGAGATTGCTCACTTCCCGTTCTTATTTCTACGTACGTGGGCAGAGATCTATCAGAATATCGACAATCAAATAGGAAAATACTAAACATATGATTATGATTTTCGGTCTGTTTTTTGCCCTTTTATCAAGAGAGTGATCCCACAGGCTACATGACAAAAATATTTAGAAATTGTGCTTTATGATTTAGTTAAGGAATAAGCCAGGAGTTTTCCCTTCTTAAAAGAAAGATTTGGTTAGGGGGGCACGATGGATTGACAAAAGCGGCATCTCTCGGCGGTCACGATGGGTTTAGAGTTAATGAATAAAACCCAAAGAAAATGACAAGACCCATGAGAGGAATGATGGTGCAAATGTAACGTCCGGAAATTGAGAAATTTGCCTGAATAGAAATTCTTGATGAATTTTCAGTAAGGTTTTGCTGATTCTCGGTTGACTTAGGCTTAAGTTTGAGCTGAAATAACTCTCAGACTGTTCCATTTACATCATGATTCTTGTTGTCCTCAATTGAGTTTTGGTGATGTGATCGAAGAATTAAGGTTAGGTTCTCAATTTTCAATATCCCTCAAATTTTACAGTTTTCCAACTGAAATGCAGTCACTATGCTCATGCTGCAACATTATTTCTTCCATTTCCTCTTTAAACCGGGGCAGTGCCTCCTCCCGCACCGCGACGAACACCTTGAAGCCACGCCGCCGCCGCTCGTCCCCGGCGCCGTACGGCAGCAGGAAGCATGGTTCCACGCTCCCGAGCAGCCGCCACGAGAGCGGCAGGACGGCGTCTGGGCCGCCCCACCCGAAGTCCACCTCCGAGTGGCCCAGCCGCCGCCAGTCCGTGAACGCGCTCACGCCGCGCCCCGCCGTGACGCCCTCGCCGCGGTGCAGATGCTGGAAGTCGACGTAGGACCGCACGTACTCCTCGTCCACACCCCGCTTGCTCTTCTTGACCAGAGAGACCGTCTCCGCCAGCGGCCGGCCGACGAGGTCTCCCGCGGCGAGCGACACGTACACCGGCACGCACACGTTGCCCCAGTACCCCTCCGGGAGCGGCGGGTCGAGGAGGCCGCTGATGTTCATGGAGTAGACCATCTTGACCACCTCGTCGGGGCTGCTGGTCCCGTCGTTGGCCTTCACCCTGGCGCGCCAGATGAAGGCGGCGAGGACCTCGAAGGTGGTGAGCTTGAGGCCGGCGTCGGCGGCGAGCTGCGCCCTGAGCGCCTCCACGCGCGCGTCGCTGACATGGAAGCACGCCCTCGCGAGCGCGTCCCCCGCCGCAGCGTACGGGCCGCGTCGCTCGGCGTCTTTGCGGAGGACGGCGTCGAACGGGGTCAGTACTCGCGGCGGGTGTCGTGGGCCCAGGAGTTCCTGCCGCTCCCACACCGGCGTGACCAGCTGCGGCTCCCCGCGCGCGAACCGCGCGGCGGCGGCCAGGAACTTGGTGGATCCCGCGCCGTCGCAGAGCGCGTGCGCCACCCGCATCCCGAGCGCGACGCCGCCGCACGCGAAGCGCGTGGCCTGGAGCGCGAGCGCTGCGGTCCCGCCGTCCCCGTCGCGCGGCGCGAGGCGGTCGAGCAGCGGCGAGTCCGGCGTGTCGGCGTCGACGTCCGCCGCCGACAGGTCGGACGCCGCGAGGACGAGGGTGACGGCGTCGTCGGCGGTCCCGGAGAAGGCGACGCGGGGGGAGGAGGAGGAGGAGGAGGCGGCGAGTTGCGGGAAGAGGGCGAGCGCGGCGGCGAAGGCGTCCTGGAGGACGTCGAGCGGGTCGAGGGAGAGCGGGTGGGGAGGGAAGAAGCGGACGGTGCGGAAGGAGACGTCGAGCATGTTGCGGTCGGCGTCGAGGCCGGAGAGCGGCAGGGAAGAAGCGGGTGGTTGTGGCGCCGGGGAGAGGCTGACGGTGTCCAGGACTCGCAGCTGCGGCGGTGGCGGGTCCATGCTATTGCTCGGCTGGTGGCTGGCGGTGGGAAAGGAGCAAGCTTTGCGTTCCTTTAAAGCTGCGGTGGTGCGGACCGGTGGAAGTAGGTGGAACCAAAATGTGTGAGGTTTGAGGAAGACGAAGGACGTGGAGGGCGCAGGCGCCAGTGGAGGATCGGAAGCTCACCATCCTCCGGGGGACGCTCAGCACTGTCCAACCCCACTAACTTACAATTAATAATTCTATCTCAAAATACAAACTATAAACATTACTTAATCTTTTATAATCAACTAATTATCCACACCATCCCACTTACAAAATAATACAAAATTTGAACGCAGATTTGTGGCTCCCGAGCACCGGTGTGCTCAGTTAGGATTTTTTTAATTTGAGATGTTTCTACAAAAAAAACTACGCATCTATGTTTTCCGCGTATGTGCCAATTGTTGGTATATTTTTTTTTCATTGGCACTTGTATTATCAGCGAGCTGACATTGCAATGAGCTTAGCTGAAATGTCCGTACGGGGAATAAGTGATGGAGCCACGTACGACCCGTGTAGTCATAAGACTACACAATATTTTGGATAAATGCAAGCAAAATAGTACATAAATATATTAAATATGAGACAAATATATGTATATGACAACATAACTTTACATTGAAAGCCACTAAAGAAGGTGATATGAAGGACCAATCCTGGAACTTAAACAAATACAATTTGAGAGGAACACACCAATAAAGCCATGAAGCTGATTTTGATCACTTCTTCCATACCTACTTTTGATTTAATTTTGTATTATGCAAGCAAGTTTGTTATGCATGTTGTGTGGGTGGGCACTTAGTGAGCTCCCAAAATATTGAAAACATAGTTTTTGTATGTCAAAGCCATAGCTCTAAGGCAAAAATTATCCGCCTCTACTTGCTATTATTGTCTTCCATGTTCCAAACCACAAGGTAAATTGTGTAGGTTTTCATTATGTTACCTTAAGCTTAAAGGTTGCAAGTATGTTGTTTCGGTTCGAGAAATTGTCATGATTTCACTGAGGTACCAGTGTTTGTCAAAGATCAAATTCATGTTTGAAGTACAGAAGATATGTGGCATAGTATGAATGTTAGCAGATTTACTGCTAAATCCATTGATTAGAAGAAGAGTTTTACAGTAAATGGGTGGAAAAACCAGAGCAAGAAGCTCCGGTCACCCAAGGAACCAAAGAAGATATTACAAGGCCAAAATCAGCCGGGGTCGAAGGGGATGGACGCCCCAGCTACATTCCAGAGAAGGGCCTCATCTCGAATACGAGCAATCAGCGCATCGACACCTAATTCGCGATGTTCAAAAGTCCTTCGGTTCCGCTCCCGCCAAAGCTCCCAGGCTGCTAAGAGGATGAGGGATTGGGTGCCTTTGCGCTTTGCCATCGGAGCACCGAACCTGCAGTGCCTCAGCCACTCTGTGATGGAAGACACGTGTGCCCAAGTTACAGGCGAGATAGCTTGGACGTTGGTGGCAGTGGCGAGTGAGGACCAAATCTGTTGTGACCAAGGGCATTCCACCAACAAGTGCAACGGGGTTTCGAGGCTTCGGCGACATAAAGGGCAGAAGTAGTCATTCTCCCAGTGCCGCCGTTGGAGTGCGTCCGCCGTTAAAATGCGTTCCAGCGCCACAGTCCACATGAAGAATTTGCACTTACCCGGTGCCCAACATTTCCATATTAGTGCAGGGAATTCAGATTTAGTAGCTCCAGCAAACTGCACAAGGTAAGCAGATTTTGCCGTGTATGTCCCCGACTCTTCAAGGCGCCATCGAATCTCATCAGCAACATTTTCATCTAACTGCACCGTGTCCAAGCGTCGGCAGAGGTTCAGCAATTCCGGAAGCATATCCGGAGTCAGCCCATGCCGTAGATCCAACATCCAACGCTCAGCGGTCAGTGCTTGCTTGACCGTTCTTTGCTTGCGGATAGCAATGACGAATAAGGAAGGCGCAATGTCGCAAGGTGCAGCCCCCTGTAACCATTGGTCAGTCCAGAAGGTTGCACGCTCACCGTCGCCGAGGGTGATCAGCGTGGCAGCCGCAAAAAGCTTCTTGTCGATGCGGTCGCAGGGAAGCGGCGATCCAACCCAAGGCCGTGTCGGCGTCTGCCAAGCCGCCCACAGCCAACGTAGCCTGAGAGCACGTCCAAATTTCGCCAGATTGTGAACCCCAAGCCCTCCCAATTCCTTTGGGCGGCAAACCACTGCCCACTTAACACGGCAATGTCCGCCATTGCAGGAGCCTTCCCCTCTCCATAACCAAGCCCGGCAACGTTTTTCAATTTTTTCAATCACTGCAGCCGGAATTCGGTGTGTGGTCATCATGTAGATCATAACCGAGGACAACACACTTTTGAGCAGGACCAGACGACCCTCTCTTGAGATCAGCACCCCCTTCCAATTGGCCAACATGGCGTCGATCTTGTCTAGCAGGGCCTGATAGTTCACGCGTCTCAGCTGGTGGAGCGATAGCGGCATGCCAAGGTAAATACACGGCAACTGCTTAATGGGAATGTTCAGGGGGCGTAGTGCCTCCTCCAAGTTAATCCCATCACACTGGATAGGCATGGCGGTGCTTTTTGTGAGGTTTGCTGCAAGTCCTGTAACCCCTTCGAACACCTTAAGGATCAGCTTGATCATCGTTGCATCCCGAGGCGTAGGATTTATGAAAAGAGCAACATCATCGGCATAGACCGAAGCCCGGATTGCTGTGCGCCGACCTGGGAGCTTAGAGAGAGCCCCCTCCGCTGTGGCTCGATCAAGGATGCGTTGTAGGGGATCCATCGCCAAGATAAAGAGGAAAGGGGACAGCGGATCCCCTTGCCGTAGGCCTCGGCGGTGGTGAACAAAATCAGATGTGGCGCCATTCACCAGAATTTGTGAGGAGGAGGAAGCGAGGATCATGGCAATCCATTCGATCCAGCGCGCCCCAAAGCCTCTCGCGTGCAGCATGTTCAGGAGATATGTCCAGGAAACAGAATCAAAGGCGTTGGCCAGGTCGAGCTTAAGAAGAACAGTCGGCTTTTTGGTTTTGTGGAAGAATCTGGCTGTGTTCTGCACATACAAAAAATTCTCTTGAATGCAGCGTTTCTTAACAAAAGCGCTCTGGCATGGGTCAACAAGGCTGTCGAATCCAAGTAGTTGCGTGAACGTCCTGGCGATCCTGACCGTCCAATCCAGCCGCTGTTGTCTCCAATCGTACGATGATGCGTCGTGGCGGTTACACACATGAACGACAGTGAGCCTCTCGCGCCACACCCATCCTCAACTCAACTCTTCCCCTCCACTCGTGCCCGCGGCCGCCGGGATGCCGCCGCCGCAGCTCCACCGCTGCCTGCGGGTCTCCCTCATCCCACGGTACCCACTCCCTCTCCCGTCCTCCCGTCGCTTCGCCTCAGTCACCGCTCGCCCCCTCTCCCTCCCCCGCGTCAGCCGGCGCCGCGCCCCCCTGCGCGCCACGCAGAGCGAGACCGCGGGGGCGGAGGGGTTCGAAGATGAGCTGGGAAGGCTCCTGGAGCTTCTCCCTGGGGAGCTTCGGCGGCGGGTGGAGGACCACCCGGAGCTCCCCGCGCTGGTGGAGGTGGTCATGGACCTCGGACGCCCCCCGCTCGCCCGCTTCCCCTCCGGCGACTTCCTCCTCTCCGACCGCCCCATCTCCTTCGACGACCTCCATCACGCCACAGCCAAGGTCAACCTCACATACCACGAACGCTCTTAATCTGCCACTGCGTTATTTATCTCCTTCTGGTAGGTCGGAGACTTTGGAGGGGACAATCGTGCCGGAATTAGCCGTACACTGCACCGGATCAGCGCGATTAGGAACAGGAAGGGAGACATTGTGGGATTGACTTGCCGCGTCGGGAGGGCTGTGGCAGGAAGTGCCAGTTTGCTTCAGGATTTGGTCAAGGATGGTGGATCGTTGCTGCTCATCGGCCCGCCAGGGGTGGGGAAGACAACTGTCATAAGGTAGCCTTGGATTAATGTACCCCTGTATTGTGTAACAACCATTTATAATCAGGAGGGTTTATATGTCAATTTAAGCATCGAACTGTTGCTTCATCTTACAGAGAGATTGCCCGCATGCTAGCAGATGATTATGATAAGCGGGTCATGATTGTTGATACATCTAATGAGATAGGTGGAGATGGTGATATTCCTCACCCAGGAATAGGCAATGCCCGTAGGTTGCAAGTGCCTAACCAAGAAATGCAGCATAAGGTCTGTTCTCTTGAAGCATACCCTATTGCCGTGTGGAGTATATGTTTTTTTATTGTACTACTCAAAAGCCAATTACCAGGCGTTGCCAACTTGCCATGCATGCTTAAAACATATGTACCTATATCTATGTAGTGTGTCAGACTATTCTATACATATACTGAGCACTGATGTCCTTGTTTAGCACACCACTTAGCGCGTATGTTCATTATGTTTTTTTATCTATCAGGTGTTGATAGAAGCTGTGGAAAACCATATGCCCCAGGCGATTGTCATTGATGAAATTGGAACTAAGCTAGAGGCTCTGGCTGCTAGCACCATTGCACAGCGGGGTATACAACTTGTTGCGTCCGCTCATGGTGTAACAATAGAGAACCTGACTATGAATCCATCACTAGATATGCTTGTAGGAGGAATACAGGTATGGCATTCTGCACTTAAATCCGTTTGCTGTAATGGAAATATTGTATTTTCACATTGCAGCAAGAGAGTTGTATGATGTCAATTGAAGTTGTGAAGAAATGATGGAGGTCATCCAAATAACCTTATCCCCTAGGATTTTCAATTATCTGTCCTTGTTTTAGTAATAGGATGTTATGCTGTTCATGTAGCTCGAAACACGAACATACAAAATTACATGCTCCAAACTAAGCATGGCAAGATTGTGATGTCAATCTAAACCTTTTACTCCTTTGGTTGTTGACAATGATGGGTTTGAAACATAGAAACTTAAATCGATTGCATACCTGGGACCATACCTATTTATTCCACAGAGAAGTTATTACCTTATCTACTTAAAAGGAGTGAATAGCATAAAACCACCACATATGTGGCTGAATTCACGAAATGCCACCAGTTTTCGTTTTCGTACAGTAAAACAACCGGTCCATGTTAAACATTCCGCAATAAGTACTGATTGCCCATTTAGCTTGGATTGACACTGTTTCTGGCAAGTGGAGCACACAGTCAGTAATAACTTGGCAGCTCATGTGGCCGCACGCTGAGGTGGACACGAATTCCACCTCAGATCGGTCTTCTGCCCCCAGTTTCTCCTACACACCTCCTCAGCCTTTCCACACCACCGAACCAGAGCAGTCACAGTGCTTCCTCTGCCGCCCCCACAGCGCATTCCATGGATTGTGGCAGCCTGGCACCGCGCGCTCCTAAGACCTTCTCTGAGTTCCCGTTCCCAGCCGGATCTCCCGCAAGTATCCTCAGCACGGAAGAAGACGACACCCGACGCCACTCCTTGGCGCTCACCTGCTGGGCTGGTGCTGGTGCTGCTGCAGGTGTGGGGGAGGGTGCTGACCATGGCCACAGTGCGATGTTGTCATCCTAATCGCCGGTGAGTGATGGCTCGCGGGAGCTGTATACACCAGAATCCAGTGCAACATCGGCCCCTTGGCCCTCCTATGAAAATTGATATGCCTTTCTATGGCATATCCTTGGAAAAAAAAGAACCCAATGCAACGACGGTGAGACCGTGGTCAGTTTACAGTGAGTACACCCATTGCAAGCTCTGTTTCCTCCTTCGACTCCATGTGCACGGCCTCCAATTAATCCTCACCGCTGTACACGCAAACTCCATTGACTCATAGTTAGCTCGCGTCATCTTTATAGTAGCATCTCGTGGACGTTGTGAACTCGGAAGAGAGACGAAGGGAAAAAGAGAGGTGTGGGGAAGGGCGCATGTGAAGGTTCACAAGGGGGTGAGGAGCCTGACGCAGATGAGCACCTGGGCAGACCATGTGGCCTCCGTCCGTGCCAACCAGCAAGGTGGTGGTCCTCGCCCCGCTGAGTGGAGGCGCCACCCATGGTTTTTAAGGCGACGCTTTGGCGCCTTGACAGGAGGGGGCGCTTTGGACGCCTAGGCGCCTAAAGCGGCCGTTTTTTCAAAACGGAGGGGGAGCGCCTTGACGGGCATCGCCTTACGGACGCCTTAAAAACCATGGCGCCACCTCCTCGCCCCTGGAGTCCACATGGCTGTGGAAGGGGACGTTCGTTGCCGTCTTAACCCGTTGATATGGTCTGGAAGAGAGGGAGAGGAGAAGAAGATAGAGATGGGAAAAATGGGTGGCTGATTGGTGGGAGTGGGACCCTTGTCCACCTCAGCAAACAGTCCACGTAAGCTACAAAATCACTCCTGACAAAAGGGTCCTGGTAAGAAATGGTGTCAATCTGTGCTAAATGAACGATCAGTGTTTATTGGAAAATGTTTAGCATGGATCGGGTTTTATGCTACGAAAATAAAATTGGTGGCATTTGGTGACTTCGGGCACAAATATGGTGGTTTTATGATATTCACTCACTTAGTGTGATGAAACTAGCTATTTCTTCATAAACTATTTCCAAGTAGCCTCAGTAAGCAACCTTCATCCTAACAGTTTTGTCTCAATCTAGTAACTACTTTGGTCTACCATATATGCCGCTTTGTTTGGAGAATGGATAGCAGATCTTTACTTTTTTTTCCTGTGGGTGCTCTTTACTTGTTTTTCGTTTCACCATCGTTATTAATTTACATCTTTCTCGTTCTCAGTAAGTTTAATTACAATATGCTCCATTGTTTCTGTAAGAGTGTCACCCTTGGTGACGAAGAAGCAAGCAGGAGAAGGGTTCAGAAAACTGTACTAGAGCGAAAGGGCCCATCAACATTCGCATATGCTGTAGAGATCGTGTCGAAAACTGAGTTACGCGTCCATCGTTGTCTGGAAGCAACAGTCGATGCTTTGCTTGCAGGTTCTCTCTGATTATGCCATTAATCGACTGCATTATCATGTTACATTTGATTCCTTGATTTTTTTCTCATACTATACATGTTGCTGTGATGCCAATATGATCATTTTTTTATTGGTGCAGGCAGGCTTCCTAATGTTGAAATTCGGAAGTTGGGTTCAACCAGGCCGCGGCAGCCGGAAGTTCCTGCGCAGAAGGATCAGCTTGGTCGTGTTCCTTATGAAATTGCGTCTCAATTTGAAGCTGCTTCTCTAAGTACCACCAGGACAAGCTTGGACACTGCATTTAATCTTGATTCTGCTAGTGGACATATGGAGATGTCTAATGAATCCAAGACAGGCTTCAATCTATATGCTTATGGGGTACTGATTTTTTTCACTAGGCCATTTCTTCGATGTTCAGTATTTTTAACAGCGATCTTCAATACTTTTTTATCTCTGCAAAAAAAAAACTATTGGTCTTTAGTAGTTCTTTTCCATGCTTATTAAGGTTTTACTTTTGGTGTGTTATTGTGATGCTTATTTGGTATGGACATTGATTGATTTTGGCTGTATAGTATTGATGAAAGATATGAAAGTACATTAAGCTTGTTACCAAGTCTCCATGATATCAACCATCACTTTGTACAGTGATTGCCATTAATCCAAACAGTCTTTCAACCTTAGGAGATTTTGGAAGGTGTTGCATGGTGCTAGTGAGTGTGTTGGGGGTTATGGTGTTTCACAGATTATGTCACTTTCCTGTCACTCAGTGATTGCCATTAATCCAAACAGTCTTTCAACCTTAGGAGATTTTGGAAGGTGTTGCATGGTGCTAGTGAGTGTGTTGGGGGTTATGGTGTTTCACAGATTATGTCACTTTCCTGTCACTGCAACAAGATAGTGGTGAACTGATGAATTATTTCAGCTGTCGTTTCCTTGCTTAAGAAATATTTGTAGAATTTTCAGTACTTAGTTTGGAACTTATTGGATAGGCTGTTCTAGATATCCGAGGAAATTGCCTTGCAAGCGATTAGACAACTGGAGCTGGAGGAGATGGTCACTTTGACATACAATATCAGTGAAGCTGATGCAGTGATTGCTTTGCAATCAAAGCTCAAGAAGAATTCTCAGATTCAGGCTGTGGTAAAATCACAAGATATACCTGTTTTCTTCGCGAAGGTATGCATGCACGCTTTTTGTGTCCATGCACTGTTATTTTTTTAAGTGAAAGCATTTACTCACTTTTTCTGTAGACAAACTCCCTGGTGCAAATAACTAGGGCCCTTCGTGTCCTTGTGGATGATCACATGGATGCGTTGATGGATTTTGAAGATAAGGAGGAAGTACGATCATCTGAGGAAACAGATGCTTTGGAGGTATCGTGCTCACATTCATCTTGTCCTGGATACATCCTTCTTGAACATAATTTTTTGTTTCTCTGATACCAGGAAGCGAGGTTAGCAGTTGAGCAAGTAGTTATACCAAAAGGGGAGAGCGTGCAGCTACTGCCCAGACCATCAACCATCATCTCCACCCAAGTGAATCTTGTCGAAAGCTTCAACCTCAAGTGGGAAGTCATAGGCCAGAAGCCAAACACTTGCCTAAGAGTCCTTCCGCAATTCTCGGATAGAGAAGAAAACTCCGCCTCTGAGCAAGGAAGCGCACCTGGGCTCACAGATTCAGACAACTCCGATGGCTTGGACTATACACAGAGTGGTGTCACCAGGCTACCTTTCCTCCCACAGTAGCATCATTTTGAGCCCCTGCGGCTGTGTCTTAACGTATATGTATATTCCTTTGTACAGCCATTCGCCCTTGTTGATACCCTGGTAATTTTAAGCAGAAAGTAACACTGTTTACGGTGGGTGAACGGCAGATAGTGCTGCTCTACTTATAGTCTCATGCAAAACAGAATCGGATCCAACTCAGAATTACCTGACGACATTCGGATCATCTTGCATCCTTTCTGGGTTGGTGACATCGTCGTCGGCATGAATCTTTCCAACTATGCCTCAGAATCTTTCCTTTGTGAGCACATCGTGCATCTTTAAAAAAAATCTTAGTTGCAACTATGCCCTTGGGGACCAGAGTTGTAAAAAATCACCTAATATTTCATTTATCACATGTTACCATTCATGTCCAAATTGGGGCTTTCACATGGCACCAAACATGCGTATCCAAAATGCTTGCTACCTCGCCTTTGTTTACTTATTACTTCCTCTCGCCAATACAACCTATACACATGAACACTCTGCTTAACTCACGCTGATGGGGATACAGGACACATTTTCTTTCTTCAGTGCTATCCATAGCATTTTAGTTTTCTTTAGACGGGTGGGGGTGGCCTCTACGTACCTTCCACATTTGTTAACCAAAACGGTGAGTGCCTCCACCCTGGTCTCCGCATCCGGCTTCTCTTCCTGGCCGAGAGTCGGGTGGCCTATGGCTATGGGGAAAGGTGCCAATGGCCATCCAGCTTCGTGCATATATGCATGGCCATGGCCATGGCCGCCCTAGTGCTTGCATGTCGTGGAGGTCTCCTTAATTTGGCGGCCATTGGAGCTAGAACAACGGCTCCTTAATTTGCACCGTCCTATTCTATAGAATGGGCCAGTGGAAAGTGACACGGGACTACGATCAAATCCCCTTTTAAGTTAAGGGAACCCATTGGATCTTAATTTTGGAGTCATTGTTCTTCCTCTCCTATTACTCCCTGATTTTGTTGCTTTGGTAAAATTCAAGTGAGAAGGATTTGAGCACATCTTTGTGGTGTTTCTTTGCATTGATTGCATCTGTTTGACCTCTCCACATTCATTCGTTCGAGTGAGAGGTTGCGAGCTTGTTATTCTTGTAGGGTTTTCCTCCTAAGTTCGTGGTTGCGACTGCGGTAACCTCTTCGTGAAGGATTGTGAAGAGGGTGGTATTATTGGGGATTAGGAAGTGTTGGTGGGTTTTCCAACTCCAGAGTGAAGAAAAAGCTAGCCATAAGAAAAAGAGCCCTGACTTCACGGAGGCGCTCACAGAAGAATGTGAGCTTTAGTATAGTGTTCGAAGAGTACTTCGTGGCAACCCGCATCTCTACAACGCTGACTAGTTTCCTTCCACCGAGATATATTTTCGTCTCTATACCTGAGTTTATATCCTTGTGATAAGCATTGAGTTTGAAGTAGTATATATCTTGTTTATCACCTGTGAGATATTTCTTGTGTTTGTCTTGTTAAGCTTAACTTGTCGATGCACTAGGTAAATCTAGCATATTTTGGTTGCATAAACTAAATGATAGTTTGTTCTAGATTTTTTCCTGTAATTTATTCTGTATTTCTTTAAACAAAATCCATAATACATTGTAAACGCTTATTCAGTCATGTCCCCCCTCCAGGCAGCATCTCGATCTTTTAGTGTGCCGTCAAGGTGAGGGTTGAAAACTACTCCATCCGTTCCTGAATATAGGGTGTATAAGTTTTCTGCACGAATATTAAGACAACCTATTTTGTACATAGTATATTAATTTTTTTCTTGGAAAAAATAGCGAGAGATGACTTCTTAATTGGTATAAAATGAATAGAATCCATTAAATCTCTTTTGAGATTAGATTTCATTTTTTGATGGGTCAAATTGTTCATAAATAGCAAATACAGCTTATATTTTGGATTTTTCTTTAAAAAACTATACACCTTATATCAAGAAACGGAGAGAATATTTGAAAAGGTTTAGAGTGGGTTGGCATGTCGGATCCGAGTGTCTGAGTGGCATCCGGGCAGGCCCAAATTCAGCCCTCATATGAGTGAAAGTTGTCGGACAAACCTAACATTTGTGTTAGGTTGGGTTGTGATATGATTGGTAGCAATTTTAATTTTGTTTCTATATGAATCGTGTGTTGGTTGTCCACCAGAAATATAGAGGGAAGTAAGAAGAGACCGAAATAGCAGATGAAACAAAAAATTAACTATTTTTGGGTATGCACAATGGAAAAAGTGCCAGAACGAATTTTTTTTCAGGTGTCCGAAAATTTCCCACCTCTAATTAGAGAAATCCCAGTTTTTTGCGACTGAACCGAACATGGCCTGAAAGCCAAAAAAGCAATTGGCGAAGGGAAAATTCAGGACGTGCCGATGAACTTCCGCAACGAAACTCGCCAGGATCTGGACAACAGGGGTCGACGACAGCGCCAACGAGATATCATGGGCTTCATCGATGTCTTCCAGCCTGCTTTTGTGTAAGGGCTTCGTGCGCTTCCACATGAGCTAGTATGTTAACTGGATTGATCATCGATCCATGCCACGAGGTAGGGCCTAGTTCATTTGCTAACTTATTTTATAAGCTGCCTCTCCCCCAACTTATTCCATAAGCTGATAATCTTATTACTTGCAACTTCCAGATTAATTATGAGATGATAATTAGTTTAGAAGTCTCGAGCAAGAAGTCGGGCGGCTTATAAGAGAGGCCTAGTTCATTTGCTAACTTATTCTATAAGTTGCCCCTCCCCCACCTTATTCCATAAGCTGATCATCTTATTACTTGCAACTTCCAGATTCATTATGAAATGATAATTAGTTTAGAAGTCTTCCAGCAAGAAGCCGGGCGGCTTATGAGAGAAGCTAAGCAGGGGACAGCTTATTTTTTTAAGCCTGCAAAATAATTAGGCCTAGCTAGCACACTGCCTGAGCGCCACACGATTCGATCCATTTGCAGCAGCTACATAGCAATTCCTGCTGATTTTGGTGATTGGGGAGGCTACGTATTTTACTCACCATGATATATTAATTTTAAACAAAAGTTAAAAAAGGAAGATGAGGATATATTCTACATGCATATTGTTTTTTTATAGTTCATTGTTCGATTTGTTCTGCCACCGCCATTTTTAACCCGTAAATCACGCTAAACACGTGGTTTTCAATCACTGATAGAGATGCTTTAAGAGGTCCTGTTAGGGTTGAAGATGCTTGATACACACGGTGGTGTGTTGTTGGAAAACCCCAAGAGCAAGGTATGATGAGTGCAGCAGCAAGTTTCACTCAGTTATGATATAAAGGTTATCGAACCAGTAGGAAATGAGAATTCTCTCGAGTTGTCAATGATGCCAGAAAAGAGCTGTTAATGAGGGATCTGCACATAACACAATCAAGATACTTTGGCACAACTTAACAGTGAGGTTTTTAATCTTACTGTCTTGCTGTAACAAAGGATTAAACGTATATGTGGAGAATAATATTTGTTTGCAGAGAATGAAACTAACATGATTGAAGTAGGTTGTATTATCAGCTTAAAGAAAAGGACCGGGGTCCACAATTCACTAGTGGTATCTCTCCATAAATAATAATACCATACATGTGGATAAACAAATTACAGCTGGACAATTGATAGAATAAAGAAGGATGCATATACTAATATCATGATGTCTAGTATGAGATTCATTTGAGCATTACAACAATATACATAGACCGTTCCAACCGCATCTATGACTAATAATTCACCTTCCGGTTAACGTACACACCCCTTTCAGTATTAAGTTGCAAGCAACAAATTATTGTATTAAGAAAAATGCGTAAAGTAAGTAATAACATCATCTTTTGATAAAGTACTACTGTTTTATCCCCAGTAGCAACAGTACATCTAGAATCTTAGAGCTTGTTGTCACTACCCCAGATTGAACCCACTATCGAGTATAAATACTCCCTCTTAGAGTCAGAAGCATCTACTTGGACAGAGCATCTACTAGTAACGGAGAGCATGCAAGATCATAAATAAAGCACACATAATATATTATGAAGCAAATGACAAAGTACTCAATATTCATCGGATCCCTGCAAACACAACATATAGTATTACATAATGATGATCTTGATCATGATAGGCAGCTCACAAAATCTAAACATGATAGCACAAGAGGAGAAGACAACCATTTAGCTACTACTATGGACCCGTAGTCCAAGTATGAACTACTCACACATCAATCCGGAGGCGGGTATGGTGACGTAGAGCCCTCCGGTGTGATTCGTCCCTCCAGTAGGGTGCCGGGGAGAGCTTCTGATCTCTCCTGAAGTAGGGTTGACGAAGGCGGTGGCTCGAGAACTCGTGGAGGAAAAGTTTTCTTCATGCGGGTCTTAGGTTTTCTGGGGGTATAAGTAGCAAAAGGGCAAAGGCGGTCGAGGGCCGAGGCGACCTCCTCGTGTGGTGGCGCGGTAGGAGGTGGGGCCGCGCCACCACCTCACAAGGACGCCTCGTGGCCCCTCTCTGTCTTCTTTTCGGTGTTCTGGATTGTTCCGAGGAAAATAGGGACTTCGTATTTCGTTTCGTCCAATTCCGAGATAATTTCTTTAAGGGGTTTTCTGAAACCAAAAACATCAGAAAACAGGGACTGACACTGTGTCATCTTGTTAATAGGTTAGTCTCAAAAAATGCATAAAACCATATAAAATGTATATGTAACATGTAATAATTGGTATAATATAAGTATAAAACATAATAAATTATAGATACGTTGGAAACGTATCAATGCTCTTAAGGGCCCGCTTGGATTTGGGGTGTGAAATTACAGACTACAAAATTCCACCTCGTGCACGTGACAAAATCCTGTCATATTGGCTAATTTTCTAACCAAGGCCTAAGTCTTCTCTCTCGAAACAGGCTTACGCCCTGGTACAACTTTGAGTTCGCTGCCGGGTGAAACAACACAAATAAGTCCAAAATAAAAGAAAGAGAAAAAAGAAGAGAAAACAAAACTAGCTGGTGGGGTATTTCATGCACGAATGTCCAGCAAGATACCTACCGGACGGTTTGTGTAGTATTTTAGTCGATCGCCTACTATAAGTGTATACACAGCTAGCTAGGGTGGTTACTGCCTTTGGTAATGGAACTCTTTAAAAAGGTTAGTACCAGCACCAAAAGCTCGATTACTCGGTCGACTCAAGTTCAGTTTGGCAAGGCAGATCAAGTTTAAAATGGGTGTGTGCGTGGACACAACTCTTTGATAACTTAATCGTGTGCGCTTACGTATAGACTCTATACAATAGAGTGGATCGAATTGGCCGGGACACACGATTGATGTGGTGACAAACAAGAAATTACCACCCGAGAAGCGATGGAATATACGTATCCAGATGAAAGTTGCGGCGTTTTCAGATTCGCATGAGGGATCATCAAGATCCTCTCATGTGGACCGTGAGCAATTAAGTCGGGAATACATGTTTCGGCGCCGAAATTTAACCTTTATTGTTTTGAAAGCTGATCAAACCAATAAAGGTTAAATTTCGGCGCCGAAACATGTATTCCCGACTTAGGCCTAGTTCTTTTTTAGCATCTCAACGCGGCGTCAAGGTGGAAAAAAACTAAGCTTAAAAGAATTCGATTTTAAACCGTTTCTTGGGGCAGCCGGCTTCATCCAAATTCTTCACAGTAGAAAAAAGTCCTCATACCCCAACTTGTCAGCTTCCCGTAAAATGGAATCGAAGCGTTTTTTCATTACCCCTGTAAAACGAACATATTACAGGGAAATGCCACCATGCACCGTTCCTTTCTTCTTTCTTTCCCCTCAACTCTGAATTGTTTTCTGCTCCTCTCTCCCTCCTGACACGTTCTGCTCTTCTCTCTCTGTCCTGAACGCTGACCTAGGGTTCCTACTACCGCCGCGCAACGCCGCTGGTTCATGAGGACGACGGGAGAGATGAGCAGAAAACTGTTTGGAGCGGAGGGGAAAGAAAGAATAAGGAACTGTGTGCGGTGGCATTTGCCTGTAATATGCACGTTTGACAGGGGTAATGAAAAACCTCTTCAATTCCACTTTGCGGGAAGCTGGCGGGTATGTGGGCTTTTTTCCATTGTGAAGAATTTGATGAAGCCGGCTGCACCGAGAAACGGATTAAAATCAAGTTCTTTTGAGCTTAGTCTTTTTTCCACCTGAAAGCCATTGAGAAGCTTAGAAAGAACCGGCCTCAGTAGGCTGCCCTCCGTTTTGCCTCTTCGTCGTGGCCTCGGTGTGGTACTGTTTTTTTTTAACAAGGGAAGGACCCCGAAGGGTCTAGACTGCATTAATCGGTGGGCTTACAGATTACACTAAGAACCAGAAAGTAAGCTACAATTACAATCAAGTTCCTAGCTTTAGTAAAAAGGACATCAAAAACCAAAATGGGAACGCAATTGGGTCCTTCTCCCCGGTGTGGTACTGCAAAAGTCTGTTGCTACGTGCCCGGGGCCATCCGCAAAAAAATGTCTTGTTTTTTATCCATTAATTGAGAGGGTATGAGGTCATCGCCCTCGTCGTTCCGTTGGAGCAGCCAGTGCGACGAACAGACGATCTCCACCATCGATCCCACGTACGCAACGCTTAATTTTGTTGGAAACGGCGGCCAACCGCTCTCGGCGAGCGCCTATAAAATCAACCCGGCGTCGTGCAGCTACGTCGTACCTACCTAACTGCATCACTCACCACCGGCCGGCACAGAGCAATCCACGATCCACACGAGACGAAGCTAGCTAGCTATAGCTACTGTGATACCTCATAACTCCCATGGCGTCGACCATCTCGAGGATGCCGGCAGAGTGCGCGCCGCTCCTCATCCTCATCCTCCTATCCGCGGTCTCGCGCGGCGAGGCTGCTGACCGCCTCCCGGCGCAGGCGGTGACTGGCACTGGCGGACGGAGAATGCTGGTCACTGTGAGCAATGCCGACGCCGCCCTCTCGCCGCCGGCGGGGACTGGTCACTGGTCAGCTGCGAGGACGGCGACGCCATACTCTTACTCTGAGTCTAAAAGATCCAGCCCCGGCGGCCCGGACCCTCAGCACCATTAAGCTACTCCAGCGTGCAAGCTGATCTTGCATGCGTGTAACACATCGATAATATATACGTATACTACCTAGGACTTACTGTATACTGTAAACTGTAAGTACCATGTAAAAAATGTGCCCAACCGTTATATTTATCTCAGGGATTCGTGCTAGTCATGATTTACAATATGAATTACAATTGATATTCCGTAACATCATCTGAGAGCGAGAACTTAAGTTACTGTAATTCTCGACAGAACCAGACTTGTAGGTTGCAGCTTACAGTATACAGTAAGTCCTAGGTAGTATACGTATATATACAGTAGAGCTCGACTAGTGTTAAGTTTCTAGCTGAGAATTAGCGATGCTGTAAGTATAGCCGACATTTTTTACTTTTTTTCGGCTCATCATTGGTGTTTTTCATTTGTATTTTATCTGTCTACCATAATCATAATTTTGAAGCCGCTATGTTTGCACCGGATTAACGGTGTTTGCCTTCGAAATTACTTTTCCTTTGAAACAAACACAAAAGTGTTTCAAATCAAAAAATCTGTTACATTGCTGATGAATGGTTTCATTCAGTCCAGCGCCATGCACTACAGAGAATGGATGCATTTTTTACTTAACATGGCACAGACCCAGCCAACATGGTCAGAAGACTCAGAACGCCCTTTCGGCCCTCTGTCATCTATACAAGGACATATAGTAGCTATTTTTTTCTTCTAAACAACAGCAGCTATTTTCAGATTCGAAAGTTGAAACTACAACTGCCATTCAATTGAAACTAGAAAAGAATATAACAAAAACATCCAATCCGACACACCTATGCATACTAGGAATCAGAGAGAAACAATTTATAGAAATCCATTAGATAAAAGTACATGCTATCTCGTGTACCACACTATTTTTGAAGTCCACATATGTGGTACTTAAGAGAAGCTCGATTAATCGATTGATCTAAAATCCAATTTTGCAAGGTGATCGAGTAGAAAATGGCATATGTGGATCGAGTAGCAAGGAATAAAGTTCATGTGGTAAGAAAAACAAGTAGAATACTGTGGTTTTAGGAAACAATAATACTCTCTTGCCTCCCTTGTCGCTCCTCTCGGGAGCCATCCAAACTCTAGAAATGAAGAAGCCACCACTCCCTCTCCCCTTGCTGCTGCCGGCGCCGGGGCTCGTATCCAAAGGAGGAGAGGCATGGTTCTGAAGCTCGTGGCGCAGAGGAGATTTGTTGCGGTGGCTGTGGTGTAAAGGGGCAGAGTACCGGTATTGTGGGGACGCGTCACGTTGCAGATGTGTGGTGGCGGGACGGGTGCGTAAGATGACATCAAGGCGAGGTGGCGGTCGTCGCCTTTGTGGGCCAGTGTGGTGGTAGCCTTGTGGGCCCTACTAGACCTGATCTTGACTCGAAGGGCAGAGTTGTTGATGCGGTCCCCGTGTCTGTCATTCTCCTGCACCTATGTCATCCTTTCCTGGCGGAGATCGATGCCAGCACGAGGTACCACACTCGCCCTTGGCTAGGGATCCCGGGTGCAGTCTGTAGGGCTCGAGAGATATCCCTATCGGTAGAATCGACACTGACACGGTGGTGTCGTGGACGTCACGATTCATCCCTGGAAGGCGTTATGGTAGCCCTTCTTCTACTCCCCACTGGTCCGGGCATACCGTTGCCACACTCCTTCCTGAAGGTGCTGCTTTTAGTGCTTGGTCCTCGAGGTATGGTGGTAGGACGATGCCAATCTCCGGGCCAGGTCGTGGTGGTTCCATTTGTTTCTTGGCAAGACGTGCACTTGGAGCTGGCCTGTCGTCCATATGGTGGTAGGACGATGCCAATCTCCGGGCCAGGTCGTGGTGGTTCCATTTGTTTCTTGGCAAGCGTGCACTTGGAGCTGGCCTGTCGTCCAAGTTGCAGAAGAAGTTGAAGCTGACATTTGAAGTCGGGTTAACGAGTTCGATCCACCTCGGATCGCCTCTTTACCTTCGACAGTCCTCCCTATTTAGTGGTTACTTGGGTGGCGACCACACGATCAAGTTCATACTGCTCTAACTTTGTTGATCAAATGAAGATGGAAGTGGACACCGCCTCCATGTTGGCTAGGTCGACGAGCTCCTCGTTAGCAGGATGTCCGTCTCATGTTTCTTCCTTGTTGTCCCATGTCCTATATAGTATTTGGGCGTGGTGGTGATGTTGAGCTCTCCCCTCCTCTTCTTTGAGGTGGAGATGTTGCTTTCTTTCTGTTCTTTTTTGAGTCATTTGTATACTCCTTTACTTCTCTTAATGAAATGAAAACATCACTACTGCTGCTTTTCGAAAAAAAAAACCACTCTCTCCGTTCACAAATAAGTGTCTCAAGTCTCTCGAAAAAGTAGATGTATTTAGACAATATTTGTCTAGATACATCTTCTTTTTGAGAGACTTGAGACACTCGTGGACGGAGGGAGTATGTGTTTCAAGATTAAGGCTACTTCTGATTCACATGAGATTATCTGGTCCTAGATACCAATACCACCACTGATTCAGTTGCTCATGCCATGCAACGGTTTGATACATTCCCACAGATTGAATTGCTCATGTGTCATACAACGGTTTCAAGCTCTTACATACTATGAACCTAACCTAGATAATGGCATGGGTCGGTCCAACAAACACAATTAGCTAGTCATCTCTGCACTAAACCATATGCATGAATGCATGCGAGATTTTGCCCCGCGACAATCCCATGATGAATGACTAAAGATGGTAAGAGTATTATTTTTAATGTGCAACATGCTTGTTTTAGTGTGCAACATGCCATATATATAAGATAAACTTAGACCGACAAAGCACACCGGCCGGGCCATTAGCAGAACACAGCCAGTTGTCCTGTTTTTTCGGCGGTGATCTGAGGTCATCGCCCTCGTCGACGGTTTGCTCGTCGCCAGTCAGTGCGACACAGGCGAGCTCTCCACCATGGGTGTCCATGTCGATGCTTAATTTGGTCAGAATTAACGGCAAACCGTTCGCACGAACGCGCCCCTATAAATATGCCCGGCGTCTTGCAGCTATGTCGTATACCTAGCTAGCTAGCTTGATCACTATCGATCGCCGCAGACTGACATATAGCATTTGACGACGAAGATTGCTAGCTATTAATTCCGATATCCCATACCTCTCTCATGGCGTCCAGCTCGAGCTCGTTGAGGGCGCCGGCGATGTGCGCCGTGCTTCTCCTCCTGCTGCTGCTGTCCGCCATCTCGCGCAGCGAGGCCAACCTCGTGGAGGTGAAGACCGTCGTCGGTCGGAGAATGCTGATCGACGCCGTCGTCTTCTCCCGGCCGGCAGAGTCTGGTCAGTTGTCAGCTGAAACGGGGGCGATGCCGCACTCTGAATCGAAGAGGTCAAGCCCCGGCGGCCCGGACCCTCAGCACCATTAAGCTATAGAGTAACCTCCATAGCCGTGACGTGCATGCTCTTGCATGCATGTAACTCGTCGTACGTGGTAAGCTATAGCTGAAATCTAAAGGTCCCTCGGCGGCTTCTAGATGATTATATATACTACTCAAAGATGAGTTGTGAAATACGCAAAACAAAATCAGAATAAATGACATCTTCCGTTACTGTCTATGTATGCATTGGAGTAAGAATATGTAAGATGTATTTTCCTTCAGATTTAATTAGTGAATATGATGTTGAGCTATAGAAAGAAAGGCAAGAGGATATCGGGACATATCACATATATCGTTGATGAATATGCAAAAGTATATCGGGACATATATATATCGGTGGTGAATATCTCTTTGGCGTTTCCGCATATACTCGGTTTCTGCCGCTTACAAAATATGATGTTTCTTGGGAACTTGCATTTAATATCCATGCTCTAATTTAGAATACCTAGGCTAGGCGCCTCCAAAATACAAGTTATTTGCTTGGCTTATCATTCAAAATTGTATCTGAACTACTGGTGGTTGTTTGCAACGTCCTAGCTGGCTAAACTGTGGAAGATTTGCTCTCTCCTAGCATGTCCCGTAGTCGGCGGTTCATCATCGATCTAGTTCATTTGTTGATATTCTGCTCGTATTTGGAATGTGGTTTTTTGTTGGCTTGGCATCCACAATATGTCTCATATCCTTTAAGCGGCCCTCTTGGATGTCAAATCTTGTTGGACCGCGACTGTCAAGCACCCACGCCTCCCTTGCATCGCCACCATCATCTCTCTAGTCTAAATGAAGATTTGGAATGAGCGTAATACTAAGGTGTTCCGAAATACCTCTCAAAATGTCCTCTCGCATCATTATAGACAATCAAGGAGGAAGCAAGACCTTGTGCCACTGCTAGGGCCTAACAGCTTGGTGAACATTATCCCTAGAGAGTAGGTTATTTTTCGTGCCACTCATGGTATTATGCATGGCATTCTCGGGCTTTTATTTTCTAGCCTGGCCTTGTTTGCGATTTTACTTTTCCTACCTAAATCAATGAAAGACAATCCGTTTGTCTCGTTTTTGAACCTATGGCGATTCACACTTCGCAGAGGTGATTCAACACTTGGGACCCACGATCTCCGTTAATACATGGTTATCTTTGAGAATAAGAGTAGATGGGTACTTTTGGAGAAAGGAGAAAATAAACCACTTGCCTTTGAAACATTGGATTAGTATTGCTACATACGGGTGATCCAAAATACCTCTCAAATGGCCTCTCACCTCATTCTAGACATCGAGGAGGAAACGAGACTTTGGGCTACCACGAGTGCCACTGCCAAGTGCAGAAGTGCTTGGTGAACATTATTCTGGGAGAGTACGTTCTGTTTTGTGGCCACTCATTGTCTTATAAGTGTCATTCTTGGTGCTTTGGTTTTTATAAGTCAATGTCTTGTTTGTGACTTTATTTTTCCTATCTTAATCAAAGAAATGGAAAATTTGTTGTCTCGTTTCAACTTTGTTGAGTTATGCCCCTTCACACTTGCCCCTTCACAGAGGTGATTCAAAACTTGTGGATCCCCGGTGATCTTCATTAAATATGTGGTTGTCTTTGAGAATAAGAATAGATGGGTACTTCGTACTTGTGCAGAGAAAAAACAAAACAAAAAGAAACCATTTGCCTTGAAACGACTGATTTTGTTTTTTTATTGGATAGTTGCTGATGTGACGCAGCACAATTTTTTGCAAAATCAAAAGTAACACGGCACACACACGCCCTGAGATTCTTGGCGCTGGACCGGCAGGAAACGAGTTCTGACTTCTTTTTTTACGTCTTATTTTGTCTGCCCTAGCACTTACCACCGCGGACTCACCGCTCAGGCTGATGCGCCAAGCTCAGGGGAAATTAAAACCAAACTGACATTGAGTCCCACTTGTCAGTCCAATAAAAATATGAGAAAGTATAAAATGAAAAAACCGATAAATAAAATATCTAAAAATAGAAAAACTCCCCAAGACATCCATTTGGTCAACGGTGCAGATGCAGCTTCAACGTCCTCGTCGACCGGAGCGCACAGAAAGTGCCGGAGCTGAGGTGGACGACGAGGTCTTCCACGAAGGCAAGATCCGCCCCCTTAAGACGCCACTCCAACCTACTCGACAACGGAGTACCGTTTTACGGTTTAGGAGTTGTTAGTATCACTTTTGTTTTGAAATGCATAGGCCTACAAGATAGGTTTGAGCTGTTCACAAAAAAAAATCAATTCACGTCTCAGAAGGTGGAGTGATCCAAAACATGAATTGGGAACTACACAGAGTAGCATGTTAGAATTGACGCTTGAAATGTGGTAGTTTTACGCTAACAATTATGTGTATTTCATGTTGTGCATGTACCTTCGGGCAATGTTGTACCTGTACCTGTATTCAGCGAAATACTTATGCCACTTGTACGCTAGTAACATGATGATTATTAAATTCCAAACGATCATTACCTACCTATGAACACTGCACCAGAACAATCGGCCACTTCTCTGGTGGGCGATCTCGCATTGATTTTCCTTCAAAATGCCCATTACACGACTTCACTCCGGCCGATTTCGCAGAGGAGTTGATTGATTGTATGGCGAAGCAGCCGCACGCATGATTCATTCATGAGAGCTTCCGGTTGAGACGCCAGGCCCGATTCGCTGGAGCAATAACGGCCAGAAATTGAGCGCCTCCATAACCATAATCCTGCCGCTGTCGGTGCCTCTTATATATAGTCATTTGGCTTGTCGAGCCATCCGATCGGAGAGTTTGGCGATCCGGATCCATGAGGAAGAACTCTGAGGTGCCAATTAAAGATGGAGCCACTACCGCATTATAGGAGAGCCAAGGTAGCTACTACCAGCTTGTGCACGCTGTTATTGAATTTCGAGGGACCAAGGGATGGTGTATTTTTATATGAGAGATAATGTGTTTGATTGTGTTGATCGTGTAGATCTGAGCATGTAGATGTAGGTGCAAGTCATTTTTCTGTCAACTGGACCATATTTTGGGGATGATATTGGTTCCACGATCTGTACGATACTCCTCCACAGTTCGCTAGTACATCTGAATCCACACGTATCTGACTGCCGGTACTCCAGTCCGGTAATTGGTCTCACTAAAACTTGCCATTGCTAAGCTAAACCTGCTAGTGACATCAAAGGAATTTTTTTTATTTTCATTCTTGAGAATTGGTTAGCTAGGTTAATAATGTGCATATCCTCTCAGTAGCTCCAACGCCCGGTTGTTGCTATCCTCTCAAGACTCCGGCGTCACTCGTTGATATCTCGTTAGCGATCGATGCAAACTGGAGTAATTACTCTTTCGAGAGTAGTTAATTAAAGTTCAAACACATCGTTGTGATTGTCCAAGTCACTCGATGACCTTGGACTGCATGACATGAATTGCTTGCGAAGCCGTGCAAGCATTGTTCTTTGGATAAGAGAAGGCATTAACCGTCACAAGGCCGTTGGGGAAGTGGAGCTTTCCATGATAGGGGAGTTACAGCAATCTCGTACTGATTTTTTTTCGTGTGACATCTTATGGATGGTCTCACCAATTTGTAGTTAATCTAGACTGGCAGGTACCCAACGGCTGCAGTCAGATGGGTCATCTAAAAGTTGTGGTTTCTGAAAATACTACGGTTTTAAATACTTTACGATATTCTCTCACTATAGGAGTAACAGCGCAGCCCGACGGTATTTGTCGTCGTGCTCAGCATGGAAACCCTCGGCGTCAACGAGCCCGACGGTAAGGCCGTCGGCCTGTGATCCATCGGGCTCACGCCGTTGCCGTCGGGCTCGTGAACTACGCCGACGGTGTTTTTAGGCCGTCGGCGCACGAAACACTTAAACGGCGCTCCGGCCGTTAGAGCGCACCTAGCCCAACGGCAATGCCGTTGGCCTAACGTCACACGCGTCAGCTGCTGGCGCTCCATCGAGCACAGGCCACACCGTGAGCCCGACGGTAATGCCGTCGGCCTCACCACGACCCAAAAATTCTGCCAGCAGTACGCCGACGACATTACAGTCGGGCTCACCACGGAGTGAAAAAACAGCAGCATTTTGCCGCATTTTAATTATTCCATGCAAATTTTTTTTTTCTGGGCACAGATTCACATATAATTCTAACACGCGGCACATCATATAGCTCAAATTGTTCACACAACATAACACAAATCATCACGTAAACATCCACACAAACATCATCACACGTTTCTACACGTTTCTACATCATCAAGTACCATACATAAACTTTCACACGGTTTCTACATGGATGAATTACAAGCTCATGAAGTGACATCTCTCCGAAGGAACTCTCAACCACGAAGTCCATCGCCGAGAGCATGATCACTACAAAATGAAAAGGAACTCCGGTTAGCACGGCAAATGTATCAAGTCCAAATTTATGTAAAGAAAAATGATCAAAGTCATGCAAACCTTTTAAGTCCAAATTCATGCAACGAAAAATGATCAAAGTCATGTAAATGTTCTAAATCCCAATTCATGCAAACGTTCTAAGTCCAAAATCATGCAAACGTTATAAGACCAAATTCATGTAAACATTCTAAGTCTAAATTCATAGAAATGTTCTAAGTCCAAACTTAATCATGAAAAACATTTCTATGTCTATTGTTGGTTTATGTCAGAGTTTTTAATGAACTAACCGGGTTCAGCGATTGTCGACCCGACTCGCGGCTCTCGTGGTGGGGTGCTCGAGTCAGCGAGGTAGAAGCACCCGGGTTAGGACCTTGTGAGTGAACCGGAGTGGCCATGGGTGAGGCAGAAGCTCGCCCAAACGGAGCCAGTGCCCGTGAAGAAGACGATCCCTACATGTTTGAACAAAATATGACTAAGTGTAAATATCTAGATGTACAAAAAATGACTTAGTGAAACTTTGGTGAAATACTAACAGGAGTCGCCTGGGTGTAGTGTGCGACGAAATCGGCGTAGCACGGCCGTGGAGGGTACGGCGGTGGTGACGGAGCCGGTACTGGCTCGGGTAGTGGAGTACAATCTCTCATTGCCGTAGTAAGCACATGCAAGTGAGTTTATATGCCATGCATCATAAAGGACAAACTCGGAATATGAAATTTATTGGCTAGTAGATTGGATGGATCACAACTCACCGTCATAGAGGCAAACTGATGCGACTGTTGAGCTTGATATGTTGGACCATAAAAAACCAACATTTCATGTGTTCCGTCGCACGATTACATGCCCGACACCCGAAACGGGGGTTTTCACCTCTAAGTGCAAGAACTTACTACGGAGTAAGAGTGGTCACTGAAGCGGGTCGCACCTCGGAAATGTATCTTGGTTCTCACAAACTACCAACACACTAGTATACATAGTTTAGATGGGGTCTTGACGCTCTAGACCCCCTCTACGGCGAAACCCTACTTCCGTTGGAGAAAAATCTGACCTGTCGATCTACCCCTCTAAACGGCGCCGAGAGGGGGTAGACGCATGATTTTTTTTACTTGGTTGTGTTAGGCTGGTTTATTGGATCATAAAAGACCAACATTTAATTAGTTCCGTCGCACGATTTCATGCCCGACACCAGAAACGGGGGTTTTCACCTCTAAGTTCCAGAACCCCGCCACAACAAAACACCGGAGATACTCGCATATGTGTACAAAACACCGGAGAATCCCGCCGCATTATAGCCACATTTGATCACAATATTTGTACAAATTACTTCTTACGTTATTTATTGTGATTTAGTACCCTACAAATAATATTTTTGAATGTAACCTAATATTTTAAGAAAAACGGGAAAATAGTGTATTGAGCCCGACGGTATTGTCGTCGGCGTCATGCATAGTGGGCTCAGTGAAGCGGGTCACACCTCGGAATGTATCTTGGTTCTCACAAACTACCAACACACTAGTATACATAGTTTAGATGGGGTCTTGACGCTCTAGACCCCCTCTACGGCGAAACCATACTCCCGCTGGAGAAAAGTCTGACTTGTCGATCTACCCCTCTAAACGGCGCCGAGAGGGGGTAGACGCATGATCTTTTATACTTTGTTGTGTTATGCTGGTTTATTGGATCATAAAAAACAAACATTTTATGTGTTACATCGCACGATTTCATGCCCGACACCCGAAACGGGGGTTTTCACATCTAAGTTTCAGAACCCCGCCACAACAAAACATCCGAGATACCCGCATATGTGTACAAAACACCGGAGAGTCCCGCCGCTTTATGGCCTCATTTGATCACAATATTTGTACAAATTAGTTCTTATGTTATTTAATGTGATTTAGTACCCATACAAATAATATTTTTGAATGCAATCTACTATTTTAAGAAAAACTGGAAAATAGTGTATTGTGCCCGACGGTATTGCCGTCAGCGTCATAGTGGGTGCTTACGGCGCCGTCAGATCGCTGCGCCCAGACGTCCACGCGGGGGCAGTAGTCCGACGGTGTTCCTACGCCGACGGTGGCCGTCGGGCTCATTGATGTGACGTTGATGGCACTCTGAGCCCGACGATGGCCGTCGGGCTCACCACTAGGACGCCGACGGCACTTTGAGCCCGACGGTATTTTTCGAGCCGTCGGTATCATGTTGTGACGCCGACGGCCCCGACATTTGATCGTCGGCGTTATAATTACCGTCGGGCTGAGCTGCCACTCCTGTAGTGTCTTTTAGCAACTATAGGTTATATATTTTAATATTCAAAATCAGCACTAATTTTGAAGTACATGCAAAAGGTGTCTAAACCTTTTTAAAAAAAAACTGAAGTTTTGTTTTTGCATAACAGAAGTGTTGGTTTTCTAGGCATGAAATACTGCAGTTTTCGTACATTTTTGTTTTTCAGAAAAAACTTGAGTACCAAACAAATCCTCGATATATGTTGATCCATTTGAAAAACATTAATTGGGGGGTCAAAAAGCTTCAGAGCTCTTGCAAAACACTGAGGCAAAGTTACGTGATTATTCCTGCGGTCCCAAAGTTCCTTAACTCTCCAGTTAACCAATGAATTTGCCGCAACAACCGTTCAACATGTCCATGTCAAGTTGTCAACATGTCATATCATGCAGAAAACCGAGAATGAAATAAGGTCCAATACATATGATTTTTCCGTTATCCAAAAAGGCTGAGGTTAGGTTGCTTCCCCGTGACGGCTCGAACCTAATTACGCAGGGACGTTAGGAAAGAGGGAAGGGTTGTTAGCGTATGTACAGTCTGAAAGTTATATTGGAAGTACGTTCGTGTGTTGGCTTGCAAGGCACAGTATCTGCATGGAGGCTGTCGCCTGCCGCCGCCCATCGAGCTCCGCAAATTTAATCACAATCGTACCGAAGCGCCTGTCCGTAAGCGAATCTACCCCAAGGGAAAGAGGAGGAGGAAGAAGAAGATGATCTTCTTCCTTTAACAAGTTTCTTCCCAGCTAGCTAGCTAGCTAGAGTCCTACTAGTACGTCAGTATAGTGCACCTGCTCCTCTTGTCCGGGACTGGAGCTAGCAACCGGCTCAAGCTAGTAGCTCGAACTGTTTTTCTGACGCTGTATTATGAAACCAAATGGTTGTTGGGTGATCTAGTGGCATTTCGCTAGCTAACTGGTTATGTTCATCAATAAACAATAGTAGCCTGCAGGTTGCTCATCATGCGTATGCATATACTCTCTCTTAGTCCCGTGTGTCTTTGATCTATTCAAATATGAATATATCTACATGTGTTTCATACTTACGTACATCAATGTTTGGAAGGCATTTACATTTTGGAGGACAGAGGGGTATACTTTTTTCCTGGAGTGCACAGCCGCTAGAGCACCACTGGAGGAGCAAGGAATCGATCGAAGCTGCTGTCGGAAATAAAAAAACTATTTTTAAAAAAGAAGCTGCTGTCAAATTAAAGATGTGCCTAGGTCGAGACGGTGGTCCGGTCCATCTCGTCATAACTTGGTAATCTTATCTGATCGATTCGTGGTCGCTGAACCTTTTGCTGATGCATCTGGATGCATGGCGGTCCTCTATCGACGAAAACGTCACTCAGAGGATGACGCTCAAGTCAAAGCACGGTCACGGCCGAGCACATGCATGGTTAATCAGGAATCAGGGGAGTCCAACCACCTGACTGACAAACATAGACTCTCTCACTCTTAGTTTAATCGGTCAGGCTTAACCCGTTCATGCATGCTGTTTTGGATAACAAAGTACGTACGAAATGATTGACAGCGATCGATCGATACATAGCAAAGCAACCAAGCCTTTCGTCCCTGAATCTACCTCACTGAGTGGCTCATTGCACATGTGACATGCCCTAGCTATCATATCCAGTACTCCTCTCCTACCAAGTTAGCTCAAGAATTGACACGCCATCCACCCGGCCGGCAAACACCAGCCGTTGTTGCGCTTGCACTTGCACTCAGCATGCATGCATCCTCTGCTTCGTCTCGTCTCGCTCGAATCCAGGGATCGACCGATCGATAGTGGAGTTGTTGTACAGTACGTTCAGCTGGTGTAGCTAGGTTGCCAATGGAGGTTTTCAGGTTAGCAGTACTCCGCATGTAACTACCGCTAACACCCAAGCGAAAAAGAATATTTCTTCTGCATGCATCCACTAAAGCCGTGCATATAGGCAGCAAATATCGGAGTATCCATGTGCTTTATAGCTAGAGTTGGTGTGTGTGTGTGTATGTGTTAGTGTAATCACACATCATTGCATGCAGAGATCGATGCTGTTTGCTGACAATGGTGTTTGACCTGCTTTGCTTGGCTAGCTTCCTGAACCAAAGCGAAATGGTGGTGGCGTCTGATTGACACAATTGCAACATAACCACCGGTGCTGTTTAGCTGTTAAGCTGGCTGCTAGCTGATGTGGCTTTCTGTTTCTGAAGGAGCACGGCTTTTTTGGTCACGGACTCGAATTTTCGACAAAAGGGACTAGTTGCCAATTAGCAATGGGTTTGTGGATCGAATCACGCAACATGCATGTATGTGATCATGGTGGCTACGTACCTCAGCTGTGTCGACGATGGAATCGATTACCTAATCAAGTTATTATGCTTCTTTCCTCTTTTCTCTTTCTTTTTCTTCGATCGGTAGATACCATGCAATCCATCTTTGTTCGTTATTTAGTCGTTTTGTAAAGCCTTTTGGTTGTTATATGCAGTGAGCTCATAGCACCATCGATCATATGAGAGAGAGAGACCAGTCCTTTCAACTTTCATGCAGGAATCCTGAAAGCACCTTCACAGCTGAGAGTCTGCATGTAAATACACATTTCATTATAGAAGATGGAATCCTGAAAGCAGGTAGACTACTACGTGTTATTTTTTTTTTCCGTATTTTATAATGGAGATAATAATGCATGGAATGATTAGGTAGTTGTATTCATAATACGAGCATGCATGGCCATACTCCTAGAGTCCAACTAGACTCGCACCGATGAGACTTTCATGTCCAACTCTATTGTATTATTATACGCCCATGCCCCATGCTACATATAATTGGTCATTTTCCCTTTAGTGATCCTCGCATAGATTGAAAATAATAGAATGGGAATAATAAAAACTAGGTCACGCTTTTGTGTCCCTGCTTTCCTGGAACAGCATACATACACAAATTAAGCAAGGGAAAGCTAGGCTACTCAGACTGTATTAATAACACAAAGTTTCAGATAACCCAGACTGGGTTGTGATGTGGCAACGTTGCAGACGGGTTGCTTCATCTGTCGAGGGTCTCGAGGCTTACCCAGAAAATTAGTGAAATTTGTGTGGGGATTGTTTTTCTTCGAAAAGGAGGATAACCCAACCCAACGTTTGCATGGCTCGTGTGGCGATTATACGTTCTCGTTGGAATTAAACCCATGTGTAGCCTAGAGCTAGATAAAAGCTACTCCCTCCGTCCACAAATAAGTGTCTCAAGTTTGTCAAAATTTGGATGTATCTATAGCGCGCTATATCGGCGTTTATAGCGCGTTATAGCGTTTCTGAAAAGGCTACGCTATATTTAGCCTAAAATGCTTGCTACGGCGCTACGCACGCTATATACGCGCTATACCACGCTATACCATGCTAAATAATATAGCGTATAGCACGCTATAAAAAACTGGAAAACTGGGCCTGGAGACCATTGGGCCAAACAAAAGCGCGGCTCCCATCGGTCCAAACACGTAACAAAATTATAGAAGTCTAGCTCCAAAACTCATAGGAAGAACATTACAAGGAAATAGAGTTCCTACTTCCTAGGAAGAGCTCCCAAGCTCCTATAAATTTGATGATATACAAGTTGAAGGATCAACATCAAAGGAAAGAGAGTTCCTAGGAAGAAGATGTTTCGTGCCTTCGGTAATGATGATGGTGTGTAATATGGTTGTTTGTCTAGTGAGAAGAAGATAAGGCCAATAATTCTGATTAATGTTGTACACTGCAATCTGGTGGTTCTTTTTTAAACCTTGTTATTTTGTTCATGGATATGTATCTCCTATTTTACGTTTGTGCCATGGATCTGGTTAAGTGGACTGGTTCTGCAAGTATTACTAATTATTTCTGTTGAAGAAATCTTTAATATTCACTTATTCAGACTATATATTACAGTCTTTTTGTCAAACGCTATTTCAAAAATAGCACGCTATAACACGCTATAGCGTTTGTAGCATTTTGAAAAGGGTCACGCTATATTCTGTAGCGCGCTATTTTTTTCATTGATCTATACATAAAACTTGTCTAGATACATCCAGTTTTTGGCAAACTTGAGACACTTATTTCCGGACGGAGGGAGTAGTAATAACCGGGTTAAAGGAAGATACAGATTTGATGTACTGACATGACTGAACACTTGAACACGAGGATGAAATGGAATCAGAGAGGAAAGTGCGAAGAACACGAAAAAAGAAGAGTTCATGCATGCACAACAACCCATGTGACGATTTATATAGGTATACTTTAGTCCGGAGTACTTAGTAGTTAGTTAATCCTGATCCTGGTGAAGGATGATTGATGCGAGGTAGGCAGGCAATAGCGCAATCAACAGCTACGTACTACCGAACCACCGGCGCCGTCACCGTGTATATAATCCGCTCAGGCCTGACGGATTTTCATCACTCATCCATCCATCCATCCATCCGTCGAGCTCCCAGCTAGGCAGCCAGCAATGGCGTCGTCTCCGCTGCTGGTGGCGCTCCTCATGGTGATCTCCTCGTGCTTCTTGGCCGTGTCCGGCCAGAAGTTCAACGCCATCTACAGCTTCGGCGACTCCATGTCGGACACCGGCAACCTCTGCGTCAACGGGCCCCCCGCCGGCCTCACGCTCACCCAGCCACCCTACGGCGAGACCTTCTTCGGCCGCGCCACCTGCCGCTGCTCCGACGGCCGCCTCGTCGTCGACTTCCTCGGTACATGCACGCGCCGCCGCGTTTTGAACCCGCCATTTTCCCTCCAAAAAAAACACAACACCTGCTCTGTTCTCTTCGATTCGTTATGCTCTGCTCTGCTTCAGCACTTGACGCGACATGCTCTGTTTTGCAGCTGAGAAGTTTGGTCTGCCGCTGCTGCCGCCGTCGAAGAAGAGCGGCGCCGACTTCAAGAAGGGCGCCAACATGGCCATCATCGGCGCCACCACCATGGGCTCCAACTTCTTCCAGTCGCTCGGCGTCGGCGACAAGATCTGGAACAACGGGCCTCTCGACACCCAGATCCAGTGGTTCCAGAACCTGCTCCCCTCCGTCTGCGGCTCCAGTAAGTAAACAAGCAGCGCCATTAACGCCGGCTGCCCCATGCCATGCATGATCACGCGCGCCATTAACTTCACGTACGTACGTACTTCACTTGTCCATACATACAGGTTGCAAGTCCTACCTGTCCAACTCCCTGTTCGTGCTGGGCGAGCTGGGCGGGAACGACTACAACGCGCAGATCTTCGGCGGGTACACGCCGGAGCAGGCGGCGGGGCAGGCCTCCACCATCGTCAACGGCATCGGCGCCGGCGCCGAGAAGCTCATCAGCATGGGCGCCAAGTACATCGTGGTGCCCGGGGTGCTCCCCGTCGGCTGTTTCCCCATCTACCTGACGCTGTACCAGACCTCCAACGCCGGCGACTACGACCAGTACGGCTGCCTCAAGCGCTTCAACGCGCTCTCCTCCACCCACAACTCGCTGCTCAAGAGCAAGGTGTCCAGCCTCCAGGGCAAGTACCCCAGCGCCAGGATCATGTACGCCGACTTCTACGCCCACGTCTACGACATGGTCAAGAGCCCCGCCAGCTACGGTACTGATCGATCGAGCTCCCCCTCCGTCTTCGTCCTCACGAACCTCACTAATAACTGTGTGTGTGTGTGTGTGTGTGCAGGGTTCAGCACGAACCTCAGGGCGTGCTGCGGCGCCGGCGGTGGCAAGTACAACTACAAGAACGGCGCCAGGTGCGGCATGTCCGGCGCGTCGGCGTGCGGCAACCCGGCGTCGTCGCTGAGCTGGGACGGGATCCACCTCACGGAGGCGGCCTACAAGAAGATCGCGGACGGATGGCTCAACGGGGCGTACTGCCACCCGGCCATTTTATCCTAGAGAAAGACAAGACAGTCACTAGCTAGCTCCCCAAAGCTGGGGACACGATCATAATTTTATTTAATCAGCTGAAGAAGAAGAAGAAGTGCTGCGAGAATGCGCATAATTTTAATTCTCGTGTAGTTTGCGTTTGGGTTGGAAATGCGATCGGGCGGTTATTTATGATGTGCTCAGTTGAACGTTTATTGATTGATTAGTGTGGTTGGAACATTGAAGGTCTACACCAGCTAAATTAATCATTGGCGCCAAAAAAAGCAACACAATTGTGTCACCGAAGTAGTACCGGCGAGTTCAAAGTGTGATGGATGTGGCTCCTTCATCAGATGGATACCGAGATGAGATGTCTTTTGGTAGTTGGTTGGTTGGCTGCCACTTGAGCAGTACCACGAAACGAAGCTTCAAAGCTTGCTTTTCCCGTCCAGCATTGACCAACCTGGTTCCATGCTAGGAGCAGATTGCCTGCCTGCTTCCATGTTCGCCACTTGGACCTAAAAACTTAGGGCCCTCTGGTTTGCAACAAAATAGGAATACTGTACAAATTGAGTGTCATATTCTACATAAACCAAAAAAATAATAGGAATCAGCAGCAGGTGTTCTTTGGTTACACGGTAGAAAAACACATGGAATTTCTATAAGGATGGCCGGTGTACATATCATAATTGTCATAACCACATATAGAAATGTTTTCAAGAGGCCTCACATCTTGCTAGAAATCATGGTGTCGATATCCTCTCCGTTTCCTTGCTTGCGCTCATGGTAGCGTGTGCCGGTCATAATATCTAAATATTTCAAGTTTCATCTATCTAAACTATCTCATTAAAAAATGCTATCTAAATTATTCGGGCATGCTCCAAACACCAAACAAGGACACCACGGCGTGGAAGGAAGATCAGATACATGGTGTTGGCCCGATCTTTCACGGTGCACCTCTGATCCAATAGATTCGATAAAATCTCCCAACAACGTGAGCGATTCACGTAGAATGAAGATGTGGAACGGCAATCCTGCGTGCAACTTGACCACGAACGACGAACGACGAACCTCACCTGAATCAACATGACAGATTCAAGGACTTTCGCGCACACATGATTACTCTTGACAATTCAAGAACTCTCTTGTCTTTATTGATGGATAACTAGACGAACATCCGAGACGCCGTCACACTCGCCGATCCCAAAGGGACGGTGATAACCTTAACTTTAAATTCTACATAATGTTTTTCAACTCCCCTAATATTGTGGCACCCCTCTGGTTATAAAGGCCAAAGGGGTAGGAGCCGCTAAAACCTAACCTAGTTCGACTCAGACACCTAAATCTAATTGGATTTAAACTGAGACAAACCGACGCATGGTTGGGTTTGGTCATATTTGGCACATATGCACTAATTAACAACACCTTAGACTTATATTACTTTTACATATGTCCTAGCTTATCAATGGACCAATCTCATACCGACGATGCACGTATCAAGATCGTTGTGCAACCGTGAAGCTTGTGAATCCCAACTCACCTAACATGTTGGAAAAACAGCTTACATGCCATCATACAACCAATCAAGAGGTATAAGAGCTCCCCAATTACACGTGCCGAGAGAAAGGACATCAATTAAAAGGGGGAAATTAGAGTAATAAGAAATAATAAAAAATGAATTCATGGAGAGGAGTCATGGAATAATGCTTAATTGAAAATTTTATTTCCATAGTATAAGAAAAATAAGTCGAATCAAATTCATGGATTTACCACAACCTCACTTTCTCCTAAGGATCCAATAAGAAGGAATTTCCTCACTTCCCCCAAAATAGTCGATCAAGTTACATTTTTTTCACAAGTCCTTTTACTTTTTTTCACACTACCATTCCTTTGCAGATTTTATTTTATATTTTTGAACAACATTAAGAAAGATCTAAAATAGCCTATAATTATACTATAAGAAAGCAATTCGTCAATTTCTTGTATAATTTATTCCATTGAACCAAACGGATGATATGAGAAAAATCCACATGTGTTAAAATTGTAGATACAATTATTTTAAAAATCCGTTGCCGCCAAACACACCCGTATTAGCCAATCACAAGTTGCATGGACCGTCTCAATTTTTCCTTTTAGGTTTTTTATTTCGTTTTTCTATTCATTTAGTGTGTTATTTTTCTTCACTTTATTCATATGTTTTCTCAATTATCATTTTTATTTTCGGATAAATATATGAATATTTCACCATCACAAAAAGTACTTTCCTGGACGCATTTTTTTTGAAATCTTCAAAAAAAATATGAAATATGATTTTCGAGGTGTGTGAACATTTGTAAATGCAAGAACTCGGAAATTTTAAAAACTTGAGCATTTGTAATCCTACACAAATTTTATTGCATTGTAGGTGAATTCTTTTTCTAAGGGTAAACAATTTTAAACTATTTACGTATATATTCAAAATGTGTTCATGTTTGGAGTTTTAAAAAAAGGTGTGAAAAATGTTCACTACGTTACAAAATTCACATTTTTGAAAAATAAATTCACGGTTTTAAAAATGCATCTGATTAATCACGGATAAAGAGTATTTACAGAATTAAAAAATTGTTCAAAATGCTAGAAATGTTAGCGAAGTTAGACAATTCACCAATTTAAATAATTTGTCCGTAGTATTATGAAAATATTCATGGAAAAATAAATCAAGTGGAGACTATAAAATATTTACAGTTTAAGGAAAAAATACGAATAGAAGAAACAGAATGGAAAAAAAACAAGAACTGGAATGGAAGTAATTGGGCTGGCACATGTAAGGCGACCAAGTGGGCGAGCTGGTGCACGTGCTTGCTTAGAGCGATATATAGTGTGTGTACAATTACGGCCCAGACAACAGCATCGGCTTCTGGGGTCTCACGGTGTGCACCCAGTCGGTCCATGTTTTCCGTAAAACCTTGGCGTCGGTGGCACACGAGCACGACACACGGGGCGAACGTGCGACACCGAGATGAGCGACGACGAACTTGTTAGGAGGGCGGTTGAGTGACCGCTTGATCAGCGGCATGCGTCCAAACTCGGCATTAAACCAAGATCGATCGATGATGGTGGTTGTTCGGCTCTAATTTCACAGGTGGACGCGCTCTGTGAGACGATATATACATGACATGCGCGCGTGCACAGTAGTGTACTTACATCTTCCCGTTTGGGTGGTCGATCGGAGAGCCATGGCTCCGCGAGTCACAAGCGTCGTCATTCCCTTCGCCGGCCTCCTCCTCCTCCTCCTCCTCCTCGTTGCCAGCCGCTTCTTCTTCCTCGCGGCCGCGGACGACGTCGACGGGATGCGCTACAACGCGATGTTCAGCTTCGGCGACTCGCTGTCCGACACGGGCAACATCTGCGTGAACAAGTCGGCGACGGCGCAGCTCCTGCTCACCTTCGCCAACCCGCCCTACGGCATGACCTACTTCGGCCACCCCACCTGCCGATGCTCCGACGGCCGCCTCGTCGTCGACTTCCTCGCCCAGTCCCTCGGCCTGCCCCTCCTCCCGCCCTCCAAACTCTCCGCCGCCGCCGCCGACGTCCGGAAGGGCGCCAACATGGCTATCGTCGGCGCCACGTCGCTCGACTTCGGCTTCCTCAAGTCCATCGGCCTCGGCTACCCGATCTGGAACAACGGAGCCCTCAACGTCCAGCTGCAGTGGTTCCACGACCTCCTCCCCCGCATCTGCGGCGGGACATGCAGGCCCTACCTGGCCAAATCCCTCTTCGTCCTGGGCTCCATCGGCGGCAACGACTACAACGCCATGCTCTTCTTCGGCTTCTCCGTCGACCGGGCCAGGAACTACACCCCGAACGTCGCCGACAACATCGCCGCCGGCGTGGAGAAGCTCATCGAGCTGGGCGCGGTGGACATCGTGGTGCCGGGGACGCTGCCCATCGGATGCTACGCGCTCTACCTCACCATGCTCCCGAGCGCCAACAAGTCCGACTACGACGAGCACGGTTGCCTCAAGCCGCTCAACGACCTCGCCATGTACCACAACTCGCTGGTCCAGGACAGGCTCGCCGGCGTCCGGGCCAGGCACGGCTCCGCGGTGCGGGTCATGTACGCCGACCTCTACACCCACGCCGTCGACATGCTCCGCGACCCGGCGCGCTTCGGCTTCACCACCCGCGTCACGGCCTGCTGCGGCGCCGGCGGCGGCGCGTACAACTACGAGTTCGACGCCCGGTGCGGGATGAAGGGCGCGACAGCGTGCGCGGACCCGTGGAGGCACGAGTCGTGGGACGGCGTGCACCCGACGGAGGCCGTCAATAAGCTCGTCGCCGACGGCTGGCTCAAGGGACCCTACTGCCACCCTCCCATCCTGCAGTAGATCATCGATCGGCACCAACATATACAGTAGTTGTATTTAGCGATCTACCCATTTAGCACCAACACAGCATCTCATGGTGTGGATGTTACCGCTAGTTGCGATCACAGTGGCACTTTAAGACGTGTGTCATGCACTTTTCAGAAGAAAAAAAACGTGTGTCATGCAGCAGCAGCAATTATATATATTTAGTTGCTGTTTAATACTGTCTCTGTTTCTAAATATAAGAAGCGTTATCTTTTTTCTGTTCTTGATGCACGACTTCAATACATGGATTATAATGTATAAATGATGTTTATTGCATTTTTTATGTTTTTACATTTCATATATATTTATACGTGAAGAAGGAGAAATGAGCAGAGCAGGAGTCGCTCATGGGTTTAATTGGATCATCATGACGGGTGTTGGAGAAGGAGTAGGCAAAGGCGATGCCGTGGAAGGCCTATAAGTTGCGCTACACCTTCCACATCTAGGTGAAGCAGACGTTAGTTTCGGCGATGACATTAAAAGGGACAGTGCATGGTACATACTCCCTCCATTTCACATATATTTGATTCTATGAATATTTTATAAACCCCTTGAACAAATTTTAATATCAAAGAAAAATTTCTCGAGACCGTGAACATAATTTCTTCAAACTCAATTTTTTTTTGTATATTCTGAACATTACCATGAAACCTATTTTTTGAATCCACGTAAATCATGAACAATTTTAAAAGTCGAGCTTTTTCTTCTTAGTAAATCCAAAAAATCTCAAGTTTCTATTATCAGTAAAAAAATGGTTCACTAGTGCACACAAAATTTCTCGCATGAACTATTTTTGAAACAAAGTGACTATTTTTTAAATCATCAAACATATATCTGGACATCGTCTTTGACTTCGTGAACAATTTCCGAACTGTATGAACATATGTTCAGGCTCTCAAAACATATTTTTTTCAACCTTGTACAACTTTTTAAAATATTTTTCATAATTGTAAATTTTAATTAATGGAAACGTTTTTATTAAAAATAAAATGAAAAAATTTAAAGTAAGAAACCCAAAAACCAAAGACAAAAAACGAGAACAGAAAAAGGAAGAATCCGAACGAATGAGTAATATTGGGTCAGGCCCATTCCTCACACAGGATGCACTGCGCGAGCGAAATAGGCCGCAACGAGCGGCATATAGGATTTTTGCATCGCTGGTAAAACAGCATCCTTCCTACCACCGGCGCAGCCTATCTGTTGTTTGTTATGTGCACCCAAGGATCCCCCAGATGTGATCCCTAAATATACCTGCTGCATTGAAGATGATAAAACTATGTGGAGTAGCCAGTAGTATGATTTGTCTCATGGCAATACTATCAGAGCAGCATGATCTTGAGGTACACGCTCCAATCACAATCCCTTTTCTCCTCCAAATGCCTAGACTTTCATTAATGCTAGTGTTGCAAGCAGAGCAGAGCAGATGAGCAAATATGTTGAAATCCAACTACCCTCATGACTCCAGTGATGGTCAACTGTTCATCAGTCACCAACGAGCAGAGCATCTATATATTGGCCAACCAACCTCTCCGGCCATTAGATCACCATCAAATTGGTGGTGAGCTCAATCCAATTCCAAGCGAACCTTTGAGGCGATCGATCGAGTTAGCCATGAAGCTCCCAGGCTTCCGCTTACGGTTGCTCCTGGCTTTCTTAGCCGTCCAGGTCCAGCTGATCACTGTGATGGCCGCCGCCGGCGGTGGTGGTCGCGGCGCTGCGGCGCTGCAGAAATACAATGCCATGTTTACCTTTGGCGACTCGATGGAGGAGACCGGCAACATATGCGCCGCCAGCAGCAACAAGACGGAGCTCGACGTGCTCACCTGCACCCACCCGCCGTACGGCCAGTCCTACTTCCGGCGGCCGTCTTGCCGGTGGTGCGACGGCCGCGTCGTCGTCGACTTCATCGGTAAATACACCACCCGTTCCGTTTTGGTCCCTCAGATTACTACACCATAAATTAATGGCCTGCAGAAAATTAGCATTCAGTTTATACACAAAATAACAAGTTGATAAACTGAAAATAGTATGGATGAACATATACTCACTTATTTAGTTACTTTTAATGAGCATGTCCTCCGAGTCTCCAACACATATATATTTTGATAAACTGAAAATTGTTATTTTAAAATATAAAAAAAACAATTTTTTCGATATTTATCCGTACAATTTACGTTGGCACATAAAGTTTCACGGGAAAAAGATATTTTCTATACCCTGAGTAAAAAGACAAATCTCGATGTTTTAGACTCTTTTTTTACAGGCCACAAAAATGTCCTTTTCCCGATTTTTTCTGTACTTGCATAATATGTATATATGTATGTTCATCCGATTTTAAAGGGTTTTTGGCATTTTAAAATGTAGTTAAAATATTGTTACATGCGGATGCATCTATACATATAACCCGAAACACCGTGTCCGGCTATATGTGGCCTATATGTAATTTGACCGTCTGTTATAAAGTTATTTTCTTGAGGCTATCTGGCGTTCACCTGATGCTTAACATCCTGGCGTCTCCATCAGACAAGCTTGACTTTTGTTTTTCGACTCTATTTTTGGACTTGTACCTTTCCCTTTTATCATATTTTTAGAATATATGGAAATTTTGAAACTTTCCGAATTCTAGAATTTTTCAGTTTTTAGGAATTTCTTTACCTTTTGAAATTTCAAACACATGTCAAGCCACGGTAATTCCTGTATATATGACAGCACAAGCACTTGGGCTCGCATTACTCCCACCATCCAAAGCAAAAGGCAAAGATTTCCGGCGCGGCGTGAGCATGGCCATAACCGGTGGCACGGCCATGAACTTCTCCTTCTACAAATCTCTAGGCATCGAAGATCAGATATGGAACCATGGCTCACTGGACACACAGATTCAGTGGTTTAAAGAGTTGATGCCCTCTATATGCGGGAGAGAGCAAAGTGAGCATATGTGATCTAATTTTCTTATGTCTCTGAAATGCCCTCCATATGCAGTCCGTACGTCTAAGTTTAATTTTCTTGGGTAAATTTTCTGTGAATGTTCTTCTTGTTGCATCTAGGTTGCGAGGGATACCTAGGGAAGTCGTTGTTTATGTTTGGTGGGTACGGAGGAAACGACTACAACGTCCAACTGCTTGAGGTTGGCCTGACACCAGAGCAGGCGATGAAGAACACTCCAATGATCGTCAACGCCATCGCTAACGGCGTCGAGGTACGTACTCCATAGTCCATATATACTACTCATCAGTCATCACTGCAAACGTTGCATGTGCCAAGAAATTTCATGGACCCTGGGGGGCCAGAGACCCATATTTTTTGTGTGTGTGGGTGTAGGAAGTGATTGCACTAGGCGCCGTTCACATCGTCGTCCCGGGCATCTTCCCGACGGGCTGCCTCCCGATCTTCCTGTCGCTCTTCGGCGACGGCGCAGGCGAAGCCGACTTTGATCCGGCCGGCTGCCTCAAGCGCTACAACCGCCTCACCGATTACCACAACTCGTTGCTCCGGACACAGGTGGAGGCCCTCCGAGTGAAGCACTCCCCCAGCTCGAGGAGGATCATGTACGCCGACTACTCGGGCCTCGTGTATCGGATCGTCCAGGAGCCTGAAAAGTTTGGTCAGTAAATCTTTTCCTCATCGATCCTTGTCATGTTGATGGAGAAGCTAGCTCATCGAGCTGATCAACTGGTTGTTCCTTGTTGCGTACGTGTTGTTCCTGTAGGGTTCAGCAAGCCGTTGGAGGCGTGCTGCGGGGCGGGAGGCGGCAAGTACAACTTCGACGTGACCGCGAGGTGCGGCATGGCGGCGGCGAGCAGCGCGTGCGACGACCCGTCGGCGCGGCTGAGCTGGGACGGCATCCACCCGACGGAGGCGCTTAGCAAGGTGCTCGCCGCCGCACTGCTGAGAGGCCCCTACTGCACCCCTCCGATCCTGGGCTGAACAGGTCGATCGGTCGGGCTGGGAATAAAAGCTAGCTAGGTGTCCGACAAAGGACCTACCTGCTGCAAGGTTATATATGTAGTACGTGTGATGATCGATGAACTAGCTTCCAGCAGATTATGATCAGGTACTGGATGGAGAGTGGAGGGCATTGCAGTGTTCAGCACTCGCAGTTAATAGGTCGTGTAAGTGTGTATCAACTGATGCAGAAGAGAGCCAAAAAGCAATAAATTGCGCTTTTATCTAATCTATAAGAAAAAAAAAGGAGCAAAGTTGTAGTAATAGATAGATTTGCCCCCAGAACGCGGGACAAGAAACTACCTCGGGTACGACACGGTTAACAAACCAACCGACTCCAGCAATATAAACAAACAAAGCACGCCCCCAGAACGCGGCGGCGACCACAAAACCCTCGTCGGAGCCACCGATCAAAGCTACGACGATGGGGAAGCGCAAGTCGACGCGCGCGAAGGCGGCTCCCCGGAAGAAGGTGGAGAAGCTGGAGACGACCTTCTGCTGCCCCTTCTGCAACCACGCCGGCAGCGTCGAGTGCAGCATCGACCTCAAGCTCTGCGTCGCCGAGGCCGCCTGCAACGTCTGCAAGGAGAGCTACTCCACCAAGGCGCACGCCCTCACCGAGCCCGTCGACGTCTACGGCGAGTGGATCGACGAGTGCGAGAAGGCCAACGACGGCGTCGACCAAGGCGCCGCCAGGGACGAGTACTACGACGATGGCGACGATTATGCTTGATCCATCTTTGTCCTTTTTTTGTAGTTGTATTCGTCGTCCTTTGTACCCTTAATGTGCTTGCCAGACAAACGATGAACAAAAGCAAGATCACTATTAACTTTTGACTAATTTTATATTTCTTGTTTTTCAAAAACGTAGAAAATATTGTTAATTGAGTTTAAGGGGCCAGTTTTTTTTTTGAAAGAACCAGCAATTGCTGGCTTACAGTATATTAGCAGAGGGAAACCGTACACAGCAGTACACGGATGTCGTCCCGGACCAAATTACGTCCGTAGGCGAGCAGAAAAAGGAAAAGAAAATAAAAAACAGAGCAACGAACTAGCCACACTCGTGACTCTTTCGACACCCCGGCGATGCAGAGCCATGACCCCGCCTCGTCGAGCCATGGTCGCAATACCTCCCGAGGCCGCCGCCTCGGCGCACATCCACTGTCCGGGACCGCCATCCCGGCATCCACTGCCCAGACCTCAAGGCCATCTCCTACAACCGTAGACTCGAAGCACGACGAGGGGATAAGACGCTCCAAGGCGGCGCCTCCAAGGAGGTAACGACGTTTGCGCCGCCTGCTCCGGAGGAGCTATAGTTTTCATCTGGAGAGACTTATGGCGCACCTCGCGTCGGAAGAGAAACGTAGCTCCCGAACGGCGCAAACAAGAAGGATAACGACACCCAAGGGCGACGCCGCCGTCGGCACCGAAGTGCAAGGTTTTCACCTGGAGGAAACGAGCTCGACCACCAAACCCGAGGATTTGGGCTAGGAGGCAGCAAGCCGAGAGGCATGGCCCTGGCGTCGACCACCTACATCACTAACTAGAAGAGGAAGCCGATGACCAATTGGGATATGGTCCTTGAAGATCCGCTGCGCAGCCCACAACTCCCCCATCTGGCCCGGGTCTGGATCCCGAGCCAGGCCAGGTCCCGGGACACCATGGCTTGAGGACGACGGCATGCTGCTGGAGATGCAGACGATGGAGGCTTGAGGGAGCGCGAGACAACGACGAAGACCGACGAAGAACACGAAACGGTCGACAACTTGGACCCGCAAGCCCAGATCGAGCCCTCCCAGGCCCAAGTCTGGCCCACAGGTCAGAGCACGCGCAACCATGGCGTCGCCCGCACGACCACCACGGCGACCAAACTCCTCATGATCATGGGCCGCCGCCCTGGCCTCCCAACGCCGGCAGCACGACCTCCGCTCCCCAGCAGAGGCGGTCGGCCGTCGACGCGACGACGAAGTGAGCCAGAAAAAGGGACTTCCCCCGACAGCCCTTTGGGCAGCGGGGGCCCGCCGCCACCGCGGCAAGCGCCGGCGGCAGCGGTGGCGAGGGGTGCGGGGGAGGGAGGCTTGGCGACGGTGCGGTGGAATCGCCCCCGGTGTCGCCTGGGGAGCGACACGGGGGGGGGGGGGGGGGGGGGGCAAGGGGCCAGTTATTGTTTTGGTAGTTGGTGCATATGGTGAGGTTATACGCCAGGGAGAAAGATGCATGAGGGACAATAAGGATAAGCACGCTGGTTTTCTATAGTTGTGTCGTCTAGTTTGTTGAGATAAGGGTTCCTCTCCACCCACCCCGCCGCCTGCTCTCTACCCTCCCCGCCGCGCGCCCTCCCCCTCCCCCTCTCTCTCCTCCGCTTCCGCGCCGCCCCCGCGGCGGCCGGCGCGGCTCCGCATCTCCTCTCCCTAGCCCCACCCCGAATCTCCCCTCCCGCCGAGCTCTGCTCGGGCAGGGGCCGGCGGCGGCGGATCGATTCTACCCGCGCTGTAGCAAGCCTCGCGGGGCGGCTCTGCTGCAGCGGCGGTGCTTCCTAGGGTGGCGGCGGCGCAGCTCTGGCTGGGGATTGCTCTACGGCGGCGCTGCGGCGAGTTGCGGGGCGGCGGCGTGCCGGTATCAGCGTCGGCATCGCCTGGTGGCCCAGATCTGGGCCCCATCTGGGTCGTGGTAGGCTAGCCTGCCTGGCCGCTGGCTCTGCAGATGGCGACGAGGTAAGGGATGCAAGGGAGAGCAGCGACGGTGACCGGCTTGTTGCAGCGTGGTGACGAGCTTTACGGGCCTAGGTTGGGCCCAGTCGGACCTTGCTCGGAATGGTGTGCCTCTGCGGAGGCTTTACGGGCTCAGGTTGGGCCCGGCCATACCAAACGAGTACTAGTGTGCTGCGTGGACACGTCCGGTCGACTACCGCCAGTGGCGGTGGAGGAAGTTCCTTGACAATATCTTGCGGACCTCGTGGAGGCTACCTTGGTGAGACGATGGCAATGGCGACTTCGTGACCATGGTGGCGCTTGTTGGTGGGTGGCTAGTCTGGTGGTGTCGAGGCTTCGTCCTTGCGGGACTTTATGCGTTGAATGTGGTTATGGATAGGGTTTGTTCGGGAGAAATCATTGTCAGCCCGGCCGACACCGACGCGGTGCCGCCTCCTGGTGGAATCATCCCTTCTTGAAGGGTGTCGTGGCTACCCTCCATCCGCTCCCGTTTATGTGCCGAGGGAAACCCTAGGACCAGTTCGCTGGCCCGGGTGGCAGCGCATGCTTTCCTTCTTGAAGGTGTTATCTGGTACTCGACGGTGATTCAATGATAGGAGTGTGGTTGTAATTCGGGCGCAGTGGCTTCGGATCTCCATCGTTTAGTCTTTTCCGTCTTTGTCTCCTTTTATTTCTTCTTTTCTTTTCTTTTGGTGTGTGTTTGCTTTTGCCCCAGTAATTCGTGTGGGTTGAGACTCTTGTTGGTTGTATCGGTTGGTTGCTATATTAATATAGCGGGCTTTGGCCTGTTTCGAGGAGAGTTTGTTGAGATGAGAGGGATGTGGTGACAGTTGATATCTAAATGGAGAAGTGTGACATACATAACCATTGACCGAGTTTATAATAGTAGTAAATAATTTAGGGTACTGCACCTTTTTCTTGTGAGAAAGGGGTACCGATTTAACACCGACTTGTTCACGCAGATGTTGAAGGGGATCGTGTGCAGAAAACAAAAATTTTCCTACCAACGATATCCTTAAACTAGCCAAGATCTATTCTATGCAGATATAGTAGTACGAACGGAGATCGGAATACGTACCCTTGTAGACCGAAAGCGGGGATTACGTTCCCGCACAAACGTTGTCGATGAAGACCGACGTAGCCGACCTTAAGGTCGTGTAGAGGAAGCAGGCCTCCGAGTACCGCTAGCGCAGCACCTCGCAGGGAGTCGCACACGTACGGTGGAGACGACGCCTCCGAAGCTCCAGTCCAGGACGAGCAGCGGAAGACTTGGACCGGAACACCAGCAGCGCGGCAGCGGGCTATGGTGGAGGAGATCCCCGACTCCTCTTGCTCGGCGCGGCTCCGACTTGGGAACCACGAGATCGAGAGAGAAATCATGAATTAATTGGTGAATTAAAAGGCTGGGGGTGCCCCTTCTTATATAGGCTCCCAAGGGGAGCCAACCTTGCCAGCCAGGCAATGTGGGACTAACCCCCCACAGCCTGGTTCGGCTAGAGAGGTGCGCCGGCCCCCTGGTGGCCCCCTTGTGGCCCACCTAGGCCGGCCCTCTTGGCCCCCACCGAATTCCCCTAGGGAATTTTCCCCTCTTGGGCCTTCTTTCGTCCGGAAGGCCCATTTAGGGAAATCTGCCTTAATAAATTCGAAAATAAATATATAAAATCATATTTGCATATTAATAACACTAATTAATATCAAACATAATATATATAATATTTCCTAGCTCCGAAAACTCTTTCGGCGCTGCCCGATCTCCATCGGACCTCTCCCGGGACGTTCCCGGTGATCTCCTTCCTTTCCGGTTGTCTTGTCGAAACCCCTTAAGTGTGTTACCCTAGCGGTTCGATATAATATCAGGTATGATCAAGACTCCTCAATGATCAACGACTAATCCGTAGGCCTGGACCCCATGAATTAATCCCTGAGATATAACGAATGACTTTCATCTATCAAACCTGAACGTGAAGTCTTAGACCTTTTGCCATAGCGATACTTAGCACGTCCGAGCGTCGCTCCATAGATATCTCCATACCTAATCCCGACCTCGTTACCGACGACGCTATCTTCTACTCGTTCATGATCTCATGTCTCCGTGACCTAGTCACATGCTTGCAAGCTCATTAGACATGATCTCACCGAGTGGGCCCGAGAGTATCTATCCTGCTATGCGGACTGGCAAATCCCGCTCTTGACCCCTCGTCTTAATACTCCTTTCCAATACCCAAAAGTATCACCGTTATTGTCATACTAAATAAGATACGACGTTTGGTGCAATCAAAGTATCTTCGGGGAATATCAATAAGAGTTGATCTCACGGTCAAAGGTGTAATGACTATGTTCTCCAAATCTGGGTATGTCCATCACATCGCTCTCTAGCGATATGACTCTCATTGCCGACCGGCGCCATGCCCCATGACCGGGAAACCTCGATCATCAATCGCGCAACGAAACCAGTCTTAGTAGAGGCTACTAGGGACCTGGTTGTTTACGTATCACACCCGCATTAATGTTTCCGCTTAATACGGTTCTAGCATGACACAAAAACCTATTATGAACAAACGAGATATGATAAAGAATAAACTTTATTAATTGCCTCTAGGACATATCTCCTTCAGATGTTGCCCGTGTCGGATAGCGAGTCGCCGAAGCTGAACATCGCGTTGTAGCGCATCCCGTCAATGTCGTCCGCGGCCGCGAGCAAGAAGAAGCGGCTGGCAACGAGGAGGAGCCCGCCACCTAGGACCTCAACTTGACGCGTGCCACCCAGGAACAACTTGCCCGATCCGTCGCTTTGTGGAGAGAGGAGGAGTTCTGGGACATGACAAGGAGGAAGAGCAGAGGACGGTGATGAGGCGGAGCTCTGGGAACCCAGACAAGGAGGACGAGCGTGTTCGTGGACTTGCGAGCGCTTCCGTTTTGTGGGTTGGATCAAACCGTGATAGCTAAAATGGGCGAATTGATAATGTTTAATCAACGGACAGAAATAATTTCAGGAGGAGTACTCCGAAGTACTGGCAACCACCCTAAAAGAGCTCTTAAAATATATATTTATAATAAATCACCTTGCATGTACATACATGCACACATTTTCTTTAGATGAAGGGAGCTTTATTACTTAAAAACTCAATCATTACACCCGGACTCTGCATAACCAAGATGCACAAAGCCAAAAATAGTCTGAGATTCGAACCCAAAAAAAAGGCGAGTTACATATCAAAGTGATGAATAGTTAGAACAACTATGAGGGTGGAGGGCCAAGCCGCAAATAAGATTCGAACCAAAATGAAAAAGGCGAGTTACATATCAAAGCGATGAATAGTAAGAACGCCTATGGGGGTGGAGGGCCAAGTGTACAGGCACACATGTCGTGAATAATGCTCATAAACAGTTGTAATAACATAGGTAAAAGACACAATCTATGTTATACAGATTCCGCCTGCTTAGACAAGAACGTTTAAGCGACAATTCTGCTTGAACTCTTTGGCTCTTCCGCCTGCAGATTCCTCACGATGAGGGGAAGCCCATACCTTGGTGTGAGAGTGAGAAAGTTTGCTGGCTTGTGAACGTACTTCGGGGAGACTGTGAAGGAGAAGCTCTTGAGGATGATGGCCATCACCATCTGAACCTCGATCATGGCAAAGTTCTGGCCGCTGCAGACCCTTGGACCATAGGAGAAGGCTAGCAGCGAGTTTGCATATTTGGCAGCCCTGGAGACGCCATTCTCAAACCGCATGGGGTTGAACTCGTTGGAGTCAGGGCCCCAAACCTCCTTGTCCCTGTGCAACATCGCGATTGGAAGTAATATCATCGCTCCTTTGGGTACCTTGATGTTTTTCAGATTGGTGTCGCGGGTGGTCCTTCTCGCCAGTAAAGGTACAGGGTTATAGAGCCTCAGTGTCTCCAGGAGCAACATGTTTAGCTACAGCATGGTACATGTCAGATACATACACATGGAGATGGTAAGAAAAGTGTTAGATTTATTACAATCACATGGGTACGCAACGCACCAGCTTGAATTTCCCGAGGGTGTTGATACTCGGGACCTCGCCTTCATCTTGCTGTGATTCACGGAGGATCTCCTCCCTGACCTTCTGCTGCCATTGTGGGTAGCTGCTGAGCAGGAACATCGCCCAGCTAAGCAGGGTTGCGGTGGTGTCTGTCCCAGCGGAGAAGAAAGTCTTGCACTCGCCCACGATTTCCTCCTTGCTCAATGTGTTGGGCGACCCCGACCTGCAGGCCTGCATCATTAGCCCCAGCAGGTCTTCTCCATAGTCATTGGTTGCGATCCGCGTCTCCATGAGCTGCGTGATCTTGCTCGTCACCAACTTGTCGAGTTTCCATGTTCGACGGTTGTGGCGTGTTGGGAGGTACCTAGCAAAGGAATTTATTTCAGGTAATCAGTTGACTAGCTAAAATCCGTCGTTTGTACTACTGTATATGTAAACTACCTGTATCCTGGTACAGGGGGTACTAGAATCGCGTAAACTGCAAGCTCCTGGAGCTCCCTGAGAGCAGCAAACACCATGCCAGACTCCTTTGACTTCTCACCGAAGATCATCCCTTCAATGACTCCTACCATCAACTTTTCAGAGGCACGCCTTATGTCTGTCTCGGTTTCGTTAACCTTGCTCTTCTCTATCTCGGCGTGCCATCCATCCATCATCCGCCGAGCCTCCTCTGACGCTAGAACCGACATGGACTGAACAAATGATGTTTTCTTTAGACTAACAAACACATGTACGTATATGTAGTATATTGTTAGATATAATATACAGTACTAGTAATAGCTAGCTAGTGTGTGTGATTGTACTGGTCAAATTTAAAGTTACTAATTAACCTTGAGCTTCTCTTGGTTGAAAATTGGATGGACGACTTTGCGGTGCCGCTTCCACACGTCTCCATTCGTAAGTATGAGCCCTTCACCAAAAAGGACTTCCAAGGTAGGGTTCATGTAGTCCTTCTGAAATAAGTTTGTCCTCTCCGCGAGTACTTCCTTGACTAGATCCATATCAGTAGAACAAATGGTCGGTATTGGTCCAAACCAAAGTAGGAATGTTTTACCTAATCAAGATTAATTTAGGGGGGTAATTAAATATATATTGTATTTAATATGTAGCTCTTTGATGTTACAGCAAACTAACGCACACACGTGCAAACATACAAATTAATATGGGTAACACAAAACACAACTCCTTCTAACTTGCCAAAAAAAAGCAACTTAATTAGGTTGTTGTCCCTCAGATCCTAACCCTCCATCCATCACACACACCTTCTTTATGCTTCCTTCCACATACATCAGGGATGACATCATATGTGCGATTAATTTTGTTTTCCAAATGCTTATAATATAAACGATATTAGTTTGAGTATCATGCTTACGATAAGTTTTCATGTTTGGGTTCGCGTTGCCAGTTCTTCAAAACTAGACTTCACATATGTATGTTTCAAGTATTTTTCAGTTATCCGCTTTAATGTTGATACAAAGCATGTTTTATGTTTGTTCTTTGTTTTCTCGTCACGAGCTCCTCAAGAATATACTCCACTTCTGTTTGTTTCGACAAATACTTGTACAGATAAATTTATGTTATTGAGGACGCAATGTCATAATACTATATTCTCTATTGTAGCAACGATTGTTTCTCTTTTTTTTCTTAATTGTTTCAACTTATGCAAGTCACCTTATAAAATACATGTATGTAATGAAAAGCAATTGCATAGCTACTTGTAATAAGTTATTGTTGGCAACTTAACCATATTGCTTGGCAGTTCTGCTAGACAAACTAGCAGTTATGTTATTATAAAATATAGGTAATAGTACACGTAATATGTGTAGAGAGGTCCTTGGGAAATTACTGAATTAAAAAAATAAAAACAGCAACAATTCGCATTTTTTTAAAGAACCCATAACTGTTAAAGAAAATCTTGTAACCATCACTTTGGGGGCAAATTAATCATGTAGAGTTAGCTACTAGCTAGACTTTTCGAAAACGCAGTATCTGTGCATGTATGCATTCCTTCCCTGCATATATGCCTAATAAATGTACCATAGTCAGAGGTCCATTTCTGAATGAAGGGTTGCACGAGGGAGATGTAGTCGTGGCAGCCGGCGTCGAGAGAGTTCCCTCTCCCGGCGATGAGCATCCGCCGGCACTCTTGCAGGGAGCCGAGGGCGAACCGGTACGGCGGCCCTCGGACGCCCTGCCGCCTCATCGACCGAGCCACGGCGTACGGCCTCCACACCAGATGCCATAGTGCTTTGGCGCAGACTCTGGAGAGCAGCAGCACCGCGGGGAGTGCTGCAAGGCATAGCACTATACGAGCTGCCTCCATGGACGCAATATGGCTGCTGGTAGTAGCAGCTGATTGGCTTGTTTATTCTAGCTTGGCAAGGTGGTATTGTATACTTATAAGCGATGGAGCTAGAGACGTCACGTACTCACGTCGGGTAGCTTCTTGTTCCTCTCTCAAGTGACGAAAAGGGAGGGAAAAAGCAAATGCTATCTGTCCGAATCCGACAGCACAGCGCTCGCGACAGTGCCACCAGCCAGCGCGCGTGAAAAAACATCTTTGAGGATTTGTGCCCTCCTCCGTTCCCCAGTTCCAAAACGGCCCAACAGCCCCTTTTGAGATAACAGCTCACTGAGGCTATTGCAAGAGGCGGCCGTTTTACCAATCTGTTTTATCCAAGTGAACCTGATGTGTCACCATATTTTCGATAAAGGGAGTTTTATTTAAAGAGTTTTAAGTATTACACCCGACTTCTGCATAACAAAGATGCACACAGCCGATAGGTTCGAAGTTCAAAAAGCAAAAAAACATAGTAGACGTATTACATATCATGATGAGAAATGATGAGAAAGTGTAAACACGCCTAAGGAGGTGGAGGGCCGATCCGCAAATTATGCTGCCATCCATGTTGGGATAAAAAGTCTCTCGCCGTATCCTCCAGTCTTGTACACACCTCCGTAAATAGGTCGCGATGCTCCACACGTTGCAACGGAGACCACGAACGGAGTGTAGTAGTAGTCCGATAGATAACCTGCATTATAGAAGAATTTTTATCGTCAAAAACCTTGTCATTTCTAGAAAGCCATAGCGACCATATTATGGCCAGTGCTGCCACCCTAACAAGTTGTTTAAACCTAGCCTCCACACCATTGAGCCATGTGTCAAAAATATTAGCAACACTTGTTGGCGGGTATAAGGTAGAACCTATCTGGATGATTGACCATATAGAACTAGCAAATTTGCACTCGAAGAATAAATGCGTAATTGTCTCGTCCTTGTGACAATACACGCATTTTTTACTTCCATGCCAATTGCGTTTTGTAAGGTTGTCTTTAGTTAAAATTACCCCTCGACGTAGATACCACGCAAAGACTTTGTTTTTGAGTGGGATCTTCATATTTCAAAGTTTTTTATTATTCTCCACTGGCACTACCGGCTGGATTAATGCTTTATACATAGATTCCACGGTGAATTTACCCGTATTGTGTAAATTCCACCTAAACTTATCTGTCCCCTGTGTCAGGTTGACCAAAGCCAACCGTTGTAGCAACTCAGTCCAAGATGCTAAACGGGGACCAATAAGATCTCTTCTGAACGTCACATTAGGTGGGAAGTTCTCCAACACCTTAGCTAGTGTATCACTTTTGTGACGTCCAAGGACAATGTTGTATAAAGCCGGATATTGCTCTCGGAGTGATGTAGGACCAAGCCATTTATCCTCCCAAAACCTTATCTGAGACCCATCCTTAATAGAGAAAGTACCATATGGGAAGAAGAATTTCTTCGTCGCCATCAGGCCAGCCCAAAAATGCGAATCACCTGATTTCCACGAAATCTGGGAAACCGCACTCGAGCCAATATACTTTCTCCTTAGTATAGTTTGCCACACCCCTTCCTCGGACAGTAACTTAAACAACCATTTACCAAGGAGGGCCCTATTTTTGGCCTGAAGATCATGGATCCCTAGGCCACCATATTCCTTAGGGCGGCATACTATACTCCATTTAGCCAGTCGATATTTCTTTTTCTCATTATCCCCTTGCCAAAAGAATCTTGATCGAAAGTAATCTAGACGATGCAAGACTCCCTTTGGCAATTGGAAAAAGGAAATCATGTATAGTACCATGTTGGTTAGGACTGAATTAATAAGAACCAGTCTACCACCCAGGGACAATAATTTTCCTTTCCAACTACTTAGTCTTTTTTGTAGTCTTTCCTCGACGTGTTTCCATTGAGCAATCGTGAGCCTTCTGAAATGAATCGGAATGCCTAAATAGCTAATTGGAAATTGACCTTGCCCGCAACCAAATAACTCAGCGTACCGGGCGGCCTCGTCTTGGGCCTCTCCAAAACAAAACAATTCAATTTTATGGAAGTTGATTTTAAGCCCGGAAAGCTGCTCGAACGCTGATAATATTAATTTCATGTTCTTTGCTTTTTCGAGATCATGTTCCATAAAAAGAATCGTGTCATCGGCATATTGAAGAATAGACAACCCCCCATCAACAAGATGTGGAATTAGCCCTTCAATTTGGCCGTCTGATTTGGCCCGCTCAATGATAATGGCTAGCATATCAGCCACTATATTAAATAATATAGGTGATAATGGGTCGCCTTGTCTTAAACCTTTTTTCGTTTGGAAGTATTTACCAACGTCATCATTGACTTTGATGGCCACACTCCCTCCCGAAACGAAGTTATGAATCATAGCACGCCACTCATCAGAAAACCCTTTCATTTTAAATGTTTGCTGAAGAAATGACCACTTGACTTTATCATAGGCCTTTTCAAAGTCTATTTTAAGTATTACCCCATTAAGTTTTTTGTGATGCAACTCATGAACCGCTTCGTGTAGAACCACAACACCATCAAGTATGTTGCGGCCCTGCATAAAGGCCGTCTGAGTTGGACGCACCACATGATCAGCCACTGAATTTAGCCTAATAGTTGTTGTTTTGGTGAATATTTTGAAGCTAACGTTAAGAAGACAGATAGGTCTAAATTGTTGGATCCTTTCAGCTTCATTAACCTTTGGCAACAAAATTATCTCTCCAAAATTTAGGCGAAATATCTCGAGTTGTCCAGCATGCAACGCGTGGAATAACTCAAGCAAGTCCATCTTGATAATCTCCCAAAAATGCTGGTAAAACTCAGCTGGAAAACCATCCGGACCTGGAGCTTTGTTGTGTTCCATTTGGAAAACAGCCTTTTTAACCTCCTCCTCCGAAAACTGAGAAGTAAGATGGGTGTTCTCCTCATTGGAAACTTGCGGGATATCACCTGTTCGTGATTCATCCATCGAGAAATCACTCTCATCGGGTGCACCGAACAGATTTTTATAATATCTTGTTATATAAGATTTGAGTTGCTCATGACCTTCGATCAGTCCCTCATCTTGGTTAAGAGAATGAATGAGTTTCTTTCTATGCCTTCCATTTGCAAGGCTATGAAAGTATCTCGTATTCGAATCTCCCTCCAAAATAAATTGGGCTTTCGAACGTTGGTACCATTTGAGCTCCTCCTCACGAAGTAGTCCGGCCATCTCCGCATTACACTTATTTTTATAGTCAATCTCATGCATAGATAGTGGACGTGTTTCCGCTAAAGCCTCTAGCTCGTCAATAATTGTGGACAAGCGAAGCTTCTCATTTTTTAATTGACCAATCATGTGTCTCGCATATTTTATTATTCCACCTTTGTATCGGAGTTTGGCCACTTGCCGGTCTTTCCCATATCTTTTCGACCATATCAAAGAAACCTTCCCGATGTAGCCAACCTAATTCAAATTTGAATAGTTGTTTACACGTTGGTCTAGGAGTCCCTGTGGTTATAATCATGGGAGCATGATGTGACAATGCCTCTATACGCTCAAGTGCCCGTACCGAGACCATTGGAAAGTTTGTTTTCCAATCCGAGTCCATAAGTACACGGTCCAACTTTTCGTATGTTGGCTGTGGGAGGCAATTTGCCCAAGTAAATTTTCTCCCAACCATAGTAACCTCTCGTAAATCAAGGTTGTCAATGACAGCGTTGAATAAGAGTGGCCACTTATTGTCAAATCTCTCCCTACTCTTCTCGTGCGCAAACCTTAGCAAGTTGAAATCACCACCTATAATTATAGAGTATGGATTATCTTTTGCAAGGTTTACTAGTTCGCGGAGAAAAGCAGGTTTGTGCTCATCCTGGGCTGCCCCATACACGGATACCAGACTCCATGTGAAATTGTCGGTTTTGTTACGGATAAGTAACTTTATATGAAAGTCACCCTCCGAACTAGCCAACACATCCATGGTGTCTTTTCTAACACCGAGTAATAGCCCCCCCGGATCTGCCACGTGGTGGACGAGATACCCAAGTGAACTCTACACCACCAGATAGGCGATTTAGTAGACTCACTGAGAAGTCTCGTTTACCAGTTTCCGAGATCCCCACAAAGTCCAATTTATGATCCCTGATGGAATCAGCAATACGTGCGTGTTTAGCCAAGTCCCGAAGACCTCTGCTATTCGCAAACATGCCATTCATCGGGAAACAATTGGAGATGTGGCTATTTTCGCCTTTTTTTGTGGCGTCGTTTTATTATTTTTCTTTGAGGACTTAGCTTTGGATTTCCGGTCGGATACTTTAAGATCATATAATGAACTTAACATCGCCTCATCCAAGCCCCCCTCAGAGACCTCCCCTACAAGATTTGCAAGGAGCTGGACATCAATTGTGTCATGTAACTCCTCCTCATCCGGATGTGGAGTATACGCTTACACGAGACCTTTGGAGTGACTGTTAACCGGTCATATTCCAAATGTCTCAGTGTTCTAGTTGATAATGCAATGCTGTTACTATTATTTCCCAAAGAAACTCCTACACTATTCAACTTCGTAGAAATATTTGAATTTGAAAATGCAAGAAAATACTTATGAACTTTTTCCGTACCAGCATTGTCGAGGTTCTGTTCAGCTTTACGCCGCATCGCCTTCATCATAGAGTCCTCGTCCGAGTGAGACGACCCGTCTAGTGCGACAACGTGTCTCCCACTCCTCCTAAGTGATGTCGACCCCGGGGTTAACGGTGGTGAAGAAGAGTGAACCCCAGGTGTGACAACTGACGTGGGCATCATCTGCATCACCTCATGCGCCTTGCTTCCGTTCACTACATTGCTCACTGTAGCCACAACACCCTCAGCATGGTCTACTACCCTAGACTGTGACACAATAAAGGACATGCGATCAGGGGAGTCTCCTGGTGCCTTAGCTGCTGGTTCGGTCAGCTGAACACTAGCCAGCGGCTCCCTGCATGCGTTGGCCAGCTTGTTGCTTGCCGATCGCTGCGTCTCCATAGGTTGTGTCTGCTGATGCTGCGACATAGCTAGCGGCCCGGAGCTGGGTCGCATAGCATGCTGGTGGCCGTTCGCCCGCGTTGAGTAGATGCGTGCCACGCGCTGCGCCTCTGCGGCTGCTTGGGCCGCCCGCTGCTGCTCATGTGCCATCGCCTCAGAACTGGGCCGCAATAGCTGGTCACCGCACACCGGCAATGGTTCACTGCTCAGTACACACAGACCATGTGCCTTAGTGACCTCGGACGAACCAGCTCCATTCTCCTGCATGTTGCCGGCCGTAGGCGCGTGGTTGTGTACCGCTTGTTGCTGTATATGCTGTGACAGCTCCTCTGAAGCTATATAGTGTGCCACTATTTCTTTCCCCCGCGGCGTCTGTGGTTTTGGATTAAGAGGGGTCACCGCAATACCGTGTATTCCATGCGGAATCAGCGACAAAGAGGTGGTTCCCGGTACCAACACATTTGCTTGAGGCATCGGAGTATCTTCATCGGTCACCACATCTTTTCCTTGCATATCTGGGGATGCATGGTGCACATCATCGTAACCTTTACCATCATCATCCTTCTCGTTCCTCCTCCACATAAAGGGTACAAAGTCCGGCTCTTGGACAAAATCCGCTGCCTCTCTTGTGTAGTGGAAGACATAGCCTTTGAGAATAACAAAGGCATCGGCCTTAACGGTCTTTGCATCCCACACATTCGGATTAGACATTGCCACCAGAACTCTCACAATATTATGGCGGCGAAGAGCAAGAAGATCAACATCCATGGTCTTGCCAATGAGAGTACCCACAGCCCAAATACCCAGAAAGTGGCGAATCGAATTCGGAACCCCCGTCACATGCACCCATGTTGGGGTCAACTCTGCTGTATGCATGATATCCTCAGACTTCCACACACTAAAAGTGATCTTTGACTCCTGGCGTGGCACCCCAAGCTCAAAACCATCCACCCTCTCCAAGTCAGCAAATGATGGGAAGTTCACCAGAAAAGAATTATCTTTATGTGGCATAGCTTCCCAACGCCATGATGACTCAGCTGGACAGAAGCGTGCTACCAGAGTCTGCACAAACTCCGCAGCAACAGGATCCCCCTCCACAGATACCAACGCCACCGGCAAATTACTCGGAGCAAGGTTGGGCCTGAAAATCCCGTCTGGCAATTGGCTGAACATAGTGTCATTACTCCCAATACCCGCCAGACCTGCATATGGCTTCGGTAACTTCAAGGTGGGGCACCGATCAGTAGGGTGGACTATCTTGTCACAAAAATAGCAATAACGATTCACTGTGCAGTCTTTTGTAACATGAGTATCCAACTTGCAATGCTTGCACTTTTGCTTCTTAGTTGTGGCCACAGGCTCAGCCACATCCGCCACCGGTGTCACCGCCACCGAAGCAACGGGTAATCCAGTAACTAGCGGTACCGCCCCCACCACACCAACCGCCACCGCAGCCTTCGCGGGCACCTTCTTCTTCTTCCTCTTGTTCTTGTTGTTGTTGCTTGCTGTTGCACCTAGGACAAACGGCACTGTCGACACTTGGGCAGCGACAAACGGTGCAGGAATAGGGGTCGGAGCTCTAGCCACACCCGCACCGAGCGGCACCGCGCCACCCCTCCCAGTACCCGGTCCAGCGCTCCTGCCGAACAACATAGGTGGGTGAGTAGGGGGGAGCACCGGCGCCATCGCCACAGCCGCGGACTGCTGAGTCCCAGGAGCTGCCGTCCCCGCGGAAGGACCTGCTGTAGCGGAGTCACCCATAGCGGCTCCCGCCATGAACGCGACCACCTCGGCGAACGTCCTCGAGCCCGACGTTAGGGACGACGGCGGCGGCAGCAGAGCATAGCAGACGGCGAGGGCGCGGTAGGTCTGGGCGGAGGATGTCGCGCGGGAGGCGAGACAACAGCTTCGTCGGGCGTAGATGGCTCGGACGCAAGAACCCTAGCTGGGCTAGATCGTCTCCACAGCCCCGCCAACCGACGACACAGATGCGGCCAGGTGAAAGGACGGTCCAGATCTTCATGCATCCCGGGCCCGCCCGCATCGATAGCAGTTTGAACAGCAGTTGGATCCTCCGTCGCGTGATCCACGCGATCCGCAGCGCGATCGGCGTTCCCGAGATCGATGGGAGGGACAACAGCTACGGCCGCACAGCTCTCCGGCGGAAGGAACATCCCCAGCGTAGCCAACGGCGTTAGGCGAGGACGAGGCAAAGGGCCGCGCCACCCCAGCCGCACCGGACGTGAAACGTTGTTCCCCCGCCGCGCCGGAGACGCTGGCGTGCTCGGTGACCTTGGCATCCCCAGCTGTGAACACGGCGGCGCGCAGACCTGAGCCACACGAGGCGGCGAGGAACCAGCCGGGGATGAAGATGAAGCCCTCTCCCAAAACCTTGATGCCGGCGTCGGGAACCCGATTTCGTTCCAGAAATCCTGGGCGAGTTCCTCGTCCGAACGACGCCCCTTCCTAGCCACGGTGGTCCAACCAATCTCTGCGGCTTCATCTTCCAGCACCTCAAGCGCCGCTTCGAATGGCGTCTCCGAAACGCAGTCGTCGTCCTCCACGAACCCTTCGTCCTCGCGAAGACAGGAGAAGCGCGTTCCTGAGGAGGAAGACGACGGGCTCGAGACGTTTCCGGCCGGAAGCCCGTCGGGCGGAAGAGTTAGCCTTCGCCGCGTCGCCTCCGTCATTAGCTGGCATCTACAACTATCATTTTTATTACTTGCCCGATCTAAATTCAAAAAAAAATATAACTATGCCCGATCCCATTTGTGTGGAACATCATCATTAAGCATTCAAAGTTAATGCAATATGAGTTAATAGCTTACCATGTACAATGACCAACTCCCATGAGTAATGGATAATATAAGTATAGTACTCCATAATATTTCTCTCGACATGATGTCAATAAAACTCCTTGGTTTAGTTGAATGAGCCAAGCGTGGGACCGATCGATTAGCTATCTAGGTTTTTGCCCCACTTAGAAATAAAGTGAAACGGCCGAAACGGGACGTGATCAAGACAATTTTCTTGAGGTGGAGTGGCTGCCTGCAACAGGTGCACAGTGCTCCTCCGAGTGGAACCGTGGAAGCCGATTATGAAGGGGATCGTGTGCAGAAAACAAAAAATTTCCTAGCAACGATATCGTTAAACTAGCCAAGATCAACACTATGCAGATATAGAAGTACGGCGGAGATCGGAATACATACCCTCGTAGCCCGAATAGCGGGGATTACGCTCCCGCACAAGCGTTGACGACGAAGACGACGTAGCCGACCTCTAGGTCGCGGAGAACTCGGCGCGACGAAGACGACGAAGATGACCTCAAGGTTGGGTGGAGGAAGTAGGCCTCCGAGTACCGCTAGCGCAGCACCTCGCAGGGCGTCACACACATACGGTGGAGACGACGGCCTCCGAAGCTCCAGTCCAGGACGAGCAGCGGAAGACTTGGACCGGAACACCAGCAGCGCGGCAGCGGGCTATGGTGGAAGAGATCCCCCTCCTCTACTCGGCGCGACTCCGACAAGGGAATCACGAGATCGAGAGAGAATTAGGGAATTAATTGGTGAATTAAAAGGCCAGGGGTGCCCTTATTATATAGGCTCCCAGGGGGGAGCCAACCTCCTCACCAGGCAATGTGGGACTATCCCCACATGCCTGGTGCGGCTCCATGGTGCGCCGCCCCCCTAGTGGGCCCCATTTGGCCCACTTGGGTCGGCCCACATGCCCCCCACCGAATCCCCTTGAGGATTTTCCCCCTCTTGGGCCTTCTTTCGACCAGAAGGCCCATTTAGGGAAATCAGCCTAAATAAATTCGAAAATAAATATATAAAATCATATTTGCATATTAATTACACTAATTAATATCAAACATAATATATATAATTTATTCTAGCTCCGAAAACTCTTTCGGCGCTGCCCGATCTCCATCGGACCCCTCCTGGGACATTCCCGGTGATCTCTTTCCTTTCCGGTTGTCTTGTCGAAACTCCCTTAAGTGTGTTACCCTAGCGGTTCGATATAATAACAGGTACGATCAAGACTCCTCTATGATCAACGACTAACTCGTAGGCCTGGACCCCATAAATTAATCCCTGTGATATAACGAATGACTTTCATCTATCAAACCTGGACGTCTAGTCTTAAACCCTTTGTCATGGCGATACTTAGTGTGTCCGAGCATCATTCTCAGATATCTCCATACCTAGCATGATCTCGTTACCGACAACACTATCTTCTACTCGTCCGTGATATTATGTCAGCTGGTGACCTAGTCACATGTTTGCAAACTCATTTGACATAATCTCACCGAGTGGGCCATAGAGTATCTATCCGGCTAAGCGGACTGACAAACCCCGTTGTTGACCCTAGGTCTCAACTACCCCCTTCCGATACCCAAATGTATCACCTATCATTGTCACACTATATAAGATATGACGTTTGGTGCGATCAAAGTATCTTCCAGGGATAACAATAAGAGTTGATCTCACGGTCTTAAGGCGTAGTGACTATGTCCTATAAATACTGGGTATGTCCATCACATCGTTACTCCTAACGATATGACTTCCATTGCCGACCGGCGCCATGCCCTACGATCGGAAAACCTCGATCATCAATCGCGCAATGAAACTAGTCTTAGTAGAGGCTACTAGGGACCTGGTTGTTTTATCTACCACACCTGTATTAATGTTTTCGCTTAATACAGTTATAGCATGGTGTAAAACATATAATGAACAGCTGGGATATTGCCAATAAACTATGTTTATTAAGTGTCTCTAGGGCATATTCCTTTCAGTCTCCCACTTGCACTAGAGTAACACTTAATCTAGTTTACAACTTGGTAAAAACTCAACACCCATAGCATCTTGGTGCCTGCTCGCCTCGTGGAAGAGGAATACAATCAATAGATCTCACACATTGAGACCTATATGTGCTTTGCAACACTTCTATGTCACCTAGTTTGACATCATCCTGTATCTTACGATGACGGTGAAATATATTCCAGTGGATGGAGTGAGACTCGAGCATTCGCGTAGCATGCGCCTTAAAAGTCTAAGAGATCTATTAAGGGGACCACCTACGCTCGGAAAACTGCTCAGTCCAATCACACTTGCTACTTCCAAAGTCGCGATATATTTCTATACCTATGTAGATTATGCGACAGTGCATTCATATGCGACTTCGCAAAGTAACCATGTATATTTTCAAAATAAAGGACATCTCCTATATGAGATTTCTAGTCGCATGGGTCAGTGTCATAACTTGCATCATCGTAACCGCTTTACGGCAAGTTGTCTTTCCACTCTTACCTTTTACTAGAAAACATATCTTCAGTTCTCATAGACACTGAAGAATAAACTTAACGTTTGTTCATTGATGCACACAAGGATCACTCTAGAACTTGTTCTTCAACCAAGAACTCGGGTCACACCAAGTCGAGCTTTCAGCCTGATAGACTCTATGTGTGATACATAGAGAATGTCGAACATCATTTTCTATCACTGAAAAGGCCAAGATAAACTTAATATTTTACCTAGTCATACAAGCAAGAACCTCTTTCTTCGCTTGTCCTATTCTGAAACACTTCAGAATCTTGACTTAGCAAATATTCCGACCTAATGTTATTAAGCCCCTTCTGATCTATACAATTATAAATCGGATGCCTAATACTCCTAACTTCATTTGATAGAAAATTTAATCACTTAAATAATACTTTACACTCTACTAGAGGATCTGTGTCATTCAATATGTCGTTACATACAAAATCACGAATGACACCTAGCTCCCACTCAAATATGCCTTCTGCATATAAGATCAAGGAAAACTACTTAGCTCCCACTCAAATATGCCTTCCGCATATAAGATCAAGGAAAGCTACTTTGCTCCCACTCACTTCTTTGCAAATGTAGGACAACTCCAAAATCCTTTGATCACATTATCAAAGTGAAGATTCCAGCTCTGATATGTTTGCTTCTGCCCATGAATGGACATCTGAAGTTCGCATACATGTTTAGCATCCTCAGGATCACCAACTCTTTCTTAATGACACTATTAAGAAACATGGTTTCCTAATCCATCTATCAATTTCTCATTCGAAATTATAGTGATTGCTAAACGACCCAGAATAGATTTAGGATTCGCCACTTGAGACAAACTCTCATGTGGTCAACTTTTGAATATGTCGGAACTGTTTCACGACAAATCGAATCTGCTCAACTCTCTCATAAAATTCCATATACTATTAACATCCTAGATGCCATCAAGAAGATCTCCCAAGTCATTACCTGGTAATCTTATATGGATTTTATTTCGGATTATAAATGACTCATAGCCATTTCTCGGACTTAGGTCCACCATATCTTCTTCGTAGTTCGTAGGTCTATCATATTCCATTAATATGACCTTCATAACAAGATTGTCGTAACACACAGTGTGGAACACAACCTCGTATGCCTATGCTCTTAGTATGAGCTCAGAACATCATGATCTTTATGAAGGGGATCGTGTGCAGAAAACAAAAAAATTCCTAGCAACGATATCCTTAAACTAGCCAAGATCTATTCTATGCAGATATAGTAGTACGAACGGAGATCGGAATACGTACCCTTGTAGACCGAAAGCGGGGATTACGTTCCCGCACAAACGTTGTCGATGCAGACCGACGAAGCCGACCTCAAGGTCGTGTAGAGGAAGCAGGCCTCCGAGTACCGCTAGCGCAGCACCTCGCAGGGAGTCGCACACGTACGGTGGAGACGACGCCTCCGAAGCTCCAGTCCAGGACGAGCAGCGGAAGACTTGGACCGGAACACCAGCAGCGCAGCAGCGGGATATGGTGGAGGAGATCCCCTCTTTCTCTTGCTCGGCGCGGCTCCGACTTGGGAACCACGAGATCGAGAGAGAAATCAGGAATTAATTGGTGAATTAAAAGGCTGGGGGTGCCCCTTCTTATATAGGCTCCCAAGGGGAGCCAACCTTGCCAGCCAGGCAATGTGGGACTATCCCCACATAGCCTGGTGCGGCTTGGGAGGTGCGCCGCCCCCCTTGGTGGGCCCTTGGCCCACCTGGGGCAGCCCTCCTGGCCCCCACCGAATTCCCCTAGGGAATTTCCCCCTCTTGGGCCTTCTTTCGTCCGGAAGGCCCATTTAGGGAAATCTGCCTTAATAAATTCGAAAATAAATATATAAAATCATATTTGCATATTAATAACACTAATTAATATCAAACATAATATATATAATATTTCCCAGCTCCGAAAACTCTTTCGGCGCTGCCCGATCTCCATCGGACCTCTCCCGGGACGCTCCCGGTGATCTCCTTCCTTTCCGGTTGTCTTGTCGAAACCCCTTAAGTGTGTTACCCTAGCGGTTCGATATAATATCAGGTATGATCAAGACTCCTCAATGATCAACGACTAATCCGTAGGCCTGGACCCCATGAATTAATCCCTGAGATATAACGAATGACTTTCATCTATCAAACCTGAACGTGAAGTCTTAGACCTTTTGCCATAGCGATACTTAGCACGTCCGAGTGTCGTTCCATAGATATCTACATACCTAATCCCGACCTCGTTACCGACGACGCTATCTTCTACTCGTTCATGATCTCATGTCTCCGTGACCTAGTCACATGCTTGCAAGCTCATTAGACAAGATCTCGCCGAGTGGGCCCGAGAGTATCTATCCTGCTACGCGGACTAGCAAATCCCGCTCTTGACCCCTCGTCTCAATACTCCTTTCCAATACCCAAAAGTATCACCGTTATTGTCATACTAAATAAGATACGACGTTTGGTGCAATCAAAGTATCTTCCAGGAATATCAATAAGAGTTGATCTCACGGTCAAAGGCGTAACGACTACGTTCTCCAAATCTGGGTATGTCCATCACATCACTCTCCAGCGATATGACTCTCATTGCCGACCGGCACCATGCCCCATGACCGGGAAACCTCGATCATCAATCGTGCAACGAAACTAGTCTCAGTAGAGGCTACTATGGACCTGGTTGTTTGCGTATCACACCCGCATTAATGTTTCCGCTTAATACGGTTCTAGCATGACACAAAAACCTATTATGAACAAACGAGATATGATAAAGAATACACTTTATTAATTGCCTCTAGGCCATATCTCCTTCAGTCTCCCACTTGCACTAGAGTACAACTTAATCTAGATTACAACTTGGTAAAAGCCTAACACCCATAGCTAACTGGTGCTGTTCATGCTTATCAAGCGGGAGAGGCTTCGTCAGCGGATCTGCCACATTCAGATCCGTATGCACTTTGCAAATCTTCACATCGCCTCCTTGTACGTACTGACGTATCACGTGGAAGCGTCGAAGAATGTGTTTGGCGGTGGAGTGAGACCTTGACTCCTTGGCTTTCGCAATGGCACCCGTATTGTCGCAGAAGAGGACCACGGGGTCTTGCACGCTCGGGAACACTCCAAGTTCGATGACGAACTTCCTCAGCCACACAACTTCATTCGCGGCCTCGCAGGCAGTAATGTACTCCGACTCCATTGTAGATTGTGCGACTATGGGTTGCTTCCTACTTCTCCAGCACACGGCGCCTCCATTCACCTTGAACACGTAACCTGTCTGTGACTTACAGTCATCGGGGTCTGAGCAGAAACTTGCATCTACGTAACCCGTTACGCCAAGTTCCTCATCGCAGCCACCATACACAAGGAACATTTCCTTTGTCTTATTGAGATACTTAAGAATGCTCTTAACAGCTACCCAATGCGGCATTCCAGGATTACTCTGGAACCGGCTTGTCAAACTTAGAGCTAATGCCACATCCGGTCTAGTACTCAACATTGCATACATGATCGATCCTATGGCTGAAGCATAAGGATGTTTCGTCATTTCGGCCTTACCTAGTTCCGTCACCGGACACTACGCCTTATGCAATATCTTATTCTTGATAACCGGCAGAGAACCCTTCTTTGCCTTCTCCATATGAAAACGCTTCAGTATTTTATCAAGATAAGTACTCTGACTTAGTGCTAATAGGCGCCTTGATCTATCACGATAGATTTTTATGCCTAAAACATACGCAGCTTCTCCTAAGTCCTTCATGGAAAACTTACTGTTTAAATATTCCTTCACGCTATTCAGAAGTTCCACATCATTCCCTATTAGCAATATGTCGTCAACATACAGTGCTAAGAACACAACCGAGCTCCCACTCATTTTCTTGTAAATACAGGTCTCTTCCACATTCTGGATAAATCCAAAACCTTTGATTACCTCATCAAAGCGAAGATTCCAGCTCCGAGATGCCTGCTTCAATCCATAGATGGATCGCTGAAGCTTGCCTTCTCCATATGAAAACGCTTCAGTATTTTATCAAGATAAGTACTCTGACTTAGTGCTAATAGGCGCCTTGATCTATCACGATAGATTTTTATGCCTAAAACATACGCAGCTTCTCCTAAGTCCTTCATGGAAAACTTACTGTTTAAATATTCCTTCACGCTATTCAGAAGTTCCACATCATTCCCTATTAGCAATATGTCGTCAACATACAGTGCTAAGAACACAACCGAGCTCCCACTCATTTTCTTGTAAATACAGGTCTCTTCCACATTCTGGATAAATCCAAAACCTTTGATTACCTCATCAAAGCGAAGATTCCAGCTCCGAGATGCCTGCTTCAATCCATAGATGGATCGCTGAAGCTTGCCCACCTTGTTAGCACTTCCTGGATCGACAAAACCTTCCGGCTGTACCATGTACAACTCTTCCTCAATGTTTCCATTCAGGAAGGCCGTTTTGACGTCCATCTGCCAGATTTCATAATCATAGTAGGCAGCTACCGCTAACAAAATCCGAATAGACTTAAGCATCGCTACCGGTGAAAAAGTTTCATCGTAGTCAATTCCATGAACTTGTCGGAAACCCTTTGCGACAAGCCGAGCTTTATAGACGGTCACATTACCATCAGCATCAGTCTTCTTCTTAAAGATCCACTTATTCTCGACGGCCTTGCGCCCTTCGGGAATATCCACCAAAGTCCACACTTTGTTATCGTACATGGATCCTATTTCGGATTTCATGGCTTCAAGCCATCTCTCGGACTCTAGACTCTCCATCGCCTCCTTGTAGTTCGTAGGTTCGTCTTGCTCGACTAGCATGACGGTGCAAACCATGTTGCCATACCATTCTGGTGGGATCCGAGATCTACCAGACCTACGAGATAGAATATCTTCCTCGACAGTTTCTCCCACTCCTTCCACGGAGGACGTTTCCGGATTTGCTTCCGTTGCGCCACTCGGAATCTCGAGTTCAGGATCAACGATTTCATCGAGGTCTACCTTCCTCCCACTTACTCCTTTCGCGAGAAACTCCTTCTCTAGAAAGGCACCGGTCTTCGCGACAAAAGTTTTGCCCTCAGCTTGGTTGTAGAAGGTGTACCCAACGGTTTCCCGCGGATATCCTACAAAGACGACTTTCTCCGACTTCGGTTCGAGTTTGTCGGGCTGCAGTTTCTTAACGTACGCCTCACAACCCCAAACCTTCATAAACGATAACTTAGGCTTTTGGCCATACCATAATTCATACGGCGTCGTTTCAACGGACTTGGACGGAGCCCTATTTAAAATGAATGCGGCTGTTTCTAACGCAGAGCCCCAGAAGGACACTGGCAGATCGGTAAGAGACATCATAGATCGGACACTATCTAGTAGAGTACGATTACGTCGCTTGGACACACCGTTTCGCTGCGGCGTTCCGGCGGGCGTAAGTTGGGGCACTATGCCACAACTCTTTAGATGTGTGCCAAACTCAAAACTCAAGTACTCTCCACCGCGATCGGACCGGAGATGCTTGATTTTCCTATTAAGATGATTCTCAACTTCACTCTGGAATTCTTTGAACTTTTTAAACGTTTCAGACTTGTGTTTCATCAAATAGATATAACCGTATCTACTCAAGTCATCAGTGAAGGTGACGAAGTAACGATAACCATTGCGTGTCGAAACGCTCATTGGTCCACACATATCTGTATGTATGATCCCCAACAAATCCGACGCCCGTTCAACGAAACCTTTGAACGGTGTCCTGGTCATTTTGCCCATGAGGCATGGTTCACATGTATCGAGGGATCCGAAATCCAACGAGTCCAAGAGTCCATCGGAGTGGAGTCGCTTCATGCGCTTTATACCAATATGACCAAGACGGCAATGCCACAAAAACATGGCGGTATCGTCACTACACTTAATCCGTTTGGCTTCTATGTTATGGATGTGAGTACTACGATCGAGATTCAACAAGAATAAACCGTTATTCTCGGGAGCATCAACATAAAAGATATCATTCATATAAAAAGCACAATTGCTTGACACTGATTTAAATGAATAACCGTCTTGTAACAGGCAAGACCCACTTATAATGTTTACACTCAAGGATGGCACAAAATAACATTTATTTAAAACCAAAACTAATCCCGATGGTAGATGCAGAGGGAGCGTGCCGACAGCCACCACGTCGACTCTCGATCTGTTGCCGACGCGCATCGTCACCTCATCCTTCGCCAGCCGCCTTCTATTCCGTAACTCCTCCTGAGAGTTACATATATTAGCAACAGAACCAGTATCAAATAACCATGTATTGCTCCGGGCGGATGTAAGGTACACATCGATAACATGTATATCAAATATACCTTTCTCTTTGTCGACCGTCTTGCCAGACTTCCTATCCTCCAGATACTTGGGGCAGTTGCGCTCAGGTGATCCGATGGTCACCACCATCTTCTGCAGCTTGATTTCTAATTCGGCCACTTCGAGCATCTTCAGGATTTCCGACAGGGGTTTTGACGTCCCTTTCATGCCGTAGTCCACTATGGCGTTCTTATAGCTAGGGGGCAGAGAAATCAGCGCCCTATCAATAACCAACTCCTCTGGGATCACACTTCCCAGATCACTCAGAAGTCGAGCGCAGCCAAACAACTTGGCCAGGTGCTCACTGATATTGCCGTGCTCTTCCATCTGGGCTGAGAAGAAAAGCACAGTTGCCTCGTACGTCTCAGCCTTGACTTGTCGTGCAAAAACAACCATGAGTTCAGTGATTATATCATAAGCACCCTTGTTCATGAAACAGTTTTGCAGGTCAGCCTCCATGGCAAAGAGCATGCCACTCTGGACATAAGAAGAAATCTCCGCCTTTACCCCATGGACAATCCTTTCGATTTCCGGGGCGGTGCTAGGAAGATCAGCTAAGGGGGTATCAAGGATGTAGGCCACCTTGTGGGTTTCAAGGATGGACTTCAGATCGCGGAACCAGGACACGAAGTTAGACCCATCGGTCTTAAGCTTCTCTTTCTCAATGAACAGGTTCAGGTTAAAGGAGGGGTGAGACATCTACAATGGAATTTGCAACAACATAAGACTTTGTTCATAATAATTTTGAGTTATAGTATTTTAGAAAATAACTAACATAACTCCCACTCAAACGAACATCCCTCCTGGTCGTTTAAGCGATTACACGACCCCCATCCATTGCACCACCTCTCATCATCAAAGCCGGCGGCACAACTTCAAGAGTAGACAAAATCGTTCGTCACACCAATTTTGTGACTCGTGCTCGACCTTTCGGTCTTCCTATTCCGAGGCCATACCTCTGAGTATGCTAGGCTCGCCACCAAAGACCTCCACGCTGACGCTTGTGCAACATGGCTTACACCCACCGTATGCGAACAAAGATATGTCTGACACCCGATCATCACGGCCTGCCTCATAACGTAGAACTTTATTGGTGGTGCGCGTTGGAGGGAGAACACTAGTGGTATTTTGAAGGGATCATCTTATTCAGCTACCGCCGTGTAACACACACAATCACACAAAATAAGATGCACACAAAACATCAAATGTAATGCAATGTGATATAGTCCATCGCGCCATGGTCTTCTTGGCGCCCGCAGTTTATAAACAATTTAATAATCCTACCTTGACCATATCACATAGCCCCTGCAAAATAAAGTTAGACGCTTCTACTTTATCTTTTGCATATTTTACGTGGCTTGGGGCTTTCGTAAATAGAACCGCTTCATACCTACGAATCTTATGACCACAACAATGATCCAATAATTGCATGTTTAAGCATCCCTTTCGGGCCCTCCATTGAAAATGCGAAGACCAACTAAAGAGAGAGAAACTGTCACCCGCTAGCCACATATACGGTACAAGCCGTATGTCAGTAGTGGAACCAGTCTCGCGTAAGCGTACGCGTAAAGTCGGTCTGGGCCGCTTCATCAACTCAATGCCGCTGGAATACACAATTGCACGCTAGAGGGTAGCAAATAACAGGAACGATGCCCCCGTGCAGAGCACGGGTTCTAACAGCGTACAGCTATATCTTACGATAAATCGGCTCTGATACCACTGAAGGGGATCGTGTGCAGAAAACAAAAAATTTCCTAGCAACGATATCCTTAAACTAGCCAAGATCTATTCTATGCAGATATAGTAGTACGAACGGAGATCGGAATACGTACCCTTGTAGACCGAAAGCGGGGATTACGTTCCCGCACAAACGTTGTCGATGCAGACCGACGAAGCCGACCTCAAGGTCGTGTAGAGGAAGCAGGCCTCCGAGTACCGCTAGCGCAGCACCTCGCAGGGAGTCGCACACGTACGGTGGAGACGACGCCTCCGAAGCTCCAGTCCAGGACGAGCAGCGGAAGACTTGGACCGGAACACCAGCAGCGCGGCAGCGGGCTATGGTGGAGGAGATCCCCTCTTTCTCTTGCTCGGCGCGGCTCCGACTTGGGAACCACGAGATCGAGAGAGAAATCAGGAATTAATTGGTGAATTAAAAGGCTGGGGGTGCCCCTTCTTATATAGGCTCCCCAGCCAGGCAATGTGGGACTATCCCCACATAGCCTGGTGCGTCTTGGGAGGTGCGCCGGCCCCCTTGGTGGGCCTTGGCCCACCTGGGGCAGCCCTCCTGGCCCCCACCGAATTCCCCTAGGGAATTTCCCCCTCTTGGGCCTTCTTTCGTCCGGAAGGCCCATTTAGGGAAATCTGCCTTAATAAATTCGAAAATAAATATATAAAATCATATTTGCATATTAATAACACTAATTAATATCAAACATAATATATATAATATTTCCCAGCTCCGAAAACTCTTTCGGCGCTGCCCGATCTCCATCGGACCTCTCCCGGGACGCTCCCGGTGATCTCCTTCCTTTCCGGTTGTCTTGTCGAAACCCCTTAAGTGTGTTACCCTAGCGGTTCGATATAATATCAGGTATGATCAAGACTCCTCAATGATCAACGACTAATCCGTAGGCCTGGACCCCATGAATTAATCCCTGAGATATAACGAATGACTTTCATCTATCAAACCTGAACGTGAAGTCTTAGACCTTTTGCCATAGCGATACTTAGCACGTCCGAGTGTCGTTCCATAGATATCTACATACCTAATCCCGACCTCGTTACCGACGACGCTATCTTCTACTCGTTCATGATCTCATGTCTCCGTGACTTAGTCACATGCTTGCAAGCTCATTAGACAAGATCTCACCGAGTGGGCCCGAGAGTATCTATCCTGCTACGCGGACTGGCAAATCCCGCTCTTGACCCCTCGTCTCAATACTCCTTTCCAATACCCAAAAGTATCACCGTTATTGTCATACTAAATAAGATACGACGTTTGGTGCAATCAAAGTATCTTCCAGGAATATCAATAAGAGTTGATCTCACGGTCAAAGGCGTAACGACTACGTTCTCCAAATCTGGGTATGTCCATCACATCACTCTCCAGCGATATGACTCTCATTGCCGACCGGCACCATGCCCCATGACCGGGAAACCTCGATCATCAATCGCGCAACGAAACTAGTCTCAGTAGAGGCTACTAGGGACCTGGTTGTTTGCGTATCACACCCGCATTAATGTTTCCGCTTAATACGGTTCTAGCATGACACAAAAACCTATTATGAACAAACGAGATATGATAAAGAATACACTTTATTAATTGCCTCTAGGGCATATCTCCTTCACTTTAATCATCAGCTTTTTCAAGCTGTGGAGCCTGACACCGAAAACACTTTCGGTTGCGCCACTCTGATGTCTGGAGAGGAAGTTTATCAACTTCGTCTTGCTCTACTTTCTTTCTCACTTATACCCTTGGACAAGAAACTATTTCTTTCGCAAGGTATATCCCGACAAAGATTTTGCCTATGTCGTGAGACATGTACCCGACTAACTCTTTAGGTACGGTACACTACAAAGATTAATCCATTTTAGGTTTGATCACATCGAAACACTAAATTGCTGAAACAACAATCCAGGCTAAAAGCCATGCCATCACTCGTATGGTATTGTCTCCATGGATTCAAATGGTTTCCCTATTTGCTAGCGTTAGTGTTTACGTTTCTACCATATGACTCTAATGATCACAATAATTCGGTAAGAGATTCATTTACCACACACTATCCGATAGGGTGCAATTACGACGTCCTAACACACCGTGACAATATGGTGTTCCATGCGACGTAATTTGTGGAACTCTTCTCACAAGTCTTCCAATGATGTGCCAACATTATAACTCAAATCTTCATTTCCTCGATCTGCATCGCGGGAATTTGATTTTCTTGTTAAGGTTATTTCCTACTTCATTCTGAACTTTGTTTGATCGAATCAAAATTTCAGACTAACATTCCCCGGAGTGAATATCCATATATCTACTCGGAATATTCATGAAGTCTATGAAATAAAGACTTCCACTACACGTTAAAGTACTTCATTGATTCACATACACCCATATGCACGATTCTCAACAAGCTATACTCAAAACGTTCAGTGAAGTTCACGAAATAAAGGTCTCCACTACCCGTCAATTACTTCATTGAACCACAGACATCTCTATGTATGACTATCAATAAGTTATATGCCCGTTTTCCGAAAACGGTGTCACAGTTATTTTGCAAGTGTCAAAAGATCAAATCTTAGGACTTGTAGGTCCATCCGGTATGGAGCTAATGCATTGACTATAACATTGACATGACTAAACGGTAGTGCCACACATATGTGGTGTCTTTATTAAGTTTGTATCCTTTGGCATTAATATTATGAATGTGGGAGCTTCTACCATCTAAATTCAAATCGGCATATGATCATTACTTCATAAATATAGGACACCAAATTTTTCACTATCATGTATGAACAAGTGTCTCACTAGAGGAGACACACTTGTAACGATCATACTAACAGGCGACCATAAAGAATTTATTCAAATGGTAGATCTAGAGGGAGAGTGTCTATGGCCATCACAACAACTTGACTGCCATTATCAACACGCAATGTTGCCTCATCCTTTCAAGCTACTCAAGCAGTAAACCTGGTTTTTCACAAAACATGACTAGTTCAAAACTTAGTCACTACTGCGAGTACCTGCTTAGCTAAAACATTCATAACATGTATATCATATATACACCATCATCATTGATGACTTCCGGCGTTCTGTTTCATTTTCTTGATACTTCCACCGTAGTCAAGAACCATGAAGGTGAACGATTCCCCTTGCATGACATAGTCTATGACAGAGGATTTGCACTTGGCAACGATGTCTGTCATACAGTGATTGAGCTGAGCGAGGCGTCTCAATGTTCATTAAGTATGAACATATGTCATTAAGTATGACCGCCACGTGCTCCCTCAATGTGTGTATTCTCTTCCATCTTGGTTGAGAAGACAATCAGTCAACGTACTGATAAACTTCATCAACCCAACGTTTGGGGTACGCCGAGTTTAGCGACCATATCATATGTTCGTGATCTAAAAACTCGTACCCACCGTTGGTTCTCTATGGCAGATATCATAGCATGCACTGGACTATGATGATATCATCCGCACAAAATCTGATAATCCAAATTATCTTTTGTTAGCGGAATCTCCGGGTTTATCTCCTAGCGGGTATTGTAACACAAAGAGCTAATGGTTTAAATAAGGAGTATCCTCGAGCTAAAGCATAAAACTATGAAGTTTGGACCCAATCTTTTAAGTTTCTCATTCACAGGAATGCGCCTAATTTGAAAAGATGCTATTACAATGGTTAATATCTACAAAGGTTTGTAAAACAGACTCTGTTCATTATATTCTGAGTTCTAGTATTTTAGAAAATAACTATCCGAACTCCCACTCAAACGAACATCCCTCCTGATCGTTTAAGCGATTACACGACCCCCATCCATTGCACCACCCCTCGTCATCAGAGCAGGAGGCACAACTTCAAGAGTAGACAATTGTCCGCCACACCAATTTTGTGACTCGTGCTCGACCTTTCGGTCTCTCTGTTCCGAGGCCATATTTCTGAATATGCTAGGCTCGCCAACAAAAACCTCCACGCCGACGCTTGTGCAACATGACTTACACCCACTGTATGCGAACGACGAGATGTCTGACACCCGATCATTACAGCCTGCCTCATAACGTAGAACTTTCTTGGTGGTACGCGTTGGAGGGAGAACACTAGTGGTATTTTGAAGGGATCATCTTATATAGCTACCGCCGTGTAACTAATATATACAATCACACAATATAAGATGCACACAATACGTCAAATGTAATGCAATGTGATATAGTCCATTGCGCCATGGTCTTCTTGGCGCCCGCAGTTTATAAACAATTTAATAAACCTACCTTGACCATATCACATAGCCCCTGCAAAATAAAGTTAGACGCTTCTACTTTATCTTTTGCATATTTTACGTGGCTCGGGGCTTTCGTAAATAGAACCGCTTCATACCTACGAACCTTATGACCACAACAACGATCCAATAATTGCATGTTTAAACATCCCTTTCGGTCCCTCCATTGAAAATGCAAAGCCAACTAAAGAGAGAGAAACAGGCACCCGCCAGCCACAGATACAGTACAAGCCGTATGTCAGTAGTGGAACCAGTCTCGCGTAAGCGTACGCGTAAAGTCGGTCCGGGCCGCTTCATCAACTCGATGCCGCTCGAATCACAAGTGCACGCTAGAGGGTAGCAAATAACAGGAACGGTGCCCCCGTGTAGAATACGGGTTCTAACAGCGTACAACTATATCTACGATAGATCGGCTCTGATACCACTGAAGGGGATTGTGTGCAGGAAAAAAAAAATCCTAGCAACGATATCCTTAAACTAGCCAAGATCTACACTATGCAGATATAGAAGTACGGCGGAGATCGGAATACATACCCTCGTAGACCGAATAGCGGGGATTACGCTCCCGCACAAGCGTTGACGACGAAGATGACGTAGCCGACCTCTAGGTCGCGGAGAACTCGGCGCGACGAAGACGACGAAGATGACCTCAAGGTCGGGTGGAGGAAGTAGGCCTCCGAGTACCGCTAGCGCAGCACCTCGCAGGTGTCACACACATACGATGGAGACGACGGCCTCCGAAGCTCCAGTCCAGGACGAGCAGCGGAAGACTTGGACCGGAACACCAGCAGCGCGGCAGCGGGCTATGGTGGAAGAGATCCCCCTCCTCTACTCGGCGCGACTCCGACATGGGAATCACGAGATCGAGAGAGAATTAGGGAATTAATTTGTGAATTAAAAGGCCAGGGGTGCCCCTTCTTATATAGGCTCCCAGGGGGAGCCAACCTCCTCACCAGGCAATGTGGGACTATCCCCACATGCCTGGTGTGGCTCCATGGTGCGCCGGCCCCCTAGTGGGCCCCATTTGGCCCACTTGGGTCGGCCCCCATGCCCCCCACCGAATCCCCTTGAGGATTTTCCCCCTCTTGGGCCTTCTTTCGACCAGAAAGCCCATTTAGGGAAATCAGCCTAAATAAATTCGAAAATAAATATATAAAATCATATTTGCATATTAATTACACTAATTAATATCAAACATAATATATATAATTTATTCTAGCTCCGCAAACTCTTTCGGCGCTGCCCGATCTCCATCGGACCCCTCCCGGGACATTCCCGGTGATCTCTTTCCTTTCCGGTTGTCTTGTCGAAACCCCTTAAGTGTGTTACCCTAGCGGTTCGATATAATAACAGGTACGATCAAGATTCCTCTATGATCAACGACTAACTCGTAGGCCTGGACCCCATGAATTAATCTCTGTGATATAACGAATGACTTTCATCTATCAAAACTGGACGTCTAGTCTTAAACCCTTTGTCATGGCGATACTTAGTGTGTCCGAGCATCATTCTCAGATATCTCCATACCTAGCATGATCTCGTTACCGACAACACTATCTTCTACTCGTCCGTGATATTAACCTAGTCACATGTTTGCAACGCATTTGACATAATCTCACCGAGTGGGCCCTAGAGTATCTATCCGGCTAAGCGGACTGACAAATCCCGCTGTTGACCCCTCGTCTCAACTACCCCCTTCCGATACCCAAATGTATCACTTATCATTGTCACACTATATAAGATACGACGTTTGGTGCGATCAAAGTATCTTCCTGGGATAATAATTAGAGTTGATCTCACGGTCTTAAGGCGTAGTGACTATGTCCTATAAATACTGGGTATGTCCATCACATCGTTACTCCTAACGATATGACTTCCATTGCCGACCGGCGCCATGCCCTACGATCGGAAAACCTCGATCATCAATCGCGCAATGAAACTAGTCTTAGTAGAGGCTACTAGGGACCTGGTTGTTTTATCTACCACACTTGTATTAATGTTTTCGCTTAATACAGTTATAGCATGGTGGAAAACATATAATGAACAACTAGGATATTGCCAATAAACTATGTTTATTAAGTGCCTCTAGGGCATATTCCCTTCAGATTGGGTAAGCAACAATGAATGCTCTTCGTGGAATGTAAATGCCTAGTTGATTCTTAGTTACATGCAAATTGTTTGTTGTTTCTAGGACCGCATTGAAGGGGTTACGGTGCAGAAAACAATAATTTTCTAGCGAGCGAAACCCTAACTAGCCAGGATCTATCTATCTAGTACATGTGATAACGGTGGCGGAACGGGTTACATTACCTCCATGTAGACCGATAGCGGGGATTACGCTCCCGCACAAGCGTTGACGATGAAGTCGTACGTAGCCGACCTCGAGGTCGCGGAGAACTTGCCGCGATGTCGAAGTCGATGACGCCGGGGTGTCGACGATGATCTGCGTCGACGGGCGTCGGGCGGAAGAAGGTAGAGCGCCAGCACCAGGGGCTGGCGCGCCGGCAGCAGAGGGGGGAAGCGCGGCGGCTGCAGGGGGGCGAGACGACGTCGCCCAAGCTCCTCAATAGAGTAGCCTCCGAGCACTCGCAAACATACGGAGCCTAGCGACAACTCCCGGTCATTCAGATCCAGCTGAAATCGCAGGAGTAGATCTTATCTGGAATCCCGCAGAGCAACGGTGCTCTGCGGTATGGTTTAGGTGGAGAGAGACCCCCTTCCTCAGCTCGGCGCGGCTCCGACTTGGGAACCACGAGATCGAGAGAGAAATTGGGAATTATCTGAATTTCCTATGAATTAAATCAATTAATATGCCTTGCTATATAAAGGGGGAAGGGGTGTGCCAACCCCCTTGGCTCCCCCATGTGGGACTAAAGGAAGAGAGGGGAGGGGGGTTCGGCCGAACCCCCTTGGGCCTCTCCCTCTTCTAGTCCAATTCGGACTAGTGGGGCTTGAGGCCCCCTTGCTTGGTGCGCCACCCCCTCATGGGCCCTCTTTGGGCCCATTTAGGTGGGAGCCCCCTTTTTCCTTTATTTAATTAATATTAAATTAATATAAAAATCCCATTAATTCATAATTAATATATTTATATATAATTCAATATCCCATGACTCCGAAACTATTTCGGAACCACCCGAACAACTTTCGGACATTCTCGGAACCATTCCATAGCTCCCCGGAACTCCTTCCGGACCACCGGAACTCTTTCCGGATTAATTTTCTCTCTCCAATAAAAACCTATAAAATTCCAGAACCTATCTCCTAGCGTCGCTAAGACCTTAAGTTTGTTACGCTACGGTTCGGGAACACTCCAGACATGGTCGAGACACTCCGCTCACCAATGATCGTCAGGGATACCTGGAAATATATAACGACCCCTGTGCATTCCACGAATATCGTCGTTGAACCATAAGTATGATATTCATTCCCTTTGTCTCTGCGATACTACCTTGTCCGAGACATGATCGTAGACACACCGATGCCTTTGCTGTATCTCGTTACCGACGAAGGTTATTAACTCGTCTGCGATATTACATCTCCATGACCTAGTCATAAGCTGCGCAGCTATATAGATGCAATATCACCGAGTGGGCCCAGAGTATCTTTCCATTACAAGAATGAACAAATCCCGCTCTTGATCCTTACGTCTCGATGCTCTTTCGGAATACCCAAGATGGACACCGTTATTGTCATGCTATATAAGACACAACGTTTGATGCTCTCAAAGCACTCCTACGAAGCAACAATAAGTACGGTCTCACGGTCTAAGGAATAAGCTATCAAACTCTTATCTATTGCAAATGACAAACATCGTAATACGATCTTATTGCAATACTTTGCGTATGTCCACCACCTTATTCAACTAACAAGATGACCCCATTGTCAACCGACGTCATTGTCCTTGATCAGGAATCTCGATCAACTGTTGCCCAATGGACTAGCTCATATAGAGGCTTGCTAGGGACCTGGTTGTATATGTATCACACGTGTATTAATAATTCCGATTAATACAGTTATAGCATAATACACAAACCTATTATAAACTTATGAGATAATGTAATAAATACTACTTATTTATTTGCCTCTAGGGCATATCTCCTTCAGTCTCCCACTTGCACTAGAGTACAAATAAACTAGCTGCATTTTACTTTATCAGAATCCCTTATCAAATAAGAATCATTTGATAATGCTTGCTTGTGGAAAAGTGTCACTGCACAATCCATGATTGTACATGCTTTTGCGATTCACTGGTATCAACTTGTTTGATATCATCATGTTGTTTAGTAACATATATGCAAATACCGTAACTAAGTGAGACTTCTGCTTCCTAGCGCTTACTCTAATTATACTAACCAGATAACTGCCCTGAGAAACACACTCAGCCATGCAGAGCCCCTTGTAACAATTATAAACTCGCGATATCTACCTACTTTCACACCAATGTAGAAAACTTGACATTCAAATGTCAATCCCTTAACTAACGCACTTCTACTTCCAGTAAATTCCAAATTTACTTTCATAACTGTTCTTTACTCCAAGAACATCGGTTATATTTTATCGAGCAGATAATATGGTTTCTGTATGATGTCTAATATAACATAATATACCCACATGTCATACAACCATTACTTTCATGCATCATTACTCTTAATGATCAATTGGATTCCAGAGGACCATCCTTTTGATTCTATTCTGACTCCTCAGATACAATCCAAAACAACTCGACTAACTATTCAAAGTTTCTGTTCTATTTTCAAATAGACACTAACTTTAAAACAGTTTCACAACTTCATCCTATTCTATTGGTACAGTTTCACAATGTGTGAACTACACAAGATGAATTCGACTCCCACTCAAATTATGTCTCCACATATTTGATAACACGAGCTCCCACTCAAAAATATGTTCTTCACATATTTCTCCTGAGTGAACTAACTATGACTCCCACTTAAATCGACATCTTGGTTAAACCAAAATCATTGATCTACTATCAATTCGAATTTAATACAAACTACAGTATTATATTAATACAAATCCCTCAGACTTCAAGCATGTCTACATAAATGTAGTCAACAAATTTGATCTTATCCAAGACACATTTCTTGACAAGACATGCTACCACGTCTTTCTTATAGTCACATTTCTCATATAACACCTTATATGACGATTAAACAATCTTATTCCTCTAATAAGAATTGCAGCAACAATTACTCTTTTAATCCTTTCAAATGCAACTTTGGATTTCCAGGCTCAAAAGCCTTTGTTTGTATTCCGATATTTTCTCAACTTTCTTTGTATTCATAAAGTGCACCTTGATCTGTCAACAAGATCTGCAACACTTAATACAGTGCTGTGACCCGACAGCAATATTAAATATAACAACACTTTATTTAGAAGTTTCTTTCATGAAAATATTATGATCTTTATGAAGAGGATTGCAAGCAGAAAACTATTTTCTAGTCTCCCTCACTCTTAATCACTAAACTTTCATTAGCAGACATATATTCTTTGGAACATCTTCCAACATAAGTCTGACACTTTATTCCAAACTTCTAATTTCAATCCATAAGCCATAATTCGAAAAGTCATCTTTTCTCGGAATTACATAGACAACAAACTGAACTTTGTTTCTATTTGGTTTTGGAATACACTCTCATCCAATGCGAGCAATCTACAAAGAACTACTTATGTATATTCCGAATTATCGCATAATCATATACATGTCGACACTACTGTCGATCCTATGAATTCTTGTTGAGAAAAATATCTATTTTCGAAAGTGGACATCGACTATGATGTTTCGAACGTATTAGGAGATTCTAAGACTGATTCTGACAGGCCACACTTTATTAAAAATAGAGCATGATTATAATTCCCCACATATCACTATATATGACATTATAATTATGTGAAGCAAATCACCACAAGCCTTTGTGTTGAAAGCATAATTCAAAAATACTGTCCTTTGATCGAATTTTGTGAATACAATTTTCACTAATCTTTCTTCTGAAAAACCCCATTTGATCTATTATCAAATTAATTTCAGACTCCATAATTTATCGGGTAAATACTCCTATTTACCAAAGTTATGGAGGAATTCGGATCAAGCAGTAAACACCATTAATTAATCATTAAAAATGACACTCAATTAATTTCCGCCAGTATTGCAACTTCAATACTTGATTTCAAGCTTAATCAACTCAGCACTCGAAATACTTAAATGGACCAAAAACATCCATTACTTCTTTCATTGCTTTTATGACTAAACTCGACGGTGTTTATTCTAGAAATAGAACCTTTGTTCATGGGACAAGCTATTTTATCATATCTACAATTATGAATACTTATCATACAATCAATGTAACTGAGATGTGGAAACTTTATTCATAAGATAAAACAACTGACTTGTTCCATAACATAAAACAACTGACTTTGTCTTATTACATTGATAACTTTGTCTTGCAACAATCAAGACACACACACTCGCTCACTATTACAAAAGATCGTATCAAAAACTATTAATGATAACTATGATAACTTGAGGACGTGAACACCAAAAGGCCATCAACTCCTTGACTACCAGCTTCAGCGCCAGGTCACATCAAACTGCGCCGCATATATGTGATAATCAGGACCTGTTTCACAAACAGAGCAATTATCAAAAATTTCATCATATTCCATGGGCGAATTCATAATTTTTTATATATCAAATATATACCTGTAGCATCGAAGATCTCTCCTTCGATGGAATCAACCTTCAAAGACTGGAACTCACGTATGAACACGTAGAAGTTCATATCGTCGGCTTTCAAAATGTACTTACGTACATGCTTCTCATAGCTAGGAGGTAGAGATATCAGGACAGCCCGAATGGCGCAAGAATCCGCCATCCAGTAATCGAAGACCATCGTCAGCTGGAAGTAGATGTCATACAATCTCTTCAAATGTGTCTTCAGACAGGTATGCTCCTCCATGTGAATGGTCTAGAACATTCTAAGCTGCCTGAATTGCTCACGCTTTAATTCATCCCCAAAGTGTGTCTTTATCGCATCCATCATGACGCTTGGCTCCTTGCGTCGAAACATCTCTTTCAACTCGGGTGCCAGGCATACGGTCATGGTGATCTCCACTTCAATGAATATGTCTCGACGCCTACGGAAATCATCTTCCTCCTCCTCGCTTGCAGAGTCTCCTGGTCCTTCTCCTAATGGTTCATCGAGAACATATAGAATGTTGTTGTGTTCGAGAATGTTTCTAAAACCCCTGTACCATCTGATGAAGTTGGACCCGTCGGCTTCTAATGTAGCATCCGGGCTCTTGAGGAAGTAACCGAAGTATAGTTGTGTAGTCTACAGATGTGATCGCAAAAGAGGTAAGGTTAAGTTTATAATATGTAGGTGAGTTTTAGTCCTATAATCTCATTATCAAAAACACACCACACCAAGATTATTATCCCTAAAATAATAGTGGCGATGACACGACCCCCATCCACTACACCACCCCCGATCATCACGGCCGGCAGCACAGCTTCAAAGGTGGACATAAAATGTCGATCATAACAACTCTATGACTCGTGCTCGATCTTTCGATCTTCCCGTGTTCCGAGGCCATACCTCTGAGTATGCTAGGCTCGCCAATCAAACCTCGAAGACCTGCGCGTGCAACATGGCTTACACCCACTGTATGCGAATGACGAGATGTGTGACACCCGATCATCACGGCCTGCCTCATAACGTAGAACTTTCTTGGTGGTGCGCAACGAGGGAGAACACAATTTTGGTATTTTGTTAGGGATCATCCTATTTATGATGCTACCGTTGTATATCTAGTATATAAGCAATCAATAGGATGCACACACAACAGCACACAATAATGATGCAATGAAGTGCGATGTGACATGGTCAATGCGCCTGGACCTTCATGGCGCCATGTGCCTGGCCCCCGGCGCCCCGGCATGGCTCCGAGTCTACAGAGCCCTCCATTGCCTCCGACAGTACGAGTAATATCAAAACTTACCGTAACCATGTCACATGAAATGACGCCTCTGCAAAACAAAGTTAGACGCTTCTAGCTTTATTTAGTTTTGCAAGTTTTACGTGGCATATAGGCTTATTCGTAAGAGAATCGCTTCCCTACCTACGAACTTTGTACCACAACGTCGATCGTATAATTGCATGTTTAAGCATCCCTTTCGGACCCTCCATTGAAAATGCTTTGCCGACTAGAGAGAGAGAAACAGACACCCGCCAGCCACAGATACGGTGCAAGCCGTATGTCAGTAGTGGAACCAGTCTCGCGTAAGCGTACGCGTAAAGTCGGTCCGGGCCGCTTCATCAACTCAATACCGAAGGCATCGCAAGTGCACGCTAGAGGGTAGCAAATATAAGAAAGACGCCCTCATTCAACATGAGTTCTAACCGTACAAGCAGTACTACGCATAGATCGGCTCTGATACCACTGAAGGGGTTACGGTGCAGAAAACAATAATTTTCTAGCGAGCGAAACCCTAACTAGCCAGGATCTATCTATCTAGTACATGTGATAACAGTGGCGGAACGGGTTACATTACCTCCATGTAGACCGATAGCGGGGATTACGCTCCCGCACAAGCGTTGAAGATGAAGTCGTACGTAGCCGACCTCGAGGTCGCAGAGAACTTGCCGCGATGTCGAAGTCGATGACGCCGGGGTGTCGACGATGATCTGCGTCGACGGGCGTCGGGCGGAAGAAGGCAGAGCGCCAGCACCAGGGGCTGGCGCGCCGGCAGCATAGGGGGGAGGCGCGGCAGCTGCAGGGGGGCGAGACGACGTCGCCCAAGCTCCTCAATAGAGTAGCCTCCGAGCACTCGCAAACATACGGAGCCTAGCGACAACTCCCGGTCATTCAGATCCAGCTGAAATCGCAGGAGTAGATCTTATCTGGAATCCCGCAGAGCAACGGCGCTCTGCGGTATGGCTTAGGTGGAGAGAGACCCCCTTCCTCAGCTCGGCGCGGCTCCGACTTGGGAACCACGAGATCGAGAGAGAAATTGGGAATTATCTGAATTTCCTATGAATTAAATCAATTAATATGCCTTGCTATATAAAGGGGGAAGGGGTGTGCCAACCCCCTTGGCTCCCCCATGTGGGACTAAAGGAAGAGAGGGGAGGGGGGTTCGGCCGAACCCCCTTGGGCCTCTCCCTCTTCTAGTCCAATTCGGACTAGGGGGGCTTGAGGCCCCCTTGCTTGGTGCACCACCCCCTCATGGGCCCTCTTTGGGCCCATTTAGGTGGGAGCCCCCTTTTTCCTTTATTTAATTAATATTAAATTAATATAAAAATCCCATTAGTTCATAATTAATATATTTATATATAATTCAATATCCCATGACTCGGAAACTATTTCGGAACCACCCGAACAACTTTCGGACATTCTCGGAACCATTCCATAGCTCCCCGGAACTCCTTTCGGACCACCGGAACTCTTTCCGGATTAATTTTTCTCTCTCCAATAAAAACCTATAAAATTCCAGAACCTATCTCCTAGCGTCGCTAAGACCTTAAGTTTGTTACGCTACGGTTCGGGAACACTCCAGACATGGTCGAGACACTCCGCTCACCAATGATCGTCAGGGATACCTGGAAATATATAACGACCCCTGTGCATTCCACGAATATCGTCGTTGAACCATAAGTATGATATTCATTCCCTTTGTCTCTGCGATACTACCTTGTCTGAGACATGATCGTAGACACACCGATGCCTTTGCTGTATCTCGTTACCGACGAAGGTTATTAACTCGTCTGCGATATTACATCTCCATGACCTAGTCATAAGCTGCGCAGCTATATAGATGCAATATCACCGAGTGGGCCCAGAGTATCTTTCCATTACAAGAATGAACAAATCCCGCTCTTGATCCTTACGTCTCGATGCTCTTTCGGAATACCCAAGATGGACACCGTTATTGTCATGCTATATAAGACACAACGTTTGATGCTCTCAAAGCACTCCTACGAAGCAACAATAAGTACGGTCTCACGGTCTAAGGAATAAGCTATCAAACTCTTATCTATTGCAAATGACAAACATCGTAATACGATCTTATTGCAATACTTTGCGTATGTCCACCACCTTATTCAACTAACAAGATGACCCCATTGTCAACCGACGTCATTGTCCTTGATCAGGAATCTCGATCAACTGTTGCCCAATGGACTAGCTCATATAGAGGCTTGCTAGGGACCTGGTTGTCTATGTATCACACGTGTATTAATAATTCCGATTAATACAGTTATAGCATAATACACAAACCTATTATAAACTTATGAGATAATGCAATAAATACTACTTATTTATTTGCCTCTAGGCCATATCTCCTTCACGCATTGCAAGGGAGCGGGGACAAGGACATGTTGGCATCAAAGAACAAGCCTTTCTCCTTGATCATTGTTGGAAAATTCTCCACACAACGAGAAGTGGAAGTTGTCGCTCATTGAACCAAATAAAAAGAACGAATTCATCGTCGAAGATGATGATGATGATGAAAATGGAGGCAGAAACCTCTGAAGGAGATATGCCCTAGAGGCAATTAATAAAGTGTATTCTTTATCATATCTCGTTTGTTCATAATAGGTTTTTGTGTCATGCTAGAACCGTATTAAACGGAAACATTAATGCGGGTGTGATACGTAAACAACCAGGTCCCTAGTAGCCTCTACTAAGACTAGTTTTGTTGCGCGATTGATGATCGAGGTTTCCCGGTCATGGGGCATTGCGCCGGTCGGCAATGAGAGTCATATCGCTAGAGAGCGATGTGATGGACATACCCAGATTTGGAGAACGTAGTCGTTACGCCTTTGACCATGAGATCAACTCTTATTGATATTCCCGGAAGATACTTTGATTGCACCAAACGCCGTATCTTATTTAGTATGACAATAACGGTGATACTTTTGGGTATCGGAAAGGAGTAGTTGAGACGAGGGGTCAAGAGCGGGATTTGCCAGTCCGCATAGCAGGATAGATACTCTCGGGCCCACTCGGTGAGATCATGTCTAATGAGCTTGCAAGCATGTGACTAGGTCACGGAGACATGAGATCATGAACGAGTAGAAGATAGCGTCGTCGGTAACGAGGTCGGGATTAGGTATGGAGATATCTATGGAACGACGCTCGGACGTGCTAAGTATCGATATGGCAAAAGGTCTAAAACTTTACGTTTAGGTTTGATAGATGAAAGTCATTCGTTATATCTCAGGGATTAATTCATGGGGTCCAGGCCTACGAGTTAGTCGTTGATCATTGAGGAGTCTTGATCATACCTGATATTATATCGAACCGCTAGGATAACACACTTAAGGGGTTTTGACAAGACAACCGGAAAGGAAGGAGATCACCGGGAGCGTCCCGGGAGGGGTCCGATGGAGATCGGGCAGCGCCGAAAGAGTTTTCGGAGCTAGGAAAAATTATATATATTATGTTTGATATTAATTAGTGTTATTAATATGCAAATATGATTTTATATATTTATTTTCGAATTTATTAAGTCAGATTTCCCTAAATGGGCCTTCCGGACGAAAGAAGGCCCAAGAGGGGAAAATTCCCAAGGGGAATTCGGTGGGGGCCAGGAGTGGCTGCCCCAAGTGGGCCAAGGGCCCACCAGGGGGGGGGGGGCGGCGCACCTCCCTAGCCGCACCAGGCTATGTGGGGATAGTCCCACATTGCCTGGCTGGCAAGGTAGGCTCCCCCTGGGAGCCTATATAAGAAGGGGCACCCCCAGCCTTTTAATTCACCAATTAATTCCCGATTTCTCTCTCGATCTCGTGGTTCCCAAGTTGGAGCCGCGCCGAGCTGAGGAAGAGGGGATCTCCTCCACCATAGCCCGCTGCCGCGCTGCTGGTGTTCCGGTCCAAGTCTTCCGCTGCTCGTCCTGGACTGGAGTTTCGGAGGCCGTCGTCTCCACCGTACGTGTGCGACTCCCTGCGAGGTGCTGCGCTAGCGGTACTCGGAGGCCTGCTTCCTCTACACGACCTTGAGGTCGGCTTCGTCGGTCTGCATCGACAACGTTTGTGCGGGAACGTAATCCCCGCTTTCGGTCTACAAGGGTACGTATTCCGATCTCCGTTCGTACTACTATATCTGCATAGAATAGATCTTGACATGCTTTTAGGATATCGTCGGTAGGAAATTTTTTGTTTTCTGCACACGATCCCCTTCAACCTCAACAAGCCCGAAGGGAACAAGAAAGCCAAGCTGCGGATGATGAAGGAAGCCGAGGCTGCCCTCTTGAGAGAGAACGAACAAAGTGGTGATGAAAAAAACATGTAAAGCGGAACTTGCCATCGAATGCGCAAAGAGACGCCCAACAAATACCGAGGCTCCACAAAGAAACCCCCGAAAGGGTAACTAGGTGGCTCGTCGCCTTAGTTCAGAACCTGCACGTCATGATTTACACAATCAATTTGATTACTTGTATATTAATTTCTCAATATTACTGGCCCAGTCGCCTAATGAAGCAATTGACTCCAACTTTGATGCAAGCCATAGTATGGGGTATCTATAAAAGAAGTCGATGGAGGCCGAACAAATGTATCACACACAAACTGAACACATCGAGTTATTCAAAATATCATCTACAGTCTGATGACTGCCATGGCGAAGCCGACAATGCTGATGGTGTTGCTTATTTGTCTGCTGGTGGCAAAGTCCGCAGACCTCCCGACGGCGTGCTGCAATAGTTTGTCCAATGAAATGGTCACATGGACACCTGCCTGCAGTGTTAGATCCGAAATCGACTCCGGCGGAAGGGGTTAATGGTGATGGTCTTCTCATGCTTCTGTTAAGAGGCAACTTGCATGGTACCGGAGCGGGAGATCATCGTCCAAGAGAGAGCGCTAGGCGAGAGCCCTGCGGCTAGCGCACCCATGTCCGGCTAAGTGCATGGCTTTTTGATTGTATTTTTCCGGTTCATCTATTAAAAGGGTAGAATATGTTTACATTGCTTTTTTTACAATAAATATTTGCATTAAATGCTAGCGAGAGCCTATCTGAATTCTGAAACCTATAAGGCCCCATTTATTTTCGGTGTATTGTCCTGGTTTTGTGCGTTTTCTCTCAGCTCACCCCGAAATCTCCAAAAATGTCATGCGTCCCATTATATACATACCCATTAGATACCAACTATACATACCCCAAAATCTCAGCTCACCCCTGGTGAAAGTGCATGGAGCCCCCATGTGTGGTTTTGGTAATTAATAACAATCCATATAGACTAATGCATGGTTTCATTGAGTTATATTTGAAGGGATTTTCCATAGGTATTTATGAAGTCAATGTGTTTGATTCAAGTTTAGATGCCATGAGGATAACGATATAGGTTGGATAATGGCATCACGATCATCGATGTGAAGAGATGAATATGATATGATGATGAGAAGAAATGGTGATAGAGTTCTTGCATGGAACTCAAATAAGTCATGCTCTAACTTATGTGTTAAGCCATGAAGAATCAAGATCTCGAGTGTTGGATTTAAAGAAAAGATTTCAACATATGGCGCTAAGTCAAGGTCATGATGGACTCATGTGTTGAGTCCTAAGTTACCAAGACTTTAAGCATGCAAGCAAGTGCAGAATTCTTTATGTATCTCAAGCTTTTGTGATAGAGCATGAAAATATTAAGTGATGACCAAATGTGCTCTGAAGAATGGTCATGTGAGAGTTGTGCCCTTGGCAAGTGTGTCTTGAAGAACGAAGATTGTTTGAGCATTCATGTTTATCTTCAAGGCACAATCATAATGAAGTTAGAAGGGAAGATATGAGGTTGATCAAGACAAAGTATAAATATTGGATTCAAGTTGATCAACTCGCAAAGCATATATATGGTGTACCATGTGGGATCAAGTGATCTCATGGTATGGTAAGTAATTGTTAATTGTGCTTTGTGAACTAACCCATGATATATGCGTTTGGGGTTTATGTATGTGGTTAGGTACCTTTCCATGCGCTTGCATCAAAAGCAAGATTTCGTGTAGCCCATGAGAGGATGAGATCAAGTGTTGATTGTCACCAAGGTTAAGAAGTGCAAGTTCAAGATGAGCATCTCGAAGATCACATTCTTGAATCTTGTCGTCCATTCTTGTGTAATGGACATGGGAAGATATTTTTACACGAGGCTTTCCCATAGTGGAGTATGGGGGAGAAATTTGCAAGTATTCACCAAGAAAATGGAATCAAGAAAGTTGCTCCATCTTGAGGCGCGCATGATCGTCATCATCGAATTCAAGTGGAGTGCGCAAGTCAAAGGTATAACCTTGATAGGTTTTCTATTTTTCCGGTCTCAAGGTGTTGTTGGGAGATCGGGTTATAGGTTTGATAGTTGTACTATCAAGAGGGGCTCTGGGGTTAGTAACTTGTCCGCATCGTTCGTAGAGAGCTCAAACCATTGCATATTTGACATCATCTTTCTTGGTTCGTATTTGGCTTTTCTATAGTTGAGGCTTTAGAACTTGTTGCGATGTTCATGACGTGTTTAAGTTTACCAAAACGGTTTTCGTATGAAAAACTTGTTACGTTTTTTGTGTTGGAGCTTTTACCGGTTCTTCATTTATAGAGAGCTTAAATCTCTCCCCTTTTGGTTCTACCCTCATTTGGTTTTATTTGATTTTTATTTGCATGAGTAGATAGAACTTCTTGTTACGTTCAACACAAGCCCAAGTTCATCGAAAACGGATTCCATATGCAAAAGATATTACGTTTTCCGTATAAGTGGTTTTCATGTTTTACAATCCGGTTTTAAACCCAGAATTTACCGGGTGTCATACCGGGTCCATCCGGAATTAATACCGGGCGAGTCCAGGGACTGCCCGGTATGCCCCCCGGAATCCATACCGGATCCATCCAACGCCTAGTCCGGTGCATACCGGGATCCATACCGGGTGAACCATTTTTTCTGCACAACGGTCAGATTTTTAAGGGACAAGTTTATAAGCCATCCTCTTCTTCTCAAAGAGGTAAGCAACCAGCTCCCAACATGAAAAGGCATAGCTATCTCACCTCCATTGTTGACCTTGAAGAAAGCTTGCTTCCTCTCCATCCCTCATATGATTCTTACATCCTTTTGAGGGAAAAGAGAGAGGAGATCTAGATCCACATCCTCACCAATCAAGTTCCCTTCTTAGTGAGGGGAACCCCTTGGGATTTAGATCTTGGAGTCATTGGTTGACCTCCTCCATTGTTCTTCCTCTCCTATTCCTCCCTTGCACTTGTTGCTTTGGTGGAATTGGAGAGAGAAGGATTTTAGCATCTCATGTGTTCTTGCTTTGCATTTGTTGCATAGTCTTGAGCTCTCTGGTTCGATTCGTTCGAGTGAGATCCCGTGTGCTTGTTACTCTTGGAGGGTGACCTCCTAGACGGTTTGGTGGTTGTGACCGCGGTGACCTCTTCGTTGAAGATTGTGAAGAGGCACAGGTCTTCTCCTTTGTGGGGATTGTGAAGTGGTTGTGGAGCTTGCCATCTCCGGAGTGGAGGAAAAGCTAATAGTAAGGAAAAGGCCCTTGCTTCGTGTGGGGCTTGGAGAAGAATGTGAGACTTCGTGGCGTACGGGTGTCCATCGTGGTATCCCGCACCTCTCCAACGGTGACTACCTTTGTTCATGGAAGGGAACATCGGGATACATCTTTGTCTCGGCGTGCCTCGGTTATTTCTATACCCGAGTTTACTACCTTGTGATAGCCTTCGTGCTTGAAATTATATATATCTTGTTTATCACTTGTCATATATCTCTTGTGCTTATCTTGTTTAGCTTAAGTTGTTGGTGCACTTAGTTGAGCCTAGCATAATTAGGATTTGTGATTGAAAACTAAATGATAGTTTATTTTCGCATTCTTTCAAGCCAAATCCGTAATTGATTTTAAAAATGCGTATTCACCCCCTCTAGGCCACATCTTGATCTTTCACCTGGTTTGGTGGATGATTCCTGTATACAAGACAGGTATACATACCCATATATATTTTAGTTTTTTTTTAGATTTCAAAGTATAGTTGTCGAATGTTTTGTAAAAAGGGATCGAGGGAACCTACGCACCAAAAGGATTTTTCACACATATTGAATTTTCTTAAGCCAACTCTTTTTCAAGGACACGGGGAGGCGATGCGGCTGTACCCATTAGATGTCGGGATCCAGGTGGTCGGTACAGGGTTTTACGTTCGATTTTTTCGTGACCCTAGCCGAGATTCAAGATTTTTACGAAATTTTAAAGAATAATTTCAAATATTCACTCAAATTCAAGTTTTGAAGCTTAAATAAAATTAGCAAAATTAAGTAAATTAAGGACCGAACTCAACACCTAATATTGCATTAGTTACACCATCTACCACTATACTAATCACATATTACTAGTGATAAATATTTGCATTTATACCTTAGTATGATAATCTTTCTGATTTTCCAATTTAAAATTTTGCCAAGATTATGTTTTCTCTCCCCTAATAGAAAATTGTCAATTTTACAGTTCAAATTTCGACTATGCGTGGCTGTGTGGACTCCATGGTATTCGGATTTAAGGTTTCCATCGTATCATGTACATTAAGAATTATATTAACTAGATGGATACCCCGCGCGTTGCAGCGGGTATCACTAAGAACAAAATAAACGCTTAAACTCTGAAGCAAACTATAGAAATATGCATGCATGAATAACACGTGATTTAATTTAGTAATTACATTGAGGAATTGTGTGGTCTTATCATTGAACCACAAAATAAAAAGATGATGTGGCTAATTTAATGGCTAAAGAAAAAAATGATGTGGATACTTCCATGTAGAGATGGATAATAAGTAATTAATTTTTGTGAGATGATGTGGATAATTGGTTGGCTAAAAGAAGAAGTGATGTGGATGGCTTGCATGTTGAGATAGAATCATTTATTATAAGTTAGTGGGGTTTTGCTTTATAAAAAGTATAGATAACTACCCTTGCATATTTACAACACGATTACATGAACAAGCACACTTCATGCAGACACACACGGTCTCGCACAAGTCGTGAGCGTTGTGCGCAACTGATAAAGTTTTAACATAGAAAAAAAAGGTCTGGTATAATAGTATATGCCACTGCGTCCTGCTGACTGCCTCGGACAACGACGCTTAAACAACCATTCCGGTTAAACCCTTTTGCTCATCCGGCTGCAGATTCCTCACAATGAGGGGGAGTCCATATCTTGGTGTGAGGGTGAGAAAGTTAGTTGGCTTGTGAACATACTTTGGAGAGAGAGTGAAGGAGAACCTCTTCAGCATCATCACTATCGCTGTTTGCACCTCGATCATGGCAAAGCTCTGCCCACTGCAGGCCCTTGGGCCATACGAGAAGGCTAGCAACGAGTTGGCATACTTGGCAGCCCTTGAGGCGCCATTCTCGAACCTCATAGGGTTGAACTCGTCGGCATCAGCACCCCACACCTCCTTGTCTCTGTGTATCATCGCTATAGGGATGAGTATAACGGTTCCTTTCTTCACCTCAATTTTTGCAAGATTGGTATCGGAGGCGGTCTTTCTTGTCAAAAACGGTACCGGACTGTACAGCCTTAATGTCTCCAGGAGCGACATGTTAAGCTGCATATATATATAGTAATGGTTATAAAATTTAACAGAACTAGCGAGATGGCCCTCGCAAATGCGAGGGCATCGTCTTAAGCTGCATATATAGTAATGGTTACAAAAAAATAACAAAATATCTCAACTGTGTAGTACTAAACATGGGTACATTACATACCAGCTTCAGTTTCCCGATGGTGCTAATACTCGGGGCCTCGCATTCTCCTTGCGATTCGTGGAGGATCTCCTCCCTGACCTTCTCCTGCCACTGTGGGTAGCAGCTGAGCAGGAACATTGCCCATGTAAGGAGGGTTGCGGTGGTATCTATCCCCGCGGAGAAGAAGGTTTTGCACTCTCCAACGATTTCCTCGTTGCTCAGTACGTTGGGCCCGCACCTACATGCTTGCATCATCAACCCAAGAAGGTCCTCTCCGTAGTCATTGCTCGCGGTTCGCGTTTCCATGATTTCCATGATCTTGCTAGTCACCAAGCGGTCGAGTTTCCATGTTCGACGGTTGCAGCGAGTTGGTAGGTACCTTGGAAAATAATCATTCAAACAATCATATGTATGACAAAAAATCAAGGACAACCTCTTTATACTCCCTTGTTCCATAATAATATAAGGAGGATGTTTCAAACTTTTTCCAAATTCACATGTTAGACATATTTTACTATACAAGTTCACTCATTTTAGTCCGACACTATATATATATACAACATGTCAAAAACCTCAAACTTTTTATATTAATTGTGGAAAGGAGGGAGTAGAATTTATCACCTGAATCCAGGTACGGGTGGTGTTAGGATTGCATGTACTGCAAGCTCTTGGAGCTCCTTCATAGCAACAAACACCTCCCGTGATTCCTCGGTTTTCTGACCGAAGATCACTTCCACAATGACTCCTAGGGTCAATTGTTCAGAGTCGTTCCTCATATCCGTCTCCGTTTCCTGCGTGTTGCTATTTTGTATCTCGGTGGCCCATATGGCCATCATCTCTCGTGCGCCATCTGATGCTAGAGAGGACAAGGACTGAAAAAGAACAAATGTATGAACTTTATTAGACTACGAGACGGATAATAATTGTACAAAACTAAGTATACGTGCAAAAGAGTGATTAGAAATTAGTTAACCTTGTCCTTCCCTTGGTTGAATACTGGGTGGACGACCTTGCGGTGCCGCTTCCAGTCATCTCCGTTTGTAAGTATGAGCCCTTTGCCAAAAATGACTTCCAAGCTAGGGTTCATGTAGTCCTTTTGGTATAAGCTTGTCCTGTCGGAGAGCACTTCCTTCACTAGATCCATGTCAGTAGAACAGATCGAAGGTATCGGCCCAAACCAGAACAAGAATGTTTTACCTAACATAAGATCAGGTTGACGAAAATAATAATGGTATTAGATAGTCTTACAAAACGATAAGATGGACATTAATAGCACTGAGAAAGACTTTTTCCGGCAAAGGGAACATATATAGGACTGGTCAGAAAGACAAAGACTTGGCCATTGAATAATTCCTCCTTGCATGCATGCATCTTATTCTTACGGAAGGACGGACCATAGTCAGCTGTCCATTTCTGGATGAAAGGTTGCACGTAGGAGGTGTAGTTGTGGCAGCGGGCGTCGAGAGGGTTGGCTCGGCCGGCGATGAGCATCCGCCGACACTCCTGCAGGGACCCGACGGCGAACCTGTACGGCGGCCCTCTGATGCCCTGCCGCCCCAGCGACCGGGCCACGGCGTACGGCCGCCACAGCAGATGCCACAGTGCCCTGCCGGAGAGCCTCGAGATGAGCAGCACCGCCGGGAGAGCGGCGAGGCCTACCACTAGGTGAGACATCTCCATGGATGTTCTTGCAGCTGGCTTATTATTAGCTATACTCGGTTTGTTCTTTGTTGATGCATGGCATTCTAGGCTGGGCGTGGGTAGTATGATTTATACAGGCGCGATCAATGGACGTCGCGGGTAGGTTGTTAATTGTGATTACTATCTCTGACCCTGACCGCCCCCAGTGTCCTGCTCAGAAAAGGAATGGATAAAGCAAACGCTCCCTTTCGGAATCCGACAGCCCAGCGCTCGCGCGACTCTCCGCCACCGGGGAAGTCAGCGGACGTGAAGCACATGTTCGTGGCTTTAAGCCTTCTTTCCATTTATTTATTTTGTGGTTCAGTTTTTTATATGCTATGCTGCAATTAAGCATCATATATATATATATATATAAACATATATGTGTGTATCCATTGGTATTCCATATGCATGGTAAGGAATCTCAAAATACAAGTTCAAATGCAGCTGGCATATACTTGTTAACTGAACTAGTTTGTCGAACATTTTTTAAACGGAGCAGAGCTCTGCCTTTTGACTAATTATGAAAGTGTAAAAAAAGTGTAATTCACATAGCAAAACAACATCCGACCTGCAGCATCAAAGGATAACGCCCCACCCCCACACCCCACCCCACACTTATTAATAGTATCAACAACTTGCCTCTTTCTCTAAACATGATCATCTTTCTAAAAATTTCGAATCAAATCGCCAAGAGAATTATGTTTCTCGTCCCTCACCGAGAATCGTCAATTTAATGACATTCGTCCAAACTCTTGATGAAATATTTTCCCCTAGTGATTGCGCGGACTCAATGGTATCACGTATATTCATAATTATATTAATATTGTCCTTAATTAAGTGTTTTCACACGATTACATGAACAAGCGTACTTCACGTCACTGGTCCATATATACACTGTCTCACACAGGTCGTGAGCTGTGCGCGGCTGGAAGAAATTTTAACATAGGTAAACACAGGTCTAGTATAAGCCAGCGTGCCAAGATTGCATCAGACGACAACTCTTAAGCAACTACTCCGCTTGAACCATTTTGCTCATCCAGTTGCAGGTTCCTCACGATGAGAGGGAGCCCATATCTTGGTGTGAGGGTGAGAAAATTCGTAGGCTTGTGAACGTACTTGGGAGAGAGAGTGAAGGAGAACCTCTTCAGCATCATCACTATCGCTGTTTGCACCTCGATCATGGCAAAGCTCTGCCCGCTGCAGGCCCTTGGGCCATACGAGAAGGCTAGCAACGAGTTGGCAAACTTGGCAGCCCTCGAGGCGCCATTCTCGAACCTCATAGGGTTGAACTCGTCGGCATCAGAACCCCAGACCTCCTTGTCCCTGTGCATCATCGCTATAGGGATAATTATCACGGTTCCTTTTTCCACCTCAATTTTTGCCAGATTGGTATCAGAGGCGGTCTTTCTCGTCAGAAACGGTACCGGGGGATAGAGCCTCAGTGCCTCAAGGAGCAACATGTTAAGCTGCATAAATAGTAATGGTACACATAAATATATATATATATAACCTATAAATAGATAATAAAAATATATTGGTGGTACGTACCAGCTTCAGTTTCCCGAGGGTATTCATACTCGGGACCTCGCCTTCTTGTTGTGATTCACGGATGATCTCCCGCCTGACTTTCTCCTGCCATTGTGGGTAGCAACTGAGCAGGAACATTGCCCAGGTAAGGAGGGTTGCGGTGGTATCTAGCCCCGCGGAGAAGAAAGTCTTGCACTCTCCAACAATTTCATGGTTGCTCAGTGTGTGGGGCCCCCACCTACATGCTTGCATCATCAGCCCAAGAAGGTCCTCTCCGTAGTCGTCGTTTGCGGTACGTGTTTCCATCATCTTCATGATCTTGCTAGTCACCAACCTGTCGAGTTTCCATGTTCGACGGTTGAGGCGAGTTGGCAGGTACCTAGCTTGCAAAATAATCCTTGTTAAGATAATCGTGTATATGCAAATCAAGGAGGGTGTCTTAATTGATTCGTGCAATTTTACCACCTGAATCCAGGTACTGGTGGTGCTAGAATTGAATGTACTGCAAGCTTTTGGATCTCCTTCATAGCAACAAACACCTCCCACGATTCCTTGGTTTTCTGACCGAAGATCACCTCTACAATGACTCCTAGGGTCAACTGTTCAGAGTCATTCCTCATATCTGTCTCTGTTTCCTGCGTGGTGCTGTTTTGTATCTCGGCAGACCATACGGCCATCATCTGTCGTGCGCCATCTGATGCTAGATCGGACAAGGACTGGAAGCACATGTATATATATGAACTTTAGACTACGTAGTACGTACTAGAGACGAATAAGTTATAAATGTATCGAATAACAAAAGCGTGTGCAGGAGAGATTAGGAATTAGTTAACCTTGAGTTTCCCTTGGTTGAATACTGGGTGTACCACCTTACGGTGCCGCTTCCAGTCGTCTCCGTTTGTGAGTATGAGCCCTTTCCCGAAAATGACTTCCACGCTAGGGTTCATGTAGTCCTTCTGGTATAAGTTTGTCCTGTCGGAGAGCACTTCCTTGACGAGCTCTATGTCGGTAGAACATATCGACGGTATGGGCCCAAACCAGAACAAGAATGTTTTACCTAAGTAAAGATCAGGTTGAGTAAGTGCTAATTAGCTAGTACTCTTTGAAAACATAACATCGACTTGGACATTAATATCACTGAGAAAGACTTTTTTCCACAAAGGCGATATATATATAAGTAATAACTGAAAAACTCTTCCTTGCGTGCATGTGCATTTTACGCACGGACGGACCATAGTCAGCTATCCATTTCTGGAAGAAAGGTTGCAAGTGGGAGGTGTAGTTGTGGCAGCCGGCGTCGAGGGGATTCGCTCGGCCGGCGACGAGCATCCGCCGACACTCCTGCAGGCAGCCGACGACGAACCTGTACGGCGGCCCTCTGATGCCCTGCCGCCCCAGCGACCGGGCCACGGCGTACGGCCGCCACACCAGATGCCACAGCGCCCTCGAGATGAGCAGCAGCACCGGGAGAACGGCAAGGCCTAGCACTGTGTGAGACATCATCAGCTCCATGGATGTTCTTCCTGCTTGCTGGCTTAGCTAGCAGCTAGACACTCGGTTTGTTGATTCTTGGCTGGGCGTGGGTAGTAAGATTTATACGCGACGTGGGACGTCGCGGCTCACGTCGGGCAGGTTGTGGTTGCTCTCTGACCCCCAATCCAATCCTGCTCAAAAAAGGAACGGAAAAAGCAAACGCTCCCTTTCGGAATCCGACATCCCAGCGCTCGCGACTCCGCCACCAGGGCATGCATGCAGCCCGTCGGCATGAAACACATCTTTGAGCCTTTGGGCCTTCTTCCGTTTTTGGTTTGTTATTATTTTGCGGTTCGGTTTTTTATCCTTTGCTGGAATTAAGCAGCATGGTAAGGAATTTCACAATACAAGTTCACATGCGTGCTGGCATATTTCCTTCTGTTATTTTTGTACCCAAACTAGCTTAATTTACTTCAGTCCAATATTCTTGAAATGGGCATGAGGTCTGACTTTTCATTGATTGATCAAGGAGTGAAAGGTCTCAGTCACTAAGGAAAAGGACATATACAAGTTGGAATGAAAGGAGGCACACATCATTTTATTGCAGAGTCTATGAAGATATAACATAACCAAACATGAGGCCAAATGCCCTATATCTCCATCATGTTACCCCTAATCCTATGTAAAAAACTAAAATAAGGAGAAAATGCACGGGTTCTAGGCAGATCCTTCTAGAAGAGTAAAACTGGATGTGTATCAATGATAAGGACTCCAACCAGGCGGCCAACATAAGATTTTTTATCCCCAAATGTCTCGGGTTTTCCCGTACCGCGGCGGCGACGGCCTTGGAAGCCACCCCCTTCTTGATGGCGCCATTGCGGCTCTCTCGATCCTCCTACGTGTTATAGGTGAAAACTTAAGATCCTCGGATTGGCGGGGGTGGGGGGGTGGTGGCGGCGCATTGGCGCCGTGATATTCTTGAAGACGTCGCCTATGAGCACACGGAATGTTTATTCCCGGAGGTTGTTGAGGCTTTGGTTGCGGCTTGGTGGCAGCCTCTCGCCGAGCTCTCTTCCAAGGTATCCAACTTCTTCTGCACAACCGTGTTTACTTGGGGAAACCCGGTGCATGTCTACAACTTTGTGGTCAGTGGCGGTGCGCTTGTAATATTCTCGGCAGCCCTCTTTGAGGCTTCCCTGGTGATCATGCCTGCCTGTGTGGATAGTGGCAGTGTACTTCGTTGTGTTCACCTGTAATATCCTTGTAGACCTGTTTCATATGTGTGTGAAGAGTTATATTGTGTGTTGGATTCAACACTTTATATCGGTTTCAACGTTAATTTGGTGTTATTAATTTAACGTTGGGTTGAAATCCATCTAACGGATGAGAGGGATGGGATAATCTAAAACTTGACTAATAACGTAAATTTTTATATTTTTTGGCATTTCTAAAATAAATTGGGGGGATAACAATGATTTTGTTCAAAAAATCCTAAGGGAATGTAAAATGGCTTTGAAAAATAGAATCTTTCCATAGTTGATTACACATAAAAGTACTCGCACTAACGTTCATAAACGAGGGGATGGCCTTGTAATACTGAAACTATGCTCGGTATCATTTTTTAAAGTATTTCAATCATAATATAGTTTGCCAAAACATCACAATTTCAAATACTTTGATACGTTCGCATATGACTAAATACTGTAGTGTCTTCTATATCTAAATAAACAAATACCCACTACAAGAAATTATCTCAACATGCAAGCATGACACCTCATAAAGCTGCCATCTCACCAATAACAATTTTTTTTAGCCTTTTATGCGCAACTTAATCCTATTTCTGCATATTGAAGCATCTCTTCGTCCAAACAAAAATCACCTTGGCTCCACCCCTTCCCACTACCTTTTCCCACTTTCATTCTAGCATTAAGTACCATCGCTTCACCCCCCAACCCCACACTAATGCTGAGTATAAGAACAGCGAACGCCGCCTGGATCTCACAGTTCTCACTACCAACCTCCATCTGATAGAACCTATCTCCTCCTGTAAATCCTAGTGCGTGCCTTGCACAAATCAGGGATGGCGGCACATTCGATCAACCCTCTCCATTTTTTTTCTTTTATGCATCCAATTGACAACATGACCTGGTCATCAATTCGGCAGTCGTCAATCTCCTACCCCGATAAGAGGTGATGCCTCTGTCTGCGAGGCTCAACTGAGAGCGAGGCGTGTTAGTGGTGCGACAACAATCACAACTTCATGCATCAATGGTGGATTGTGCCCGACGGTGCATGGGATCCTATTTATCTTATGGTGCCGCCATCTTTGGGGAATGCCTTCTTCCCCATGAAACTCGTTTGGTTCTGTTAGGTCTTCGGTCCTTCTCGCCATTGCTGGTGGCGGCTCATCATTGATGACACTGGTGGAAAAAGGGGCACTAGTCCCGGTTCCATAGGGGCTATAGTCCCGATGTAGCAAGCGGGACTGTCTGGCCGGGACTAGAGCCCCCCAACCCATTGGTTTCGGCTCAATACGAACCGGGACCACAGTCCTCCCCCCCCCCCCCCCCCCCCCCCCCCCGCCACCCCCACCAATAGAGCTCCACACGTGGACGTAGAAGGGCGCGCGGGGGAGAACCCTTTAGTCCCGGTTCGTGTTACTGGTCAGCGGTAATGTAGTCGCATGTATGACCCGTTTGTCTTCTTTTCATGAATGGTTGTTAGTTTGTGACACACGTTGTCTCAAGGCTGTGTTATTTTTTCTGGTATGCCTGTTGTACCTCGACTGTAGTATATGGATTTGCTTAACCCCAAATCCCAAATACTCTATGTAGTATAAAGCAGGGGTGTATGTCGTAAGAAGATACATGAAGTGAGCACCCGTGGCCTTTTTTTAGGTTGCTTTAGTTGTGTTTGATATGGTTGATGTCCTCTGAGTTTAGTATTCTGTAAATTAAGGTGAAAAAATAGTTGTTGCCGAGTCTGTGAATGTTGCTAATTGCTTCCCTGCATCAAGGTTGCTGCAGATCATGAACACTCTGCATCTACGTAAGAAAATCCATTCTGAATTACCTTTTTAGATAAAGGGAATTTATTGATATCAAGAAAGTACCAAATACACCAGTGGCGAAGGACGGAAAAAAATCGAGGTCGGACGAATTCTTTTTTGTAACTAACAATAAACAATATATTAAGTTAGCAAGTCGTCTCATTAAAAACCTTACAGTCCCCTTAGGTACCCTGTAAGGAAAAGAGTGCGTTTAAAACTTGCTGCTTCAATCATCACAATAGTTGTATCGTTTACAATAATAATTTCTATGATTCTAAACACGATCACTCGGTACAATGAAAATAGCAACATACTATGTAAATAGAAGGAGAACCTACGAAAAATACCGATAATGAGATTTTAGTGTTGAACGGGAATCCAGCACCTAGAGGGGGGGGGGGTGAATATGTGCTATTACAAATTTTAGGTCTTTTCAAATTTAGGCTCAACACAAAGGTAAATTCTCTAGATATGCAACTACGGTGAATTTACCTAAATGATAATCTAAGCAATAACAAGATAAACAAGCTAACAAGACAAGCAAGTAAGGGAGCAAAGATAAAGAGAACCGAGTGAAGCACGCAGAGACGAAGATGTAATCCCGAGTTCCACCCAAGGGTGTACGTCTGAAAGAGCATTTTCCGTCATGTGTGGTTTTGGTAATTGAATGACAATCTCTATGGACTAATGTTTACTTTGAGATATCATTATAGATCATGTCCATGGAATTGTGGAGTTCATGTGTTGAACTCTTGAAGCTCATGTGTTGAGTGAAGCTTATTGCAAGAATGTCTTGAAGATTCAAGACATCATCTTAGTGAAGAAAAGATGAGTTGTGCAAGACCAAGAGAAGCTTTCTCGAAAAGATCCTATGCTTGATGCTTGCAATGGATACATGAAGACGAAGCTTAGCGAGACTCTCCCATTGTGAATATGGGGGAGTATTTGGAGAAGTCTTCATCAAGCAAGTGTTTGGACGCGCAATCAAGAAAGATGATCCACTTGAAGAGATCAAGATAGTCATCATCCAACTCAAGTGGAATGCTCAAGGCAAAGGTATGATCTTGATAGGGCTATATGATAGATAGGCGTACTATCAAGAGGGGCTCTCAAGTTAGTAACTTGATCGCATTCTTGTGGAGAGCTCAAACCTTTGCATACTTGGCATATCATGTTTCTTGGTTCTTATTTGACTTTTATGTTGGTGAGGAATTAGAGCTTGGTTCATCTCCATGTCAAGCTCTAGCTCATCGAAATCGGTTTTACTTTGGACAACTTGTTGCGTTTTCGGTGGCGGAAATATTGTCGGTTCTACCTTGAGGAAAGTCCCACACCTTGCCATGTGTGGAGATTTTACTCTATTTATGGGATGCAATATTGGTCTGTGTGGGTAGTCATCGTCGCTATCTTTCCAACAAAATTGGTCTCACCTCATTTGGAGTTCATTTGCAAAAGTTATAGCAGTTTTCGTTTCGGTGTTCTGCTGATTCGGATTATTGGGGTCGGATATTCCGCCCTACCGGAATTTCCGGTTCCCTATCTCATCCAAGAAAACGGCTAAGGAAAGGAGAAAAATGGTTCTGACTCCAGTCGGAAATTATGCTCGGAAATTTCCATATACCGGAATTTCCGAGTGCCCCCAGAAAAGTCCTCCAGAAATGGCTAAGGAAAAGTTTGGTTTTGCTTCTGACTCCAGCCGGAATTTCCGAGCTCTCTTAGACCGGAATTTCCGGGTGACCAGAATTTCCGAGTCTCTCTAGACCGGAATTTCCGGATGACCGGAAAATCCGAGTGTCACTTATACCGGAATTTCCGAGTGTCGAAACAGCCAACGGCTATATTTCCTGGAGGGGTATAAATACCCCTCCCCTTCCTCCTCCTCAGCCAATACAAGGCAGCACGACTTTTCCCTCTCTCCTACTCCATTGTTGACCTTGGAAAGCTCACTTCCCTCTCAATCCCTCCATTGAATCTTCCATATTCTTTAGGGAAAGTTGAGAGGAGATCTAGATCTACAATCCTACCAATCCATCTCTCCTCTAAGTGAGGGGAACTTAGTGGATCTAGTTCTTGGAGTTCCTTTGTGGTCCTTCCTCTTTGTTCTTCCTCTCTTCTCCCCCCATAAGCATTAGTTGCTTTTGATGGGATTTGGGAGTGAAGGATTTGACTCCTTTGTGGTTTCCTTTGTTCTTCCTCTCTTATTCCCCCATAAACATTTGTTGTTGTGTTGGAATTTGAGAGTGAAGGACTTGAGTACTTCGTGTGCTCTTGCCATTGCATTTGCATCGGTTTGAGCCCTCCACGAGGATTCGTGGTGTTGACACTTGTGAGCTTGTTTCTCTTGGGTCTTTGGACCCTAGACGCCTTTTGTGGCCGGCCTTTTGTGGCCAAGACCTCTTGTGGTCAAGACCTTCTGTGGTCACTTGAGAGCCCCCAATTAAGTTGTGGGTGTGTGCCTCAAGACTTGGGAGCCCCCAATTAAGTTGTGGGTGTGTGCCTCAAGAGTTGTACGGGATTCGATCTCCGCCCCAAAGGAGATCAATAGTGGAAGGTGAACTCGAACCTTTTGTGGTTGAGTTCATCAGGAGAAGAAGGTGAGCCTTTGTGGCGTTGCGGCTAACCTGTTGTGGTTGCGCACACCTCTCCAAACGAGACGTACACCTTTGGGTGGAACTCGGGAATACATCCTCGTCTCTGCGTGCCTCGGTCATTTCTATACCCGAGCTCTTTACTTATGCACTTTACATTGTGATAGCCTTCGTGCTTGAAGTCATATATCTTGCTATCATCTTGTTACTTGTATTGCTTAGCTTAAGTTGTTGGTGCACATAGGTGAGCCTAGTTTATATATCTAGGTTGTATGCTTGTTAAAGTAAACCTCTAGTTTTATTCCGCCTTTATCAAGCATATCGGAATTTCCGGGTCATTCGTGGACCGGATATTCCGGCTACTCGGAATTTCCGGGTCACTCTTGGACCGGATATTCCGGCTCCTCGGAAAAAGTTTTTAATCGCCTATTCACCCCCCCCCCCCTCTAGGCGACGTCTATCCGTTCAACGTCTCGTTTGGAGAGGTGTGCGCTACCACAACAGGTTAGCCGCAACGCCACAAAGGCTCACCTTCTTCTCCGATGAACTCAACCACAAAGGTTTCGAGTCCACCTTCCACTATTGATCCCCTTTTAGGGCGGAGATCGAATCCCTTACAAACGCTTGAGGCACACACCCACAACTGAATTGGGGGCTCCCAAGAAGACCACAAAAGGTCAAGGACCACAAAAGGTCAAGGTAACACCAAGAGTACAACAATGGTGAACTAGGTTTTCCCACCGGAAACCCTAGCCACGAAATCCCCAAGTGAATGGGGGAGAAATGCAAATCCCTTCGGTGAAGATATAGATCCGGGCCTTCTCCTCCAATCATCCAAAGATCAATGAATTTGGGTGGGGGGATTGGGAGATCTTGACGATTTGAGCTTTCAAGAATAATAGGAGAGAGAAAATCTGAGAGCTCACTGTTCTTGAGTGAGTGAGGGGGTATATATACTCCCCCTCAAAATCTGGCCGTTGGTTGTCTCGGGCACCCGGAAATTCCGGTTTAAGTACCACCGGAAATTCCGGTCACCCGGAATATCCGGGTCTTTGAAAATATCCGAGCTGAATTTCCGGTTGAGATCAGAACCACTTCTGAACTTGACTTAGCTGATTTTCTGAGGGTGACTCGAAATATCCGAGTCCTTGAAATTTCCGAGCTGAATTTCCGATTGGAGTCAGTACCACTTTCTGAACTTGACTTAGCCAATTTTCTGGGGTTGACTCGGAATATCCGAGTCCTTGAAATTTCCGAGCTGAATTTCCGGTTGAGATCAGAACCACTTCTGAACTTGACTTAGCCGATTTTCTGAGGGTGACTCGGAATATCCGAGTCCTTGAAATTTCCGAGCTGAATTTCCGATTGGAGTCAGTACCACTTTCTGAACTTGACTTAGCCAATTTTCTGGGGTTGACTCGGAATATCCGAGTTGGGGAACCGGAATATCCGAGTCTGGGAAGAATTCCAGAAACTCTTTTTCTCTACAATTTGGCTTTAGGATTTGTGATATGAGTTTCACCCAAACTGAAATACTTAGCAATAGGATTAGTATATCATTGGTATTGTTAACTAACACACAAAACACTAGGGATTAAGAAATGTTCTTTCAAGTGTCGTATAGACGTTCCCGGCAATGGTAAAGCTCTACCCTCTTTCTAAAAATCTTTCTTAATTGCACCAAGATCAAGACTTTTAAATATCCCTCGCTCGATGTAGCACACCATTAAGTCATTAAGCCAGCCATCAGACATCTTGTTCCGCAACTCGGTTTTGATGATCTTCATAGCCGAGAAAGCCCTTTCAACTGTTGTTGTGGCCACAGGTAAAAGTAATGCCAACACAATGAGGCGGTAAACTGTTGGAAACATGATGTGCTTTTCAAGTTCGACCATCTTTTTCGCTAGACTTGAAATATAAAGACATGCTCTAAAATCTTCGGTTCTCCTCATATGAATAATGAATAGCTCAAGGGCATCTTGGATATGCGCACGCTCATAATTGGAAAAATGAGTCTCTTGGATCTAACAAATGAGTCTCTTGGATCAAGACAAGAGAAATTCTCAAGCAACTCTGATGATACCTCATTAAAACGATGACCAAACTCAGTGGTAATAGAGTCTATGGCAGTATAGAAGGTGTCCCCACGATAATAGTGATAAGTGGTGACTTGATGATTTCCTCCTTTTCTTGTTTTGCCCCATTTTGTTACCATTACATCCATACTTGGTATTGGTATTTCATTTTCAGTGCAGAATGTTTTGGCATCTTCCAAGAGAGACTCCCAACCATTATTCCTCCAATTTACTAGCCGTGTTACCACATCCTTGATCAAAGACATTGCCTGAAATGGTAAACTTAAAGGTTTAGATCAATAAATATGCATTGGAAAAGTAGAATCACAAAAAAATAACCACCACATACCTGAACTATATTCTGGTCCTTCTTTTGCAATAAATGAGATACATCATTTGTCATACGAAGTAGCTTTAACATCATCTTCAAGATAAACACAAACCCGAAAGTCTCCATTGCATGAATCAAACCGCCAGCCCTACATGGGACACGCACATCATCTTCAACAATGCTCAAAACTTCTATCTCTGCCTCCCACATTGATTCAATACGAACTAAGGTTGTGTAGTGAGAACCCCATCTTGTATGTCCAGGTCGGGCCAAAGATGTTTCTTGATTTTGACCTCTTCCCGTGGGCAACTCACCATTCCTAATTTTAGCCAAAAGAATCTCTTCGTGTTTATCAAGCAATATATCTTTCCTCTTGCAAGACGAACTACTGATATTGGGAATCATGGACACATCATCAAAGAAATCCTCAAGACCTTTACAACATCTCGATAAAGCAACAACTATTAGCTGCAACTTGTGGGCAAAGCAATGAATATAGAAAGCATATGGGTTCTCATCACGGATTAACTTCTGAAGGACATTAAATTCTCCTCTCATATTGGATGCTCCATCATATCCTTGCCCCCTAAGTCTTGCAACAAGTAGACCATGTTTGGCGAAAACCTTCAACAGTGCAACCTTTAAAGCAGACGATGTTGTGTTTGGGACATGTTCAATACACAAAAATCTCTCAACGACCTCTCCGCTTTTGCTCACATACCTACAATAAAATGATGGTCACATGCCACTATACAGAACACAGTAAACACATAAGTAATTAAAATACTTTGACACATACCTCATAACCACAACCATTTGTTCTTTAATTGATATATCATGAGATTCATCAGTAAGAACAGTGAAAAGACAACCATCCATCTCTTCTTTGATATATTTGGTGACAGCATCCGCACAAAATTTAGCAAGTACTTTCTGAATAGTTGAAGAAGTCATCTTGGCATTTTTAGGACATAGCTCATCGAATGCAAGCTGCACCTCTTTATTTCTTGCTTTATACCAATCAAGCATCTCTAAAAAGTTACCTTTGTTCAAAGAAGAAGAGGACTCATCGTGTCCACGAAATGGTTCACCTTGCAATGCTAGATAACTTACAATGCCTAAGGATGTATCCACACGAGTTTCATATTTGACTAGTGATTCTTTGTTGTAACTTATAACTTTGCTTTTGACACTTGCCCTTTGATCCTTAAAATCTTCACATGCTGTTCTTGCATTATTATGGATGCTACATACTCCACCGATGTGCTTACGGAACGCTGCCACCGCATTTTTCCAATGATCATACCCCAGTTTTGTGAAGACCTCATAGCCAAATTTTTCGTCCATACTCTCATGTTTAAAAAGATAACAGTAGAAGCAATAAGCCCTATCGTTTTCCACACTATACTCCAACCAACTAAACTCCTTATACCACTTTGGTAGAAATCTTCTATTATCTCTATTTAGAGGAAAGTTATGACGAGTTGGTTGAGTTGGACCCTTCTCTAGATAAACAAATATGACATCATCTCTAATATTTGGGGGAAATTGATCAATTGGAATACGTAGTCCTGGATCAAATTTTATGTCATCTAGAGTAAAATCAGTTATACCTTTATATCCAGAATCCCCAGCATGCTCTTCAACCACGGTTTCAACTGAATTTACAATCACATCTTCCACTGGTTCGACGATTTTAGGATTATCCGTCTCTCTCTCCACTTCTTGCTCCTGCTCTTGATGTAAAACAATATGTTCACTTTCATCAGTATTTGGTTTAGAGCTGCTGCTAGCACGTGGTACGAAATAGCTCGTCAAATCTGCAATGGCCAATTTACAAATTCATCAAATAAGACACAATCTAGTGATACTCACATGCAAAACTCAGAAAAAATTATACCTTTCCCCCCCTTTGTTGTCCCCTTCAACCTTTTATCCATCTTCTCTTGGATGAAGTTCTCGGTTCAAAACCAATTAGTCGCGATCGCTCAAAACTAATCTGCTACCGCCTCCAAGGTCTAAGATGTGTATTTCTTGTCCGCCGTCTGTCCTGCCGACTGCCGCAGTTGCTTGCTGTCGTCACTCGTCCGCCTGCCGCCGCCGCGATGGAGGATGGACGATGGTTCGATGGAGCCTGGAGGTCAGGTCGCCGCCGCCGATTTCCTCTTCCGTGCGAATCGGTAGTGCGGCGCGACGTGCGTAACAATGAAACTGGCTAGCAGATTTCCTACGATTGATCAGGACTCCAGAACATATACGAGGACGTGTGAAACGGTGGCCCAACAAGGAGCTTAAGTAGCTTGCACGGCCCAATATAAGCTATTTTTATCTTTTTCCTGAGTGTTTCGATCATATTCCTAGCATCCTACGTATGTACCAGCGTTTTCGTCTCTGGCGTAGGTAGGGCGAGCGCCCGACCTCGCCCTACCGAGAGCTTCGCCGCTGAAATACACCCAGCCTCTGCAACAACGTAGTGCCCTAATAGCATTACGGATGCACAAAAAAAAAGAGAAGAATTACAAAAAACAAAAGTCCCGCTGCAGCGAACCACTCCTTGAGACAACAACACTAACACCACCAAGACAGCACCAGAATTCTAGCTTCTCCATAGGTTTGCACCCTGAAGAAAGTCCTCGCACTCAAAACAATGTCTCCGACAAGTTCATTGCCACGCACAACCAATTAAGCCCAGACCTTGGATCTTCACCCTGAGGCATCCGACTTTGGGCTTCTCTTGTGCAGGCGCCCCCACTAACAAACCGCTACTCAAGGACACGGTCACTCATCCAATTCTTTATCGCCACGAAGACACAAACCACCATTGTTAGTCCCAGATCCCACCTTCCATGACATTCTCCGCCAGCACCATGGAACGAGAAAGCGTGCTCCATAGTAATATCAGCCAACAGAGCTTCAAAGCGCTCCCTCTGAAACCAAACGGCCAGATAAAACACATGGGTGCGTCCGACCGAATACCACCCGATCCAGCAACCTCCAGACATAAATCTCCCAATGGAGTTCGCCGGCGGAGCCTTCCGGAACACGACCGTCCAGCTAGATCGATGGGGCACACATCCGGCAAATCTTCATCTTGTCTTGAGAAGAATCTTAGGACCACCTCCTTTATTCAAGCAAAGGCCGAGCAAGTAGCCCCACGCCACTCGCCGGCACCCTGTTGGATCAACCGGTTCCGACCCCTCAAGCGGAAGGCCCGTGACGAGGAGGAAGAAGGTCGACACAGGGGCGATCTCCACCGGAACCAGCTGACCCGCGCTGCGAGGCATGGATGTGGAGAAGGTAGGCACCCAGATCGAGATCATGGGAAACTCCCCTCCCGCCCCACCACCCACGGCAAACGCAGACCACGCCACCGGAGTCAATCTCCTCCACTACCCCGGCCAGGGGCGCCTCCCTGGCCGCGCTCGAAGTCCGGCGGCGAGCACCTCCCCAGCAGCCTCGACGTCCTCCCCCGAGCAACCACCCCCAGTCCTCCAAACAGCGGTTGGGCCCGCCGTTGCCGCGGCGAGGGCCGGCGGCAGCGGCGGCGTGAGAGGCCAGGGAGGGGAGGGTGTGGGAGGCGCAGCGGGGGAGCCCCCGGCGGCGCCCTGGGGGGCGGCGCGAGAGGTGCGGGAGGTTAGGGTTAGAGAGGTGCCCCCCACCGGGAGCACACTAGAATTCTTGCATTCCTGGATACAGTCTGTCATACTCCCGTTGAGTACAAGAACATGGAATACTTGCTTTCGTCTAATGCTGAATACCTTGCAATTGGAGTTGTATGTAAAATTGTAATTGCAGCTATTATTTTGTCCAAATGTCAATTGGAGTTGTATGTAAAATTGTAGATGCAGCTAATATTTTGTCGGAATGAGCAATTTCAGAATTGCATGTGAAGGAAGCGGCCTAAGCAGATCAAGCCAAAATTGGGAACCAAAACTATTGAGCTTTTGGCGTAAAGTACTCCCTCTGTTCAAAATTAATTGACTCAAATTTTGTATATCTTATATTAAATCTGAGTCAATTAATTCAGAGGAGTAACTCTCATAAAAAAAGAAAAGAAAAAGGAACACATACATATTATTATTTCTAAAAAAAAAAGGAATACGACGTAGCATTTTCTCGGGGCCTCGAAAAAAACATCACGCTGGGCACATGAGCGGTGACAGCGAGAGCGGCGCCACCCGAGGCCGAGTATACGGCACACAGGAGAGGACAGCCACTGGAAAAAACCGCAGCGCTTTCGTCCGTCCACTCCACTGGTGAGGTGGCTCTCACTCCCTCCTCCCCCTGCTCCTGCTCGTTCGTTCGTTCGTTCTCGTGCTCGCAGCCTGGCACCGGCTCAGCAGCAGCTCGGCGACGCAAACCCCCCACCGCACCGCTCACCGATCCGCTTTTGCTGCCCGCGTACTAAACCCCCCCGGGAAGCGCGCCCCGCAGGAGGAGGAGGAGGAGAGGCGAGAGGCGAGACCCAGCCCACCGGCACCGGCACCGGCACCGATCCGCTCCACTCCAACCTCCTCCTCGCGGCATGGGCGTCGTCGTCGGCGCCGCGTGCCTGGCGCCGTCCGCCGCGGTGGCCCCGCGCCGCCGCGCCGATCCGCGCCCGCGCCTCCTCCAGCGCCTCGTCCGCACCCGCTGCGTCGCCGAGCTCAGCAGGGAGGGCCCCGCATCGCGACCGCTGCATGCCCCCGCGCACCAGCTCGCCCCGCCCGTCGTGCCAGGATTCCTCGCGCCGCCGCCCGCGCCCGTGCCGGACGCCGGCGTCGGGGAACTCGCGCCGCCCCAACTCCAGCTCCAAGGTAATCGTGTGCAGTTCGTTCAGCGGTTGCCAAAATATCCATCTTTTTTACCCATGACGAATCGGTTCTACTCGGATGGCCTCTGATGAGAAGCACGGTTAATGTTTTTCTGGACATTTTATCGGATCGGGAGATGAATTGATAGCGGTGCGCCGCTTAGGTTTTCGGGCCTCGTGCGCCGTGCACGTGGTTGAGTGTGACCAGACATATCACTGAAACTTCCTATACTAATTTAGTACTACTAGTGAAGTAGTAGGAAGAAGGGTGGAGAGACTAGGCCAGGCGCACAGATGGTTGGGATCAATGGAGTAAAATTGACGAGTTTGTATCTTCCTCGCCTCGGTATGCATGATTGCCACCTGCAATTGTACTAGTACCTCATGGGAAAACTTACGGTCAGAGTGTAAATTCTCGGTAATACTAAAACTGGTTTTACTCAAGTCAGAGTGTAAATAGGCAACGTGTCTTTACTCTTTACACCAGGGAGTGCAATGCTTGAGCCTTACTACATTACAGGAACTGGAAGGAGCTTGCACCCTTGAGTAGTCTCGGTAGCCTTGCATCAGTGAATTATGTTCTTTATGGGAGTCACTCACATGGGAAGTTGGGACCTTGGGACCGTAGGTGCTTTGTTATATCAGCACTGGACCCAGCTCATTCTCTGTTCGATTATTTGTTGGGCTGCTACTTACTCTTTTTCTGTAAATTAGAAAGCCTGAATTCGTCATCTAGCTGAAAACAAAACAGAATGTAGGCTACACCAATCTTATTATTACACAACTGTTGTTCACCAACCACAATGTTTAAAAAATGTGCTTGTCTGAGAATTAATCACTTTCTGCTCATACATGTCCTCCCACTCTAGTCTTCACAAATATCTTATATATATTTTTTTTTTACTTTGCAACCAGGGATTGAGGAGGACTCTGTCGACAGAACAGTTGTTGTTTCGAGTGAGCAGGATTCTGAGATCATTGATGCAAAGGAGAAATCTCCAGCTAAAGTTACACGTAGCATCGTATTTGTTACTGGTGAAGCTGCTCCGTATGCAAAGTCAGGTGGGCTAGGAGATGTTTGTGGTTCGTTGCCAATCGCTCTTGCTGCTCGTGGTCACCGTGTGATGGTTGTAATGCCAAGATACTTAAATGGGACCTCTAACAAAAACTACGCAAAGGCCGCATACACTGGGAAGCACATTAAGGTTCCATGCTTTGGCGGATCACATGAAGTTTCCTTTTTTCACGAGTATAGAGACTCCGTTGATTGGGTGGGTATACAATCACCTTATTATTTTCTTTTTGAACCGTAACAGCTGTTTAGCCTTGTTTGCACTTTTTTAATTTTTGATAGGACCCTTGTTTACACTTCCTTCTAACCCTACAAAGACATGTGATCTCCATTCTTACTTGTTATTTGCCTCGTACTCCTTCGCATGGCGGTCATCATATCCATAATAAATAACATGCTTTCTGCATAGTATTTGTGGTCTCAGTACCTTTAAATCCAGGAACTACTACGTATAATTTGAAAACTAAACTAAATTTTATTTTATTGGAGAAATTGTATGTTGCTGACCCCACAGCTTGCACGTGGCGCCGCCACTGTCTGCGCATTGGCAGATAGGATTTTACTTTCCTGTTTGCAACAAGAACATAAAATTTAAAGTGCCAATTTTATTCTCCCAGTTGCACCTAAGAGTATACAATTATATTGACCTCGGTCGTGCGAGTTCTCTGCTTTCAGCGCACCACTATTGTTAAAATATGTTTGCAAGCAACACAGTATTGGTCCCTTAACAAAAGGTATAGGGTTCAAGGAATATATTGAATTAACTTTGTTTAGGAGAAGGCAGGGTCTCTGCCATTCGTGTAGATAGAAAGCAACCAATCTATTCAGAAAGAGATAACAAGGGCAAAAGAACCAAAATGACACGCCAAGGCGGCGACGCAGCAAAAGCGAGGGGACATGTGACTGACGGCACCCCCAACTATTGTCAGTGTTTTACTAAATGAAGATCACATTAGATGCCAAGGATTGAGAAACATAGGATCTGTATAAGACACCAGGAAATTTTCAAAACAGTAGTTTTTGGTTTACATATCATGTGGGGATACTTTTGTCCAGCAATACCTTTTTGCTCTCGACAAGAGTGCCAGCTTTATCCGGCGATTGCCTATTGCTTGGTTTTATTTCTCTTTTTTTTTCTCATGCCATTGTCACTATTGTTTAGGTTTTTGTTGATCATCCATCATATCATAGGCCAGGAAGTTTGTATGGAGATGATTTTGGTGCTTTTGGTGATAATCAGGTAAACTACCCTGTTATACTAAGCTCACTATTTGATCGAGTCATAAGTTGTATCACATAAACTGACTGGCTTCTCTATATCATGCAGTTCAGATACACACTCCTTAACTATGCTGCATGTGAGGCCCCATTAATCCTTGAATTGGGAGGATATATTTATGGACAGAAATGCATGTTTGTTGTGAACGATTGGCATGCCAGCCTTGTGCCAGTGTATGTTTAGATGTCACCTCTTTCTCTACATTTCGTTTATGATTTTTTCATTTTAGTTCATAAACTACATATATGTGCTTATGGAGTCTAAGAGTTAGTGAAGTGAATATTTCCAGGGGTGCCCTCAGCCAATCAGTTAGATTTAGTTAAACGTTTATTTGTTAATCTGAAAATTCCCTTCCAACGTTTTGATGGTCTCAGTATCCTGCAGACCCTAGGTACCACCTAGGTTTTCACACATTAATTTCCTGGTATGCCTACAAAAGTAACTTAACCGAGAGTTTGATATGCATGTGTTTTAGGAATTTGGACATGTATGGACAACATAAAAATAACGGTGGCAATGCATTATGTTCCATTATACATCATGCATATGGTTTAGGATCTTTAGATGCTACTTCTTTCTCTTGACAATGTTCAGATAGTGAATTGCAGCTTCTTAACTTCATTTAGCTGGCTTATCTTGTGTGAGTGTCAATGTTAGATTTTTTTCTTTTGTTTTTTGTGCATTTTATGTTCCCATTTGATTGAGTGTCGGGTGTTCAATTGGTTTTATTCTGACTCTAGCCCTTTTATTCAGCCTTCTTGCTTCAAAATATAGACCATATGGTGTTTACAGAGACTCTCGCAGCACTCTTGTCATACATAATTTGGCACATCAGGTTTGGGTCCATCATCTTTTATTATCTTTACAGGGCTTTGTAAGACATATAGTCAAATTGTATGTTCTTTAAATGTCATTAGGGCGTGGAACCTGCAAGTACATATCCTGATCTGGGATTACCACCTGAATGGTATGGAGCTTTAGAATGGGTGTTCCCAGAATGGGCAAGGAGGCATGCCCTTGACAAGGGTGAGGCAGTTAACTTTCTGAAAGGTGCAGTTGTGACAGCAGATCGAATTGTGACCGTCAGTCAGGTGAATTACTAACTCATTTTTTCTCTCATTTGTGAGATGTTCTTCAATTTGAGTGCTCGGTCTTTCACGCAGTTGAGAAATCATTTAATGTTTCATTTGCAGGGTTATTCATGGGAGGTCACGACTGCTGAAGGTGGACAGGGTCTCAATGAGCTCTTAAGTTCTCGAAAAATTGTATTGAATGGTATTTATATTTTGGTCAACTCATTTTCTTATTAAATGGATGGATGGATTGCAATAATAATTCAGTTTGCTCTCTTGGTATGCAGGAATTGTAAATGGAATTGACATTAATGACTGGAATCCCACCACAGACAAGTGTCTCCCTGATCATTATTCTGTTGATGACCTCTCTGGAAAGGTATATGTTGTCTACTTTATTTTCGAAGCTTCCCATGATTTTCTCACTGACTAAACATAAACCTTATGTAACTCGGGATACTTGTTTCAGGCCAAATGTAAAGCTGAATTGCAGAAGGAGTTGGGTTTACCTGTAAGGGCGGATGTTCCTCTGGTTAGATACCAACCCCAACGGACTTCAAAAATATTTCTTCAATCATTTTTGGCCGATCATCTCATTAGCTTGATTAACAGATTGGCTTTATTGGAAGACTGGACTACCAGAAAGGCATTGATCTCATTAAAATGGCCATTCCAGATCTCATGCAGGATGATGTTCAGTTTGTAAGTCCTGATTCTTTTGATTGAGACTACAGTGTGGATCAAGCATACCGTATGTGGTAGTATAATATGAGGCATATTAATCTAGGTAGCATGAATAATCATTAAAAATATAAGATTCATTTTTTGCTTTCAGTGACAATCTTAATGCTATTTATTTGGTAAAATATGACTTCAAGTAGTTAAGCAACGATGGAAGCAGTAAATGTATCTGTAGTACTGACCATGACGACCATGCTATGCCAGTATACCTGCTTGGCCAGCCCATATGCCAGCTCCGTCTCTAATATATATGATATGTACCGAACAATAGATCCACACACATGCGTGTGTGACACAGACATACAAATATACACAATTGTCTCGGTAAACTGCAGCCATGCCCTTATCTTCATTCCAATAGTTATTAGTTCAACATTCAGCTGAAGACTAAAAACAGGTGGACACAAGATGTTTTTTGGCAGTTTATAGCCAACAACTAGAGCCAGTCGATCAGTTATACCTTTTGCTTATTTTTACAGGTCATGCTTGGATCTGGGGATCCAGTTTTTGAAGACTGGATGAGATCCACCGAGTCAAGCTACAAGGACAAATTCCGTGGATGGGTTGGATTTAGTGTTCCAGTTTCCCACAGAATAACTGCAGGGTATGCAAAGAACTTATTAATAAAACTACTATCAGAAATATATTATGCTGTATTTATGATGTTGATGCCTCTCTTTTTGTACAGTTGCGACATACTGTTAATGCCATCCAGATTCGAACCTTGCGGTCTTAATCAGCTATATGCGATGCAATATGGTACAGTTCCTGTTGTTCATGCGACTGGAGGCCTTCGAGTAAGACAACTGTCCTAAAAAGTAAAAAATATATTTCTGTTGGCTCCAACACAAAACCTTCTCATTGTTTTGGGCATTCAACAGGATACAGTCGAGACGTTCAACCCTTTTGGTAAAAAAGGAGAGGAGGGTACAGGGTGGGTGCTGCTCAATTTTAACTTCCAGTGCTTCTTTTTTCTGTTATCAGTTTAATTGTCGCATTACTTTTGGTACACTGCTCCCTAAATTGCTGAAGTTGTGATGATTAAGTGTTACTGTTCTATATTTTTCAGGTGGGCATTCTCACCACTAACAGTGGAAAAAATGTTGTGGGTAAGTTTTTATTGAACTCCTGTCCACTTGTAGGATCGATCTTGGCTGTAGCATATCCTGGTACCTTGGATGTACCTGGCAGGCTGGCAATGATGGGACTTACTTTGTCAACCCTAGTCCGTATCACTAAGTTATTTGGTTTGATTCTGCTAGTTTTATAACTGATATTTCATATCATGGTTTGTTTCTCTTATGGGAGCTAGAATGACGTCTGATGTCTAGGATTTGTGTAACGAGCTAATTCTTGGTGGCTTCATTATAGGGTTGTCAATACACATTTCTGAAATTTTGATGCCCATCATCTTGTGCAGGCATTGCGAACTGCAGTTTCAACATTCAGGGAGCACAAACCCTCTTGGGAGGGGCTCATGAAGCGAGGTATGTCCAAAGACCACACGTGGGATCATGCCGCTGAACAGTACGAGCAGATCTTCGAATGGGCCTTTGTGGATCAACCCTATGTGATGTAAACTGGAGCCGGAGGCCGAAACGGCTGTCTCTGTGAACTTTGTGAAGACATGTTCCTCATTCTTCCGCGACGTGGAAACTGGAAAAAGATCATGTACATTACGTGGGCGGCAGTTCTGTTACAGTAGAAAGACGCAAACAGTTGTCCAGGTTAGCCCTGAGCGCCTGCTACTAGAACTATTCGGAGCAAACAGCAGTTATGCTGCGGTGACAGCTTTGGGTGAATGGCAGTTACAATTCTGAAGAATAAGAAGAGGATGCTGCTGGGAGATGTTGGTTGGGCGCTTGATTGCACATGGTTGACACCACGCCGGCAGAGCCTCTCAGTGTCACAGAACGAAATCAGATGTCGACTGGTCACTCCGTGTTTAGTTTTAGTTAACTTTGTTACATGTGTATGTTACCTCTAGCTGGTAAATTTTGATTCGTTGGAGAACAGTCTTATTCTGTCTGGGCGATGGTGACTTGGCGGGAAGGGATGCGCCAGGGCAAATGTGCCCCGGCTTGCATTTCATGGCACATTTTCCTCCCCAGCAACCAATCTGCTTTATGCTTGGCGTGACCACCTCATGTTCGTTGTTTCAGTAATCCAAGAAGAAACCTGGAGGGTCATGTCAACTAGGGATCGATTCCTTCATCGTTGGACGTGACCAACCTGGATTCCTTGCCCCTCCTACTTTTGCCAATCTTCATAGTCTTCTCTTTGAGTAATCACTGTCTCAGAAAGGGGAGTTTGTCACTCTTACTTAAATATACGTATACTCCTCAAACAACGACACGAAAGGAATTTATTTTACACATTCCGTCATTGCTTATAAATTTCATTCGCGCCAAATCTCCAACCATCAGCTAATCGCCTGAACCAACCAGATACAGTACAGTAGGTAGGTAGGCAACACGCGACACGACGAGCATAGAAGCTACCTCGATCGTGTCCATGGCGCCGTCCGAGACGATGCTGGAGTCGGCGGCGTACTCGCGGATGCGGGCGGAGAACCCGTCCGAGTTCGTGCCGCGGAGCGTCTTCTTCGCCCGCGACGGCGGCAGCGGCATCGACCGCCGCAACAGCCTCTGGGTGAAGGCGGCGCTCGTCTACGAGTCCATCACCAGCCGCCACGTCAACGACGGTGCCAAGCCCGTCGCCACCAGCCTCCTCATCCGCCTCGCCGACGCCTGCCGCTCCCGCATCCACGGCGATAAGCCGCCGGAGTCGACCAAGGTGGTCGAGAAAGGACTTGCTGTTCTTTCAGGAGCCTCGCCAAATGGTATATATGCACACCACCAAGAAATTTGCTCTTTTTGTTTCAAAAATAAATCAAATTTGCTCTTGGAAATGCGCTCGTTCATTTGTTTGTTTTTTGTACCGCTAACTAACTGAACTCTGAATCTCTGATGTGATTATTAGCCGCCGGCCTGGACTTTGTTGGGGTTGGAGGAGGGATTCAGCTGCGGAAGGCGGCGGAGCTCCCTGCCGACGAAGAAGGGTCGGACGAGAACAAGCGAGTGATCGACGCCATCTTTCTCGTCGTGGGCTTCCTCCCGAGGCTGGTCAAGGCCGCCGTCGGCGTCAGCCGCGATGCCGTCGACGAGGGGTTCAAGTCCACGCACATGCAGGACATCGTGACGGACGTGATCAAGCTGGAGAACCAGCTCCCTCTCAGCCTCCTCCTCGACGTCGTCGACCACGTCGAGGCCGCGGTGCGCGATGTCGCCGCCTCCGCCGCTGCCGCCGGCGATGAGCTCGAGGGGCTCCAGGTGGTACTCGACAGGTACAAGCTGGGCTTCAGGCGCGACACCTTCTCCGAAGACGTCGTCCGCCCCTTCTGCTGGTACTACTCGCCCTTCTTCAGCAAGCAGCTTCCGACAGCGGCCATGGCGCCGCTGCCCAAGGTATCCGAGAGCGTTGCCGGAGGCGACCCCGAGACGGCGGAGCGCACTCTGCTGGACTTCCTGCACGCCAGCGTGGTGCCGGTGCCGCGCGCGGCGACGGAGAAGGGGACCACCGGCGGCGGCGAGAGCGAGAGCAGCGGCAAAACGTCCCGCATGCCTACGGCCAGGGAGCTGAGCCGGTCCGGCGTGCGGATCGGGGCGGGGGAGGACGGCCGCGCGTCCGTGGAATTCGAGGAAGCGGCGGCGAGGCTGCGGCTGCCGGCGCTGGTGTACGACTTCAAGCTGGCGACGGTGGCGAGGAACCTGCTTGCGCGGGAGTACGAGGAGCAGAGCAAGCCGGTGACGCGCTACTTCCAGATGATGAACGAGCTCGTCGAGGAGGCGGCCGACGCTAGGATCCTCCGGCGGGCAGGTGCCGTGCGCGGCGGTGGGACGTCCGGCGCGGAGGTGCACGAGCTGGTCAAGAGGATTGACGGCTACGCGACCTACCCGTCCGTGTTCATGGCCATGGACGTGCAGATCGAGAAGGTGAGGCAGTTCCACGACAAGAGGATGCAGAACTTCCTCGTGCGCTATCGCCCCGGCGTCATCTGGGCGTCGTCAGTCGCAGCCGTCTCTGTGGTCGCCATTGTTGCCGCGAGAAGGAACCGGGGCTGATCCAAGCCAACCCAAGAGTGTTCATTAGTGACCGAAGAGAAGAAAACTATACTCCAAAAGTTCTAGTGTAAAAATGGATGTGTCTTACGGTACTATGTGACGTACTCCCGCCTTCCCCCAATAGATGACGAATAAATTGAATGAAGGATAAACATGTACTTACCAAAAATATTAAGCTATAAACAAATCAATATCAATAGTTCGACCATAAGATATATATTTTATAATATATTTATTTAGTTGCTATTTTCTTCTATATAGTTGGTCAACTTAAAAAATAATTATTCTTGTAACTGAATTTGTATACGTCACCTATTAAGAGAAAATGAAGTACTAAGTACGTAGCCAACATTAACTAGCCAAGCTTGTCCATGTTACCCATAGTGGGAATAACATATATGACTTTCCTAAGTAAAAAAATGACGTGACGGCTAATCAAGAAGAATAGAGAGAAATAGAGTTATATCTCCCATTTGTTACGATTTATGTCGAACTAAACTCAGTTTAAAACTGCAACACTTATTTTAAATCGGATGGACTAACATAATATGTTACCATTACATGGAGCTTCTCTCTACAAGTTAAGCTAGTAATATAGATTGCAAATATATGCATGTTACTAGTCTAACTTACTCATCACTGCACCATAATTAACTTTAATGATAGTGATGCGAGCCTTGTCCTCCTGGAGACTCCATGTGTGGGGCACGGTTTAACCGGACTACTAAGCACCTACATATGATTTGAAGTGTCCTAGACTGGGTCTTCATGTTTTTTAATAGAAAAGGGCACACCCGGCCTCTGCATCGATTAGATGCATACGGCCTAATAGGTCTTCATGTTAGTCCATGTAAGTTCTCAATGGTAGTTGGGATCAAGATGGGCTCGGACCAGTACTTTCCCATTCTCTATTCGGGATAGGACGTGATGCATCAAAGCACCATTTCTGTTTGAAACTAGATTAATTCGAGGAGTGTAGTTTCTTAGAGACAAAGATAAGAAAATTGTGATTGTCCAGCAAATCAGGTCGCTTGATATGATGGTTAATTCTTTTTTAGAACTCTAGATGCTCCCTAACATTACATATTGGTCAATCTTTAGCGATGTTATGGAGAATATAACGGTGCTATGCTGAAACATAAATAAGGTTTCCCGTCTCCTCGTCCACCTCATCGGTGGCAATCTCACCGGTAGCATTGAGGGGGATGGGGAATCTTCTGGACGTTTCTCTTTTGAAGTTGTGGATCCCGTTTTTTACGTGAGAGTTGTAGGTTTGGCATTAGTAGATTCCTAGAGTTTAAAGAGTTCAATGGCACAATTTAGGCTCTAGGTCACATGTCCTTAGCTCAACTGCGGAACCGACACAAAGAATTCATGTTTGTCATCAACAAAGTCAGGTCGTCTCCGTTAGGGCAACATGGGCTATCGGCAACTCACTCTGGTGGCTATATTGGTCCAAGCACCTCAATGTGCTGTTCATTATGTTTGAGTGTGCTCTCATGCGTTTGGCTCTTTCTCAGAAAAATATCTATAGAAAGCATGTGTTTGAGTGGACCTCACACGTCATCCTAAGTTTTGGCGCGTATTTCTAAAAAGCTCCACATTGGCATGGGTGTGTATGGCAGGAGATTTACCACCATATAAGTGTTTGGTTTTGTGTTTTTATCAATGTATAAGCTGCATATATATGCATTGGTATGTTCATCCTCCTCACTTCGACGTGACTCCATTGACAGGGACGGAGCTAGGAATCTTACATAAGGGGGGCCAATTGACCCTTATCCAAGTTGGAGGGGGCATATAGGTTAATTTGGGGGACAACTTCACATAATATCCTAAATATATAGGGGCTTTGCACAATTTTCTATAGCATGGGGGAGCCAGGGCCCAGCTCGCCCCCTACTAGCTCCGTCCCTATTCGCTCCCCCCATCGGTAGCAAGAGGAGAATCGAAGAAGGGGCCAGGGTCAGGGCCCTCTGGCACCACCGGGACAAGTGTGACACACCGATTTTTTTCTTGTCGTGTGTGAGGTGCCAAGACTATCGAGGGAGGACCCCTGAAAACTCTCGCCATGCGCTCCCTCCTAGGCATCGAGCGGGTCAGCGTTGCCTAAAGCAGTTTAGAATTGAAATATGCGGATTGAAACTTTTAAAATTATAAGCTTAGTCAGCCTCAAAACTTTTAGGACTATATGTTCACTTACTTGTTTGACATATTTAAAGATGGAATACCACGTGTCCAATTGCAATTCATAATTAGAAAAAAATAATTTACTGAAACACGATGAAAAACTAGTACATGGTGTGCCCCAAGAGTGAATATATTAATGCTGCAGTCTTCTAAGGAGCTTAGATTTAGCTGAAAACTACCATTTCCGTTTCAGATTTGGATGCCAAACATTCGTATATTTCACTTCTAATCACAAATTACTGTAGTTAGGGGCAAATGTGCATCAGTTTCGTCATTAAACACATCTCCATATCGTATAATGATCTAAGAAACGGATCGTGCAGAATAAAAAACGAGGAAATACCAACAACTTGTTTTTTATTAGACCGTCATGTAATGTCACATTCTGTAAACCAGGACAGACACGAGCAACAGCCACTTTGTAGCTTGCTCAACCCGACTCCACGATATGCTCATATCATCTAGGAACCACTCAAACTCTCAGAAAGGATGACATGTCGGGTAACCCATTGTTAGACTGTATATATCTCTGTATATTATAGGCTTTGTGTACTTTGTAACCTGTAACTATATTGTCTATAAATACAATACCCAGGCCGACCCAACTGGTGTCGAGCCCCAAAACCCTAAACACCTTGTTTGATATGGTATCATACGCCTAGCGTTTTCCAAACCCTAATGGCTTCCGCACCTCTTGTGTCGCCGCCGCCGGCTCCCTCCGCCGTCGCCGCCGCGACCGATGCTGCCCCTTCTGCTTCGATGATGGCCGCCCACGCCGCCGCCTCGTTCAACTCCACCACGGCGGCCGCCCTCTTCTCCGCGCCGCCGATCGCTGTCGCGCATCCTTCGGCTCCTACGCCCTGGAGTCCATCCGTGTCACCGTTCCTCGCTCATCTTCTCAACGGCGGGACTGCATCGTTCCCGGCGTCGGACGCTACGTTCGGTGCTATTCAGACTCGATCGGCCGGTGCCATGTTCTCCAGCTCGCTGGTCGCCAGCGAGATGCACTCGGGCTCCACTTCATCTATGCCCATCTACGGCCATGCTGCCGCCGCCGGCCCTGTCTCGGGTGTAGCTCAGATGCATCCCCCGCCGTCGTACGGGGCGGCCCCTGCTTGGTCGCCGGCTAACGCCATGGCGCCCTACCACCCGCCACCGGCCGCTCCTCCTGTTGATCCCGTCTATGCGGCGTATGTCGTCTCCGGCTACTCTCATTATGGTGCTCCGCGGGTGCCCGCGGTGCAGCCCTCGTACGGCGCACCTCACGGCTATCAGCCCCACGTTGCGTCCTCGTCCTATGGTGCGCTACCACCGCCGTCCTACGCGCCTCATCCGGCTCCCTCGACGGCCTTCCGCGCTCCAACCACCTCTGCCTATTCGGATGCAGCATACACTGCGTACCCGGATATGGGCAATGCTGCGGCATATCCGCCACAGCCTTCTGCGCTCGACATGATCCCGTCGCCGCCGTTCTATTTTGGTCACCAGCTGCCAGTTAAACTGAAGCCGGATAACTATCTATATTGGCGTGCGCAGGTCCTTCCCCTCCTCCGTAGTCACTACATTGAGGGCTTTGTTGATGGTTCTCTCCCGTGTCCGCCACAGTACCACCCTCAGTATCGCCCATGGGTGGCGCAAGACCAGGCTAACCTCTCTGCGATTCAGTCCTCCCTTGGAGAAGGCGTCGCGGGTCTGGTGCTCTTCGCGGCAACGTCGCGTGAAGCGTGGGACATCTTGGAATCCAGCTTTTCTTCGCAGTCCACGGCTCAGTCCATGGCGATTCGCATCAAGCTCGGAGATACCAAGAAGGAGAACAAGACCATCCATGCGTACTTCAACACTGTCAAAGGACTAGCTGATACGCTTGCCTCCATTGGTGAGCCGCTCCGTGATGCTGAGTTCACGGGCTACATCCTTAATGGCTTGGACGGGGATTATGACTCGCTGGTGGAAGTGATCAAGGAACGGGAGGTTCCTATTCGCCCCCAGGAGCTTTACTCGCGTCTTCTTGGGACGGAACAGCGCATCTCCGCTCGTCGCCCCGACGTGCTGCCCGACGGCTCCTCTGTCAACGCCGCGTACCGCGGCAAAGGGACTCCTCGTGCCCCTCCCCCTGCTTCAGCGACTGGGGGGGGGGGGGGGGGCAAACCTGCTTCCACGACCGGCACACAGCCACCGCCGCGCCCCTCGGTGGTCGTCCAAGACGGTCGCCCGCGTGCGTGCTGTGCTGCATGCGGTGCTGTGCAGCCTTGTCAGCTTTGTGGCCTCCCTGGCCACGTCTCATCTCGTTGCCAGCGCCGTTTCAAAACCGATTTCCTAGGTCTCGGCAACAACGGAAAAGGCAATGACCGCCAAGTTCATATGGCACAACAAGGACATACTCCGTCCTATACTGTTGATCCCACCTGGTACATGGACACTGGTGCTACGGATCATGTGACGAATGAGTTGAACAAGCTCACCGTCCGAGAGGCCTATCAGGGCCACGACAAGGTTCATACAGCAAATGGGGCAGGTATGCGCATCTCTCATGTTGGTCAGGCATCCCTTCTCCCCAATCATATTTCCACACAATTGCATCTTAGAAATATTCTGTGTGTCCCCTCTGTTACACGTAATTTGCTCTCCGTTCCTAGGCTTACTAGAGACAATAATGTGTTTTGTGAATTTCACCGTTTTCATTTTTTCATTAAGGACCGAACCACGAGGGACGTACTTCTTAGAGGTCGGTGCTGCAATGGTCTCTATGCGCTTGATGTGCCGTCTCCTGTGTCCCCAACCGCGCCACAAGTCTTCACTGGTGTTCGTGTGTCTTCGTCACAGTGGCACTCTCGTCTTGGTCACCCGGCGGTACCTATTGTCCGTCATGTTCTTCATCGCCATGAGCTTCCCTCTATGTCTAGTCCTAGTGATACTGCAGTTTGTGATGCTTGTCAACACGGAAAAAGTCACCAGCTACCCTTTTCTGTTTCCAGTCATGTAGTTAAAACCCCACTTGGGCTTGTGTTTTCTGATGTTTGGGGTCCTGCTCAAATTTCTACTAGTGCTCATGAATATTATGTCAGCTTTATAGATGCTTACAGTCGTTTTACCTGGATTTACCTTCTTAAGCACAAGTCTGATGTCTTTGATGTGTTCTTAAAATTTCAAACACATGTTGAGCGTCTTCTCAGTAAAAAGATTATACATGTTCAGTCAGATTGGGGGGGGGGGGGGGGGGGGTGAGTACCGCAATCTTAGCTCTTTCTTCGAGAAACTTGGGATTTCGCATCGTGTGTCTTGCCCACATACACATCAGCAAAATGGTTCTGCTGAACGTAAGCATCGACACATTGTCGAAACTGGATTAACTTTGCTAGCTCATGCTTCTGTTCCGTTTCGTTTTTGGAGTGACGCTTTCACCACCGCCTGTTTTCTCATTAATAGGCTTCCTTCGCGACTCCTTCACATGAAAACCCCCTTAGAGCTCTTGCTTCATGAGACTCCGGACTACACTTTTCTTAAAGTGTTTGGGTGTGCGTGTTGGCCGCACCTTCGTCCCTATAACAGTCGTAAACTTGAGTATCGTTCCAAGAAGTGTGTCTTCTTAGGGTATAGCTCCATGCACAAAGGGTATAAATGTCTCCACGTCCCCACAAATCGTGTATACATCTCACGTGATGTTGTATTTGATGAGCACGTTTTTCCGTTTGCCGCTTTACCCTCTTCTCCTACCACGACTACACCACCATTGCATTCATCTCCTTTATTGCCTGATCAATTTGTAGATGCTGCACATTCGCCGTTTTTGCTGTCTAACCATGGTGCAGGCACTGGTAGAGGCGCTCGGCTTCATCTTCTTGATGATACATTGGCAGCTGATGCTCCTGTTGCGGCTCCGGACGTCGATCATGTGCCGCCCGTCCCCTGCATGTCCCATGCAGGGCCATTGGCGCGCCCCACTGCTGCTCGGGCCGTGTCTCCTTCGCTGGGCTCGGATCTGGCCTCTCCAGCTGGGCTTTCCTCCCATGGCCCGTCACCGACTCAGTCGCCCGTGCGGTCGCCAGCACGGTCGCCCACACGATCTGCATCGCCTGTGCGAACGTCACTGGATGCCAGTGGGCCGCCTGCATCTGCTACGACACCTCCGCCCGTGTCCCTGCCTGTTGTGTTAGCACCTGCGCCTCCGTCGACCTCCACATCTGCTCCCGCTACGTTGCGTCCTCATACGCGTAGCCGGAGTGGTATCTCTAAGCCACTTGATCGCAAGGATGGCACAGTTGCATGGCTTGCAGCATGCGTCGCCCATGCTGAGTCCGATCCTTCCGCTGAACCCAGACATTTTCAGGCTGCTATGGGTATCCCTCACTGGCGATCTGCGATGGAACAAGAATATCAAGCGTTGCTGAAAAATGATACATGGCGTCTTGTTCCTCCGAAGGCTGGTGTTAATGTTATTGATTCTAAATGGGTATTCAAAGTTAAGAGACACGCCGATGGCTCTATTGAGAGGTATAAAGCTCGGCTTGTTGCTCGCGGGTTTAAACAACGTCATGGTCTTGATTATGAGGATACTTTCAGCCCTGTGATCAAACCCACGACGATTCGTCTGTTGCTGTCCATTGCTGTTACTCGTGGATGGTCTCTTCGTCAGCTGGATGTTCAGAATGCCTTTCTTCATGGAGTTCTTGAGGAATAGGTATATATGCGACAGCCTCCTGGTTTTGTCGATTCTACACATCCTCAGCATCTATGTCGTCTGGTCAAGGCTCTCTATGGTCTTAAACATGCACCCCGTGCGTGGCATGCACGTCTTGGTACTGCTCTTCGTGCACATGGTTTTGTTCCATCGACTGCTGATACGTCACTGTTTCTGCTGCAGCGTCCTACTGTCACTATGTACATACTCGTGTATGTGGATGACATTATATTGATTAGCTCTTCTGTTCCTGCTGCAGATCGTTTGGTGTTTGCTCTTAGTGGTGATTTTGCTGTCAAGGATCTTGGCCGCCTTCATTTCTTCCTTGGACTTGAGGTCTCTCACACAGATTCTGGTTTAACACTCTCTCAGAAGAAGTACTCTCATGATCTGCTTCGTCGTGCTGGTATGTTTAATTGTAAACCAGCTCGTACTCCCATGTCTGCTACTGATAGACTTTCAGCGCTTGATGGAACTCTTCTATCCGCTGAAGATGCCACTGAGTACCGCAGTATTGTTGGTGGTTTGCTGTATTTGACCATCACTCGTCCTGACATCTCATATGCTGTCAACCGTGTCTGCCAGTATCTCCATGCTCCTCGAGAGTCGCATCGGACTGCTGTTAAACGCATCCTGCGTTATATCTCGACGACAGTTTCATTCGGTATGCATATTGGGCGTGCTATGGATGGTGTTCTTTCAGCGTTCTCTGATGCCGATTGGGCTGGTAATCCAGATGACCGGCGATCCACGGGGGGATATGCAGTGTTTCATGGTCCTAATCTGATCACCTGGAGTGCTCGTAAACAGGCCACAGTATCCCGTAGTAGTACCGAAGCTGAGTACAAAGCTGTCGCCAATGCCACAGCCGAGCTCATCTGGGTTCAGTCCGTGCTTCGAGAATTGGGAGTATCTCAGGATCATCCACCTGTTCTCTGGTGTGACAACATTGGTGCCACATATCTGTCATCTAATCCTGTTTTCCATGCGAGAACGAAACACATTGAGGTGGATTATCATTTTGTCAGAGAGCGTGTTACACAGAAGCAGCTACAGATCAAGTTCATTCCTTCAAAGGATCAACTTGCTGATATATTCACAAAGTCATTGCCACAACCTCAGTTTGAGGGTTGTAGAAGCAATCTTAATCTTCTGAATTCTTCAGAGAATGGTTAAGATTGAGGGAGGGTGTTAGACTGTATATATCTCTGTATATTATAGGCTTTGTGTACTTTGTAACCTATAACTATATTGTCTATAAATACAATACCCAGGCCGACCGAATTGGTGTCGAGCCCCAAAACCCTAAACACCTTGTTTGATACCCATATATACAAACTACTTCCTCCGGTCACTTTATATAGGGATTGGAGGAAGTAACATTATATATATAGAGGGGACACACCGAAAATATTTGCAACTTCCAATAAAGAATAAGCTTACATACATATGATAGCTAGGACACAAAAGATGGATGCAAGTCATATAGAGCCGGACAGGACATGGTCAGCGAAAAAGTCATCCACCTCTGGCCACATTGGCAGCTCTCCCAAGTCCAACAAGCTGAGTGGCTCAGCCGCTGAGCAGCACTCAAAGTGCGACGACATCAGGTAGTAGTCGTCGACCCGCGGCGCAGCAAAAGAGAGACCAGGAAACATGCAGTACTCGTCCTCGGGCGGTACACAGCAGAATGGAGAGAACACATCACCGCCGCCGTCGCAGCACGTCTCGAGTGCCAGTTTGTCAGATGAAAGCAGCTTCGAACTCGAGCTCGTGGGGTCAACGATCTCATCGTACTTACCTCCGTTGATCACCGTCTCGAGCGGCTGCTGCTGCCGGAGGACGGAGACGGGTGAGCCGACATGCTGCGACTCATCACTGGACTCCTCGTAAGAGGAGACGAGGGGGTTGTCGACGTCGGGCGAGGCGATTGTCTCGGCGGCGGCGTGAGGCGGCGAGGCAGGGAAGTTGGTGGTCGCCGAAGGCCCGCGGAGCCGGAGCGCGGCGGTGTCGTACACCTTGGCGGCCTCCTCGGCGGTGTCGAAGGTGCCCAGCCACACCCGCGCGGCCTTGTTCGGGTCGCGGATCTCGGCGGCGTACTTACCCCACGGCCGCTTCCGCACCCCACGGTACTTACGCTCCTCTCCTGCCTCCGCAGAGGCTTTCCTCTTGGCTCCCGAGACATGATCTCCTGATCTCTCGCAAGGACCCTCCACCGGCGACACCATCGGCGGCGGCCTTGGCTGCTCGATGCGGACTTCCTCCACGTGCCGACGGGCGGTCAGCCGTGGCGAGTCATCCTCGCCCGAGGAGTCGGTCGCGTCGCGGTCTTCAAAGGAGATGCGGATGAGTCTCGGTAGCGCCATAGACGCTTCGTCTTCCTTCTTAATACTCTGACTCAAAAAATTCCCACCGGCCACAACCATTGAGGTCTCACTTCTCCACCGACTGATCGATCGAGTAGCTGAAGAACACAATACACAAACAAATCAGAACATGGGAAACGAGAATAAGATCTTTTGATGCAAATGGGTGAACGTAGTGAGATTCTAGTAAGTGCTTACCTTGTGCAACCTCGGAGGGAAGATAGAGAGAGAGAGAGAGAGAGTTAGGGGCCAAGATTTTGTAGAGGGGATCAAAGGGAAGTAGAGTGTGGCGTGAGAAGGAAGACGAAGAAGAGAGGGGAGGGGGAGGAGAGGGAGATGATCGTCCTCGATCGTCCAGAGAGAAGAGGAGAAGCCGCTCTCTCGTTTATAGGATCTTCCAACTTAATAGGAAACTGATAAACAGAATTGATCCGTGAGATCTTTTCATTTGAAGAGAAAATCGGAGCCTGCCAAAAGATACAACGAACGCCCGTAGGTACGTGACCATGACGCGCGGGCCCGGAGCCATCGCCCATTCGTTAACTCGCGCACGTAATACGTACGTATCTCTTGGCCTTCCTAATAATCCGCAAATTAAAAGCTGGCGCCTGGCGGTCAAGTTTTTGTGGGGAAACAAATCCTCCAAAATCTCTACCAGAAACCCACTCCACCCTGATCGTCGATCGACATTCAACTTTTATTCTTTCCAGAAAAACAAAACAAAAAATATTGTACGTACGTGCATGATCTTACTGAGTACTCCAGTAATAAAACTCGATGTGGTCTATAAGAGCTAGCGGCAGGCGACAAGGCAAGAGACGATGATCGAGAGGGAACGACGACGAACAAAGATGCCGAGGCGCATCGGGCACAAGATACCGGACAGAAAGGAGCCGGCGGCGGGCGCCGCCAGCGGATGGGACAAATTCAGGGCGTGGGAAAGGTGCAAACTGGCCTTACGCTGTGTTTCTTCCTAGCTACTACTTGGTTTTGGTTCATGCATGCATGCATGATGGCGACATGAGAGTCGAGACGCGACGATGGGAGTGTGTGTGTCTCACTCTCACCCGGTTGGCTCGTACGTCCGGTTGCGCTCATTCTAATTTGGAGCTTCACAGACATGATTGATCGATCAATGTCTGATGATATGAGGATGATCGAGATGTCACTCGGCACCTACACAAAACATGTATTTTATGTCATTTCAGTGTGTTCGGAGGCAGGTCTTGTATTGCATAAGCGGACTCTTGCGCGATGTTAGGAGGATCGAGGGGTGGGAGGTGGAAGAAGAGGGGATGAGGAAAGAGAAGGGGGAATGTTTGGATACTTGTGGAACACGAACTTGCGGGGCCAGGCTCTAAAAGCTTTGTCCGTCTGAGTATTTCAGGTCGAAGGAACAAACATAGACTTTGAGAGGCGGCGATATATTGGATCCACCGGGCCTCACGTGGGGGGTCCACGTGCCCCTTACCATGTGTGGGTCCCGCGTCGAGGCTTTGACGTCCTTCTCGGCCGTGTCATGTGCCCTCCGAAAGCTTCTCAGTGAAATGCAACTTTTGTGTGCCCTCTCGTCTTTGGATACTTATTTGTTTTAATTAAAAAAACATAAATGAAATACCAACTGGCTATGCACACTAAGTTAATAGGACAATCATAATGACGATATGATAATAGCCTGAATCAATCAGAAACTATAGATACGTTTGAGAGCTATCAGACCCAACTTAACGTCGATAAAGCTAACCAATTAGAGTTTCGACACGGTAACTTGATATGATAATAGCATGAATTAATCAGACAAATAAAATGAGAAATAAACAAAAAGGAAAAAAAATACTTTAATAAGCAACCTCTACTACTACCTACCAAAGACTCTCCTAGAGAAGCTAATAGGGCTGCTCATTGTTTAGCGAGTCATCCAGAGGGTCCTTTGTCGGTTGTCTGGCATGAGGAAACCCCTGACTTTCTTGTAAGCACTCTTGCGGACGATGTAACTATAATTAATGGGTAAAGGCGGCAAGTTTCAGACGCACTCTTTCCCTAACCAGGGTATCGAAAGGGACTGGCAGGGTTTTAATGAGGCGGCTTGCTGACCTAATATAGATGGTGTTAAATTTTAAAAAAGAAACGCAAAATGAAAAATAAAATAAAGGAAAAATAAAAAGGAACTCGCCACAAATGGCCTGGCTTGTTAAGTGAATACTCGAGGCGGCGCAAGTCTACGGGCCCGCTGAAGGCCACAAAGTGATACCCACCCACCGGCCAGCAGACCTTCTTCCTCGGCGAACACGACTCCCCTCCGGCCCTCCCCCTCCAAACCGCGTCTTCGATTGCCGTCAGATGGACTACGAATTCCGCGCCCGATCGGGCTCCGGATCCTACGCCGCCGCCGCCGGAGGAGGCGGATCGTCCCTCTACCCCCGCGTGGGCCAGCCCTCCCACGCCGCCGCACCGCAGAGGGCCGCGCCGTACCACCACGTTACTGCATCTCCCTCATCCCCTGCCGCCCCGGCTCCCGCTCCCTCCTCCTCCTCCTCCTCCTCCTCCTCTACATCGAGTAATCCCCTCTGCCCTTTTATTTACCCTAAACCTGAGATTGTTTTACCTCAGTTTTTTTAATTTGACTTTAACCCCATCATTTTCTATAAATAATACTGTAGCTTCCCTATGTCTATGTGTGCCGAAATTTTCTTAGCTACTCCCCCGTCCATAAATAAGTGTCTCAAGTCTCTCAAAAAGAAGATGTATCTAGACAGTAGTACTTTTCCCCAATTTAATCAGTTATTATACACATTATTAACCTAGTATAAAGTCAGTTTTTTTAGTCGTGCTTAAGAAGATCATGAAACAAAATTGGGAGAAAGTGGTTGGACTTTGAATTTGTATACGAGACCCGTTTAATGCTCAATGCCTTCTTATATCCGTTTCTCTCTTGTCACCATGCCAGACTAACAAACTGCTCAATTCTGTGCCCTTTTGTCACCAACAGGTCATGATTTACTAACGTTATTCATTGTTGTGCTGCAGTGGGCATACAAGTTGTTATAAAGCCAGAATATCGGATAACCCCTCCCGTAAGTTATATCATCCATTACTCGATTATTACTTTCATGTTTTCTTATGCAAGACAGCAATCTGCTTTCGTGTCCCCCAAAAAAACTATATTGACTGCAATGCCACGGATTTCAGTTTTATTTCTGCGTTGTTAAGAGTGTTCCTCCATACAGAATGACTTCTTCTCTATGTTTTAGCCACTTGCAAAAATGTTGTATTGCTATTGCCACTCATTCTTCTTGGGGTTTCTGACAAGGAATGAAGAAAGTATGGTGCATCTCAGCAAGAGATGTTGGTTCATCATTCATCGTGTCTTGCTTTGTGTGCTCAGTTAAAGCATGGAAATACATCAACATATACAAATGATAGCATCATTCCAGGAGTCACCTTTAGCTGTCTAATGACAATGAGCATAATTCATGATCTTCTTAAGCACGACAAAAAATAAAGATTTGTCCCTTTGATCCGACTCACATGCCGTAGACAGCCTAGGTTTTGATAACTTTTGTGGGGGCATCTCAGCTCAGGTTTTCCTGATGTACCATTGCCGTGGTTAGCAGCCTATTGGTCTTGGTCATATACATGGTGCAGGTTGTTCCATGCTGATTGAATTTCTAAACAGTGAACACAAAACAGTGCACATTCTGTTGAAACTCCAAACGAACACATGTGTCTAAGCAAAATATGGACATAATGGCCGTGTTGTATTCGTTATGATTTACAATAGAAAATTTGCATGCAATTACCGTAGTTAATTTATTTTAATTGCTTGGCCAATCCTTGCTATTTGTCATTACTTGAGACCTTGACTATAGAATGTTTGTTAGACCATTTATGAGCTGAAATCTGTGAGAACGGGTTTCCTTTTCTTTAAAGCTCGTCTTATTTTGTTCTTTTTCTAGAGACATATATCACTATTCTGCAAACTTGTAGTATGATTTATGCAAGGCATATTTTCCTTACTAAAAGGCATGCATTGTTTTATTTGTTATGCTTCCCACTCGGTATTTGGAGAATTTGCTTTAACGATTGTTTATCTTTGCAGCCTCAGTTGGCCCCACAGATGGAAGAAATTCCTCGCAGCATCTTTAACTTTGATTTTGAGTATGAAAGAAAGATTCTTGCCGAGGCAGAGAAGGAGAACCCAAACTGGGGTGAGTATGTAGTAAAAAGGCAGACACCACCACCACCACCATCACAACAACAACCACAGACGCCAAGAGGGCCAAGACACACAACTCCCACTACTTCTACGGTAAACAATATTTCTTGCATCTTCCTCCTCTCACCCTCCCTCCTCGTTTCCGCCTAAGGAGCCGTACATCAATATGGTGAAATCATATATTGTAACTAAAGTAATATTTGCAGTTTTCTCAAAGGAGCAACACCTTTTTTCCCTGTCTAACAAACTGTGTTAATCATGGTGACAGTTTTACTTGTTACACTATTACTCGAAGTCTCTGTCAGATCGAACTCGAAGCCCCATTGTCATGTGCATCTAAATTACATTTTGCTTGAAGTCTCTATCGGCTCAGACTTGATGCCAGTTTTATCTAGTTGACTTATTTTTGTGGGTCTTCATATATTGATTTTCCGTGAGGCATGTTGTCAGTAAGCCCAAACCTTAAGTTATGTAGCGCAGTCCATGTTGTTCGTTGGAGCTAAATTTGACAGTTGGAGTGAGACTTGGTACCATGATTCTACAACTTTGTCTTGTTTTGAAAGGTTGCTTTTTCTACTTTAAATAGTTCAGTTCAAGTGAAAGTCTTTCATGTACAGTTATTTCTGATAAATTTATATATTATGTTGGGTGCTGGTATACTTCTGTTTTAGCTGACCCTTTGATAAATGTTGTTCAAAAGGAGCATGTTCTATCTAAGCTGTTAGCCATAATTAATGTATGGAACTTTATTATCTGAGACTGAGAGAGACCATCCATCAGTTACATTTATCTTTACAAGCTCTCTTTCATATGTGTTCCCTTTTGCATTTATCCATCCGTACCTTAAGTGAAATTCATGGTACTTCTGTTCTCCGAAAGGCATTTGTGATTCCGTTATCATGCATGTCATGGTACTTCTGTTCTCTGAAAAGGCATTTTGTGATTCCGTCATCAACTTATCATGCAGTTCATGGTACTTCTGTTCTCCGAAAGGCATTTTGTGATTCCGTTATAGGTTCCTCGCCTCCTATGCATCCTTCCAAATGATAAATACTTGCGAGATGTTTATAACAGTTGGGTACCTTCTCAAACTCTATTAACAATAGAGTATCTCTGAATCCTTATTTCGTTCTGTTTTGGCCTTATGCAGGCTGCACCAGGGGATCCAGTTGTGGAGAAGTATATGTCCATGGGTCTTGGACGTGAAGCTGTGTCATTTGCTGTGTTAAATTATGGAGATAATCCAACAAAGGCATGCTCCTTTCCTCTTGTTTGTCTTGTACTTCGCAAATACTATCTTTCATCATCTTCAACTACAAAAAGATATGCTCTGCTACTCAAAATGTTTGTATAAGACTTGAATATCTGCATACAGCTGATCGCTCTTAGAATTTGCAGTCAGTTTGATGCACATTTTGTACTGTCGTGGTATTCTCAAGACATATGCCATGTGGTGGCAACACCTCCGTGATTCCTACTCCTCACCTTTTGTAAGCCACCCCATGGCATCTGTCTCGAGAATACCACGGCATGTACAATGTACTAATCAATGGGAGAGCTATACTATGTTTGCTGTTCTCTCGGCCTAACTTTCTGAAATTGTTGTCCCTGTGGTGGAAAAAACTGCTTGTTTATTCACTATCCCCTTGCCCAAAATATTGAAATGTACAGTCAGCGATTGTTCTAGAGTAAAATGGTTTTCTATCTGGACAAAAGCTGTAAATTACATAGTTTAACATGTGGTAGTTGTATAGTAGTCGAATACCTCGGAAGAATTTGTGTTATGTTGATTAATTCAGCAGCACGAACTTTAGGACAATTCTCTCTGCCTCTTGTAATGTGGGCAAAACTGGCAAGTATCAACATGTTGTTACCTTTTGTCCTCCAGGTGAAGGAGTTTGTGAAGTCCTACAACGCTCTCCACGAGATGGGCTTCACCACCCCGAACGTCTCCGAGCTGCTGGCGATCAACGACAACGACCCTGACAAAGTTATCCAGCACTTGCTCAGCACGAAATAGAAATAGTCAGCTGCTCCACACATGTACAGCAGGGTCCCATCCTATGCTGCTCAGCCAGCATTGTACCAGATTATGCATGCAACTTGTAAAACGGTTTTACACCGCGTCAGCTGCTGTGCTAGGTAGCGGCGCATTAACCGATTGACAATTGCCATGGTGGCGTGTAACGATCTTACGTCACAGTAGTTTATTTTTCTGGATTTTGTGTGTATGTATTCTTGTGGAAGATGCCACGCGTGACCTGTGTGCGTGAGCTTGTGGTCGTTGTGTTAGTGGATCGTGCAAAGTCTGGTGCATCTTAAAACACTAGTATAGTTTTTTTTATAAAAGTTCTGGGCCTGATCTCTTATTTAGTTCCGAGTCTGGATTTTATCTATACAAATATGTCAGGAACTTATGTTTTCATCAGTTACAAGGACGTAAACTTAAGAGAAGCCACCATTATGCATTTGTATTAAGACCCGTAAGCAAACTTCTCTTTTTTCTTTCTTTCAAATGACATAGCATACAAACCCGCAATTTTTCATGTCAACAATATTTTGAAACTGCAATGCTCAGATTTTTTGGGGGTGTTGTAGATCTTAAAATTTAGGATAATAGTATTTATGTGTGAAATCTTCATTTTATATATTTACGGTGCACAGAAAAATTTGGACTTGTCTAAAACAGTGAAGTTACTTGTTGACTTGCAAAGTTTCAGATTTTATGTTATGCCGCTCGGGAGAATCTCAACTCAGAAAACGATGGTCAAGATAGGGTCGTGTTATAACTATCATCATGGTGGTCACACACTCTGTTCCGTTCTTGGTTTCACGCGCGTCGGTGTCCGAGTCCGACTTGAGCTGCACGGGGCATGCATGCGTGGGGGATCCTTGACAAATAAATACGTACACAGTAGGCGAACGGCGAATTGAGTAGTAAGCAGGACACACCAAGGTATCTTAACAAGAAATCATTGTGTCTGATTGTGGACTACAAGATCCGTTAATTTCACTATTACGTGATGCCTAAAGATCACATAAAACAATGGAGCTGTTTTTAATCTGCGAGGGCAACTAGAAGCAGAAAAATTGGTTTATGTCTGAAAACTGCCATGTTATTATTTACCCAAGTAAAGCCACAGTTTGCAAATGAAGGATATTGCAGTGAAGGCCGAGAAGGTCCACATCTTGATATCTTTACTCTTCAGTACATGGTCTTGCATCGGAGTCAATCCATAGGTAAGTGATGATGACTAGAGAGCCGCAAATAATTGTAGCTTGCCACTACACGAGCTAAAATATTGCGAGAATTCTGATTCACCTCTTTGCGTTCCTGAACCTGATTATGTGTCATGGTTTCCTCTCTGACTGGATGCCTTCTACATTATTCTCACTTGTGTCGTCGAAAACATCAGTGGATTCTATGTCCCTGCTTATGATAGACAGTCCTCACTGGTCTCTGGAGGGCAAAGGCTCGAGCATTTTTGAACTGCAGCTCCAGCATTGAAGTGGAACACTTCTCCTCCTAATATCATGAGTATGATCAAGACCCAGAGCTGCTGATATAAGAAATACTACTAGAGTGGTAATGTTCTAGACTGCAATCAGTAAGTTCTCTTTGCTAATTTTACTTGAGTCTCCACGTTGCTCTACATTGTTTGAGATGCCCAACTATTATTTCCATGTCTTCGAACATTATTATTACCTCTGCATATGTACACGGTTGTTCTTATGTTTGATGCCTTTTTATGTGATAAATTATTTTGTCAAAAGATCCTCTTTTGTGCGGTATGCTGGAAAAGATCGTTGTCATGATACTTTGAACACACATTATTATTGTGTGGCATCCCCAGAACTTACTTTGTGTAATTACACGACGTAATTTTTTCTTCTCCTGATGCAATGCAAGGGCATGTTTACTAATACAATATAAAAATACAGTATAATGATCATAGGCTCACATGTCAGATTCTTGTTAAGTCCCTATATCAATGCTTTTGACTAGTTGCAACTAATTAGACCGAGGCTAGATGCAAAAGATGTTTTATTTCCGTGTTTTGTGCATTTTTTGCACCAAACGGGTGTTATATGCAATTAGATTCGGGGCGCGGCTTTCCACACGCCACCTGGTTTTAACATAATTATTAGTTCTTTGAGTCGCTGTTATTGTAATATTGACAACATCGAAATAAAATAGTCTAAAAAAACCAATAGATATAGATGGCAACGTGGACAAACATGTAGAAATGTAAACAAAATGCTGATAAGTTAAATTCATTCCTTACCATAGAGTTTTACATCGGTACAAAATTTGAGCATTTAAATATTTTACTACATTACAATAAGAGATTAAACAATCTCACTTACAACTCATTCTTGTTACTCGACATAATCTAACTACATAGTAGGCACAACTTGTTCGATTGAGAACATCTAAGGATTCTGTGCACCATGTCCTTCAATAAGCTCAAGTCAACCAAATGTCTGCAATCGGATTACAAAGATGTCAAGCAATAAATTATAATCGGTTCATGAGACAATTGACTAAACCGAGAAGGGAAATGGGCAAAATGAATTAACATAATTCGGTTCTGTGCAGAATTCGAATAATGAAAAAAGATAATAAAACAACACAACAGCTATGAAACACATAACACATGAGTAGCCAGCAATAGTATTTGGAGAAAACCTAAATAGGTAGAGCAGGATATAACAACACAATATATATAATGATAATCACCTAGGACACAAAGTAAATGAACAACAAGAAAGAGCTTGAAGGAATCCTACAATGTGCAAAAAGAAAGTTCAATCGGAGTGGTACTAACAACGGTGCATATGTAGGGTGGCATAATATAAATCTTTCATACACCAGGACTGCAATAAAAGCAGTGATAGCTCATCTAAATATTGTGCAAATTGGTGTTATTTTTAGACTAATCATTCATATATAACCTAAAAAAAGTATTCCATACAAGGAGTGACGGTTTGATGGAAACACAAAATTCTTCACAACAAATAATTGACGGACAGGCATTCTAAACCTGTTGTACCCAAACACATGTATCTTAATTAGAGTGTGAGAGGGCGTACAAATTACGCAGACAGAAGAGGAAGTAAGAAATTAAATGATAAATGGATGTGGTGAATTCAAGATAAATAAGTTCACTTTGGCAAAAAAAACATAGACCATGACAGTACAACAGGTTCATCGATGGATTAATATATCAAGAAAGATCATGATAAGAATACTGTCATGGAATTGTCTCAGAGAATGGAACCATAAATGGATGGTCAAATCACGTCTTCTGTAGACCAAAAACAACTTCTATTCAATCCCTAATTAATTAGCAAGCAGCCAGAATAAGGGACATAATAGTCCTGTGCAAAAGGCTAAGATCCCATACCAGAGTAGAAGATCCCAAATCAAATAGTTGATGTGTAAAATTATTCCAAAGAATCAAGAAAAAAAAGATAAACTCTATATTCAATCCCTAATTAATTAGCAAGCAGCCAGAATAAGGGCCATAATAGTCCTGTGCAAAAAGCTAAGATCCTATACCAGAGTAGAAGATCCCAAATCAAATACTCCCTCCGATCCTAATTAATGGTCGCAGGCTGTACACCCATTTCTACATGTTTAGTTCATTTTCCACGTCCATTAAAACGGGTCAGACGGAGTAGTTGATGTGTAAAATTATTCCAAAGAATCTAGAAAAAAAAAGATAAACTCTATATTTCCAGTCTTTAACGCATCCATTCCTTGGGCTTAAGCATTGTTGAGCTTGACTTGTTCTAGCATAAGCCATCTAGTAGGCATCTTTAGCATTCTAAGCAGTCTCCTTCCTATACGCATAAAGTTTAGTTATATTAGGGTTCATCTCTTTTTCTCATTACAGTAAAACAATGCAATACTCAAATCCATACCAGGAGGAGGGGCTCAGCGAGCATGAATGAGTGCGTTGGTTGTTGTCACTTTGCCTCCCTGGTCTCCAACCCTCCATCATGGTCGATGATGAGGCGGCGTAGGAGGGTCCACAGTGAATACTATAAAACCAATAACATGCAGAAACAAAGATGATTCTTACTATTCAAAAATAAAATATGGCCAATATTATCCTAATTTACAATAAAGGACTTTAGCAATAGTATACTAAGTAACTAACAGTATCCTAGCTGAGATGTGTAGCAGAAATGTTAGGGGCGCAAAAAGCTAACTCAACAATGAAGGAAATATATCTCTTTGAGAAAAGCATTATATTTCCACTTCTTCCCAAGTTTCAAGATGATAAATTTTTTTATTAACTTAACGATGCACGCATTCAATCAAGCAGCCATGAAAACCGTGTACGTGCAAGAAAGCTACATCTAGAAGAAATATATCTTTACAATAACCTAAATGCTATGTACAGGTACGGAAATTATCATGGAAGCTATGTTCACTTATAAGACGCAACAACGGGGATTCAGGAACCAACCTTTTGTAAAATTTATGTTAATCTCTGTTTGAAGCTGCGTATACACTAATACTATTGAAGTTACCAATTAGCAAATTGAATATTAGGATGCACTGTAATACTGGGATTGCATGCCTGTACATAGCAGGTACAAATCAAATATGGAAAAAGGTTGGTTCCTATCTGAGCCCATGGATATTAACTTCCAATCATACTATCTGAGCCCATAGCACAGCACAGACACAAGAATGATCCACAACGTACTCTTCTTTTTATTTGATAATAGAACAGTTAAATTTACATTTATACCCAGTCAATTCAATGTTGCATGTTCGACCGTTATTCTAATGATTCTTGCCTATATTCTAAGTTTTCAAATTTTATTTGATATGACACAGAGGTGGCTACAGATATTTATTTTAAAGTTCGAACTCTAAGCAATTGAAACTCTCTATGTAACCATTTCACTTATAGGCTGAACAACAAAATCAGATCAGGTTACATATATCCTTTTTCTGTACATACACTCTATTTTGTAAACCTGTGAGACCAAAGTAAAATGGACATAGCATATAAAAAACAGTATCATCGCATATGCTGCAACACACTGATTTGTAAAAAAAGCTAACTACTATCCTGAGATTTCCACAAACAGAAAGGTTCAAAAAGAATGTTATGCAGAACTCCACCACGGGCCTAAACATGGCTCTAAACAGATTGCAACACACTGTTTGGCTGTTACAGTAAAAGTTGCCCTAGGAAGTGCAAAGGAAGCACCATTCAGTGGTAGATGCACTCAGTCTTCAAATGACCCTTCTTATATTACCACCAATGTACAACCATAAAATAAGAGAGTATAGAAGTTTTGACACTAAGAACTGCTATGTAGAACATCTCAACATGTATGCTCCTGTCAATTTAGAAAAGCAACAGAAAACATCAATGTTTCGTACCTAGCTTGCAGATCGCTGCACAAAAAGGAAAATAATTATCTGCACCGCGAGCAGATCTTCACCGCAACAGAAAAACATCAATGTTTCTTTCTTATATGAACAAACTTGAGATGGTCCTCTTGAGTGTTGATCTTACAAAAACAAATTTGTTCCTTCAGGACCATGAGCATGATATTAATATCTATATCTAGCCATTGCTGGTCCAGTAACCACTTATGAAACGAACATACCAAAATAGAACTTATTTTCTCAGCATTTGCAGAGCACTGAACATGGGACTGCAGTATTGTATATTCTAAATAACATACCACTATACAAAGTAGAATTTCGCATGTCAACCTTTTCAATGCCAAGCTAGCTAATCAATTTTACACGGCTAGACTTGCCATTCACTTATGTCCTGGAAGGAGAGATGATAGCGGTTCAGAAACAGAGAAATGTGATAATAGTATCCTAATTTCGCACATATAGCAACATTATCTTGCAAGACTTTCCTTATCTCCATGTACATACTTGATATACGTCCATGTGGAATATCATCATAAGCATGTGATTATCATAGCCTATATAGAGAATTTGTTGTAGCAGTTAACCTGCTTCTAAGTAGCTCTACATGTTGCCACTCTAGAATAAGGGAAGCTTTAATCATGTGTAGCCAATGAAGCTATTACTTTTGCACTGGATGGAAGCACTAAACATTTAAGCTCTATACCTAAGCAATAGTTATTCCTAAGCACTCCTAAAAAGAAGCAGTAAGAGTTTATTACCTCTAAGCGTGGTAATCTTTGTAGAAGGAAAGATGGTGCCAATGTCTTTTGCCCTAAGCAACCTGAAAAATAAATGCACATAGGAACATGAGTGGAGAGAAATAAAGTACGAAAAAGAGGGAAGACATGGTACAACAACTACACATGTCGGGAAAATACAGGGCCTAATGCAATGCGTTGCCACCGCCTAAGCATCCAAGGCGAGACGCCTTAAAAGCATGAGAAACGTAACTTGAAGAACCGGAGTAGAGCACAACTCCTTAGAGGCGCTCTCGTGCAAAGAGGAAGGAATAGAGAGAGAGTACCTGAGCGAGTGAGGGAGACAGGAGCACACCTCCGGTAGCACATCGAGGAAGACATGGAGGAACAGAGCAGCAGCAAACAAACCTCTTGGGTCGATGTGCCTTCTTCCTACCGCCTTCTTCTCCTTCTTGGGTCGGGGCCGGATCCGGGCGAGCTGAGCACGGCGGCGGCGAAGGCGACGGCGAAGGATTTCTGACCCGGAGTGAGCATGACCGGTGGGCCAAAACATAGGGTCAACGCACGAACGGACGGTGGAGATCGGCCCGTGGCAAGGATCCGACGGCTCAGAACGCACCAAAGATGTCTTTTAGATTTTCTCACTCTTCAACACCGCCGTCTGGATTCGCCGCCGCCTCCACCCGACCGCCGCCTGCTCGGCTCCGACGACGACCAGCTCCAAATGGCCTCCGTCCGCCCACGCTCCCTCGCCTCCTCGGTCTCGCCCAAGACCGGGCACCCCGACCTCCTCAGCCGGGACGAGCTGATGGACCTATTCCATAACTGCATCAAGCTCGCCTCAGAGAGCGTACGTACCTCTCTCTCTCTCTCCCTCTCTCTCTCCCCACCGTCTCAAAACCCTAGACCACCATGCCTGTCGAGACAACATTGCCAAATTGAAACTATGGAGATCCCGGAAGCGTGATTTTGTGACACGAGTAGGTGATTCGAGCACAAGTATCCCGGAAGCGTTGGGGGGCACTGATGATAAAAGATGGCTGCGGCTGTGGCTGTGGCAGAGGCCTTGTCCTAACAAATTACGGATGTTTGCTTGGAGACTAGCTCACAATTCCTTAGCTGTTCGTGCTAACTTGACTCAGCGAGGAATGGTGCTAGAGGACACAAAGTGTTTGTTGTGCCACAGAGCAGAGGAGGATGGGAGTCACCTTTTTTCTCAAATGCAAAGAAGTGAAGGAGGTATGGAAGGAGCTGAATATGTTGGACATCAGACAAAAACTGATCCGATGTGCTGGGGTACAAGATGTACTGGATGAGCTATGGAAACTTGAAGAGACCAAACGAGTTGAGATCATTGCCATGTGGTCGAGTTGGTGGAATCAGAGAAATAGCGTTCGTGAGGGCCGGAACAGACTGGCAGCTTCTGAAGTTGCTTATTGTGCTCGCTGCTTAGCAGTGGATAGCATGTTGTACTGCAAACCTGTCCGACAACAAGCTGCACATCCTCCAGATAAATGGGAACCACCTGAAACTGGTACCTTCAAATTTAATATAGATGGAGCATATAAAGCTGGGGATCAGCAAGGGGGATGGGGAGTTGTGGTGCGTGACAACGATGGCCAGATCATTTCGGCAGCATCAGGTTGCTCCGAAGGCATACATAGTGCCTTCATGGCTGAGCTGAAGGCGTTAGAAGCAGCCATCAACTTGGCTTCAAGTCTGGGAGCGATCAGAGCTGTTTTTGAGACTGATACACAACTCCTGATGTTTGCAATGAACAATTCTGCAGCTGATCTGTCCCCTGCAGCTCCTATCATCGAAGATCTGAAGCAACAGTGCAAAACTTGGTTCTCCAAATGTTCCATAATTAGTTGTAGAAGGGGAGTAGATGGTGTTGCACATGCTTTAGCTAAAATTGGTTCATCTTGTGAACCTGGCTTGATGAATGTGTGGGAAACAGATGTCCCAGCGAATATCGATGTCCTTGTAGTGGGTGATTTGCCTAACAGTCAGTCATAATGAAGCTATGCTTTACATGTAAAAAAAACCCTAGACCATGAGCTTAATTTTATCTCTCATGCGAAATTTGGCAGAAAATCAACCAGAAGAAGGCGTGGGAGCTGGGGCTCATCGACCACCTCAGGGAGATCATCCAGGAGGAGACCAACTTCCAAATAGTACGTGCGTGCGTGTTGAGATGTTCCATTTTCAGTCTTCATTAATCGGAGATTTTGTGCTTCCTTTTCTTATAAAATGTGTTTGGGGGGAAACGGAAACCACATCTCCAGGCTAGCTGCATTCTAGAGGCGGCCGTGAAGATCTATTCACTGCGTGTGGACTCGGTGCACTCGGAGGCCTACAATGTGCTCGGTCGGATCAACCGTGCCACTACGAGGGAGCAGCAGGGTATGCAATGCAGTTGTAATTGGGGGATACCTTGTCTGAAAATATAGCTCTCTGTTCACATTTTAAAATTATAAGCTACTGCATTCCATTGTCCTGATTTGGTACGTGTCACTCAAGATTTGGGAGGAGACGGCGATGCACGAAAAGAAGAAGACATCAGCGAGAAGGATGCTGATAAGATGGTACATACATATCTTGAGCTGACTTTCTTTACTTCACCTAGTATTTCGTATTTTGCTAATGCTTTTTTGCCTGTGCAGAGCTCACCTGCTCCAACATTGGTGTCCTCGTTTGAAGCTCTTAATGTGACGAAGTTTGATGGTATGCTCTTTGTGCTTCTGTAAACCATGCATATTGATTCCAACATGAGGCTTAAGGTAATTTTATCTGCAATTCTAGTTGCCTTCACGGTGGATCCTCTATACCATCAGACCACAACTCAGCTTGACCAAGGTGGAGCCAAGGGTCTCTTATTGTACAATCTTGGAGTATATGGAAGTTGTCGTGTGCCTTTTGATTTGTTTGAAGTACCAGAAAAATGTATCTTATCTGATATTCAAGAGAAGGCTGAGCTGATCGATCTTTCATTTGCTAAAGGTAAGAAGCAGTCTGCTATATATGTATCTTCCTTACATGTTGCTTCCAATGGGTTTTCAGCAAGTTGCTACTCATTGACAGAACAAATCGAGCAAATGATACTCCACATGCATCTATGCAATGATATCTCTCCTACCTTGAGGGATATAGTGGCTCAGTTTGATGAAGAAAATAAAAGGCCACCACATGATGCATCTTCCGGTCAAATGCCAGCGAAGGAAGATCGAATGGTTGACAGCAAGAATGATGGCAACATGCAACCTGATTGTGATGCCTACGAGGATTATTCCTGTTCTGTTCATAGAATGTCCACTTTTAGGGTAGTACAGAAGCAATTGTTTCTGTCGAGTCACATTTGTTGTTTGTTAAACCTCAAGAGTTTCAAACCTGATTCTCTGCTTGTTTTGATTATATTGGTATAACAGGGAACTGATGAGTACACTTTTCAGGACCCTGATGGTCCTGATGTGGACGAAAGCTTCAAGAAAATTGTCGACTTTTTGTCACTTGGCATCCGGGTCTCTTCCAAGACAAATGCATGGGTAGGACCCGAGTACTGGAAATATCGAAATGTTAAAGGTAAATATGGGCAGTTGATCCTGTTTTTATTCCATTTCAGAATGGCTTATATAATGTTTGAGTTTACATTCATCTAGATCTCGAGCCTGCCCGAACAAAAAAGACCAAGATTAAAAGAGGCAAAGAGGATCTTGATATTGATTTCACCAAAGCGTTGGAACATGAGATGGGAAATGTGTTTGCACCTCCCAAGAACCCGAAATCATTGCTGCTGCCTGCTAATAAGGGTAGCTGCAACAATAAACTTCCGGGGGATTGTCATTACCAACCTGGACGCCTTGTTAAATTATTTCTTCTTCCAGATGTTTTGGTAATGCTAAAATTTCATGAAAATTATTCTTGATATGGACATATGGGTGGTTGTAATAACTATTGATATTTCTTGCAGTGTCTGGCTCGGAGAAGAAGAAAACCACCTGGTAAGTTTCTTTCAGTAAGTTTTGTAGTGCCAGGCATTTTTTAGAAGTCCCTGGTAAGCATTGTAGAACTTTCTAGGCTCTGTTGCACAATCCAAGCAAGGTTCAACTTATTATGGGCATTGGCAGATGTTTTGGTAGGCTCCTATTAGCAGTACTGCTCAGTTTGCAGTTGGTGAACTTTGTTGTGCTGAACTATAATTTGCTGCGGAGATACAGCCACGAAAATAAGATAAAGTTAGTTTTTAAAAGGTGAAATAGGAAAAATCTGAATAGATGAATGGAATTATCATAATCCATCGCAATGCCAAACAGAGTCGTGTTCTCATACAAGGTTAAGTCTTCATGGGTACCCAGTGCCAGTATTCCTATTGATGTGATTTACCCAAAAGAATGCTGGTAACCATGGTACCTTTGACCCCTTTCTTATAGATGATTCAAGGGACAATAACGATGCCTTTATGTCATCCGGACCTTGGGATGCTGATAACTTGTGCAGCGGTCATGTCGATGAAGGGAATGCTGGCAGCGATACAGAAGAGCAAGTAAATCGTACTACTAAACCAACACAGGTGCATCCATCGAGCGATACTGTGATTCAAATCTACATTATTTAGTTTCCGTTAATAGGTAGATGGTGGTTTCCGTCTCCGTTGAGCAATTCTGTGATTCAAATGTGGATTGCAACAACCAAATACAAATAGTACATACATATGCCCTGATTAATTGAAAACTCCGGGATTGCTGAGCGCAGTGCAACTGTTCAAGAACATGTTTAAGAAGACAAACAATACAATCCTCGCAGAAAATTTATGAAACTCCCGTGTCCATCCCAAATTGACAAGCCTACATTAATAATTTCATTCATAGTAGTACACTACATACATATGAATCTGAGTGGCAGGAGCAAGCAAGCAAGCGACTAGTACCATCATACAAGAAGTGCAGCAGCAGCGGAAAGCAGCATCCGGGAATGGAGCTGCCCTCCGGCCTGCGGGTGGGTCCCGGACAAGAACCCGTAGTGCCCAGCCGGGGGCCGCGGTGGCCGAAGAGTGTAGCAGGACGAAGACGATTTCGCCAGACTCGAGGAAGGCTGGATCTGGTCCGTTCGTCACGGAAGGGACGAATTTTGACGGTGGCTTTCAGACTTGCTGAGCTAGAAATCTTGGACGTTTATATACAGGAAAAACTATTGTTCCATGCTGATTACTCTAACAAGTCTGAAATGGACTAATCTGTTCTTTGATTGTCGTTACCATTTACTTCCGGGCCTCGACTGTTCAGATCTGAGACTGATGCCTCTTCCCATTCTGAATCATAGATGGATATGCAGTATGACAAGGTATCGAAACAAGTTGATGTTCATGCCTTAAAGGAGGTGCTCTGGAGTCACATTCGTAGATCTGCCGAGACTGATGATCTGGTATGATTACTTTCATAAAATACTTGTCATTTTTTAAAATCTCTGGGTCCTCGTTTAGTAGAAGAAGTTGCGGGACACAATAATTCAGTCACTTTTACCGATTGCAACAATTTCCTCTTTCATTGACAAGACGGCATTTCGTAGACAAGTAGTATTTGGTGTATCACCAACTGTGCTGCTGTAATCTAATGTCTACCAAGTAACAGCCATTTACTCGTCCAGGACTGTTTTCTGAGGGCAAGTTGTTTGACATTTTGGATCTGCGTTTTAGCATTTCTTGACATGTTTATATTTTCTAAAAGATATTATATTTGTTTCCGGCATTCTGTAACAATCGATATTCACACCTGATTGGTCAACAGGTGCGCCTGACCAAGGTACTGTGCGATCTTCCATCATGCAGCAATTCGACGCCGCACCTTTATTTAATCTGTCTCCTGCATCTGGCAAATGAACACAGCTTGAAGCTGCGTGACCGCCTGACCTTGGATGAGATCGACATATACAACATCCCGACTTGTGTCCCTGTCCTTTGCTGTTAGATGTGTTGTTTAGGTGTTGTGTTCTGTCACGTAATAATAGTATAACCTATGCGGCTGAGTGTAATTTAACTGATGTCGCCTCTGGTCGAGAGATTATTTTTGTTGTTATGGTGTGATCGGTTATTTTGTAGCCTCCTAGTGGTTGGTGTGGCTTCTGATGAACATCAACATAGAGTGCAGTTTTTTGTGAACCTTTTAGCCAATAGTAGATGATTATCTGGTCGGCCCAAAAAAATTGACTTCACTATCAAGACGAGGTTGTACCCTAGCCCTGCGGTTTTGTTTTGGTGGAAAGATGGTTTGCTTTAGAACAAACTAGAAGAGGCAGGCGCGAATTTGCCGCTCCCGTTTTGTAGTAGTAAAAATAAAAATTAGCGTTCATGACTGAAATCATTTTAAGTATGACAAGATTTTTATAGGTGGGTGGCCAACACACCGCTTATGCCTCAAGAAATTCATCTTCCAAGTTGACGCAAGCGCTCCCTTGCACATCACACCGACAACAGGAAAGTACTCGGCAAATACCTTACGTATTTGTGCCTTGTTTGTCTCAGCCACCACCGCTGTGAGTGTACATTGGCAACACAACCGTGTGCGATCGAGGTGGGGTTCAGGCCGAAGCTGGTAGAGGACCGAAAAGTTGGAGAAGAGAAGGCCGATCGTGAGCAACGATAACAGGATGGCCGAGAAAAGCTTGGACGGCTTGCATGTTCCTGTGGGAGGGTTTGTTTTGGAGCATGAGTGCGGAGTATGTTGGTTGCTCCAGCCTCCCCCCATAAGGCCAACCGTGGGGCGCCGTATGGGGTACGGGTGGGGATGCTCTTAGTTCCTTAAAGGATGTCTCAAAATATGCGGAGTGTAGGCGCTGTCGCTTCCTTATTTTTACTTCATCAATATAAGCTGTGAGGAACTGATAGGTACGTGTATAATTAGCACTAGTTTACAAGGAGAGAAGAAAGAGGTGATGTGATGATTATGCAAGTCGACCTATACTGAGACAGAGACGATCCCTCGCCGTTGATCTCAACCCGGATGGTTCATTCGTGGCCAAGGGATGTATCTCACTGTAATGTTAGCGTTGCCCTGAGAAAGTCTGAAAATGCTGATCTCGTTTGACAACGGCACGCACTGCTGACGCTGGCTGAAACGATAGCGTAGCTAGGGATTTTAAATGAGTATGAAGAGAGATATTCGTTTGTCTAATTGACGAATTGTACATACTCAGTTTGGCGTCAACTTAGCAACGGATTTTTATATACAGCATCGTCGTCTTGACCATCCACGTCTCATTAACAAAGAGGAGGGAAGAGAATCGTGTGACACACACCTGATAAGCTATTCAAACCAACCAACACAAGAGGAGGGACGTAAGCATGAATTTTGTCTCCAAACTCAAATGCACCAGCCTAATTATGATAATTCAAAAAGAACAAATAATTTTAAAAAATGGACAACGGACATATCCAAATGTTCACATGTCTAGTTTAGTGGAGGAATGACATTTTGTAGTGCTATGTGCAAAAAAGGAAAACTAATCCTCTAAATGACATTTTAAATCATGCTTTCACAAATCTCTCAATACAAATAAATCTAAATTGGCATAAAAATCAAATCTAACTTAAGAGACGTCAATGAAATGATACTAAAAGCCACATCGCTCTTATGTCAAGAAAAAAACCACATTGCTCCGAGTGGAGATTTCGTGCTCCCGAGCTCGAGTGATCTCACTTTTTTTAAAACAAAAATAATTAAAAGTTCAATTTTTTTAAACCAATGTTGCATGTTCTGAATGATATATCCTAAAATCTCAATGCAAAATACTTTATGTTTTGAGATATACAAAAATGGAAAATATACATATCCGAGTATAGTGAATTATGTATAGTTTCAAATCTCAGCTTTTGGTGTTTTTGTGTAACCCATAATACAAAACATCTCGCACTTTTACACGTTTATAGTATTTTTAATACAAAAATACAGTAGGGAAAACCCTACGGTGTCATTTTCTCTTTTATAAATGATGAGGGTATTTACAGCTCATAAAGTATCTAGCCAAGATTTTATGGCTTCCTTCATAAGGTAATTTTGCTCCGTTGTCTTGCATCTCACCATGAGCAATAGTGGATAGGCAACTTAAACATATTATATATGTCATCATTCATAGCATTCAATGCTTTATCCAAAGAAATATTTCCATCATGTGCAGATGAATGCAAATGACACGGTTATACAAATATACTATACATCATGAATAACATGTACTACCTCCGATCTATAAAAAATGTCGTCCATTTTGTACTAAACTAGTATAAATTTTGTACTAGATGAACGACATTTTTTATGGATCGGAGGGAGTATTTTTTTTCCAATCTTTTTTTGTTAAATCATGGAATCACTGGAGCTCGGGAGCCACAATGACTTTCCCCATCGATCCTCATCTCTAGCCTTGCAGTTTCTTTCCTTATTACTCGTTCTCGGCCGTCAAGAAAACCATATCAAATAATAGATTTATTTTTTGAAACCAATGTTGCATGTTCTGAATGATACATCCTCACTGAATTGGTTGTCTGACCTGGGCTGATTAATACCTGCGCTTTAGTGACCACTAATGCACACTTTTATATGTGTCCATATATACCGTGCGACGAGTTATGCGGCATGTGCAATTAGCTCATCTTTATTTGCATATAGCACACAATTTGACACAGGCGAAACTCAATTGTGAACTCATGATTGATGTGTGGTTTGATTTGTTTCTCAAACTGTTGTTAAAATTTAGGAGTAATCATATTTCAATAGCATAAATGAAAAAGTTCGTAACAACATTTTAAGAAATAACGGCGGATATATGATATGTAAATGCTATATAATATATAGCAAAATAATGCATGGTTCAGTCTTGCTCATATTACTTTATAGGAAACATGTAGCACTACGAAAAATGGAACCATATTTGACTAATGCTATTTATAATTTTCGTTCTTTCGTAGCAAACGTACGGGTATTTAGCATCCAAACTGCAAATGGAGGCCGACCTTCTTGAAGCTCATTTCTTGGAAAGATTCAAATTGAAATTATTGAGTTTACAAAATAAAAACAAAAACCCCAAGTGCCGAAAATCTCTGACTCTACCAATCTGCAAAAACTGCAAAACTCGTATTATTCTAGCCTACACAAAAAATACAAATATGACATATTCCGATGTTCAAAAATATGTATTGTTCTAAAATTCAAAGATTATGTAATGTTCACTGATCGAGGTCCCAACAATTTAAAGAATTTTGAATTGATTTTTTTACAAATTGTGGATTATATTATGATCCTCTATATATTTAGTATTTAGGGGTTTTCCCTGAATGTTGTGAAACTAAAATTGCGGATTTGGAACGTTTTAAAATGCGCCATGTAGAGTCTGAGCTCCAAAACGTCACACTCCATCTACTCCTTCAGTGGATTTGTCTACATGTATACTCCCTCCGTTCTAAATTAATTGATTTAGATTTTGTATAAGTATCGTTTGCTTTCATCGGTCACAGTAGCACGGCGTACGACAGTGTAAGTGTTTATTCGGGGACCGGAGGGTGGGAGAAGCGATGCTGGGCGCGCCACGTCCTCACCGCCGGTCACGTGCGCAGGCAGCGCACACCGCGTGCCCGCCGCCCCGCTCCGGCGGCGACAATATAAGGGCTCACCGTTCGACGCTGATAAGCTTGCGGCGGCGACTCACAAGGAGGAGGCGACTGCAATAGGACGCCAATAGAGGTCAACACTCTTCACGCTAAATGGGGGATCGGTTCTTGGGAATCCTACTTGGTCGAGAATAGCAAACAACAAATCGGCCAGTCGATGCGGAAGGGGGTCTAGATTTTTCTGTTTTCCTTCTCCTTTCTTCTCGCGATCCTAGTCTCCTAGCCTTCTCTTCTCCGTCCGCCGATCGCCCATTTCTCTTATCAGTTCTTCTACCTTCTTTTTCACCTCTGCCTCTGCCGTTTTCTCCTCTTGAGACTGTGAACTGTGTGTGGACGATGATCACTTGTGCATACATACAGTTACAGCCGCCGATCCATCACCAAGCGCGCTACAGCGTCCGGGTTCCTTGTTCTTGCGGCACCGTGCCCCTTCTTGTTCAGAGAACAGAAACTTCTTTCTTTCTTTCTTTCTTTGTCCCACCTATAATATCTCAGTTTTCTGGCGTTGCTCTGTTCTTTGTCTCTTTGTTCATAAGAAAACAGTATCTCTTCTTCTTCTTTGTCGTAACTAGCTTCTTGTTTCATGGCTGCAGCAGGATTAAAAAACAACTGACCGGCGCAACAGATGGGTCCCCTCACAAGTAAGTCCTTTCCCCCACCCTTCTCATGCTTCAGAGCCAAATAATTGTTGTTAACATCTTCGTTTGCGATTACTGTATCCTTCAGGTTCTTGGACGATGAACTTGTGTGGGAGCCCGATTTGCTCCGACCAAGATGTGGCCTCATGTGTTCTCAAGCAAGTATTTGACTCCTCTACCTGCACGAATCATCTGGCAGCGATTGGCATCGCAGCGCTGTTGGTAACGGTGCTTGCAGTTCAGTTGCTTGTGAAAATTACTAGCAGGAGAGCATCTGCACGGCAGCATGTCGCCCTCAGATCAACACTACATCTGGCTGCCGTGGTGGCCAATGGCAGCTTGGGTTTGGTTTACCTTGGGCTAGGACTGTGGATGCTGGGGAATTACTTCAATCAGGATGCTTCTGCTTACCTGCCACATTTGTGGCTTGTAACTTTATCTCAAGGACTGAGTCTGATCCTTGCCAGCTGCAGTTTCAGCATTAGGCCTCTGCTTCTTGGAGCGGTGTTTGTTCGATTTTGGTCGGTCTTGCTGACCATATTTGCAGCATTCATATTTTGTTCTTCACTTGTTGGTACTGTTGCAGAGAAGACGGTCACCATCAAGGCTTGTTTAGATGTTCTGTCCCTACCAGCTGCAGTTCTCCTCCTTTTATATGGCTTTCGGTGCGCCTATGATGAAGAAGGTTATGCAGGAACTGGAAATGGTTTGTACAAGCCCCTGGATAGTGAGAAAAATTATGAGGTAGCTGATTCTCAGTGTCAGGTTACTCCCTTTGCTAAAGCTGGGTTTTTCAGTGAGATGTCTTTTTGGTGGTTGAATCCTTTAATGAAAATGGGCTATGTGAAGCCTCTTGAGGACAAAGACATTCCACTTCTAGGCGCCATAGATCGAGCACAGAATCAGTACTTGATGTTCATGGAAAAGCTGAACAGTAAGAAGCAGACACAGTCACAAGCTACACCATCAATCTTCTGGACTATTGTTTCTTGTCACAAGCGTGCCATCTTGGTGTCAGGGTTCTTTGCTTTGCTCAAGGTTCTCACCTTATCTACAGGCCCAGTACTTCTCAAGGCATTCATCAATGTATCACTTGGCAAAGGTAACTTTAAATATGAAGGGTATGTGCTTGCTGCGACAATGTTCATCTGCAAATGCTGTGAATCCTTGTCACAAAGACAGTGGTATTTCCGCACACGGAGATTAGGACTGCAGGTGAGGTCATTACTGTCAGCCACTATTTATAAGAAACAACAGAAGCTATCAAACGCAGCAAAAATTAAGCACTCTTCTGGAGAAATTATGAACTATGTGACTGTTGATGCCTACCGGATTGGGGAATTTCCATACTGGTTCCACCAAACATGGACAACAAGTGTTCAGCTTTGCATCGCTCTGGCAATTCTTTACAATGCGGTTGGTGCTGCAATGCTTTCCTCATTGATTGTCATCGTTATCACTGTTCTCTGCAATGCTCCATTGGCCAAACTGCAACACAAATTTCAGAGTAAACTTATGGAAGCACAAGATGTGAGATTGAAGGCCATGTCTGAGTCATTAGTGCATATGAAAGTATTGAAACTTTATGCATGGGAGGGTCATTTCAAGAAGGTCATTGAAGGGTTGAGGGAGGTTGAGTACAAGTGGTTGTCAGCATTCCAGCTTAGGAGGGCATACAACAGTTTCTTGTTCTGGTCATCACCTGTTTTGGTCTCGGCAGCAACCTTTCTAACATGCTACCTTCTCAAAATCCCACTTGATGCTAGCAATGTCTTCACCTTCGTGGCGACTCTACGTCTTGTGCAAGACCCAATCAGGTCAATACCAGATGTTATTGGTGTTGTGATACAAGCTAAGGTTGCTTTCACTCGGATATCTAAGTTTCTTGATGCACCTGAGTTGAATGGGCAAGTTAGAAAGAAATACTATATTGGCATTGATTACCCTATAGCGATGAATTCATGCAGTTTCTCGTGGGATGAAAATCCATCAAAAGCAACTCTAAAGAATATAAATTTGGTAGTCAAAGGTGGAGAAAAGGTTGCAATCTGTGGAGAGGTAGGATCAGGAAAGTCGACGCTTTTGGCTGCTGTACTTGGAGAGGTCCCCAAAACTGAAGGCACGGTATGCTTTTATTCGCTTCACTTTCAATGAAATAGAAAATTACATGTCTGTTAACTAATTATAGCTTATGATATGCTTTTGTTACTTAAATTAAGTTCTCTCTTTATCATGTTACACATTTCTTAATAAACCTTGCCACAACAGTGCAAGTCCAAATGCAGTATAAGTATTAACTGCCTAATAGTTAGGGGACATCGTATTTCTACCCACTGATGGACGCTGTAATATTTGTGATTTCACCTCCTTGGAGGCTGCTGTACTGAACCTATTTCTACCTTACCAATGAAATGAAACGCAAAGTCTTTTTGCGTTTTCTCGAAAACATCATATTTCTATGTGCAATTGAGGGCTATTTGTTTCTCAAAATACTTCATTTTTATGTTTTTGCTCCCTCCTTTCAAGTTGGAACAAAGGGAGGACATGTTTAAAAGTCACAACATGTTGATGATTGCACCATGTATGTCCTTGCAAAGTTGTTGTGAGGTTTTTTGCTTCACAAATAGAAACCATTATAAATTTTGTTAATTTTTTAATATAATTTCATATCAAATATGTTTGCATACAAATTTCAGATTCAAGTTTATGGGAAAATAGCATATATTTCTCAGAATGCATGGATCCAGACAGGAACTGTGCAAGATAATATACTATTTGGATCTTTGATGGACAAACAAAGATATCAAGACACACTGGCGAGGTGCTCGTTAGTGAAGGACCTTGAAATGTTGCCATATGGAGATTGTACTCAAATTGGGGAGAGAGGAGTAAATCTTAGTGGTGGTCAGAAGCAGCGCGTCCAGCTTGCTCGTGCACTATACCAAAATGCAGAGATCTATCTTCTTGATGACCCTTTCAGCGCTGTTGATGCCCATACAGCAACAAGTCTCTTCAATGTAAGGACAATTTCATAAGGTGAGATTGTATTACTACTTTATTATGAAATTGTATGACACTCTCAATGGTGTGACAGGAATATGTCATGAGTGCTCTATCAGACAAGACTGTTCTTTTGGTGACCCACCAAGTGGATTTTCTACCCGTATTTGACTCCATTTTGGTATATATCTAAGCATAGAAAAGTCACCATATGGGATATATGTGCCTCGATGATCTATATTTTCTGTAGGGAAATTTATTTATTTTTTGATGCCATCTCAAAGTACTGATGCTTTTTGGCAGTTAATGTCAGATGGAGAGGTTATTCAGTCTGCGCCTTATCAAGATCTGTTGGCAAGTTGTCAAGAATTTAAGGAACTTGTAAATGCACACAAAGATACAATTGGTGTTTCAGACCTTAATAACGGCATGCCCCCTCAAAGAACAAAGGAAATATCAATAAAGGAGGCAGATGGTATTCATGGCAGATATATTGAGCCTGTAAAGCCATCACCATTGGATCAACTGATCAGAAAAGAGGAAAGAGAAACAGGGGATTCAGGTGTTAAGCCATATATGCTTTACCTGCGCCAGAACAAAGGCTTCTTCTATGCCTCAATTTGTGTTATTTCCCACATAATTTTCATAGCTGGGCAAATATCGCAGAATTCATGGATGGCCGCTAATGTCCAAAATCCTCATGTTAGTACACTGAAGTTAATTTCAGTGTACATTATTATCGGAGTCTGCACAATGCTCTTCTTGCTATCAAGATCCTTATCAGTCGTTGTTCTTGGGATTGAGACATCAAGATCGTTATTTTCCCAGTTACTCAATTCGTTGTTCCGCGCACCAATGTCTTTTTTTGATTCTACTCCTTTAGGAAGAGTCCTTAGCCGGGTAATAATCCTTACACAAATGGCATGTATGTTGAAGGTTTTCCATCCAGATATTTCTCATGATAGTTTAACTCCCTATTACTTTTTCTTTAATACAGGTCTCTTCGGATTTGAGTATCGTTGACCTTGATGTTCCATTTGCCTTCATGTTCAGCCTTAGTGCCAGTTTAAATGCATATAGCAATCTAGGGGTATTGGCTGTTGTTACATGGGAAGTTCTGTTTGTATCAGTGCCTATGATTATTTTGGCAATTAGGTTGCAGGTAATTGATTACGCCCCGGTTCTTGAGTTATTTTGTTAGTTAGGTTGAAGCATCTTTACGGCTAACCCATTTGTTGGGTTATTTGGTTTTATTCACCAACTGATGTTCTCTGCTTCTATTTGTGTAGAGGGGTGAACGAGCCTTCTGTTTGCATTCTAATTTTGATAAACTGAAACCGTTATATATTTGATCATGCAGAGGTACTATCTAGCCTCGGCTAAAGAATTGATGCGAATCAATGGCACTACCAAGTCGGCTCTAGCAAATCAATTGGGTGAATCGATTTCAGGGGCTATAACAATAAGGGCGTTCGAGGAGGAAGACCGTTTCTTTGCTAAAAATTTGGATCTTGTTGACAAGAATGCCAGTCCATATTTTTATAACTTTGCAGCAACTGAATGGTTAATTCAACGCCTGGAAATAATGAGTGCTGCAGTCCTTTCTTTTTCTGCTTTTGTCATGGCTCTTCTTCCTCAAGGATCTTTTAGCCCTGGTAAGAAGTTGCATTGCCATCATGTTGCTTCAGTTATCACAATAGCCAGCCTGTTCTGTGGTCATTGCTACTTCTATCTGAGTTGAGATAAATGTTAGTTGCATTGGCATGAAAATGTTGCACTAAGGTAGTCATGATGAGTGTTTCAAGAAGATAGCATTTTCCGCGTTATTGCCAGCAGTTATAGTCCTGGCCATGCATCAACTCGGTTTTATGAACAATTTAACATTACAGTTAGTAATTTTTTTCCTTTCACACAGGTTTTGTTGGAATGGCATTGTCCTATGGTCTTTCCCTAAATATGTCATTTGTTTTCTCTATTCAAAACCAATGCAACCTTGCGAATCAAATAATCTCTGTGGAACGGGTGAACCAGTACATGGACATACAGAGTGAAGCAGCAGAAGTTGTTGAAGAAAATCAACCGGCACCAGATTGGCCCCAATATGGAAATGTGGAGCTTACAGATTTGAAGGTAATCTAATAAAAATATCTACACGCAATACCTTAAAAGCCAATATCTTTTGAACAGTTCTAACAAATTTATGTGAACTATCTTCATTTGACAGATTAGGTATAGGAAAGATACCCCCCTTGTACTACATGGAATTACTTGCAGGTTTGAAGGTGGAGATAAGATTGGTATAGTTGGTCGAACAGGAAGTGGCAAGACAACGCTAATCGGTGCATTGTTTCGACTTGTTGAACCTGCTGGAGGGAAAATTATTATAGACTCTGTGGACATCAGTACCATAGGCTTACACGACCTCCGTTCACGTTTGGGTATCATTCCACAAGACCCGACACTTTTTCAGGGCACAGTAAGATACAATCTCGATCCCCTTGGGCAATTCTCAGATCAACAAATATGGGAGGTAAGATGTACATATCTATCTTTGTTGATTTCTTCCATCTTACCCGATGACCAGATAAGATCATCATAAAGGTGTTTCCCTGTAAAATCCCCTTTAGTACCATGGAAATTCAGATCGGTTACTGTGACATATGCCTAAAGATTTAGAAAGTAGTACATTATGAAAATGTAGTGAGTAAACTGAATAGGGAAATTTGAAATGCCAAGTAGCATTTATTACTGAAAGAACTAGATTTCTTAGGAGGATCTCGGCAACTTTTGATTCATAGAAGAAATATATGGTTGAGAGCTCAAATCCGGATGGTAGGAGTGTACCCCTTCTCATTTTGTGGCATATGGACATGTAGAAGAGAATCACTAAATTAGGTACTCCTTTTGTTATTGTTCTGCAGGTTCTTGACAAATGTCAACTTCTTGAAGCTGTCCAGGAGAAGGAACAGGGTTTGGATTCACATGGTAGGAAACTTCATTTCATCCGGTTTTTTGAGTTTATTCTCTGAACCTGATAAAATTGGCTAACAGAAAAACTCTGCTGTAGTCATTTCAGTCATTCAAAATAGGTGTGGAAGTACATATGCCACTAGATATGTCAAACTGCTAGTGGTCCTATTTGTATTACATACACCATTTCGCGACCATGATGTTTGAAACTATCTCATTCATACTAATCAAGGTCTTTTCATAATAGTTGTTGAAGACGGGTCGAACTGGAGCATGGGCCAAAGGCAGCTCTTCTGTCTGGGACGCGCACTTTTGAGAAGGTGCCATATCTTAGTTCTTGATGAAGCCACAGCCTCTATAGACAATGCAACAGATGCCATCCTTCAGAAGACGATCCGGACAGAATTCAAATATTGCACAGTCATTACAGTTGCCCACCGTATACCGACAGTTATGGACTGTGATATGGTACTTGCAATGAGCGATGGTATGTTCCTCTTATCGACATTTTTTTCCTCTCCAAAATGCTTACCATTTTATATTAGAATAAGATATCCAAGAAAGCGCATAGGTTTATAAAGGTAAACCTGCATAACCAAAAAGAACCATTAGGCCTAAACTTGCAAAAACCTAAAGGCAACAGCAACAAAGAAGAAGGAATCCCAAGGAAAAATCCTGCAGCTACAATTATATGGAACATATGAATTATTATACTTGAAACCAATTTATTTTGAATATTTTCCCCCTATACCATTTCACTATATTTCTATGATTGTGTGAAGTTTATTGTTGTCATACCATAGAACATTAAACCTTCACTATTGCACCATTAATATGACCTTCCTCTTTTCCCATCAACTTTTTTGTCTGTCAAATCTGTCTAATATATGTCTCAAGCATATACTTCCATTGTCCATACTCCATAGTAATGAGCTCTGTACACTTCAGGGAGAGCAGTGGAGTATGACAAACCTACGAAGCTTATGGAAACTGAAGGATCTCTGTTCCGCGAACTGGTTAAGGAGTACTGGGCATATACATCGAACACCAATATTTAGAAGAGTGTTCCGTTATGTGTGTTCACTTGCTGCACAGCTTGTTAAGAGAGATGCTTGCCTCAAAGAAAAAGATGTGCAGTATGCTTCATAGCTCAGAGTAATCCACTATGGAATTTGAAGGAAAGACAATTCCGTCTTCCAGATATTATCTGGAAATACTTTTCCTATTTATTGTTACCTGAAATTGTGAGCAACATAGAGTGGATCGTCACATCACATCCCTGAAGCTTTCATTGCTCCAGTAATCAGATATGAGAGGCTATATGGCAGGGTTTTTAATCTGTAACCCTGCTGACACTACCCACACTATTAAGGCTGAATGCGAGCTCATAGTATTAGCAATGAAATAACATCTCACCAAACCGATCTGTACATGCCTTAGGCCATTGGAGCTGTGCCTGCGATACACAACTTGAGCATATGTATTTCCTGATAATGTTATGTAATCATTTGTCCATTGCCTTATTTATAGTAGCTCGGCAAAGCCTTTTTGACTATATATGCATGAAATTTCATATGGCGCATATTTGCAGGCGATATTGCCAAGATTAGTTGGAGTAACCCACAAGGCTTTTGAAATAATATTTTCAGGGCTAATTGATCCCACAAAGCAGGGCAAGCTCGAGCTGCTTGACCCTGCCATCCCACGATGTCTCGATCTGTACCTGCGACTACGCAGCTGTGCGTGATATCGTGCCATCCCACGACGCAACACATCACAGCTTCACTACGACACTACCTGATCAACTCGCGAATTGGCTGGTCGAGCTGATCGTTTATTCTGCTAACTGACAGGCAAACTAACTGACAGACTAACACTAGAGCATTGTCAGGGTTATGATCAACAGTCCTGTCGAGGTTGGCTTTTGCAATTGCGTTCAGCACAACCAAAGATAAAGTAATAAGACAAAAATGTTACACCTTCCACTAGTCGGGGTTATCTCTGCGCACCAGTTAATCTTTAGTGGTCAGTGCAACACGCGCAGGGCGAAGCTACACCACAACTTATGCAACACCTACCGGACTCCAGAGTATAAATAGTCCACTCCTGGTTGCTTCCGATCGACACAAGAAGCCGGCCAAGAACACTCTACAAAACGTATAACAGGAATGGGTTTTCGTTGTTTGCATTTGCATGTATCCAGGTCCAGCACCACACAATATAGCAGGCTTCAGAGGGTTTACCACCTTGTGCTTTTCCATGTGCACCCGTTCTGGCTGCAGCTCTTGTACTTTGTATCCATCTCCGTCTTGGGTTTCCTGATCCTGAATGCCCTCCCCATGACTACGGTGTCGAGGCCCATGGAGCTGGACCTGATCTTCACGTCCGTGTCGGCGACGACGGTTTCGAGCATGGTCGCCGTGGAGATGGAGTCCTTCTCCAACTCCCAGCTCTTGCTCCTTACCCTTCTCATGCTTCTCGGCGGCGAGGTGTTCACCAGCATGCTTGGCCTGCACTTCACCTACATCAAGTCCAAGAAGAAAGGAGCACCTCCTCATGATGATCATGGTGCCAAGCAATGTAGCGGCCTAGAGCTCAGCCGGACTATTATTGACGACCCTGCCACTGCACAGAACCAGATGGAGCAAGGGTTCAAGAACCAGATGCCTTGCGATCTCACCCGTTTGCTTCTGTTCATAGTTCTGGGGTACCATGTAGTGGTGCACCTCACCGGCTACACGCTGATGCTGGTGTACCTGAGCATGGTCTCCGGCGCGCGAGCCGTGCTTTCCGGCAAGGGGATCAGCACCTACACCTTCTCCATCTTCACCGTCGTCTCGACGTTCGCCAACTGCGGTTTCGTGCCGAACAACGAAGGGATGATCTCCTTCAGAACCTTCCCGGGCCTCCTCCTCCTCCTCATGCCACACGTCCTCCTCGGCAACACCCTCTTCCCCGTCTTCCTCAGGCTACTCATCTGGGCTCTCCACAGGGTCACCAACAGACCTGAGCTCGGTGAGCTTCGGAGGAGTTCGTGTGATCAGAGCAACTATGCGGGTGTGGCATACGACCACCTGCTGACATTCAGGCACACCTGTTTCTTGGCTCTCACCGTGGCCGTGTTCGTGCTGCTGCAACTGCTGCTTTTCTGCGCCATGGATTGGGGCTCCCAGGGGCTGAGCGGGCTCACAGCCGGGCAGAAGGTCGTGGCGGCGCTGTTCATGTCAGTCAACTCCAGGCACGCGGGCGAGATGGTCGTGAACCTCTCCACCCTCTCGTCCGCCACAGTGGTGCTCTACGTTGTGATGATGTACGTATACCTCCATCCACTATTTTTTTTTGAACGTAACACATTCTTGCAATCTTCTAGATAATGTACTGTGGTGTTTATTAATTATACTACTAGCTACAGACACATCCCTGCTCATGCGCATCCGTACTGTTGTCTGTTGATTCGCTGACACATGCATATAGCTATTTGCTGAGTTGGCTTAATTAAGTCATGCATTGCTTCTGCTGTATACGTATCATACTCCCACTAATCCATCAGTACTGCACGGTCGATCTAACCCGACGATGCCCGTCATAGATCACTATGAGAATATTATTATTACTTGATTTTGACTGATCTGATTGACGTGAGCCGGTGCTGTAATCTGAATGATGTTAGATTCCTTTTTTCTGTTTTGTTGGTGTCGTGTCTGTATATGACAGTTAGCTCTTTTCCTAGCTATCAAAACACTCTATGCTTTATATAAGCAGGGCTCTCAGAGTTTTCCTCTAAATGTTGGGCACCTAACCTACCGTTAAGTCACATGCAAAAACATGTCTAGCAGTGAGTCCATAATTATGCCGTATATATCTTAGAAAATACAAATGGTTGTGTGCATCTTTTTGATGTATAGGCCGGGGATCCACCCCCCCCCCCCCCCCTTTTCTAAAAAAAAAATCTTAGAAAGTACATATTAAGCTTGTGGAACTAAAGATTATCTCTCATTGTTTCCAGCGTTAATACTGCCAGAAAAAAATATAACCATATCACCACTTGTGTACTAGTTTAAAGATCTTTACGCATCATGGAAGGAGATATGTGCATCTAATATATGAAATATGCATGACCTGGTTCAGCCCACAGGTGAAATGTTGACAAGTCATGAGTGCTTTCACCATACAACTAAGACAAGTATGAGCTAATTTTGGCAGCACGAGATTCTCAGAAAAAAAAGAAATTCAAACTTGATGTGAACAAATTTGAAAAAACAATTTTTGAGGAAGAATTTGGTCCAAACTCAAATGATCTGGAATTTATCAGATGTTGGCCCCGGAATTCCAATTACGGGCCACTAACCATGGTTTAGTTTGACTGCAAAGGGTTCATTCGGCGAGGCGAGGTGCCGAGTGGAGGGCCGACAGTGCTGCTGTTTAGTTAGACTGCAAAGGGTTAGTCGGCCATCAGAAAATATGGAGAGTTTAAGTGGCTCGTATCGTTCGCGAGACTAATGAAACCGGTCGTTGATGGGTTTCCTTTTGGGCTGGAGCTTGTCTGAACCCCGCCACGACCCTAGTTGTTTGAGGCCAGCTCTGTGACTCTTGCACCTGTTTACACTAGTCCAAAACGGTCAATTTTATCTCATCGCAACACGCATAAGATATACTATATTTTAACAAAAGCCAACAAATGATTAGTTGACAAATGGTGGTAACTTTTTATCCTCGATAACATGCACTAGAGAGTTAACAAGTGAGTCGTAATCAATTATAGCTCCATCAAGATTACACTAACCTAGATAACACTCTAGGTGTTTATTAATTAATACATGTCAACCTAAGGGTGATATAATTTATTTTACCACAAACACCTAGATGTCGTACTCTTATCGTAAGTGTCTAACCCACTAATGCAAGTGATGACCACGAGTGTAGGGAATCGCTGAAATCTTTGTTGGGAAGTATTACCCAAATTTATAGTTCGACTCAAGGGGAACACAAGAATACCAATAAGACTTTAGCAATTGAGAAGTCACTCTCAACCACACATGTATATCAATAAACTTGCAGCAGTGATAGCGATAGCAGTGATATGATTCAAGTAAGCAAAATAAAAACAGTAATATTAACAATAGGGTTTCCCAGTTTTCACCGGAAAAAGTGAAGGTGTAACTCAGAGATTTAAAACGTATGCATTAGGTGACAGCGAGGTGTTGCATGAATAAAATTGATCATATAATAAGATATAAATAGCAATGGGACTTATCTCTAACTCCGATATATGTAGGTATGTGTCCATAAATAGTTGTGTGTACTAATCAAGAGAATTTGCACAACATCTAGTGTCCTACCTGCCCATTTCACTGGGGCCAATATGGAACTACATGTAATTAAGGTCTACCCTTTCGAGTAGACGGGAACAATGCATTAACACTTCATGAGCACATAGAATCCTCAAACTAAAACATCTCCCCCTTGTTTTCCCTATATGTCACGTTTAGGGTTCGAAGGTTCAACATAATAGTAGGCAATACACTTTGCAGATAAATACCAAAATCAATTATATGATGGGGCAAAATAAGTTCAGTTTTGAAATCATGCCACTCGGGGCCTAGTAGCAAGCATTAAACATAGCATAAGTGCATAAACACAATACAAAAGTATCCTCAAGATAAACCCCTAAGATCTCAAACAACGGGTATCATTACATGATCAATTTCATCCCATCCTCATATGCCTACAACGGTCTACTCACACATGGTGATGGTGGAGGAGCTCATGGTCGATGGAGATGAAGGCGGTGAAGATGGCCTCCGAACCCCTCCTCCGGGGGAGAAATCCTAGATCAATCTGTCTCCAAAAACGAAAATCGTGGTGGTGGCGGCGCTCTGTTTCGCAAATAGACCTCTCCTTCTAGGTCATCAGGTTTTTTATACATATGGAGGGGTAAGCCAAAGATGAAGGAGAGGCGGCGCTCGAAGCTTCAGATAGGTGGGCCCACGCGTCCAAGGACTCTGGCCGCGTGGGGCCCCCCTCTTTTGGGCATCGGCCACTTACTCGTGTCCATCCTTTGCTCTATGTCCTTCTTTTTCCATAAAAACTCGTGTGGTATTTTTCTCAGATTTAATTCCTTAAGAGTTCGTTCTGCTCAGAAGACAAGGAAAGTTTAAGTGTCTCGTCTGGTTAGCGAGACAAATGAAACTGGTTGTTGATGGGCTTACCTTTGGGCTATACCTTGTCTGATTCACGGCTCTTGCACATGTTTACACTAGTCCAAACGGTCCATTCATCTACTCATAAGTCATAACACACATAACGCGTATATTTCAATAAAAGCCAACAAATAATTTTTCAACAAATGATGGTAATTTTTATCCTCGGTAACATGCACTACAAAGTTAACAAGTGAGTCGTAACCAATTATAGCTCCATTCGGTTGATATAATCTATTGTACCACGAACACGCGAGATGGTGTACTCTTACCGTAAGTGCGTAACCACTAATGCAAGACTCAGTTGGCCCTCGTGTACACGGTACATAACGTACGTAACGTCCTTGTGTTGTGCCGATAAGCTAAATATTACCAGAGTGACCTCATATGTTAATTAAACGTATAATTAAGCATAACTGAACTCCGCTACGCTCGTGCCTGCAGGTACCTGCCACCTTACACTGCATTTCTACCTTCCAAAGGGAGTTCCAAACAAACGGAAGTAGAGCCCGACCAGAAGAGCAACAACATATGGCAGAGGCTGCTGATGTCGCCGCTCGCGTGCCTAGCCATGTTCATCGCCGCCATATGCATCACCGAGCGGCGGCAGATCGCCGATGATCCTCTAAACTTCAACGTCCTCAACATCGTCGTCGAAGTCATCAGGTAACTGGAAAAGAGCAAGCACATGATAAGCGGTCGATTTATAATCTTACCAACCAGCGTGCCAATATTTGTGAGGGTGGATGTTCAATTTTACTGATTTTTAGAAAACATCAACTTTACTAATTACACATAGTATGTTTTGCGTACAGTGCATACGGCAACGTGGGGTTCAGCACTGGGTACAGCTGCAACAGGCAGCTGAGGCCCGACGGCAGCTGCAGGGACGCGTGGGTTGGCTTCTCCGGGGAGTGGAGCAGGGAAGGGAAGATCCTTCTCATGCTTGTCATGCTCTACGGCAGGCTCAAGAAGTTCAGCATGCATGGCGGCCAGTCATGGAAGATAGCGTAAGACCATACACTAGAGAGTGGCAGCCTATATTACCGTTGTTGAATCTCTGTTATGTGTGCATCGCTTTGTTTTGTTATTATTGCATACTAGTGGTCGTGGTGCGGCTCTATGTATGTTGAAATAATATATATAAAAAATTATATTCGGTGTTGTGTGAATTTTGAAATTACGTAAGTTCCTTTTTTTTGGAATTGAAAGAGTGTGAATTTGGAAATTGTTTTTTTTATTGTCTAAGTTGGTGTATTTTTTAGATTTGGATTAATTTGTTGCTTAACTAAAATGAGTAAATTTTAAAAAGGATTTAAACACTTTTATGCGATTTTGAAATTTGACTGTATGACATAAATTAGCAGCATTTATTTTTGTGAGGCTACGCATAGAAATATTTTGCATGCTTTAGAAATTGTTCTAAATAGGAACTGCATTAGTTTTTTTTCCCAAATAGTCACCAATTTGTTTGTTCAAAACATTCATTAAAATAATCAAATGCTTGCGTTATGCCGTAAGGCTTTTTTGTGTGATCGCTTTGACATATTCGGATGAAACACATTGTGTGAGCAATTATTAATTTCAGTTTGTAATATGACATATCAAATTTAATTTGTTTTTCAAATCTTCATCTCACGGAAGAAATCAAATATATGCCCATTTTTTCCTAAGTAAGTAGATTATTTTATTGTAGTCATTTTGTTATTTTTTTGAATTTTTCTGATGGATAAATCTGGAGATACGAATTTTCAAATAATAGTCATCTTCTGGTTTTTTTATAAAATCAGGAGACGCTAACGGACCGGGCCCACCACGACGTCGCGCTGACGTCAGCGGCAGGCGTATCTGTCCGCGGCGGCGACGCCGGCGCCAGCGCCGAATCCCGGCGAGCCAGGATGCCGGCGATCTCCGGGTCGCAGGAGCGGGAGGAATGAGAGGAGGATGTGCGGTCGTTTTGCGAAAAAGCTTGTGGGTTTGTGAGAAATTGCTGCGGAAAACAGTGGACTGCGGGGCACATTTTTTTCCAGTGGTTTTTCTATAAAACAACGACGGTGATTGTTGTGAACCGTTGGATTTATAACGGACGGGCCAGATTCGTCGGGCGGGACACGTGTCGTCGCATGATTGGTTATAATCGGATGAACAGTGCCGGAAGGCTGTTAGGACTCGCGATTCCTGCGGCCCTTTACCCTTTATACTAAGATAGTAGGAAGTAGGATAGGAAGATCTTTTCTCTTGTGTTTAGCACGTGTACTACTCTTTCCATTTATTGAATTTGTTTTTTAACCTATTTCATGTTTAAAACTATTAGATTAAGGCCCCGATTGGTTCGTTGGAAGCAAGGCCTCAGCCCTCTTAATTGAAGGATTTTGAAACCGGGGAATAGGAAAAAAAACTCAAGATAACATGGTAAACTCTTATGAAATTAGAAAGCATGAAAAAATTCCGAGACGGGTTTTTAGATGGTAAACAAGACTCAAACACATGAATTCAACGTGATTAAGAAGTGAGTAGACAGTGATATATTGTACTCCCTCCGTCTAATAAAAGACGTCTTGAATTTGTCAAAAAGAGCATGTATCTAGGCATGACAAAGTCAAAACATGTTTTGTTGGACAGAGTGAGTATGTGTATTGTGGACTTCTCACGGCAAAAAATAAATAAGATTTGGGGTCAAGTCAAGATTTTTATAGAATGGATTCAATGGAAGACAAAGGAGTAGGTTCTAGGAGTATAAAAAGTTGGTGACCTATATCCTTTTAAATTTTCGTTAAATTCCCCAAATTGAAAGAGACATGTACGGTTACCACTCACTCCGTACTACAGTACCAACCAAAGAGTCATCGCCGTCGCTGGGTGGGGGTGGCGGAGGAGAAGAGATGCGGGGCACGGCACGATCGAGAGTCACAAGCCGGGTGCCGGCGTGCCGGCCGGCCACTAGGATGCGAGCAGTGACGAACGCGCGCCGCGTCCCTCTCTCGTCCTGTGTCATCTAGCGTCGGCCTGCTAGCGAGTACCCTGATTCAAAAGGGCCGCGACGAAGAGCTCAGGGGCAGTTCGTCTGTCCGTCCGCCCGTTAATTCACTGGAAATCTCACGGTCTACGCCGGCGGCGGGGAGGCCGCCGTAGCCGCTAGAGAGGTCAGTGCCACCATCACTCGCATCACCTGAAGAAATGGGAAACGTTTTTTTATACTACTGTACTAGTAGTAGTAGGGTCTGGGTCTTTCTTTACCGTGATTTGTGCTTGCGCTTGCCCATTGCCAAGATTCTGATCATTTTTTCGGGGATTTTCTATTCGATTGCTTGGTTGCTTCAGCATTTGCAAGATTTTTGGTTGCATAATAAAAAATACAGTCTCCAATACAAGTTCTTTTATGATTTGTTCTTCAGTAAATTGATTGTTTTCCTTCTTCTTAAACTAGTTTCCGGTTCATGTATATTCCTGCAGGCTGAAACAGAATCCACTCGCAGGTGCAGTGGTGATTGCACAGATGGGTTCCCTCACAAGTTAGTCTCTCTTCATCTTCTCATATTAATTACAAAGCTACTTTTTTGAAGTGTAACTTGCTACCTTTTGACAATCAACTTTGTCCGGGAATAAGCATGCTAGAAATCTCACTCAAATACTTGGACGTCAATTCAGGTAATTGGATGACAAACTTGTGTGGGAGCCCACTATGCTCCAACCAAGCAATACTTTCATGTGTGTTCAAGGAAATGTTCGACTCTTCCACTTGCATAAATCATATGGTGGTGATTGGAATCGCTTGGCTGCTCATGCTCGTGCTAGCACTCAATTTGCTCGCCAAACTACTGAAAAGTAGAGCATCCGTGCGACAGCTTGTGACACTCAGTTCACCACTCCTGTTGGCAGCTATAGTGTTCAATTGTTGCTTGGGTTTGGTTTATCTTGGCCTAATACTGTCAATGCTGGGGAATGTCTTCAGTCAGGATGCCAATGTTTACCTGCCACACTGGTGGCTTGTGACCTTATCTCAAGGATTAATTTTTATCTTTACCAGCTTTGTTTTCAGCATCAGGCCTCAGTTTGTTGGATCGACATTTGTTCGATTCTCGTCAGTCTCACTGACCATCTACGCAGCATTTATCTGTTGTTCCTCGGTTCTTCACATTGTTACAGAGAAGACGATCACCCTCAAGGCTTGCTTAGATGTTCTGTCCCTACCAGGTGCAGTTCTCCTTCTAATTGATGGCATTCGGTGCAGCCATGATGAAGAGGGTTACCAAGGCACTGGAAATGCTTTATACAAGCCCGTGAATGCGGGGTCAGATAGTGAGATAGCTGATTCTGACAGTAAGGTGTCTCCTTTAGCTAAAGCTGGTTTTTTCAGCAGCATGTCATTTTGGTGGCTGAATCGGTTGATAAAGTTGGGCTATGAGAAACCTCTTGAGGACAAAGATGTGCCACTTCTACAAACCACAGACCATGCACATAACCAGTACTTGATGTTCTTGGAGAAACTGAACAATAAGCAGTCCCAGTCATACAACACACAGTCAATCTTATGGACCATAATTTCTTGTCACAATCATGCGATCTTCGTGTCAGGTTTCTTTGCTTTGCTCAAGATTCTCACCTTATCTACAGGCCCAATACTTCTCAAGGCCTTCATCAATATATCACTTGGGAAAGGGAGCTTTAGATATGAAGGCTTTGTGCTGGCTGCAACAATGTTTATCTGCAAATGTTGTGAATCTTTGTCACAGAGACAGTGGTACTTCTGCACTCAGAGAGTAGGTCTACGGGTGAGATCATTCTTGTCAGCAGCTATTTATAAGAAGCAACAGAAGCTGTCAAACTCTGCAAAACTGAGGCATTCTTCTGGACAAATTATGAACTATGTGACTGTCGATGCTTACCGGGTTGGGGAATTCCCATACTGGTTCCATCAAACATGGACAACAAGTGTTCAGCTTTGCATAGCTCTGGCAATTCTATACAATGCTGTTGGTGCTGCAGTGGTTTCAGCGTTGGCTGTGATCATTATCACTGTAGTTACTAATGCTCCATTGGCCAAGCTGCAACACAAATTTCAGAGTAACCTTATGGAAGCGCAAGATGTGAGATTGAAGGCCATGTCTGAGTCCTTAGTTCATATGAAGATCTTGAAACTTTATGCATGGGAATCTCACTTCAAGAAGGTTATCGAAGGGTTGAGGGAGGTTGAGTACAAATGGTTGTCAGCGTTCCTGCTTAGGAGGGCGTACAACAGTTTCCTGTTCTGGTCGTCACCTGTTTTAGTTTCAGCGGCAACCTTTCTAACATGCTATCTTCTGAAAATCCCTCTTGATGCTAGCAACGTCTTCACCACTGTGGCAACTCTGCGTCTCGTGCAAGACCCAGTTAGATCAATACCAATTGTTATTGCAGTGTGGATACAAGCTAAGGTTGCTTTCACTAGGATATCGAAGTTCCTTGATGCACCTGAGCTGAATGGGAAAGTTAGGAAGAAATTCCATCTTGGCACCGATTATCCAATTGCGATGAACTCCTGCTGTTTCTCGTGGGACGAGAATTCATCAAACCCTACTCTAAAGGATATAAATTTGTTAGTCAAAGCTGGAGAAAAGATCGCAATTTGTGGAGAGGTAGGATCCGGAAAGTCCACGCTTTTGGCGTCTGTACTTGGAGAGGTCCCCAAAAGTGAAGGCACGGTATAAATTTTTGTGACCTTCATCTATTTTTGAACTAGAAAAGCAAATGTCTGTCATGTCATAGCTTATGAAGTACTTTTTTTTTTATCTTGAAAGGGTTTTCTCATGCACTAAATAATTTGTTGGTCTTGCAGTGTATTGTTATTGGTACATTCATTAGGTTCTCTTTTATCAGATTGCAGATTTTGTATGATGATAAGTTCTGCAACTAAACTTCAAGTAAGAATGCCATATTAATCAAGCATTGGGTAACAAAATATTGTTCCGTGTGGTTGAGCTTGGTTAGTTTCTAATTTCTTTATCAATACAGATCGTTGACAACTACATCATGTTTGGTTTTTCCCAGTTGTTATGATAATACTGGTTTATAATAGTTGCCAACATAGCGTTTCTTAACTAGTTCCTTTTTTGTAAGAATGTAATATCAGAACATCATCATTCATCTGTGTGTACAAATTTCAGATTCAAGTCTGTGGGAAAATAGCATATGTTTCTCAGACTGCGTGGATCCAAACAGGAACTGTACAAGACAATATCCTCTTTGGATCTTTAATGGACAGACAAATATACCAAGAAACACTTGCGACGTGTTCCTTGGTCAAGGACCTTGAAATGCTTCCATTCGGTGACCTTACCCAAATTGGGGAGAGAGGAGTAAATCTTAGTGGAGGTCAGAAGCAGCGCGTTCAGTTGCTCGTGCACTATACCAGAATGCAGACATCTATCTTCTTGATGACCCTTTCAGTGATGTTGATGCCCATACAGCAACAAGTCTCTTTAATGTAAGTATCAGATCACCAAGTGCAGATCGCATTACTACTTATTATGAGATTTTTATAACGCTCTTAGTTGTGTGACAGGAATATGTGATGAGTGCTCTATCAGACAAGACTGTTCTTTTGGTGACCCACCAAGTGGATTTTCTACCCATATTTGACTGCATTCTGGTTCGTCGATCTCTCTCTCTCTCTCTCTCTCTCTCTCTCTCATGATTTATATTTTTTGGTAGTGAGCTGTATTTATTTGACGATTTGATGTTTAACTAGTGATAGTTTTTTTTGCAGTTTATGTCAGATGGAGAGGTCATTCAGTCGGCACCATATCAAGATTTATTGGCAGATTGTCAAGAATTTAAATACCTTGTAAACGCCCATCAAGATAATGTTGGTGTTTCAGATATTAATAATATGGCTTCTCATAGAGGAAAGGAAATACGAACATTGGAGACAGATGGTACTCATGGAGACATATACATAGAGTCTGTGAAGCCAACACCAGTAGATCAACTGATCAAGAGAGAGGAAAGAGAATCGGGGGATACAGGTCTTAAACCTTATATCCTTTACCTGCAACAGGACAAAGGCTTCTTGTATGCCTCTCTTTCTGTTATTTCTCACATAATTTTCACAGCTGGGCAAATATCACAGAATTCATGGATGGCTGCTAATGTCCAAAATCCTCGTGTTAGTACACTGAAGCTAATTTCTGTGTACATTGGTATTGGAGTTTGCACAATGTTCTTTGTGCTATCAAGGTCTTTATTTGTCGTTGTTCTTGGGATCCAGACTTCAAGATCCTTATTTTCCCAATTACTTAGTTCATTATTCCATGCACCTATGTCCTTTTTTGATTCTACCCCTCTAGGAAGGGTTCTTAGCCGGGTAAAAATTCTGAAACAAATGACACTTATAATAATTACAGTTTTGTTTTGTTTTAGCTTCGTACAATTTTTAATGATGCATTTTTTTACAGGTCTCTGCAGATTTGAGTATCATTGACCTTGATGTTCCATTTGCATTCATGTTTGGCTTTGTTTCCATCTTAAATGCATCTAGCAATCTGGGTGTAATTGCTGTTGTTACATGGCAAGTTCTGTTTGTATCGCTGCCGATGATTCTTTTTGCAATTAGGTTGCAGGTGATCCGTTTTGCTTTTCCCTGTATGGCTAAAGCTCCTTTCCCTGTTTATGTGAATGGCTAAACCCCGTTTAGTTATTTCATTCACCAAATGATACATTCTCCTGCTATCTTAATCCAATATGCTAGTTGGTCTAGTCTTTTCGTTTGACAATTACCATTATGCAGAGGTACTATTTAGCCTCGGCTAAGGAATTGATGAGAATCAATGGCACTACCAAGTCTGCTCTAGCAAATCACTTAGGTGAATCAATTTCAGGAGCTATAACAATACGTGCCTTTGGAGAAGAAGATCGTTTCTTTGCTAAAAATCTGGAGTTAGTTGACAAGAATGCTGGTCCATACTTCTATAATTTTGCAGCAACTGAATGGTTGATTCAACGTCTTGAAACAATGACTGCTGCAATTCTTTCTTCTTCTGCCTTTGTCATGGCTCTCCTTCCTCCAGGAACCTTTGCTCCTGGTAAGTAGATTATTGTAAGTACAACCATCACAAAAAGAATCACGCGCTTGATAATATTATAGTAACTTATTATGATACTCCCTCCGATCCGATATAAGTTTCATGGCAAAACAACTGATCACGTACAACTCATATCCATAGCCACCGACATGTAATTTGGATCAGAGGGAGTAGCATACATTATTTAGCTTTTGTTAAGCCTTTGTTAAGCTTTTGTTATGATAGCATACATTATTTATGGAATGAAGTTGCAGAATTGTTCTTGATAATAGTGAATGGCTGAAAACCTTATTAGTAACCTGGTAGTCAGATATCCAATCTTCCATGTACCAGAGTATTGGAAAATACTCCCTCCGTTCTAAATTAGATGACTCTCTTTTGTCAAAAAGTGGATGTATCTAGATATGTTGTGAGTCTAGATACATCCACTTTTTGACAAAAGAGAGTCATCTAATATGGAACGGAGGGAGTATATTTATTTTACATCAACCAGGATATGGAGGAATTAACATGACCATTAGAAACCTACTAACTTTATATCATTCTTGCATAGGTTTTGTGGGTTTGGCGTTGTCCTATGGTCTTTCCCTAAATAATTCTTTTGTTAACTCTATTCAAAAGCAATATGACCTTGCAAATAAAATAATATCTGTGGAACGAGTGAATCAATACATGGACATACAAAGTGAAGCAGTAGAAGTTATTGAAGAAAACCGACCAGTTCCAGATTGGCCCCAAGTTGGCAGTGTGGAGGTTAAAGATTTGAAGGTAACCCTACATGCAGGCCTGACTAGCTGAAACCCTTCGGAATTTCGTACAGATGTATGTAATTGATTTTCATTTGACAGATTCGGTATAGGAACGATGCTCCCCTGGTACTACATGGAATCACTTGCAAGTTTGAAGGTAGAGATAAGATTGGCATCGTTGGCCGCATGGGAAGTGGAAAGACAACTTTAATTGGTGCACTATTTCGTCTTGTTGAACCTGCTGGAGGGAAAATTATTATAGACTATGTGGACATCACCATGATAGGCTTACATGACCTGCGTTCGCGTTTGGGAATCATTCCACAAGAGCCAACACTTTTTCAGGGTACAATAAGATATAATCTAGATCCTCTTGGGAAATTCTCGGATCAACAAATATGTGAGGTAAGATGTGTAATATACGTATGTACATTAGATAATTCAGCATCTTCTTAAATTGGGATGAATAACCAGATTTAGGGGGTGTGAAACAGAAAGTTACCGTTCTCTGTTTATGGCATGCGTACATCTGAAAGGAATCACTAAACTGGTTGCTTCATATTCAATTATTCTGCAGGTTCTTGGTAAATGCCAACTTCTTGAATCTGTCCAGGAGAAGGAGCAGGGATTGGATTCACTTGGTAGGAACCTCAGTATATATATAATTAGATTTCTGGAGTTCACTTTATGCCCTTAACAAATAGGGCAAACTTAAAATTCGGATCCAGTTGTTTCAAAATTAAAAATAGAGGTCTGAAAATACATGTGCAACTGAATTAATTAAACTTCCAGTTGTCTTCTGCACTTTGCTAGTAAGATGTATGGAATTTTTGGTTCATAGTACTAATCAAGATCTTGCAATACAGTTGCGGAAGAAGGGTCAAACTGGAGCATGGGCCAAAGGCAGCTCTTTTGTTTAGGTCGCTCACTTTTGAGAAAGTGTCGTATCTTAGTTCTTGATGAAGCAACAACCTCTATAGACAACGCAACAGATGCTGTCCTTCAGAAAACGATCCGGACCGAATTCAAGAATTGCACCGTCATTACAGTCGCCCACCGTATTCCGACGGTGATGGACTGTGATATGGTGCTTGCAATGAGCGATGGTATGTTGCTATGTTCCTGTCATGACCAACTTATTAGGGCTGCAGTATAGAGTTCCATTGTTTCATAGTAATGAGGTATATGTACTTTCAGGGAGAGTAGTGGAGTATGACAAACCCAAGAAGCTCATGGAAACTGAAGGATCTCTCTTCCACGATCTGGTCAATGAGTACTGGTCATACGCATCAAATGGAAACACCTAAGTGAGGTTATTAGTGATATGTTAATTACTGATGCATTTCCTCGGGAGAGGAACCGGTTTCATAAAAGGGTATGCTTGCCGCTCGAAAAGATAACAGGCGATGACCTGCTGCCGTACCTCTACTTGAAATCTGAAGAAAATACGGTGCCAGCTTCCAGTTATTCTGGAAACATATTTTGCTACTTGTTGCTACCTATAATTTGGAGCAACATCTACCTTATGTCTGTCGACTGTTTGCCGGTATTCAGAAGCGCTGAGATTGAATCGAATAAATCAGGAGCATTCATTTTGCTCCAGCAATCAGATATCCTTTGCTAAATGGGAGGGACTTCAAATCAAACCTGTAACCTTGCTGTCACTGTTGATATATTGCTGGAACTACTAGGGAAAGGAATGATCTGATGATATATTTTTCGTAACCGGGAATATATATATTACTGTAGTCTGTATACATTACTTTGTTTTACTGGCTTGCCAAACCCCTCATGTTCATATTTTTCTGAATTTTGTGGCACCAAATAATACATAATAGTTCCATTTATTGTCACTGGAATTTTTTTCAATGTACCATCGTGGAGGGAACATAGGTACACAAAATGATATACATGATAATCTTTTAAATCTGCTATTACTGTCTGAATAACCTATTGCCACTAATGTAAGTACATACATTTTAATCTGATTTGAGCTGAGTTTACACACAAAAATATTGTATGTAGAACTGTACAACAATACTACTCCGTAGTCCGTAGTTGAGGAGCTAGCGCCGCCACGGCAGCGGGCTCCCTTCATCCAACTCCGGCCGCGTCCGCACCATCTTTGCCGACGGCATCCTGCTCCCCCGTACTGCCATCCTCCCCAGTTCTTCCCCAGCCATTGCCCTCACCTCCATCTCCTCCCTCCTGCGCTTCCTGTTCCACCGGACAGCGGCGGCCACGGTGACCGCCAGGAAGCTCACTGCCACAACCCCACCGGCGCCAGCCACCACCGTCCACGCCCACCACCGCTCCCTCACAGCCGCAGGTGGCGGCGTCGGTGGCGGCACCTCAAGCCGCACAGCAACACCGTAGTGCCCCGTGCCGGTCACCGCGCACGCGGTCGGCGACGCCATGGCGTGCGTGGCCACGGCCTTCCCGCCGGCCGCCGCGAAGGTCACGCACCTCGCCGCCCCCGTGTCGTTGAACGACAGCGAGGAGAGCGAGAGGTTCCCGAAGTCCACGCGGACGGGCGCGCCGAGCGCTCGGAGCGCGATCTCGCTGCCGTTGGTCCCCGACGACACGTCGTAGGCGAGCAGCGCTGCCACCGGGGCCGCCAGCGCGTACCCACGCGGCGCGGAGAAGAGCGCCTCGTCGTCCGGGTGGAGGAAGCGCAGGAAGACGACGTCGACGCGGCGGGCGAACGGGGCCGGGACGACGCGCGGCGGGACGGTGAACCCCGCGGTGCCGGCGCCGGTCTCGTTGACGCCGTCGGCCCAGAGGGAGCTGCTCCGCACGCGCAGCGCGGACGCCTCGACGAACTCGGCAGCGGAGACGTTGTCCGGGAGGGGCGCGACGGCGACGACGACGAGCTTGTTGGTGCGGCGGAGCAGCTCGAAGGCGCGGTCGCGGACGGCCGCCTCGATGTTGATAGCGGCGCGGCTGTCATTCTTGGCCGCGGAAGAATGACGCGAGAAGGCGAGAAGGAGCAGCAGTGGCAACAAGAACGACGGCGTGATCGGCATCGTTGCTGCGCTCCTGTATAATGTTCATCCACGACGGGTAACGCTTTCGTCTGTGGCGGCGGCTGAGGAAGCCGCCATCGTCATCTCGTCGGATGGCTTCCTCTGGGTAGGGAAATGGGAGGCGGCGGTGGCCGGCCGGCCGGACCGAAAGACGAGAGGCTGGTAGCAAGACAAGGTGAATTCACGAGAGGAGAGGAGGGAAATGGTTTGCTTTATTTAGGGGGCAATGCAGCAAGGAGGGAGGAGCAATGGAGCAGGTGGTGCTCTTGCTCTTGTTCTTGTCGGCAACGCATCACCGGAGTTCCTGGAGTGCGGCCAGCTTTATAGGGCGGCGCGGCCGGGTTGACTCCTCCATCATCATTTTGATTTTTGAATTCGCGACGCAATGGTGGTAGTAGAGGTGATCGATCATAGTGGGGCAGGTTGGTCGCTGATGATCGTGGTCTGCGTGTACCGACCCGGCTTGGCATGGCTCTCTTCTCCGTGGATCCATGTGGCTATTTCCTCATAGCTTTCTTACAGGTCGTGTGCCTATTTGCTCGTATCATAGTGGGGCAGGTTGGTCGCTAGACAAAACAATCTTTTATCTATTCATTCATGAATGTGATGACATTGTACTTGAGGTGGATAGATCAAACACTTCTAAAAAATTGACAGAATATTCATGCAATACGTACATTAGAAAGCTGAAATAAGCTACACCCGGTTACCTCTTTGAATCACACGATTTCTAATATAAATGGATAGGAAACAATTCAGGAATGTCATGTACACATGATTCCCATAGAACTGTAAACTGTTATGAACTAGGCATCAAGCACCGTTGGGAGTGGATCAAACAACCTACGCAAACAAAATCCCCAGGGATTCAGACACTCCAAATATCCACTGAAATTCCTTTGAATGAAAAGAAAAGCCCTCTTAAGTGATCAAACACTGAAACACAACCATTGAAGACAGTGCAATCATGAAGTTGGCTTCTGCCTAGGATTCTAAGCAACTGCTTTTACCAACTTGTGAGAGAACGTGCATCATTAATCCTAGGCATGTGTATACACCGTCATATCCTAATTGCTAAACGCCCTAACCTCCAGCTATTGTACACTTAGTCAGTTGCACTGTCGCAAGATCTTCATTCCACAAGAAATAATTAACCACATGTATTGGTACTTCCAAATGGCTTCTCGTTGCAAGTTTTGTAGGATCAGTTCTTCAGGCTGGTTCGTATAGGCCTAGCATGTGTCCGTCGATGCACCGTAGGGCTGCAACCTGCATAAAAATAGATATAAATACCTATGAAATGTAGTGAAGAAAATCATATCACACAAGGAAGCTGTCAGGTATAGATGCCCTACTTTTCCATGGATCTCATATTTGATGGGACCATCCAACTCAGCTCCCAGCGCCATTAATTTTGTTACTGTACTGCTTATGTCCGGTACTGTGAAGGACAACATCGAAGAATAGACTCTCTGTGTTGCAAGGGAACTGAAAATATGTGTGACCATTCAGAAAAGACATATTCATGTTGGTTAACTGCAAAAGGATGCCATAATATCTCAAGAAAGCTGATTGAAATGCACAATTTAAATAACTTATAGATCACACAACCTCATATTATGAACATGGCAAATTCCTTTCTTAATGTAAGAAGACTATCTCATATCCATAAGGCTATCTCTATGCAGATAGACAGGATGCATTTATATCTCATATCCGTAAGGTTATCTTCATATAGATAGACATGATGCATTCATATCTCATATCCATACAATGATTGTATTTGAAATCCACATGAAAAATAGGACAACCTCTAAGGAGAAGACATGAATTAAATTATATATTTCATACACAGCCTTAACTATTTCAAACGGATACGTAAAAAAAAACTATTTCAAACGGTGCAAGAACACGATGAGCAGAAAAAAAAACAAAGTAACCTAGCTTCACTTCAGAACATTATAAAAAAAGTGGAGGTTGCATTTTTCCCCATCTTGCTAATAATTTATCTATATAAATCTGGTATACATACAAGGCTTAGTCCCTTGGACGTTTCAAATCATCATACTGTTGAACAAAGTATAGTATGTATGCTTCCTTTGCAAATAGTTCTTACATAAGGGAAACAATCACTGTATAGTACACTATTGTATATGCAGTATTTGGAATGGGGTTATCTCTCAGCTTGGTGATAGTTTACTCCATAATAATGATCAAACTGGAAACATAGCATATTCAAGACGCTTGTATGCTTGAGAGCAGTGTTGGCCCGTTTGAGCCATGAGTCCATGAAGCATGTTTGATAATATATACATATTGGATACTCACATACTAGCGCAAGATAATCTTAACAAATCAACAAAAGATCTTTCTACATATCTACTCAAATCGTATGAATTTGTGATGCCCATTTGCCACCTATGGCAGATAAAGAAACTGAACGGAGAGGGTAAAAGCTCAGGCATCCGATTCACACCCATGGGCAAAGGATTTCTAGAAAGGGGACAACAAATTTCAGGCATGAATCTGCCTAGATTCCATCTTCTTGGGCACATCGAGTATGCCATACAATTTTCAGCAGACGATCGAATGAAATACTGCACATATGGAACTCGATAACCACATGGACGTCATGCCATGGCAAGCCCCCCTTCGATGACCTTTTTTCGATCACCTCCATAGTCACATCCACCTCAACTCTCTAACCCCTACAGAGTGCAGTAAGTGGCAAGGAGAGGGCAGTGCAGTTTCGAACCTGTTATTGGTGTGCATGAGCGCAAGCTTGAGCGGCCCTGACTGGAGCTCCGCAAAACGAAGTGTGCAGACGTTAACACCAAAGTCGAGCCCTTCTGCGTAAAATCGGGCCGCCCGTGGCACGTCGCGGTGCACTTGGACCATCCACCGCAGTGTTGCCGACGCCATTCTAAAACAGGTGGAGCCAAGAAAGTTCTGGAGCCTGGGCAAAGCACAAGAGAAGAACCTTTCAAGAAATCCTTCATTTCAACTCAACCAGCGGGCTATGAAGGAAATTCCAAAAGCCGCCAAAGGTGGTAATTATATTCAAGAGCAAAAGAGTGGTACTACTTGTTGTGAGAAGAAGTTTTTCATGGTGAGGCTAATGGCGGTCCAGCAACACAAATTTATCTTATTTGGTTTTTCACACATGCATCACAGTTTCATACAATCAGATGAACACACCATGGTGTTAAATAATGGTCTGAGTAAAAAATTGTAGGCCTACTTTTTGCACTAGTTTTCTGGGGTGACTGGAGCAACTGAAGAAAAAAATGAACTACAGCTGCATCGGCCGGTTTCCAACCCTGGGTTGAACACCCCTAACCACACCTCATAAGAGCTCCCACAAACAATTGAATCATCATACATACAGTCGGCACCACTGAGATCTGGAAGTGATCAAGTAGTACTAGTAGCAGATTAAAAGCACAATCGAACTGATCGATTTCCTCATCTTCACCTCACCTAGCTGGAGTCGGAGGGAGTGGATGCCGAGGAGCGTCAGCGACGGGGATTGGGGTTGAGCGCCGGAATCTCACCGCCGCGCGCCCGTCGCCTCTTGGTTGGGTCGGAGTTGGGGATCAGGGGAGAAAATCTGCTAACCCTATTTGGGATCCTCTGACTTTGGTCATTGACAAGTGGGATCCACCAGATACGGGACCCACATGTCAGTACCAAGCTGGAGGCTAATTCCAACAAAAAACGATCATACCATGGTGGCTGAGAGCTAATTCAGGGTGCTATCCGCAAGCTAAAAAAAGTCTGAAGAGGTCTCATCCATCTAATAGTGTATGGCAAAAAAGGGATCATTCCCTGTTAGTCAACATTTATAATTAACTTCTGTATTTTCTCAGGTGCCCGACAGCCGACACCATGCCTTCAAACAGAAAGTGGAATCTTCAGATTCTTTTCCAATTTTTACAGAATTTAAGGGAATATTGTATAAAGAAAAATATGTTAACTGGCTTAAAATCCAGCGGAACAATGCTTGAAAACATTTAATATATTTTTTACAAAATTAAATTATTGAATATCTTGTGAGAACTAAAGGAGTTGCTTTCCCAAGTAGTAGAAAACAAAAATTAGCACCTACCCTTGTTGTAGCACTGTGGAGAGGGCCATAACTTGTGAACTTCTGACGACCTTTGGCAAAGCTCTCTAATGGAATTTACCATGGAGAGGGCCATAACTTGTGAAGTTGTGACGTACACCATTTACCAATGCTTCCCGAATAGGAAACATTCAAGCACCTAAAAAATGACGGTAGGCTGAGAATAAGAGACGTCAGGAATGAAATGCTCAGTATGAGAAGAATTTTGTGTATGAATCATGGTGCTCAGTCGATGTAGAACTATTCAATCTTCAGTATCAACTCAGGGTGAATGACGTCCTTGTGCTCAAACTTCACCTTTTTTTTAGATAACAGGCACCATGTGACGGGCCTTAAATTAATAAAGCCTGACGAGTTCACATGTAGCACATTACAACTATTTTGGCTTTAACCAGCTAACATAGAGAAATCCTGACACACTGCCAATAATTTAGAAGTTCAAATTTCACATATCAAGTTTAAATGCCAAGATTTGCAAGGCAGACACTTCTACCGTGGTGCCATGCTATCGCTGCACTGAACAAGGCTAACCGGCGATATCGTTAATCTTGGAAAAAATATTTTACATTTTGATAAGTTGTATTTGACAACTAAGATTACTTTGGTGGGGGCATGGGATGACCTTGATAATCAGGGGTGTGAGCACTAAATGTTTGTGTAAATCTTACTTCGAAAATAAGAACGGTTCTATTAAGAATAGGTCGTCGTATTGATGACCAAGAAAAATATGGAAAAGTAGCAAGCATCAACACTCCCCAAGACAATAGAGCCCTCATAGTGCTGAGGGTAAAGAGCATCAAACGCAAAGCGACCTTTCATTCCCTTGTTTCATCGTGCCCCATTGAGGAGCCAAAGAGGTCGTAGTGTTGTTCGTCTTTGCAGGCCCACGAAGCCGAGCAAGAAAATATTAGATCACTGCTTTGTTTCAATCTGACAGCGTGCATACGTTGACCAATTGGTAACGACTCCCTTCGTTTTTTAATATAAGATGTTTTAACATTTGTCTACATTCATATACAAATATATTTTGGCACATTTTAGTGTGTACATCACTCATTTTAATATGCATCTATACAATATTTGTAACACCTAAAACATTTTATAGTAAAAAAAGGAGGGAGTATAATTTATCAAGCGTAGCTTGGAACTATGCAAGAGACTGAAACATTTGCCAAAGCGTATAGTTCCCATATCAAACTAAAACTTTCTAAACATCTAACATTGTCCGTCTACACAACCTTGCTACACAAGTCTTCTACATGTATTTTGACAAAGGGATTAATTGGGAAAAGGTTTTGCACCCGCCAAAACAAAACCAACTTCATCTACAAACTACACTAGGCATGGAACAATTTCAACTGTCTGCGTTGCCGCTGATCTTCACCAGCAATGGGATCGTCAAAGCTGAACGTCGATAGACACTCCCGGCTGGGTTCATGATGTTTTGGAATCGAAAGGAGAACTCCCGCTCCGCCGTGGGGAGGGTAGTCACCCAAATGAAGCTTCTGCGGTGGATTCCCATCAGCTCCATGGGTCAGTGTCGTTGCTTGCAGAGGCGATCAAGTTCGTGACAGCACGACACTTCAATGTCGAATTGGCGATAGAGCAGTGGCGGTGCCAGGTTCCATAGGCTGGGTATTCACTGTAAAAAAAAATTGGATGTCAATGCAATATATGAAGAAAAAAACAGTATTGGCTGCAGTAATTTTTTCAATCAAGTATGGCAGGAAATTGCATCAAGCAAATTAAGATCTGCTACTTCTAGTACGGCAGGGCAGATCGAGCATGGCCACGATATATATTATTACTAAGAGCATTCATTTCTAGTGAAACATTATTGCAGTTGGTGTAGACTCGTACCGATTGGTTAGTCAATTTTTCTCCTTTCTGATAATTGTACAGGAAGGTTTAGCCAGACATGTCTCCTGCTAACACCTGATTTGCCCGTCGTGCGCGGAGTAACATGAATACATGATTCGTCGGTTCGGTACTTATATCTGCATTATATATAAATGAGTAAAACGCTTGTGTGGTCACGAAGTTGCAACGAGCGAGCGTATTGGTCACCAAATGAAAAACATCAAATCGTGGTCACTTAGTTGTGCGGTAGAGCCACGTTAGTCACTCCGTCGAAATGGACGTTAAGTCGTTGACGTGGCACTTTGTTTTTTTACAAAATACACCCTATATTTTTTTCTTCACATCTGTTTGTACTAGCCATTTTGTCAAACAGGTTATAGACATCTTCTGCTCCCGTGCGGCCGCCGTGGCTTGCCGCCGGCCGCTGCTCAAGTCTGACCGTCCATGTGGGAGCCGCCGTTCCAAGGTGTAGCGAAGTCTGTCCTGCTTTGCGGGCGCGGGGATGGAGCCGCAGGAGATGAGCTGCATCAGTACCGTTGGCGCGCGTCCCATGCGCCTTCTCTGTTGTGCACTGGAGCGCGACGCCGGCGGCGGCCACCCAGCCCCGGCGGCGCCTGCAGCAGCATTTGCTTCTATGCCCACGAACCGCGCCCCAAGCTCGGCGGCCGCGGCGGCGGATGCCCGCTGGCGAGCGGTGCCCCAGGCGGCAAGCGGTGCGCAGGCGGGAGTAGGCCGTCCGGTGGTGGCGTGCGGCGGCAGATGGTCGCGGCCCGTGGGCAAGCGGCACGCAGGCAGCCCGTGGTGGAGTGTGGTGGAGCTTGGTCGCGGGTGAGACACGGGTATACGGCCGGCGCACGTGACATCACCATGCTCTGGCCCAGCGTCGCGGCCCGTGGAGACGTTCAGTGCGGCAGTGCGCGGCATGACCATGCTCTGGCCCGGCGGCACGGCCCGTCCATGGCGTGCAGCATAGCTCGACGAGCTCTAAAGAGGGCACGTACGGCGCGGAAGACGTGCGAGTCCTCGTGGCTGCTCCTCTTTCCCGATATGAGAGATCTTCTCAGCCCTAGCGTCCTACTGTTGTTTGCTAGGAGGTCTAATTGAGATAATTATGGTACGTTCGTCGGGAAGGAAACGTGCATGATTTTGATGACAGGGAGACGAGTTGCAGTCTCCCATATCATCGAGGAGGTTGAGGAAAATCTCACGATCTGGGCTCTGGGAAGAGCATATATATAGACTGGAATTTTGTGTCGGGGAGTAGGATTTGTCCTGCAGCGCTTACCCCGCTGCCAATTTTCAGATGTCTCGTTTCTTTACTCTTTGTTTGTTATCCCGACCTTCTTATGTCAATGCAATATGTAGCTTTCAAAGAAAAGATAATCATGGAAAAAATTATTTTTTACTGTTCGGCATTTGTTTGCTCTCTTGGTATACAACAGATTTAAGATGATGGGGGCCAAACAAACTAAATTATGCCATAAATAAAGGATTAACAAGCATGTGTACACATGCACTTTGTGAAAACATGGGAGGAGTCATGGTACTCCAGTTATGCGGCCGGAACCATTATTTCCGTATCTCACTTCCTCCGAGACCAAGGATCAGACAAGCCACATTCCATGCTATCATAATTATAAGATCTACCGGTGACGTGACCTCGTTGATTTGGCCGAGTGTCGAGTTTCGGAAGGCTCCATCAGCGAACTTCATTGGACGCCTTATGTCTAGAGATTGCTGGATCGGAAGGGATTCGGTCGGACGCACCCATGTTTTTTTCTGACCGATTGCTTTAAGAGGGAGCGTTGTGAAGCTCCCATGTTTGTTACTATCTGGAGATTTTTCTTCGACGATCCATGGTGAAGTCAAATGCGGCGAACGTCATGAAAGTCGGGATACGAGGACTATTCATGGTGGATTGACTCTTTGTGGCGATGAGACGTTGGCTTGGTGAGCTGGGAATCACAACATCAACTGTTAGTGGGGGCAAGATCACAAGGGAGATTCACAGTCTTACTTTGCAGGGTCAAAATTGCCTTGGTAAAGGCATTGTTTTGCGAGCGAGGATTTTCTCCAGGGTGAAAACCTAGGATCTTTGATCAGGTGACGATGGTGCTTGTACACCATTTTCTTCTTGAAGATATCACTTTTGAAGTGGTTGGACTACTTGTGTTGTTTCGATGGTGATAGTGATGCTGATTCGAGGATCTAATCGTTGTAGCAGGACTTTTCTTTTTTTGTAATTCTTATTTTTTTCAACTGTGTGTATCCGTTATGTCATTATGATATTGCGTTGTTGCAGAGGCTGGGTGTAATTGGTATCTCCGTGATATTAATATATACTCCTTATCTAAAAAATAATTATAAAAAGACTTAAACTTTTTTTAGTAGTGTTAACTATAGAATATAAATTGTTTTGCATTTTTGGAAGGGGTGCCATGACAACCCCCTAGTAGATCTGCCCCTGCCACCAGCAACTGCCGACCAAGTGTTGAATAGCTGGCAGAAGGTTTCGTTCTGCGTTCCATGACCAGACATGATAACAAGGACATTTCTGCGTCGCTCAGTAGATTGTGTGGCAAGAACTCGCAAACGACTTTTCAGTTCGGCTGTCTATCCCACTTACGCCATGTTTGTTTTTAGAGTTTTTCGGGGCATTGGTGGGGATTATCCCGATCAAATTTCAAAATCCCCATATAACCCAAAACATTTGTTTCTAGCGTATCAGACAGGTTTTATCCCCACATTTCCCCCACAAACCCCCAAATCTAGTTCATTTTTTATCAATCCCCTAGGGGATTCAATACACTACCCCTACCTAGTGGATTGGATCCCCAATCTCTTAGGGGATTGGGTGAAGTTTAGGGTTTCACCCAATCCACTAGAGGATTATCCCCACAAATCCCGTAAAATACTCAAGTAACAAACAAAGCCTTAGTATATCAGCGCTGCTGTATTGTGTGATCAAGCTGCTGCAGATCCCAGGTTTTACATCTCTGTCTAAGATGATTGACAGTTTGTTTTCCCACTAGATCTTTTCAAAATTGCGTTCACCATTATCTTAGCAGTTTCATCGATATTTCTGATCCCATCATGATTAAGCATGCTCCAAGAATTTACCACAATACGCTATTCAAACAGGAGTGACCGGTTCCTGGCAATTACGTGACCTGTTTTATCCATGCACCTTATGGTCTTGTTTACTTGTGTATTGTAGGGGGTTGAAGGGGATTATCCCAGATCCCAGAAAATGTCTCCTAGTCCGTTTACTAATCTGATTTTGGATGGATATTCCGTAGATACCACCACCAACTGCCTCATTTTTTTGTCTAAATTAAAACTCTACCCTATGCTAGTGTATTGGGATGGAGGGAAAGATCATCCAACTACCAGTTAGCATATTTCTAGGAGACATGTTAACATCTTTTCCCGAAAGAATAGTAATGTCGATCACTGGCAACATCCAACTGTACATAAAAAACTAGGGGTTGTTTCTTGACAACATCATCAAACCTTAAGTTTTAATGTTCTCCTACTAGTTATTGCAAATGCAACAAAAACAATGGCGACTGCTATACCAATACCAACTGCGACAACCTTCCAGGTAGAGCAACTCCAGGACTCGCAGACTGTGTCTATCCAATCCTGAAAGAAATGACAAAACACAAATAAGAGGTAAAGCTACCTAACAGCATTACTAAAGCAGCAATGCATGAGAAGCAACCTAAAATCTAAGCAGAAAGGCTACCATCGTAATGGATTACACCAACATGTATGGACATACTCTGAAGCAAATACTGTTCAAAATCAATGTTTGTCTGTATTATATTCCTCTGTGTTGATGAAACATAAATATGTGTACTGTAATATCAATTGGAACTCACAGCCTAATGTAAAACATTGATAATGAAGATGATTTACGTGAGCATACTTCCTGTTTTGCTAGAACTGATTGATTTACAAAACAAGATGTCCTGGGGATCTGAATTCTTGTAAGAAAGGTTCACATGACATGGATTATCACTGAAAAAGAATTTATGAGCTTGACCAAACCTTTTGAGCTGCCGACTGTTTGTCTTGCACCACCATGAGATGTTGTCCTTTTAGTATAAGATGTTCTTGTGTATTCTTTTGATCTGCCGACTCTTTGGAATGCACCACCATAGGATGTTGTCCTTTTAGCATAAGATGTTCTTGTGTAAAAATGTTCTTAGCATGCTCATAGAGTTCCATATCAAGGCTGTTCAATGAGATAATTTGCTTCAGAATTGCCTGAGGTACCTGACGCCGTGCCTGCAAACAGAAAGTGTAGTCTTCAGAATTTTACCAAACTTTACAGAGAATTAGAGGATTATTCGAGGAACAAAACAATATGTTAACCTACAAAGAATTCAAGTGACATGTATAACAACTTAATTTGGATCCATACAGGATAGCATTTAATAAACATGTTATAAAATTGTACTATCTTTTAACATTTCTAGTCTTCTGTGTACCTGTTTCTCAATCTGAAACATTGGAGGAAAAACATTCAGGTATGTATGATAAAATTTTCAATACCAACAGCAAAAAAGAAAAATGATCATGAATCAATCCGCTTCCAAACTCACCGCCTTGGTAAAATTTGCCTCCTCAACCTTTTTAAGGGATATTTTGCGACGGCTAGATTGGGACTTCCGCAATTTAGCAATGCAACTCTCATAAGTTTCCATCAATTTACCAACGGTCATCTGGCACGAAAAACAACATCACGCTAAGATGGCAAGATAATAAACAGAAAAATTGTGCATATAATGCACATTTCGGGTAGTGGTATTACATTTCCCGTTCCATGATAATCCTCAGTAGTGTTCAGAGCTGCGTTACTTTTCCAACCATCAGTGCTATTCTATCAGGAAAACAGAAATGTGAATACAGAAGCATATATTTAACCCATATTACAAAATGCAAACAACTCAAATGTAAATCCTAGCCACCCTATTACCATATGTTCATTTGTTTCTTCATCTTCTTGATCCACTATGGACGAGTGAGAGTCTGTAAGAAAAAGATAACGATTAGGACCTCATTTATCTTCTTTGTTTTGCACAAGTAGAACTGAAATAAAAGGAGCACCACACACACAGAACAGAGAAAAAACTATTGCAAGCATTGCTGCCTCTACATGTCATATTTCATGAATATACTGGTTCAATAAGAATGCTGCTTTCCTGTCCAAACTATTCAAACATGCAGCAAAACTTATTGGTAATAGAGTTTCAGTTTTAGGACTTAGGAGGTACAAAATGTGGCTTACACATATATCAGAGCTTTCTTTCTGCTTGGAAGACCATTGCTTAATCATACACGGTTGTCTTTATAGAATCCCTTTTTGCAACTGCCGATATTGTTTTGTTATGCGCCAATATTTAATTCTTTACTATGTTAGTCTCGCCTTGTGTTATGGGTTGTGACCAGAAAAATGTAGATATGTGCTTATGTATTGCTACTTAATTAATGCAAGTCTGGTCCCGTATGTATGATCCCTTATTTTTCAGATTAGACAAACAGAACTGGGGTGTTGTTGCTCTTTAATATAAGAAGGTACTTTCTCTGTTCCGAATTATTAAGATGTTTTAGATATTTCAGTGTGTACTACATACGGACTAAAATGAATGAATTTACATACTGAAACGTGCCTAGATACATGTGAATCAGAAGCAAAAATATCTAATTTGGAACGGATGGAGTACTATATAACATGAACATGACTTCTGCAGATGTGTAAAAACAGAGAAATACCGATGCTGCTAGGTGGATCTTCTTGGATATCTAAGTTTAATGTTCCAGATTGTGAAAGCACTTGTGCTCCTACCATGTGAGCAAACAATCTTGCAGATTCTTCATGATCCTCTGTAAGTCCTACGTACAGCATACGGTCCAGCCTGTTCTGTGATTAAAAATGAAGGTATTTACAAATATAAATCTCGCTTCGCTTACCAAATTGCTGTAATAAGGTCAAGTAAGTTTTACTTGCATCCAGTTTTATATTCGCTTTGTGGGAAAACATAGTTCATTAGTCACAACGCACACGACAGTGACATTTGTATGTTAAGGAATGTTGTGGACCTTGAGCTTTGGCCAATGGAGTGCACATGAAAGCAGTTTTTCACTAATTCACCTCTTTGACTTTTGGTCCATACCTTAGCGACTTGGAGCACAAAACGACCAAGATCAGGGTGTTTTCTAACACATTGTCGAACCTCGTGTGCTCCATCAAAGTAAGAGTTATTTGTTAGCCCGGTAACCTGCCAAAGTAACATGGTAAAGCAAAAGTAGTTAACAGCCAGGTTTTTTACGCTCATAGTGAACAAAGGAGCCAAAGGCACAACACAAACATCATTCGAATATTGAAGTGCAAACATCGTAAAATGGTTAAGTTATTCATGAAAAAAGGAGCCAAGAAAGAACATCTGTTTTTTTCCACGTCACTGAAAGGCGGGTGCCCTATAAAACATGGTTGCACACACACGACCCATTCACTTTGGAATTAGAATTACTCCAACGGGCCAAGGCAAAAAGGACCGACACAAAAGGACGCGCATTTTGTCCGTTTGGGTCGTCAAACGGACATGCTTCCGACACCTGTCCGCCCCTTTCTGGTAACTGCACCCAACAAACCAACACATTGTGTCTGCCCAGATAGGGGTTTGGCCATTTTGATCACAATTCATTTAGACAATACAACATAAATTCAAGCACACAATACAAAAAATATAATCCAAATAGTTAAGCAAATAGTTATTACAATCCAAATAATTCAGCAAGTAACAACATGGTTCACGCATAGTACAAACCAAATAGATAAATAAATTGAAGTGAATGGAACTGCTAGTTCACGTAGTACTGTCACACATGCTCCACCAAAATCATTTTGGAGCTCAACATGGGTCAGACTTCTCACGAATATCGTGGTGGAAGTTGAGGAACTAAGCAAAAGTTGACGCTCCCTGGGGTTCAACCAACTCACCCTGCTGCCATGCCTGATCATGCAAACTATCATCACGCTCATCCTCCATAATCATATTGTGCATAATCACACAAGCTATCATCACCTCCCACATAGTCTTCGTGTTCCATGTTCTAGCAGGGTGCCGAACAATAGCCCATCGTGATTGGAGGGCACCGAATGCACGCTCCACATCCTTTCTAGCGCTCTCTTGCTCTTTGACAAATCTCCTCCTCTTCTCATCAATTGGATTAGAGATTGTATTCACAAATGTTGTCCATGTAGCCATGAGCTAGATAGTATGGCTTGTTGTACGTGTGCCCATTAATCTCATAGGTCACCTGGGGTCATTGCAATTGGAGAGCTTGTTGAACACTGGAGACAGTTGAAGCACATGGATGTCATTGTGCGAGTCAGCCGTGCCAAACAACAAGTGTCAAATCCACAGATCTTGTGATGTCACAGCCTCAAGTATGACTGTGCACTCTCCAACATGGCCCTTGTACTGCCCCTGCCAAGCAAATGGGCAGTTCCTCCACCCCAGTGCATACAATCTATACCACCAATCATTCCAGGGAAGCCTCTGGACTCGTTGATTGATAAGAGTCGGGCCGTGTTCTCAACATTGTGTTCCCTCAGGTACTCAGGGCCGAAGACCTGAACCACAACTTTGCAAAACTTGTACATTGCTTCTGGGCACGTGACTTATCCATCCGCACGTACTCGTCCACAAGATCATCGCATCTCCATATGCAAGCATGCGGATTACGGCTGTGCAATGATACGACGGGAAGCCGAGGGTACAAAAGCATCCTTCTGCATATGAAATAATCATCTAAATGCATCACCCCCAACAGTATACAGTTGAACAAGGACCTTCTCATCCGGAAACGGCGTCGGAAAATCTTTGGAAACGTATATGGGTTTCACCCGACGAAAGTAGTTGGCATAGAGCTGGACGTGGCCAGCTCTTCGGTTCCGGTCCAAGGCAGGAGCACGGCCCGACAACGAACCTCTATACACCTGGCCGCATCCTCTAATTGTACTCACTGAAGACGAGGGAGGCAACAAGGCCATCACTCTCATCATCGGACGAATCATCGGACAAGGACTGGTACATGACGTAGTTCTTATAAAATTAGTCATCGGAGCTATCCATGGACGAGTTCGAACCTGGGTTGTTGACGGGACAAACGGCCGAATACCTTAGGGCGGCGTCGGGTAACGGGCGCTCCGAGCTGCAGGGCCGCAAGATTAACCAACTATGGTGGGGAGGAAGCTGCTCCGGTGTCGGCGGGGAAGAGGAGTAGGCGGCAGCCGCCCCGGAATGCCCTACAGAACCAGCTCGGGGCGCCGACGGCGGGAGGGACAAGGAAGGAGCAGAAAATTGGGTTGGGAATAGCCTGACTCGCGGGCTATGGGCAGACTGGGGGACACAATAGTTGTCGGATTGTGTCTGTGGCCGATGCAAACTCGGCCAAAATTTAGGCCGGCAATGGGTTACTACGGACAGAAAAACGGACATCGGTCCGTTTGTGTCGCCGCGTTGGGCCTTGATTTTGGGTCACGCTGACCAAAAGCATCGGACCGTTGGAGGCATCCTTACACCTTATCAAGTGCTTATTTGGTCTACCTATCAGCTTGCAGAAATGGATTTTCTTAGCCAATGGTCACACATTCATAGAAAATAGTGGAGATATATACAGGACCAAAGAAAAACCCTCGCTTTGTGTTGCTGAGACATCCGCCTAAGGAGAAATTGCCACTAAAGTGAGCCGAGGAGCCGAGTGACGTGCCAGCGGTACTACTTGATTGAGTGCCAGCACGTATCCGGCGGCACGAACGAATTCATCTTAAGTAGTCCCTAGTAGGAAGGAGTAGGTCATTTCAGGATAGGATTATGCAGGGCCAAAACTGTGTGGATATAAGTTTCGTTGTTGGATAGGTCTATCATCGTCATTTTAAGCTTCAAATCACAATAAGCATCTAAAGGGGTACATCTTAGCCAATGGTCACACATTTATTGCAAAAGTGGGGATATATAAAATTAATTATTGGCGTGATGTAGAGAGTAGAGTTCATCTTAACCATGGACACACAGTCATTGAAAATAGTGGTGATATGTATATTCAATAATAGGTTTATACATGCTGGTGTTTCGCCTTTAAAAACTGTAGAAACTTGACCAAATGGATCAAACTGCCAATTTATGACCATAACAACTGATATTGCATATTTTATTCAAAACAATTGAATTGCACAATACAGAAGAGAGAGTAAACAATTAAAGGCATATATAGGAATGCAGTAACAGACGTTGAGATACACCAAAGGGACAAAGTCTTACAAACCTGAAAGGTAGCTCCATTATGAATGATTTCATGGGCAACAGGGTCATTGATGTACTGATGTAATGGCATAACCATGTCATCCACATCATATGCATTAACCTTCTTGCTACTTCGTGTTTTGTTCCCTCTAGCATCCCGCTGCAGTTGAAAGTATCTCTTATTTAATTGCAATAATATATGCAATTGAAATACCATACCTTATATTTATAGTCTTAAATAATTTCAAATATATCTGAAGTCCACATACCTAGCCATTTACATTAATTGAACTATAACTAACAGTTAAGCTTGAGCTATAACACTGACGCCCCCATTTAACTATCAGGTGCCTTGTTACATAAGAATAAGAAATCACACTTGAATCTCAGCCTCTAACAACCACTGAAGCTGATCCTAACAAATGTTCCCAAAAACGAAGACACTCCAAAGGTTCGATATAGAAGAAAAGGCTTGATAATCAGATTCATCATATGGTCCTAATCATTTTGAAGATGGAAGAAAGCATACCCTGGCGAAAAGATCTTCTCTCATCCACGGAACCAAATATTTCCAAGGCCAGATATCCAGTGTACTTACACCACGTGATTTTGTTAAGACACGGCTGGTCATTATCTTTGCAGACGTTAAGTTTGGATGCACAAGAAATCTGGCTGCAACTTCAACTGAGAACTCATACGTGCTAAATACGCGATCAACTGGATTTCGTAGTATTGTCACTACGGAAGTCCTCTCCTTTGGCAGCTTGGAAGTTAAGCTGTAGTCGTCATGACTTACAACCAGCGTGCAATCAGGATGGCTGACGTGAAAGGATAACATGATATTAGTAACTGTAAGTAATGGACTAATCATGGAAATAAACGAATTGCTAAGAAAACGTATTTCTGTTATAATAACTGAACACTGCATCAACAGAAACAATCTCAGGCTCACAATATGTTGGCATAACATGTACAAGGGTCACAATATCCATGTAAATTCTCAACAACCAAATGCAAAATGTGGTGCTTATGAGAGCATTCATAGCCAGTTAAGCGCTGGTAGTAATGTCATTCCAGGAAATGAAAACATCCTGAACCATGATACTGTAGGTAGGCAAGGCATCATGATAAAGTTTGAAGATTGACGAAGTGTTTTCTAAGTAGTATCATTCAGAGACAACAGAGCTCATAGTGTTGTTTGTTTAGTCAGCTTTTTAAGATAAACCCCAGATGACGACACAACTAGGTAACAAAATAATATTCTTCTCACCTTGGGTCAAATCGCAGCTTGTCATAGGAACGGGGGCATTCCTGAGCATTCGTATACAGCTTTTTCAAGAAACTGCCAAAACGAAGAAGAGTTGATTTCAGTTGAGCACAAGGGCGTATGAGGACGAAGCTAGAATAGAAGGTCCAGCAAGGGGAGCCTACCAGTGGAAGTATGTACGCCCACCCGTCCTAGGAATGTGGAGGAAGAAGAGCAGGTCCTTGAGGTTGAGTTTATCGGCGCTACTGTCGCCCTCCGCAACCGAGTCCGCCCACCCTCTGACAGCCCCCTGGCAGCGCCCGTAGTCGCCGTCGTCGGCGGCGGAGCTAAATCCTTGAGGAAGCAGGGCCACTGCAACACCAAGAGGAGCAACCAATGAGCAGCGGACCGAAAATCAGAGGAGGGCCGCGCGTATCGCTGAGATTAATAATTCCAGGAAACGATATCCTACTAGCAAGAAGGAGGGGATGGGAGGGGTACCTGATACGGCGGCGAGTAGCGCGAGGGCGAGCCCGAGAGCCCGCGCCATGGATTCGGCTCCGGCGCGCAGATCCGGCGGCGCCTCGGCGATTGAGGAGGAGTAGGGCGGAACCGGAAGCTTAAAAAGGAAGGCGGGTGGGTGAGTAATCAGGGAGTGGAAACGGAAAGGGTCGAGGTGGCGGGCGGCGGGGGATTCAGCGCGCCGTGCCGGCACGGCAGGGCAGGGCAGGGCAGCGAGGCGGGCCTCGGCAGCGGCGCCCCGGCAGCAGGCACCTCGGCCCGTGCGGTGGTATCCCTTGTTTATTCGCTGGCGCGCTCCCGCAGTTGCATGCGGCGGAGGCAGGGGGTGATGGGTGGCAGCGCCGGTGCCGAGGCGGCCGTAAATAGTGGTGCGGTGCCGGTGGTGGCCCGCCCGTGCGGGTGGTGGTGGTGGGCGCGGCGGAAAGGGAAAGGGGGCAGCTTTTCTCGCCACTTGCGCCGTCCACTGTCCTCGCCCCGGTTTCCGACGATCCTCCGGCGACGGATTTCGCCAGCAGACCCTTGCGTCCGTGCGATCGGAGCCGTGCCAATTCTTCTCTCGGCCGTCAGTCCCGGTCCCGGATGCGAGGGGTACGTACAGGTGAAACAAGGTTCAAAACACATGAATAAACGCAAAATACTACGTACTCCGTATGTGACTTGAACTATCAAAAAAATATTGAGCCACACAACCAAACCGATATACTCCCTCCGATGTCAAAATAAGTGTTTCAAGTCTTTTTATAGATATATCTAGACATGCTCAAAGACTCAACTATCATAGTTGACTGGATGAGTATAAATTTCTTCCAAAGTTGTGCAGGATCAAAACAATTTCTTCTGTTTTCAGTAGCATCATTCGTTGTCGTTGGCGGCCCCCCCTCTTTCAATCATCCCCGATAGCGGTGTGGGTTTTCAGTCACGGTGCATTGTTGAGAAATTCAGGCCGCGGATCGACACGTCAACAAAAGTATCGTCCGAAAAGAGGGTAGCTAGGGGACCTAAGTACACGCCGCTCTTGCCACTTGGATATTGATGGCACGGCGATGTGTAGTGGCGCGGTGTGGTGGTGTTGTGTTGGGATGGAGCCGGTGGATTGCAACAAACCACGAGGGTGAATTATTTTGTTATCTTTGACCAAAATTCATTGTTTAGATCTGGATCAGATGATGGCGTTAATTCTTTTGTTGAAAGCATCGCTATGTGTTGCGTTACTCTTCTCCTCAAAACAGGCTTACGCCACGCCATATAAATATAGCAACCACACCGATACAACATTTTTGAAACAAACAAAATGCTCGGCACAAACATGCTCAAAGAAAATAAATGAAAACAAAGGTGAATCGACGAAACAATGATGACTCAGAATCGTTGCACCGTCCGACTTTGATCCACCATGCTTCAAGCACCCCGTAACGTCTTGTACCAAGCAACACTTGCAAGAAGGAAGAAACGCCCCTGATACCATTGCCCGGACCATCGGTGCTAGGGTCTTCCTGGGCACGCAGAGTACCGTGCAAGAGAGTCCTATGAAAAATGAAAAACTTTTCAGCACTTTTCCAAATAAACAACACCTTGGGCAGTAGCTCTTGAGATTTGAGTACTGATGTGCACTTTCTATCTCCTATATATGTGCCGTAGGTGTATTATGCGACATATCGAATGAGAGATTCAGCAGATTGTGGTTTGGCGGGGATGGCCAAACAATTGGCGTTTGTGGAAGCAGGCTGCCGAATTCAGGCCACTCATTCCACAGAGAGTAAACAAAACTGGATGTGATGGCAATCGATCTGTAGGGAAGAAAGAAAACGCTCGATTTGATCGATCCTTTCAGTTGCTACTAAAACATTGCGTTAATTGATCATCACGCGTCTCCGTGCTGGCCATGGGAAGAAGGGTGGCCGAACATGGTCGGGAACGAGTCGTGGTACTGGCACTCGTACACCGAGTAGTCGAACCCAGCGGCGGGGTCGTCTAACGCCGTTGCACAAGACATCGCCGCGGAGACCACCTCGCCGAGCTCCGACGACTCAACGCCAACGGGGTAGTAGCCCGGCCCGTCCGGCGCGACGAACGACGGCGGGGTGGTGAAGCAGCCACCTCCGGCCGACAGCTGCTCATGACCGCAGCACTCTACCGGCGAGAAGCCCGCCGACGCGGCGTAGGGGAAGGAGAAGGCGCCACCAGCTGTGGAGACGTCGTCGTGGCCGTGGAAGGACGACGTAGGCGGCGGCAGCCCGTTGCCGTCGGTGTCCACCCTGAGGCCGTTCTTGAAGCTCGCGAGCAGCTGCATGTCCGGGTCCTGTTCCTGCGGCGTTGCGGCGGCGGGAGGAGGAGGAGGCGCGGCAGGGCGCTGCTTCTGGCGGCAGGTGTGCAGGCCCTGGTACGTGACGTCGAACACGGCGAGGTCGGCGTCGGAGCGCTGCACCTGCTTCGTGGCGGGGCAGCTCTGCGCGTTGCGGTACGTGCACCGGTAGTAGCCCCTGCGCATTACTCCATCATCGTGTCAGACAGCATCACAAACAAAAAGCGGGTCTAGTAACATATTTTGGAGTATACAGTTGACAAACTTTGTCTTTTTTTTTCAAATATCTACAGAAATTACAGTCAGAAACAAGAATCTTTAGAGAATGAAGTGAAATATCAAACATATGCAAGAAGAGTCTGAATGAATGGACAGACGACAAACCTTGGAAATTTGGCGCCGAGGATGTCCTTTTGGCCGTACTTCCTCCAGCTGAGCCCGTCATCTGGTGTGTACTCCAAATTGGCTTCTGGAATGCGGAATTTTTCTGTCCATCTTGGCAGGCCCTTCCTGTACACAGGTGCATATATGATTTCAGGACCACGGAAATCAACGATCACTTGTTGAATTTTTCGTTGACTGATGGAAATGCTAAAATGTCCAAGTACTGTATTCGTTGCGTGCATTCTTTTTGACCAAAGCACCAAAGAACCACTTCTGCCATATGATTGCTCTCTGCCGCTTTCTAGAATTCTAGTCTACCCATTCGTGCGGTTAAGTACCTCTCCAAATATATCAGAGAAAACTTTTGAAATATATCAGTACTATCTTAGAAATTATAGCATAAAAGAAATACCCCGAAAGCCGCTTCTGCAAAAGATTTCATTTGTCAAGGGTTGGCAGCCAAAAAAATAGATGTCACTACTCCTCCGTCCTAGAATGGGTGTGCCTCCAGCTTCCTTGGAAGCTGAATGTTTGTAAAGCTTGATGGTGTTTATACAAAAATATCCATTTATGGAACAAAATTAGTATCACTAGATTTATGATGAAATATATATGTTCATCATATACCTATTTGGCTATATAAACTCGGTAAATCTTTAAAATGGTTTAACTTTCAAAAAAAGTACACTCTTTGCAGGATGGAATGAGTATGTTGATGGACGAGAAACAAGTACCTAAATTTATGTCGCACAAAATTGACTTAACTAGCTATTACGTAGATCTACTAAGTACTAAGTGGATAAATGAGAAAAGAAAGACCCGTTAACGAGGACTACTCGTTTATCTACCAATGGCATTGCAACGGAGAACATGAAAGAAAAATACAAATAAAATACTTCGGCACTATTTTTTCGCAAGCACATGAATATGAAAACACAAGGTTTAAAATATCATGTAGCCCTAAATCCAACATAATCAAAAGACTACGAGAGTTAGTATTCAAATCCTCCAATATTCTATGAAGTTCTTCTAAATCAGTTTTTAAAACCGCATTCAACTTTTTATCCATTTATTAGATTGAAATCCAACCATATAGAATCCCGCAAAAAAAATTAAAAAAGAACAACAAGAACTTATCATATGTGACACATGTACAAAAACATTGTATTATTAACCTACAAAAAAATGTGAACATGGATAATAAAGCCTACATAAATCATAGAAAGTGATATTAAAAGTGTTGCGGCAAAAAAAAAGCAATTTCACCATATTAATTGTTCAGCAAATAAACTATTTTTCAAAAAATAAATCTTAGCATAAGTTCGCTATGAAATGTGAACTTGGACATTTGGTTTGTTACTAATTTGGCACGGGCATTACAAGCAAAACATAGGCTAATTAACCAAATGCGCGTCATTCAAATTAACATGTGGTGAAGGTCCTAGTTGATATAAAATAGAACACACAACTAATAGTATGTTCTTTCTCGACAAAAATAATAATATCATGTTGTGTCTATGACTAGGTTGATTTAGAGTTAACTAACTAATATGAACTCGCCCATAAGTATGTCTTCATTTATCTATCTTGAATATGCAATGATTATGTTATATTATTCGATTCAACCAGACGATGGTCGTCACACTCACACGCACGGTCACACACACCAATCATCAATCCTTAAGCAGAAATCTAGCTTGCGCGGGATGCCACGTGGCTACATAGCATTTGAATCGTTCATACGCACCTTCTCTTGCAAATGCCTTGGCGCTCTTGCGCTTGCCCGGAGCTCTCGTCGGCCGACCGAGGCGAGTCGGTGCCGGAGGCGCCGCCATGAGCGGCCTCGATGGCCTTGGCGACGGCGATCGCCTTGGCAAAGGTGCCCCGCAGCTGGCGCGCCACGCCCCTGCAGCACTCCTCCGCCGCTGGAAGAGGCAGCTGGTGCTGGTCGTCGGAGGCCGGAGGCAGGTCGCCGAGGAGCCGCCTCGCCTGCTCCTCGCCGTCGGCCAGGATGCTCAGCAGCAGGTGCATGCTGTAGTCCCCTCCTCCACCCTCCTGCATGGCTTGCAGCTGCTGCCTAGCTATGGCAATGGCAGGTTGATGATGAACAATCTGTACGTAGGAGACGCGATGTGGTGTGGCCGTTGGACTTAAGCCGAGTTCGTTTTGGGGGCATATATGTATGCTGCTCCACAAGTCCACATCTGTTCTTGACTTTGACCGACTGACCGAGCTAATTTTACTCCATCGTTTTTATTTCTTGTGTGGTTCCTTGGGTCATGCCTGTCTCCGGTTTGACCAGTATTTTGGTCCTCAGGCTTAACATCATACGAGAAGGCTGGGCGCCTCGGCGGAAATTGCTAGGTACAGTACAGTGAACAAGGTTCGAAAGTTTAGGAATTTTGATAGTGGAGAAGAAATTCCTGGATGATCTCTCGTAGTACTTGGTGCGAACATTCTGCTAGTGGAGTAATAAGATGGACATACTAACTATTTTGAATTATTTTATCTGCAAGTGGGAGTTTGCTTAGAGGAAAAGTCAGAGAAATGCTACGAAAATGACATTTTAACCCGAAGCCTTAAATAAACGACCCCAGCTTGCAAGCTAGCAGAGGAACAAACAGTAAACGAAATCAAGTGTGATGGTCTAATTTTGTTCAAACTGAAAGCTCGACGATAGTACAATGGAACTTCGGCAGCAATACGCATAGTGTGTCACTGTGATAAGGACATGTTCTCTCGAAAATGTTCTCTGATAACTCTCTCCTTTTTTAGAGGAAAGATAACTCCCCCTTTCGAGTTGGCATTCACTTGGGCATGGACTGCTTTCTGAAAAGTGGAGTGGAATTAAGAATGTTTACAAAGCTGGGATGGGGTTGACTGCTGACCATTGATTCAACACTCCAATTTTATTGGTTCAGAGGATCACAGAGATACAGGAGAGCACAATAATATTGGTGGGATACAGCCGGTCAACAACTACAAAAGATTCTGAAGAATTGACCAAGAATCTTCAGTTCAATCCTGTCTCCGCGTGTAGAGCAGCGAGAGATAGTGACGCAGGCGTCGGTGACGCTGCTGTGCTGACCGGAGAAAAGAGGCACACGGGAACAGTAGTTTGCCATTCAACCAATCAGGAAACACAAAACCCCGAATAAGATTCGTGTGGAATAGATTCTTAAAACAATATGGATTCACATGGAACAAGTGACGTGTGAAAAAGTAAAGCAAGCATCAGCAAGTCTCGTAGTATTAATTAATTTACATGTGCGTTCCGGTTCCATCGAGACATGCGGATTAGAGAAAGCCAGTTGTAAAATGGCCGCTCTCTCACTTCATGCTCTTGTAGAGTGCGTCGATTGCGCCCTGGACATAGGACGTTCGGGGAAACATATCAGCTAATTGACGAAGGTTACACATACCTGCAAGTACTTTGGAAAAAGAAGAAGCTGAATTCGGGGAAAAAGTTTGATATGAGATCTAACCTGGTAGTATTTGAGCATTTGTGGCCGTTTCTTCTTGTATGTTGGGGTGATAAGGTCACGCTCCATGTCAAATGGTAATGGGTCAAGATGGATGGCCCTTACGAACTCAAAGCCCTTCAGCTGGCACGGGTAAAACAATGGGAATGTGTAAATAGTAACCCTGAAGGAAAACGTGGAACAAGCAGCGAGTGGCGGATATGTAAGAGAAGACGGTTTACCTTCTTTTCCTTGGCAATCTTTGAGAGTTCTGCAAGAAAATGCTCTTTGGTTTTCGAGTTTTCACATAGCTCAGCCAAACTTCCAGAAATGCCATTCTGTCCAGTCCAGTGTTCAAGCGCTTGCTGGTTGGGGTTTACAACAGCAATAAGAGAAGATTCGAAACTGTTCCCATATACCCATATCTGAAATTGATCAGCAGAAAGAATGAAATTTGAGATGAATGGCTGATGAATTGGATACACAAAATACCAATATAATTCTTGCATGTATGCCCTACTTTTTCGACAGAAGTGTGCTGAGTAGCCTCTCAGGTGATTGCAGACAAAATGACAAGAGAGAAAACTGACACAACATAATTCGAGAAACCACTATTTTCATTTCCATGCAGTTTCTGGGATCAACAATTATGCACATTTGCATATATGCCCATAATGAAAGAATGTAGTGATTGTGTTAAGATCAAAGTTATAGGGATCAAAGAAATTAATCAAGAAATATTATTATGTACGACTAGCTTCCAAGCATACGGACGATTTCAGCAACACACTTGTGGCATCAGCAGTCAATCCAGTCATCACACTATATTAACTACAAAGTTATCTTCCGTATTAACTACAAAGTTACTAACACTTCAATTATCTATGTTCAAAATCAGGTGCTGTACACGACACTTTTACCAAGTATATTGGCAGGAGAGTAGGACCTAACATAGTGAAGACAGAAACTAAGACACTTCCTCCCAAAGGGAACAATTGAGCAGGTACTTACCGAATCAATCTCTGGAAGAACACCATAGATATTCTCTAGATTTTCCACTGCAACATATTCTCCCTGTGAAAGCTTGAATATATTTTTCTTTCTGTCAATGATTTTCAAGGCTCCATTTGGTTGCCACTCACCAACATCCCCTGCATTTTTATTTAACATACAGTCATCATCTGAAATATACTAACTTCTGATATCCAGCTATGTAAGAAACTAAATTAAGCTCTTGTTTTGAAACTGAGATATCGCTAACCTGTGTGAAACCATCCATCAACCATGACTTCCTGTGTTAGGTCCTCCCTTTTGTAGTATCCAGAGAACAAAATGCCTCCCTTCACGCATACCTCCCCACGGGGAATGCTTGACAAAGCATCATAACCCATCTCTGAAACTGACTCAAGGCGAACTTCCGTATGTGGAAGTGGTGGGCCAACAGTCCCAACCATGGAGAAATCATCCGGAAGTGCAACAAAAGTTCCCGCACAAGTTTCCGTGAGTCCTAAAATTGGAATTGTGCAAAAACAAAAAATAGTGCTTCTGTCAACCAATAATATGTTCACATAATTTGAAGGCATTGCCTATACTTAATGGAGGAATTTAAACACCACAGATGCATACCATATCCTTGAACAACATATGCACAAGTCACGACCCTCAAAAATTCTTCCACTGCTACGGAAAGAGGAGCCCCACCAGATACGATAATACGTAATTTTCCACCCAGTCTTTCTTTCACCTTGAACGAAAAACAGTTTAATAACTATGTTAGGACAATAATACTCATGGAGTTGCGTTTAGACTTCCAGTTCTATCTGAAGAAGTAAATCATTGCTCTTGAATGTCAAGTTGTACCTTGCTGAAAACTAATTTGTCAAATAATGGAGATGCCTTATCGTGTTTAATTCCTTTCTTCATGCAGTCCAGTTTCCTGTCAATTTGATAATAATTACCAACCGAGAAATTCTATCACGATTCATGAATATCAGAAAATTTCTTGAACGCATAAGACGAACAAACAATGAAACCTTATAGAACGTGAAAGGACGTACGAAGAGCATCAGAAGAAAATATGTGGTCATAAAGATGTGTACTTTCCAAGAAACAAATCTCAGTATTAATCATGTACGAACTTACATCTTGTATGCAACATTGAATAAGGTTTTCTTCAATAGGCCACCAGACGAAATCTTGGTCGTAAGACCTACATTAAAAAATGCATCAAATAAGTATCAAGCAAGCACAACTAGACATTACATGTAATCTTTCATTGAACCTCTTCATTACATCCACTGCATAGTTCAATAGCTAGTCGACCATATTTTTTTTCTGTCTGTTTCCCTTTTCAGACTTACTGACTTTCTTCACTCTAGAAAAGACATTTGCTTTAGCCATTAATTTATTGTACAGTATCATCAACTAGTCAAGCTTCTCGTGAAAAAGCTATGGGTAGATTTCGGCACATACACAACTTTTACTAATGCATTTAGAAAACATAAAACCAAGATAAAATAGTAATCTAAACGTGTTGGCAGCATTGATAGAAAAATAACAGACATAAGAGAAACTTATTCAGTGATACTTTATTAACAAGTTATGGAGCCAACAGAAGATGTACCTGCTAAATGACAAAATAATTGACTGGCTATAACTTTCTCAGTGTTAATAAATAAAATCTGGAGTTTACCTGAATATATTCTGTCAAGTACACGAGGTACAGCACAAAATACGGTTGGTTTTAATGCTGCAATGTCGTCAACCAACAACTTAACATCCTACAGATGCATTGATACTAACTTTAGTATGAATTCGTTGACTACTTGAAGGTAAACAAGGAATATTCACAAGACATACCCCACGCCAGAAGCCAATTTTTGCTCCATGAGCAATGAACACTTCCTCAAACATTCTATCGAAGATATGAGCTAGTGGCAGATATGACATGTAAACATCATCTTGATCAAACTGCAAAAACAAATCGGAGAGCAATCAACATGAGTTGTATGATTCAATGAAGCGTGTGGTAGCAATTTATCAAGATTCTATACTTACAACTTCACCAATAGATTGGATTACTGCGTCAGCACCAGTCAGGTTGACAAGAATGCTTTCATTTGATATCATAACACCCTTAGGGTCTCCTGTTGTTCCACTTGTGTACATTATTGTGCAGATGTCAGATTTCTTCTTTTCAGGAAGATCAACATGATGATCTCCACCCTATAGACATGTCAGACAAAAAGATATATGTTAAATGACAAAATGTACAATAGCTCAATATGACACCATATAACTCCAAGACCATATGTCATGAATGGAATGAACTTCAACTGTTTAACGTCTCCAACTAGATGGTCTTGAACTATAGGTCAATACAAGGGACTAATATCATTCACAGAATTTCTCATCTTGGTTGTACAACATGCTATTATAACACTCATGGATAATGCAGATACACATTAAGTCACATGCAACGTGATATATTTGAAATAAAATTCTGTCATTTGGATGGAATATTAAGGATCTATTAGGCATCTTTTGCACGAATAAACATAAGACATATGGCATATCCTATAACCACTTTTAGATGGGTTGCATTGTTATGAGAAAGTTAGCAATTAATATTCAAAAATAATGAGTAGAATATCCAGAAGACGGTACTCCGGCTATTCTGTCATCAAGCACTTCCATAAAGTCCTAAAGAAACACTTTTTTTTTGGTTTTCTAGAATATAAGAGAAACGCTTGAAATAATGTATAAAGTAAGCTGACTGAAGACCAAAGCTAACCATGATCAGGAATTCCTCCCACGAGAAAATGGACAACCCATGGTTCTTAGCTTCCTCTTTTTGGTCATTTGTGACTCCTCCAAAGCTGACGATGGCTGCAAGGATTAAAATCCATCAAAATCCCTAGTGTTGAACCATGTAATCAGTCGATACTACCCATGCATATCGAAGTAACTTACATTTCAAATACTTTGAAGTGGCATGACAAGTTTTCAGGAGCTGCAACGAATGAAAGCATTAGCAAATAGGGGGAAAGTAAGTAATACTACATGCGCATCTACTCTTCCAAATAATTTTGCTGAGGTAATGTGTTGCATCTGATCCAATTGGTCTCTAGGATTGTCACGGTAAATAAAAATCGAGAAATCTTGCAAGCAGGCACTAGCCATATCAATCGGTTGGCTAACGAACCAAGATCCGCACCAGAAACGAATACATATGAAGCTAAAGACGTGCAGAGTTCACCCCGTCGCGCGAGTTCGTCGACCCGCGAGGGGGAAGCGCCGCGGTGGGGAACAACCGGGGACCGCCTGCGGCGAGAGCCCATCGTGCTCGCCTTTCTTGCGGAACAGACCGCCGCCACACCATCGCAACGAAGCGGCGCCATCCACTGCACAGAGACCCCGGCCGGCAGATCGCCGGGCGGCGAGACGGAAATGTCACTGTTTTTTTTTTTTTTGAGAATTGGAAATGTCTTCGTCACGTCGGAGGCCTCAAAGTGCAATCGTTATGGGCCGAAGAGAAAAAGGCTACAAAAACTACACAGGCCGAGTATTTGTAACTCAGACGGCCCAGATAATGATTTTCATACAGCCCAGTTGAGCGTCAAGTAATCAAAATCACTCAAAGAGGAAGACAACACAGATTATTTTGGGAGACACTAAGTTAAAAAAATGAATAGCACAAATAGTAAAGTATCACAATCCATGTTTATTTTTTTGTTCACCCAAAATGAATATGCGCTCTGAATTGAAATTCTACATGTTTATGGAAAATCACCTTCCCAAAATACTATGTTTTCTATGGAGAAATTTTGACTAATTTGGAGGTGGTTTTCAATGAATCACATTATGGATCACACAAAATATACCTTATCTCATCACATAAGAGGTTAAATTGAATGAAGCTTGAACAATACTAATCCCTCAGATCCCTTAAATTGTCGTGACAAATGAACTGCATATGTACGAATCCACAACACAAGCTACGAACAAAATTTTTTGGTTCCCAAGGAGTATGAAACTATAACGGTGTGTCTTTTCTTGGTACTTACACTATTTTTTATTATTAAATAGAGTTTTTTTACGAAACACAATACAATATAAACGCTCATAAAGAGTAAGCCATGATAAGTTAGTTCACTACCTCTCCAATCTTTCTCTCTTCCACAATAGCAATCTGGAGTTCGGCATGGCACGTGATAAATTCCACCGCATTAGCACCTGCGCAAAAAGGGCGGACAAAGAGAGTCATTAGCAAATATATAAATTGAGCAAGATTATTATAATCAAACTTGCGCCTTGAAAGTGCAGCTGCATATTAGCATATTTCATGTTTCTGTTCGTGAGGATTGCATGTACCAAGAGTGTCGTAGAGTGGCACGCAGCAAACTCCAAGAGCATGGCAAGCCTGCATGTGATGGTGAATTAGTTAATTTTTGTTAGCAAAACATAGTTATGCATTTCTGTGTGATGGATGATTATCTAATTTAATTACCTCCATGCTGATGATCCATTCCGCGCAGTTTGCTCCGTAGATTCCAGCACGTTCACCCTGAAAATGATAATTCACTTTATTTCCACTTTCTTGTAAGGATGGAATATTATACTCCCTCTGTTTAAAATAAATGTCTTTGATTTGTATAAATACTGTTTTCAGTGTAGACTACTATACAACTTGCAAACGATCTTATTTTTCTCTCAAACACAAATTAGATTGGCAATAAATATCAAGTGCAGTGTTTTGGTGGAGGAGCTCCATGGAGCCCTTGTTTTGAAAATTCGAAAATAATGTTTCTAACTTTTAACTGATTCCAGAAAAAAAATCGAAAATAATGTTTCTAACTTTTGACAAAATATTCTGTATTTTGGTTCGTATAAAAATGACAAATACTAGGATCAGACTTGGCCTGATTAAAAAACTTTCGGGTTGTTATTATCGTCTAGGCCGAAATACACACTATTTTGGGTTGAAACTTTGCAGAACCGTGGAATTCGTCATTGTCAACAGCTAGAGTTGCTTTTGATTTATTTGAAACTTGAAAGGTTCATTCCAAAAAACTATCCAAAAAAGGGGGTCCATGGTGGACGAGCTCAAAAAGGACTTTTCGATTAAATATCCCACATTATAACCACATTGAAGGACTGGGATGGAAGATACGGCATCTACCGAGCACGTTCTGGTCAACTGCTGGAGCTTAACTATGAATTGTCAGCGATGAGAAGGTTCTAACTAATGAAGACTAGACTATTTCAAGAGGGAGAAAACTTCAAGAGTGGACTTTCTTTGCATCCAGACAATCCTTAATGCGATAGGGTAATTAATACTTTACGAAACTATGGTTGAACAAGCTCATCTGGAAGGGACGATATATTAACTTCTTCCACGGAATATCCTGCCTAAGTTCATGGTCATAACCGGTATTGTTAGCGTACAATTAACTAAATAACCCAGCTCATTGTCTAAAGAAAGGAACTTGCGCGAGCTGGGTTGGCACGTCAGAAGATCATGCTTCCGGGCTCCAGCTAACTACTTAACCAATTATATATGTGTGAGTTATGTGATATGCCTACACACCCATGATTATATTCCTACAGAAAACACAGGACATATGTACAACAAAACTATATTCGAAACATGTTATATGTTAAAGGAATTTGATGATGTTTGGAATTTTCTTTTCCCATGCGTGCTGCTGTGGTGCTGGATGGATGGTAATATAACGCACTATTACATCACCCTGATCTTACAGCCATGCATGTGCAAGGTTGACTATCGAAAATCAGCATAATTGTGATGCAATTAACTCACACGCATATATTATTAATTCCTGATCGCAATCTTAAGGGAGTACCTGTTTGACTCCGGATTTGCTCATGGAGGCGGCCAGTTTCATGACAAGGTCGTACGCTTCCTTGTAAGTGATCCAGGCGTAGTCACCGGCGTTGCCATCAACAACCGTGCGACTACCGAGCATCGGGTTGCTGGGGTACTTCTCCACCGAAGCGCTGCGAAAGATCAATTGCAACAGATTACAGATGGATGCATGGCGGATCATATTAGAGACGTCGGCGAGGCGTGAGAGCTAGCTAGGGGATTGCGCGCGTATGCTCACCGGAAGAGATCCCAGCAGGAGTCGAGGCCCGCCGGCGACTGCAGGAGGCCGGTGTCCTTGGCCAGCGCGTTCCGGTACGTCGGCCCGGCATTCTCCGTCGCGCCGCCCGACTCCGCCAGGAATTTCATTGTCTCCGACGACTAGCTAGCTAGCACTACACGAGACGATCGAGAGGGAGCGAATCCTAGAGATCAGAGAAGGTAGCTGGCTGCTAGCTAGAGAGATAGGAAACTACTCCGTAGTAGTTTATATATAGTAGTCGTTAGGAGACGTGGTGTAGACAATTGCAACTCCAAGTTGATCGCATCGCAATCTGTTTAAATATTTACTACTCTACAAAATCATGTCGAAAAATAATCCGTACAGGCAGGCAACCCACCAATCCCCGCGCGCTCGGTCTTGTGTTTGACTATATGACATGCACATGGAGAGCTGAAAAGAATACCGTACACGATCGACTAATTAGCTGCTCGAATCGATATCTTTGTATAATCAATCATGTAATAAAGATTACTGCGCTGTCACCAACCCCAAACTTGACTTGATCCATAGGCAGCCGGAACGGCCATGCCAGATTGTTTGCTTAGATGGAACAACAATTAATAAGAAAAAGAGAAGAATCGAGAAAATTACATTGTACTACCGCAACTGGGGCTAGATTAATGTGTCCGTACCTCTTTTGAAAAAAAAAACTCACATCTACCAGTTTTTGGGGGCATTGTCACCAATTGTGCAAACTTTTGGTTGATCTCGTTTTAACAGCACACATGACAGGTTGGGCCCACACGTAGGCTTTGACTCCTCGCGTCATCTCAGGGCGCACCCTAGTTCATGATCATAATTCCTGTTTTGGCACCCTGCCGTGACGGGGTGTTCCACCTCTGGAGCCATCTTCATCGATCTTAGTGTTCCTAATACCGACACAGGAGTAGTCTCTCCTCGGGGTTGAGTATTTATATATGTAGCTATGTGTTATCTCTCTCCTAATGATTTTGATTGTGATCATGAGCTTTGTTCGTATAGTTAAATCATATGATTTTCTCTCTATTTCTTTATGTAATAGATATGATGTTGCTCACTTGATGATGTTCAATACAATTTTCGGATCCCGAGATGGCAATGGGGACTAGGGATAAATCATGAGTTTAATTCTTTATATGTTGGATTGAATAAATGGAATCATGAGGTTCTTGATGCTTGCGTTTACTATAATTTCCTTATAGTATGAAGATGCCAGTGTGGGCACGGTATGGATATATTGCAAAGACATTATTCAAGAATGTGTTTGTTCAGATACAAATTTTAATGAGTGTTTTTATATCCTTACGTTTATCTCATCCTGTATAGATCCACAAAAAGAATGAACTCGAAGTAATTATAACCATGCATGCTTTTGGAGGTTTATCACGTGTTTAATTATGCCAATGATGTTGAGAGTATTCACTACTACTGAAAGTATGATCTCAACTTGTTTCCAAGCATTGAAACGTTATTTTTGATACTTTTGTTACTTCTTACCTTGCTGCCATTTCATTTCAGATTATAAGTAAACAACTGTTATCATGTGGTTGGGGTATGTTGGGATTAGCTAAGCAATACTCACGCCCCGGAAACAAAGCTATATTCTGGCACCGTTATTACCGGTACTTATCTCTCTTCGTCGAACTAGTGCTATACAACTTTTATTAAGTGTGTTGGGGATACTTTGCAACCTCCTCCTTGTGTTTGATAACCCTTAGGTCATTCACTTAAGTGAAATTATTTGTATACTACAAACATGGGGTCATTCATTTAAACGAATTTGTTGCTGTCCTACACCAATCACGATACTGCTGGACGAAGCCGACGGCTAAAGCGTCCCCACCATATGATGTCAGCCGACTCTTGTCCCTCATGCTGATGGGACCTCCGGCCATCACGACGTTCGGCCCTAGACAACAACATGTTGGGCATAGCATGGAAACAAAAGAGGAGGATATGAAACCTCTTCATGTGGCTACGTTTTTGCAAAGGCAGCATAATGACTATATGTGGATCAGGGAAATATATGGTGCAACATCAAGGGTGTCTACGTCAAGAGGATCAAACATTGCGTCAACAACCAAGGCGGGGGCAGTGACTTACGGTACGGTTGTGCTTAATCTTAGGCCAATCACAACGTGTCATTTTGGTCTAGCGTTGGTGCGTGGTCACAGTTTCAGGTAGACAATGTTTTTTTTTGTCGGGATCTATTTGTTTTAAAAGTTCGTCATCTGTTGATAACGGGTATGCCGTGGGTCTGCCACAAGGGCCCTTTGAAGGGGATCGTGTGCAGAAAATAAAAAATTTCCTTGCAACGATATCCTTAAACTAGCCAAGATCTTCACTATGCAGATATAGTAGTACGGTGGAGATCGGAATACATACACTCGTAGACCGAATAGCGGGGATTACGCTCCCGCACAAGCGTTGACGACGAAGACGACGTAGACGACCTCTGGGTCGCGGAGAACTCAGCGCGACGAAGACGACGAAGATGACCCCGAGGTCGGGTGGAGGAAGTAGTCCTCCGAGTACCGCTAGCGCAGCACCTCGCAGAGCGTTACACACATACGATGGAGACGACGGCCTCCGAAGCTCCAGTCCAGGACGAGCAGCGGAAGACTTGGACCGGAACACCAGCAGCGCGGCAGCGGGCTATGGTGGAAAAGATCCCACTCTCAACTCGGCGCAACTCCGACAAAGAGAGGGGAGCCAACCTTACCAGCCACGCAATGTGGGACTATCCCCCATTGCCTGGTGCGGCTAGCCTTGGTGAGCCGGCCCTAGGTGGGGCCCATTTGGCCCACCTAGGCCGGCCAAGCCTCCCCACAAAATTCACTTGAGGGTTTTTCCCCCATGGGCCTTCTTTCCACCAGAAGGCCCATTTAGGAAAATCAGACTAAATAAATTCGAAAATAAATATATAAAATCATATTTAGACATTAATTACACTAATTAATATCAAACATATTATTTATAATTTATTCTAGCTCCGAAAACTCTTTCGTCGCTGCCCGATCTCTATCGGACCATTCCCGGGACGTTCCCGGTGATCTCTTTCCTTTCCGATTGTCTTGTCGAAAACCCTTAAGTGTGTTACCCTAGCGGTTCGATATAATAACAGGTACGATCTAGACTCCTCTATGATCAACGACTAATTCGTAGGCCTGGACCCCATGAATTAATCCCTGTGATATAACGAATGACTTTCATCTATCAAACCTGGACGTATAGTCTTAAACCCTTTGTCATGGCGATACTTAGCGTGTCCGAGCTTCATTCTCAGATATCTCCATACCTAGTATGATCTCGTCACCGACATCGCTATCTTATACTCTTTTATGATATTATGTCAGCTGGTGACTTAGTCACATGTTTGCAAACTCATTTGACATAATCTCACCAAGTGGGCCCTAGAGTATCTATCCGGCTATGCGGACTGACAAATCCCGCTGTTGACCCCTCGTCTCAACTACCCCCTTCCGATACGTTAATGTCACACTATATAAGATATAACGTTTGGTGCGATCAAAGTATCTTCCAGGGATAACAATAAGAGTTGATCTCACGGTCTTAAGGCGTAATGACTATGTCCTATAAATATTGGGTATGTCCATCACATCGTTACACCTAACGATATGACTTCCATTGCCGACCGGCGCCATTCCCTATGATCGGAAAACCTTGATTATCAATTGCGCAATGAAACTAGTCTTAATAGAGGCTAATAGGGACCTGGTTGTTTATCTACCACACCTGTATTAATGTTTTCGCTTAATACAGTTATAGCATGGTATAAAACATATAATGAACAATTGGGATATTGCCAATAAACTATGTTTATTAAGTGCCTCTAAGGCATATTCCTTTCAGTCTCCCACTTGCACTAGAGTAACACTTAATCTAGTTTACAACTTGGTAAAAGCTCAACACCCATAGCATCTTGGTGCCTGCTCGCCTCGTGGAAGAGGAATACAGTCAATAGATCTCACACATTGAGACCTATATGTGCTTTGCAACAATTCTATGTCACCTAGTTTGACATCATCCCGTATCTTACGATGACGGTGAAATATATCCTAGTGGATGGAGTGAGACTCGAGCATTCGTGTAGCATGGGACTTAAAAGTCTAATAGATCTATTAAGGGAACCACCTACGCTCGGAAAACTGCTCAGTCCAATCACACTTGCTACTTCTGAAGTCGCGATATATTTCTCTACCTATGTAGATTATGCGACAGTGCATTCATATGCGACTTCGCAAACTAACCATGTCTATCTTCAAAATAAAGAACATCTCCTATATGAGATTTCTAGTCGTATGGGTCAGTGTCATAACTTGCATCATCGTAACCGCTTTACGGCATGTTGTCTTTCCACTCTTACCCTTTACTAGAAAACATATCTTCAGTTCTCATAGACACTGTAAATATATTTAACGTTTGTTCATTGATCCACATAGGGATCACTCTACAACATGTTCTTTAACCAAGAACTCGGGTCATACTAAGTCGAGCTTTCAGTCTGATAACCAAGAACTCGGGTCATACTAAGTCGAGCTTTCAGTCTGATAGCATCTATGTCTGATACATAGATAATGTCGAACATCATTTGCTATTACTGAAAAAGCCAACATAAACTTAATATTTTACCTAGGCATACAAGTAAGAACCTCTTTCTTCGCTTGTCCTATTATGAAACACTTCAGAATCTTGACTTAGGAAATATTCCGACTTAATTTCATTAAGCCCCTTACGATCTATACAATTATAAATCGGATGCCTAATACTTCTAACTTCATTTCATAAAAAAATTAATCACTTAAATAATCCTTTACACTCTACTAGAGGATATGTGTCATTCAATATGTCGTTACATACAAAATCACGAATGACACCTAGCTCCCACTCAAATATGCCTTCCGCATATAAGATCAAGGAAAAGCTACTTAGCTCCCACTCAAATATGCCTTCCGCATATAAGATCAAGGAAAGCTACTTTGCTCCCAATCACTTCTTTGCAAATGTAGGTTTCTTCAACTATTTTGGACAACTCCAAAATCCTTTGATCACATTATCAAAGTGAAGATTCCAGCCCCGATATGCTTGCTTCAGCCCATGAATGGACCACTGAAGTTTGCATACATGTTTAGCATCCTCAGGATCACCAACTCTTTCTTAATGACACTATTAACAAACATGGTTTTCTTATCCATCTATCAATTTCTCATTCGAAATTATAGTGATTGCTAAACGACCCAGAATAGATTTAGTCTTCGCCACTTGAGACAAACTCTTATGTGGTCAACTTTTGAATATGTCGGAACTGTTTCACGACAAATCGATCCTTCTCAATGTCTATTCTCTCATAAAATTCCATATACTATTAACATCTCAGATGCCATCAAGAAGATCTCCCAAGTCATTACCTGGTAATCGTATATGGATTTTATTTCGGATCATAAATGACTCATAGCCATTTCTCGGACTTAGGTCCACCATCTCTTCTACGTAGTTCGTAGGTCTATCATATTCCATTAATATGGCCTTCATAACAAGATTGTCGTAACACACAGTGTGTAACACAACCTCGTATGCCTACGCTCTTAGTATGAGCTCAGAACATCATGAAGGAGATATGCCCTAGAGGCAAATAAATAAGTAGTATTTATTGCATTATCTCATAAGTTTATAATAGGTTTGTGTATTATGCTATAACTGTATTAATCGGAATTATTAATACACATGTGATACATAGACAACCAGGTCCCTAGCAAGCCTCTATATGAGCTAGTCCATTGGGCAACAGTTGATCGAGATTCCCGATCAAGGACAATGACGTCGGTTGACAATGGGGTCATCTTGTTAGTTGAATAAGGTGGTGGACATACGCAAAGTATTGCAATAAGATCGTATTACGATGTTTGTCATTTGTAATAGATAAGAATATGATAGCTTATTCCTTAGACCGTGAGACCGTACTTATTAATGCTTCGTAGGGGTACTTTGAGAGCATCAAACGTTGTGTCTTATATAGCATGACAATAACGGTGTCCATCTTGGGTATTCCGAAAGAGCATCAAGACGTAAGGATCAAGAGCGGGATTTGTTCATTCTTGTAATGGAAAGATACTCTGGGCCCACTCGGTGATATTGCATCTATATAGCTGCACAGCTTATGACTAGGTCATGGAGATGTAATATCGCAGACGAGTTAATAACCTTCGTCGGTAACGAGATACAGCAAAGGCATCGGTGTGTATACGATCATATCTCGGACAAGGTAGTATCACAGAGACAAAGGGAATGAATATCATATTTATGGTTCAACGACGATATTTGTAGAATGCACAGGGGTCGTCATATATTTCCAGGTATCCCTGACGATCATTGGTGAGAAGAGTGTCTCGACCATGTCTGGAGTGTTCTCGAACCGTAGCGTAACAAACTTAAGGTCTTAGCGACGCTAGGAGATAGGTTCTGGAATTTTATAGGAATTTGTTGGAGAGAGAGAAATGATCCGGAAAGAGTTCCGGTGGTCCGGAAGGAGTTCCGGGAAGGTATGGAATGGTTCCGGGAATGTCCGAAAGTTGTTCGGGTGGTCCGAAAGAGTTTTCGGAGTCACGGGATATTGAATTATATATAAATATATTAATTATGAATTAATGGGATTTTTATATTAATTTAATATCAATTAAATAAAGGAAAAAGGGGGCTCCCACCTACATGGGCCCTAAGAGGGCCCAAGAAGGGGGAGCCGCACCCCACAAGGGGGGTGGGCCCCATGGGAGGTTCGGCCGGCCCATGGTGGGGCGCACCACCCCCTCTCCTCCTTTAGTCCCACATGGGGGAGCCAAGGGGTTTGCACACCCCCTTCCCCCTTTATATACCAAGGCATATTAATTGATTTAATTCATAGGAAAATCCAATTAATTCCCGATTTCTCTCTCGATCACGTGGTTCCCAAGTTGGAGTCGCGCTGAGCTGAGGAAGGGGGTCTCTCTCCACCTAAGCCATACCGCAGAGCGTCGTTGCTCTGCGGGATTCCAGATAAGATCTACTCCTGCGATTTCAGCTGGATCTGAATGACCGGGAGTTGTCGCTAGGCTCCGTATGTTTGCGAGTGCTCGGAGGCTACTCTATTGAGGAGCTTGGGCGACGTCGTCTCGCCCCCCTGCAGCCGCCGCGCCTCCTCTGCTGCCGGCGCACCAGCCCCGGTGCTGGCGCTCTGCCTTCTTCCGCCCGACGCCCGTCGACGCAGATCATCGTCAACACCCCGGCGTCATCGACTTCGACATCGCGGCAAGTTCTTCGTGACCTCGAGGTCGGCTATGTACGACTTCATCGTCAACGCTTGTGCGGGAGCGTAATCCCCGCTATCGGTCTACATGGAGGTAATGTAACCCGTTCCGCCACCGTTATCGCATGTACTAGATAGATAGATCCTGGCTAGTTAGGGTTTCGTACGCTAGAAAATTATTGTTTTCTGCACCGTAACCCCTTCAGTGGTATCAGAGCCGATCTATGCGTAGTACTGCTGGTACGGTTAGAACTCATGTTGAATGAGGGCGTCTTTCTTATATTTGCTACCCTCTAGCGTGGACTTGCGATGCCTTCGGTATTGAGTTGATAAAGCGGCCCGGACCGACTTTACGCGTACGCTTACGCGAGACTGGTTCCACTGCTGACATACGGCTTGCACCGTATCTGTGGCTGGCGGGTGTCTGTTTCTCTCTCTCTAGTCGGCAAAGCATTTTCAATGGAGGGCCCGAAAGGGATGCTTAAACATGCAATTATACGATCGACGTTGTGGTACAAAGTTCGTAGGTAGGGAAGCGATTCTCTTACGAATAAGCCTATTTGCCACGTAAAACTTGCAAAACTAAATAAAGCTAGAGGCGTCTAACTTTGTTTTGCAGAGGCGTTATTTTATGTGACATGGTTACGGTAAGTTTTGATATTACTCGTACTGTCGGAGGCATTGGAGGGTTCCGTAGACTCGGAGCTATGCCGGGGCGCCGGGGGCCAGGCACATGGCGCCATGAAGGTCCAGGCGCATCGACCATGTCACATCGCACTTCATTGCATCATTATTGTGTGTTGTTGTGTGTGCATCCTATTGATTGCTTATATGCTAGATATACAACGGTAGCGTCATAAATAGGATGATCCCTAACAAATACCAAAATTGTGTTCTCCCTCGTTGCGCACCACCAAGAAAGTTCTACGTTATGAGGCAGGCCGTGATGATCGGGTGTCACACATCTCGTCGTTCGCATACAGTGGGTGTAAGCCATGTTGCACGCGCAGGGTCTTCGAGGTTTGATTGGCGAGCCTAGCATACTCAGAGGTATGGCCTCGGAACACGGGAAGATCGAAAGATCGAGCACGAGTCACAGAGTTGTTGTGATCGACATGTTATGTCCACCTTTGAAGCTGTGCTGCCGGCCGTGATGATCGGGGGTAGTGTGGTGGATGAGGGTCGTGTAATCGCCATTATTATTTTAGGGATAATAATCTTGGTGTGGTGTGTTTTTGATAATGAGATTATAGAACTAAAACTCACCTATATATTATAAACTTATCTTACCTCTTTTGCGATCACATCTGAAGACTACGGAACTACGCTTCGGTTACTTCCTCAAGAGCCCGGATGCTACATTAGAAGCCGACGGGTCCAACTTCATCAGATGGTACAGGGGTTTTAGAAACATTCTCCAAACACAACAAACATCCTATATGTGCTAGAACATTAGTTAGGAGTTAGACCAGATGATTCTGATAGCAAGGAGCAAGATGATGAGTTCCGTAAGCATCATGACATGTTCATGGAAGTGACGATCGTCATGAGCGTATGCCTAGCACCTGAGTTGAAAGTTGTTTCAACACATGGAGCCATATGTCGTGATTGATGCGATCAGAGGTCACTTCAAAGATGAATTGAGTCTTGAGCAGTTCACACAGCTTAGAAAGTTCCGGACCATTCACATGGGGAGCATACCTGTCTGGAGACTCAGTTGAAGAAGTTGTGTGACATCTACTTCAGGCTTACGAATATCTACGATTTCTAGATAGCGAACTCCAGTGCAATAGAGATTGTGCTTTACCTCCTAGCTGTGAATAGCATGTGCGTGAATATGCTATAGAGACACGGTGAGCTTCTTCACGTTCGTGAACAAGTTCAAATCTATAAAAGTTGATTCATCGAAGAAGAGTTCTTCGACGCTATGGGTATATTTGATATACGAAGATATAAATGTATTCTTCTCATACTTGATGAAAAGTATTTGATAATTGTTCTGTTTGTGAAACAGTCCCTGATTATCACAAGTATGTGGCCAAAGGTGACGTGACAGTGCACAAGTGATGGCAAGTTAATGGCCAGTAGTGCTCACGCCCTCGAGATATCATATTAGTTATCATCAATACTTTTTGATAAGACATTTTTTAATAGTGAGAATGTGATCTAGTTTGGTGTCTTGAATGTTACAAGACATAATTATTCATATAGAACACATCAGTTATTTTATGTTATGGAACAAAGCAGTTGTTTCATGTTATGAGTAATTTTCATCACATCTCAATAACATTATGGGTATGATATACATTTATAATAGCAGGAATGATAAAATTATGTGTCCAAAGAACAAACACCATCGAATTTAGTCATAAAGGCAATGAATGAAGTAATGGATATTTTTGGTCCATTTAAGTATTTCGAGTGCCAAAATTGATTAAAGTTTGAATGCAGTATTGAAGTTACAATACTAGAGGAAATTGATTGAGAGTTATTTTTAATGATTAATCAATGGTGTTATTGCATGATCCGAATTCTTCCATGATTTTGGTAAATAGGAGTATTTGCCCGATAAATTATAGAGTCTGAAATTGATTTGATAATAGATCAAATGGGGTTTTTCAGAAGAAAGATTAGTGAATATTGTATTCACAAAATTCGATCAAAGGACAATATTTTTGAATTATGGTTTCAACACAAAAGACTTGTGGAAATTCGTTTCACAATATTATAATGTCATATATGGTGATATGTGGGGAATTATAATTATGCTCTATTTTAAATAAAGTGTGGTCTGTCATAATCAGTCTTAGAATCTCCTAATATGTTCGAAACATTATAGTCGATGTCCACTTTAGAAAATAGATATTTTTCTCAACGAGAATTCGTAGGATCGACAGTAGTGTCGACATGTATATGATTATGCGATAATTCGGAATATAAATGAGTGGTTCTTTGTAGGTTGCTCGCATTGGATGAGAGTGTATTCCAAAACTAAATAGAAACAAAACTTAGTTTGTTGTCTATGTAATTCCGAGGAAAACATGATTTTTCGAATTATGGTTTATGGATTGGAATTAGAAGTTTGGAATAAAGTGTCAGACCTATGTTGGAAGGTGTTCCAAAGAGTATATGTCTGCTAATGAAAGTTTAGTGATTAAGAGTGAGGGAGACTAGAAAATTGTTTTCTGCTTGCAATCCTCTTCATAAAGATCATAATATTTTCATGAAAGAAACTTCTAAATAAAATGCTGTTATATTTAATATTGCTGTCAGGTCACAGCACTGTATTAAGTATTTCAGATCTTGTTGACAGATCAAGGTGCACTTTATGAAAACAAAGAAAGTTGAGAAAGTATCGAAATACGAACAAAGGCTCTTCAGCCTGGAAACCCAAGTTACGTTTAAAAGGATTAAGAGAGTAATTGTTGCTGCAATTCTTATTAGAGGAATAAGATTGTTTAATCGTCATATAAAGTGTTATATGGAAATGTGACTATAAGAAAGACGCGGGAGCATGTCTTGTCAAGAAATGTGTCTTGGACAAGATCAAATTTCTTGACTACATTTATGTAGACATGCTTGAAGTCTGAGGGATTTGTATTAATGTAATACTGTAGTTTGTGTTAAAATCGAATTGATAGTAGATTAATGATTTTGGTTTAACCAAGATATCGATTTAAGTGGGAGTCATAGTTAGTTCACTCAGGAGAAATATGTGAAGAACATATTTTTGAGTGGGAGCTTAGGAACTCAAGTATGTGGATAACATGTTTTTGAGTGGGAGCTCGTGTTATCAAATATGTGGAGACATAATTTGAGTGGGAGTCGAATTCATCTTGTGTATTTAACACATTGTGAAAATGTACCAATAGAATAGGATGAAGTTGTGAAACTATTTAAAAGTTAGTATCTATTTGGAAATAGAACGGGAATTTTAAATAGTTAGTCGAGTTATGTTGGATTATATCTGAGGAGTCAGAATAGAATCAAAAGGATGGTCCTTTGGAATCCAATTGATCATTAAGAGTAATGATGCATGAAGGTAATGGTTGTATGACATGTGGGTCTATTATGAATATATTAGACATCATACAGAAACCATATTATCTGCTCGATGAAATATAACCGATGTTCTTGGAATAAGAGCAGTTATGAAAGTGAATTTGGAATTTGCTGGAAGTAGATGTGCGTTAGTTAAGGGATTGACATTTGAATGTCAAGTTTTCTACATTGGTGTGAAAGTATGTAGATATCGCGAGTTTGTAATTGTTACAAGGGGCTCTGCATGGCTGAGTGTGTTTTTCAGTGCAGTTATCTGGTTAGTATAATCAGAGTAAGCGCTGGAAAGCAGAAGTCTCACTTAGTTACGGTATTTGCATATATGTTGTTAGACAACATGGTGATATCAAGCAAGTTGATGCCAGTGAATCGCAAAAGCATGTACAATCATGGATTGTGCAGTAACACTTTTCCACGAGCAAGCATTATCAAATGATTCTTATTTGATAAGGGATTCTGATACAGTAAAATGCAGCTAGTTTATTTGTACTCTAGTGCAAGTGGGAGACTGAAGGAGATATGCCCTAGAGGCAAATAAATAAGTAGTATTTATTGCATTATCTCATAAGTTTATAATAGGTTTGTGTATTATGCTATAACTGTATTAATCGGAATTATTAATACACGTGTGATACATAGACAACCAGGTCCCTAGCAAGCCTCTATATGAGCTAGTCCATTGGGCAACAGTTGATCGAGATTCCCGATCAAGGACAATGACGTCGGTTGACAATGGGGTCATCTTGTTAGTTGAATAAGGTGGTGGACATACGCAAAGTATTGCAATAAGATCGTATTACGATGTTTGTCATTTGTAATAGATAAGAATATGATAGCTTATTCCTTAGACCGTGAGACCGTACTTATTAATGCTTCGTAGGGGTACTTTGAGAGCATCAAACGTTGTGTCTTATATAGCATGACAATAACGGTGTCCATCTTGGGTATTCCGAAAGAGCATCAAGACGTAAGGATCAAGAGCGGGATTTGTTCATTCTTGTAATGGAAAGATACTCTGGGCCCACTCGGTGATATTGCATCTATATAGCTGCACAGCTTATGACTAGGTCATGGAGATGTAATATCGCAGACGAGTTAATAACCTTCGTCGGTAACGAGATACAGCAAAGGCATCGGTGTGTCTACGATCATATCTCGTACAAGGTAGTATCGCAGAGACAAAGGGAATGAATATCATATTTATGGTTCAACGACGATATTCGTAGAATGCACAGGGGTCTTCATATATTTCCAGGTATCCCTGACGATCATTGGTGAGCAGAGTGTCTCGACCATGTCTGGAGTGTTCTCGAACCGTAGCGTAACAAACTTAAGGTCTTAGCGACGCTAGGAGATAGGTTCTGGAATTTTATAGGAATTTGTTGGAGAGAGAGAAATGATCCGGAAAGAGTTCCGGTGGTCCGGAAGGAGTTCCGGGAAGGTATGGAATGGTTCCGGGAATGTCCGAAAGTTGTTCGGGTGGTCCGAAAGAGTTTTCGGAGTCACGGGATATTGAATTATATATAAATATATTAATTATGAATTAATGGGATTTTTATATTAATTTAATATTAATTAAATAAAGGAAAAAGGGGGCTCCCACCTACATGGGCCCTAAGAGGGCCCAAGAAGGGGGAGCCGCACCCCACAAGGGGGGTGGGCCCCATGGGAGGTTCGGCCGGCCCATGGTGGGGCGCACCACCCCCCTCTCCTCCTTTAGTCCCACATGGGGGAGCCAAGGGGTTTGCACACCCCCTTCCCCCTTTATATACCAAGGCATATTAATTGATTTAATTCATAGGAAAATCCAATTAATTCCCGATTTCTCTCTCGATCTCGTGGTTCCCAAGTTGGAGTCACGCCGAGCTGAGGAAGGGGGTCTCTCTCCACCTAAGCCATACCGCAGAGCGCCGTTGCTCTGCGGGATTCCAGATAAGATCTACTCCTGCGATTTCAGCTGGATCTGAATGACCGGGAGTTGTCGCTAGGCTCCGTATGTTTGCGAGTGCTCGGAGGCTACTCTATTGAGGAGCTTGGGCGACATCGTCTCGCCCCCCTGCAGCCGCCGCGCCTCCTCTGCTGCCGGCGCACCAGCCCCGGTGCTGGCGCTCTGCCTTCTTCCGCCCGACGCCCGTCGACGCAGATCATCGTCAACACCCCGGCGTCATCGACTTCGACATCGCGGCAAGTTCTCCGCGACCTCGAGGTCGGCTACGTACGACTTCATCGTCAACGCTTGTGCGGGAGCGTAATCCCCGCTATCGGTCTACATGGAGGTAATGTAACCCGTTCCGCCACCGTTATCGCATGTACTAGATAGATAGATCCTGCCTAGTTAGGGTTTCGTACGCTAGAAAATTATTGTTTTCTGCACCGTAACCCCTTCACATCATGATCTTGAATCATCAGCTTTTTCAAGCTGTGGAGCCTGACACCGAAAACACTTTCGGTTGCGCCACTCTGATGTCTGGAGAGGAACTTCACCAATTTCGTCTTGCTCTACTTTCTTTCTCACTTATACACTTGGACAAGAAACTATTTCTTTCGCAAGGTATATCCCGGCAACAGTTTTGCCTATGTCGTGAGACATGTACCCAACTGACTCTGTAGATAGGGTTTACTACAAAAGTTAATCCATTTTAGGTTCGATCACATCGAAAACACTAAATTGCTGAAACGACAATCCAGACTAAAAAGCTATGCCATCACTCGTATGGTATTGTCTTCATGGATTCAAATGGTTTCCCTATTATCTAACGTGAGTGTTACGTTTCTACCATATGACTCTAGCGATCACAATAATTCGGTAAGAGATTTATTTACCACACACTATCCGATAGAGTGCAATTACGACGTCCTAACACACCATAACAGTATGGTGTTCCATGCGACGTAATTTGTGAAACTCTTCTCACAAGTCTCCCAATGATGTGCCAACATTATAACTCAAATCTTCAGTTCCTCGATCTATATCGCGGGAATTTGATTTTCTTGTTAAGTTTATTTCCTACTTCATTCTGAAATTGTTTGATCGAATCAAAATTTCCAGGCCAACATTCCCCGAGTGGTTATCCATATATCTACTTGAATGTTCATGAAGTCTTTTAAATAAATACTTCCACTACACGTTAAAATACTTCATTGATTCACATACACCCATATGCATGATTTTCAACAAGTTATACTCAAAACGTTCAGTGAAGTTCACGAAATAAAGGTCTCCACTACCCGTCAATTACTTCATTGAAACACATACATCTATATGCATGACTATCAATAAGTTATATGCCCGTTTTACGAAAACGGTGCACAGTTATTTTGCAAGTGTCAAAAGATCAAATCTTAGCACTTGTAGATCCATCCGGTATGGAGATAATGCATTGACTATAACATTGACATGAATTATACGGTAGTGCCACACATTTGTGGTGTCTTTATTAAGTTTGTATCCTTTGGCATTAATATTATGAATGTGGGAGCTTCTACCATCTAAATTCAAATCGGCATATGATCATTACTTCATAAGTATAGGACAACGAATTTGTCACTAACATATATGAACAAGTGTCTCGCTAGAGGAGACACACTTATAACGATCATACTAACAGGCGATCATAAAGAATTTACCCAAATGGTAGATCTAGAGGGAGAGTGCGCAATGTCGCCTCATCCTTTCAAGCTACTCAAGCGGTAAACCTGATTTTCATAAAACATGACTAGTTCAAAACTTAGTCACTACAGCGAGTACTTGCTTAGCTAAAACATTCATAACATGTATATCATATATACCCCATCATCATCGATGACTTCCGGCGATCTGTTTCATCTTCTTGATATTTCCAACGTAATCAAGAACCATGAAGGTGAACGATTCCCCTTGCATGACATAGTCTATGACAGAGGATTTGCACTTGGCAACGATGTCTGTCATCTAGTGATCGAGCTGAGCGAGGCGTCTCAATGTTCATCAAGTATGAGCATATGTCATTAAGTATGACCGCCACGTGCTCCCTCAATGTGTGTATTCTCTTACATCTTGGTTGAGAAGACAATTAGTCAACGTACTGATAAACTTCATCAACCCAACCTTAGGGGTACCCCGAGTTTAGCGACCATCTCATATGTTCGCGATCCAATAACTCGTATCCACCATTAGTTCTCTATGGCAGAGATCATAGCATACACTAGACTATGATGATATCATCCGCACAAAATCTGATAATCCAAATTATCTTTTGTTAGCGGAATCTCCCGGTTTATCTCCTAGCGGGTATTGTAACACAAAGAGCTAACGGTTTAAACAAGGAGTATCCTCAAGCTAAAGTATAAAACTATGAAGTTTGGACCCAACCTTTTTAAGTTTCTCAATCGCAGGAATGCGTCTAATTTTAGAACATGCTATCACAATGGTTAATGTCTACCAAGGTTTGCAAAACAGACTCTGTTCATTATATTTTGAGTACTAGTATTTTAGAAAATAACTATCCGAACTCCCACTCAAACGAACATCCCTCATGGTCGTTTAAGCGATTACACGACCCTCATCCATTGCACCACCCCTCATCGTCAGAGCCGGTAGCACAACTTCAAGGGTAGACAATTGTCAATCACAACAACTCTGTGACTCATGCTCGACCTTTCGGCCTCCGTGTTCCGAGGCCATATTTGCATATGCTAGGCTCGCCACTATAATCTCCACGCCGACGCTTGTGCAACATGGCTTACACCCACTGTATGCGAACGGCGATATGTCTGACACCCGATCATCACGGCCTGCCTCGTAACGTAGAACTTTCTTGGTGGTGCGCATTGGAGGGAGAACACTAGTGGTATTTTGAAGGGATCATCTTATATATAACTACCGCCGCGTAACTAATATATACTAATATATATAATCACACAATATAAGATGCACACAAAACATCGAATGTAATGCGACGTGATATGGTCCATTCGCTATGGTCTTCTTGGCGTCCGCAGTTCATAAACAATTTAATAAACCTACCTTGATCATATCACATAGCCCCTGCAAAATAAAGTTAGACGCTTGTACTTTATCTTTTGCATATTTTACGTGGCTTGGGGCTGTCGTAAATAGAACCGCTTCATACCTACGAACCTTATGACCACAACAACGATCCAATAATTGCATGTTTAAGCATCCCTTTCGGGCCCTACATTGAAAATGCAAGACCAACTAAAGAGAGAGAAACAGGCACCCGCCAGCCACAGATACGGTACAAGCCGTATGTCAGTAGTGGAACCAGTCTCGCGTAAGCGTACTCGTAAAGTCAGTCCGGGCCGCTTCATCAACTCGATGCCGCTGGAATCACAAGTGCACGCTAGAGGGTAGAAAATAATAGGAACGGTGTCCCCGTGCAGAACACGGGTTCTAACAGCGTACAACTATATCTACGATAGATCGGCTCTGATACCACTGAAGGGGATCGTGTGCAGAAAACAAAAAAATTCCTTGCAACGATATCCTTAAACTAGCCAAGATCTTCACTATGCAGATATAGTAGTACAGCGGAGATCAGAATACATACACTCGTAGACCGAATAGAGGGGATTACGCTCCCGCACAAGCGTTGACGACGTAGCCGACCTCTAGGTCGCGGAGAACTCGTCGCGACGAAGACGACGAAGATGACCCCGAGGTCGGGTGGAGGAAGTAGTCCTCCGAGTACCGCTAGCGCAGCACCTCGCAGGGCGTTACACACATACGGTGGAGACGACGGCCTCCGAAGCTCCAGTCCATGACAAGCAGCAGAAGACTTGGACCGGAACACCAGCAGCGCGGCAGCGGGCTATGGTGGAAAAGATCCCCCTCTCAACTCGGCGCAACTCCGACAAAGGGAATCACGAGATCGAGAGAGAAGTGGGAAATTAATTGGTGAATTAAAAGGCGAGGGGTGCCCCTTCTTATATAGGCTCCCAGGGGAGCCAACCTTGCCAGCCAGACAATATGGGACTATCCCCCATTGCCTGGTGCGGCTAGCCTTGGTGCGCCGGCCCTAGGTGGGCACGGCCAAGCCTCCCCACAAAATTCCCTTGAGGGTTTTCCCCACCATGGGCCTTCTTTCCACTAGAAGGCCCATTTAGGGAAATGAGCCTAAATAAATTCGAAAATAAATATATTAAATCATATTTAGACATTAATTTCACTAATTAATATCAAATATATTATATATAATTTATTCTAGCTCTGAAAACTCTTTATCGGACCATTCCCGGGATGTCCCCGGTGATCTCTTTCCTTTCCGGTTGTCTTGTCGAAACCCCTTATGTGTGTTACCCTAGCGGTTCGATATAATAACAGGTACGATCTAGACTCCTCTATGATCAACGACTAACTCGTAGGCCTGGACCCAATGAATTAATCCCTGTGATATGACGAATGACTTTCATCTATCAAACCTGGACGTACAGTCTTAAACCCTTTGTCATGGCGATACTTAGCGTGTCCGAGCATCATTCTCAGATATCTCCATACCTAGTATGATCTCGTTACCGACATCGCTATCTTCTACTCGTCTATGATATTATGTCAGCTGGTGACCTAGTCAAATGTTTGCAAATTAATTTGACATAAACTCACCGAGTGGGACCTAGAGTATCTATCCGGCTATGCGGACTGACAAATCCCGCTGTTGACCCCTCGTCTCAACTACCCCCTTCCGATACCCAAAAGTATCACCATTATTGTCACACTATATAAGATATGACGTTTGGTGCGATCAAAGTATCTTACAGGGGATAACAATAAGAGTTGATCTCACGGTTTTAAGGCGTAATGACTATGTCCTATAAATATTGGGTATGTCCATCACATCGTTACACCTAACGATATGACTTCCATTGCCGACCGGCGCCATGCCCTATGATTGGAAAACGTCAATCATCAATCGTGCAATGAAACTAGCCTTAGTAGAGGCTACTAGGGACCTGGTTGTTTGTCTACCACACCTGTATTAATGTTTTCGCTTAATACAGTTATAGCATGGTATAAAACGTATAATGAATATTGCCAATAAACTATGTTTATTAAGTGCCTCTAGGGCATATTCCCTTCACCCTTAACGTGGATTTTGGCAGTGCCTGCCCATCAAATCGCCGCACGCCAACAAGCTCACATTGGAAGAGTGACATATTGCCACCATACTGCTTCTCAGCCACCCTCACCTCCGTTCCTCACCTTGCTTGTCGCACAAGCTCCATGCCCCAACACCAGGTGATCAAGGAGCCAAGGACCCTCACCATACCACGCTTCGACGCCAACCACCAAGCAGGGGCCACCGTCCTAGCGTTTTGTATGCCCAGATCCTAGCCCTCTTGTTTAGGACTTGTTTGGTACTCGGGGTTTTCAAGGAATTAGTAGGGATAATCCCCTAGAGGATGAGTGAAATCCCCACCTTCACCCAGTCCTTCCATATAACTATTTACCCCAATTCACTAGAGAAAGGTAGTGTATCGTGTCTTGAGAAAAATATACTAGTCAGTGTGGTCAATTTTGGATAATAATGTGGAAATACCTGTTAAGTATAATAGAACCAAACAAGCATTTGGGTACATGTGGAGATTTTGGGTTTGGCCAGGATAATCCACACCAATCCCCCAAAAATATAATAGTATCAAACAAGGCATTCGGGAGGAGGCATCACTGCCAACCTGGCACAATGGCGGATTTCATTTTGGAAGCACAAAAGGTGGATCTAGAATCTCAGTGCGAGTGCCAATGTTTTTATTCATTTTTCTTGTTGGACTTTTTCAGAAAAAGATATTGTGCTTCACTACCTAAGATAATACTAGCCCGTTGAGTGATGCGAGGGAGGGGGGGGGGGGGGGTTGTTCACATGCCGGCCTATTTGGGCCACAGCAGGTAAGTTCAAATCAACGATGGTGAACCTACATGTGACCATTTTTAGGTTACATTTTTTCAAATTATCTCCCATTCAGTGGTAGTCAATATGGAACTCCTTTTGTCTAAGAAAGGTAATCAATATATATGTGGCATTTCGACTTCTTGAACTGTAGGGTATAGCAATTGGGACAACATTGGCGTCATATTCAACTAAAGCAAGTTGGCATCATTTATCAATCACGAGTCAAAAAGGCAAGTGACTTCTTAACAGCATCGATCTTGGATTGTGTATGAGAGGAAGCACATTACTTTCTCCTACATATTGTTGTGAGGAAGCAAACTAAATTTCGAAAAACAACTTTCAGAGGACACGAACGGTACAAGAATCTTGATTCCAATATTCTTTACAGTGATTATTCTTTTCCTCGCTGCTGGCAAATTAATGAAAAAAACGAAGCGAAAATCTGACCACCACAAACTTTGCGCGTCATGTTATTCAATGCTCTTCGTAGGCGCCGTAAATTAACCCAGTTTGTTAATCATCAGTCATGGAATCCTTGAGGCAAAAATAAGACTTTATAATTATCTTTCCATAAAATAGTAAAAAGGAAACTATATATGAACAAAATTGAACTTGAAGAATCGATCGTGAAGAAAAAAAGGAGTGCATGTTTGTTGTATATACACATGCTTACCTGGAGCAGTTGAAGTGGTAGCTGGCGGGGAGGAAGGCGATGCGGACGCCGCACTTGGCCGGGAGGGTGGTGGTGCGGCGGCGGATAACCTTGCCAACGGCGACCATCTCAGAGTGGATGCACGCGCAAAGGGCACGCCGCCGATCAGACGTGGGCGCCATGTCCTTGATGTCGGCGAGCCCGCTGCAGCATCGCGGCGAGAGCTTGTCCTCGAAGCCGGCGACGTAGGGTATGCAGTCGCCGAACGCCGTTTGGACAACGGCGCAGTCGTTGTCCTCCGGCCCCGCCTCGGCGCCCTGCCGGCTGCCGGCGAGCAAGAGGAGAACGGCGGCGATGCCCAGAGCCGGGAGGTAGCGGGCAGGCGTCATGGTGGTTGCGTTGCAGTGCACTATGAAGTCGACGAGGATGCGTGCGTATAGGATTTATAGGGAGCGTTAAGTTTCCGGACGGCAATGGATACCCGATACCCGCAAACCCGACGGGTACCCGCCTCAAATGGGGAGGGTTTGGGCTAGAAAAATACCCATGGGTATACTTAGCAGGAAAAAGTTATACCCATCGGGTATGCGGGTGCGGGTATGGGGATGCCATACCCATACCCTTTTACCCGCATACCCGGGAGACCCCACATGTCATATGGTAAAACACATACCCCACATCAAATTCAAACCCTAACCTCCTGCGCTTTGCTACCGCTCCCCGGAGACATGTCCTCAGGCGACATGGAGATGAGTGAGTGCAGCGAGAGCCCGGCAATCCAGCCGAAGAACCTGACATTTTGCTGTTTGCAAGACTTTAGCGGGTACCCGCCGGGTATCGGGTACCCGGCGGGTGTCGGGTATGGGGAAAATCTATACCCGCATGCGGGTACGGGTACGGGTAACAGGGAGCGGGTAGAGGTGCGGGTACGGGTATGGGTATGGGGATGCCATACCCACAGCCGAACCCGGCGGGTGCCATCCGGAGTTAAGTTTGAGCGGAAAGGGGGAATCGTCGGACGCCGATGCATCGCTTCCCATGCATGCATGCATGCATCAGACCAATGCCAGGCCGTACGATTGAAGGCATAGTCGTCGACGTCGTATTTTCAACATGCCCGTGCGACTCTCTCCGTAAATTAAACCAGCCCCAGATTGCATGCTTCCATATATAATATAATCACCTTTATAGTAATTAATGGGATACGCAATTAACAGTTGGCCAATCTAGACTTTCCCGATTTTCATTGCCCAATCTACATTTTCCCGATTTTTACAGGACAGGAAATCGTGTCTTACAAGGAAACTTATATAAATTAAGCAAAACTTCAGGCATTCGGTGGGAAGGAAAATATCTTTACAATGTTATAATGGGTTTTGCTTCCGTTGCTGCTTCCATTACAATCCAATTTTGGTTCTGTCTAGGATATCTGCCTCCTCTCCTGGTGAATGCACTAATTTTGGAAGCACATCGTTCATTAGTTTCTCAAAGCTTCATTGAGTAGCATAGTGCACTCCTGCTAGAAGCATGATTAGGGTATATACAATGGTAGGGAAGTGGGAAGACACGTTTTGTCTTAGCCATACACGTCATTTAGGGAAGATAAAAATATAAGTTATACAATGCATTATCTCTTGTTGCCATCCCTAGCAATTAATGAGAATTAATTATATTTTGATAGGAAATTAAAGTTTTAAATAAAGATAAGTGGTACAATGATGAAATTAGCATTCTCTTATTTCGTAAGAGATCATCTCTTAACTAAGGGAAGCCAACCTCCCCTTTCTTTATTCTCTCTCCGCCACCTAGACAATTATCCTACGTGTCAACGCTAACAGAAGGCTGAAGTCACCCCATTGTACAGGCGCTTAGTGCTTTAGAAAAAACTATGCTCACTTGCATAGGAAGCATACATGTATTGTCACTACTAGATTCCACGCTGTCGCCAGGTGGTAATTGCTCATTGGCCGAGTGAAAAAAAACACGGGCCACCCGGCAACGGAAGCGTATGCCAAGACACGTGAAAAAAATACTTGGTAAATGCACAAACACCCGGTGAACTAGACATTTGCAGTGTGCTTTGATCTAACACTCAGTGAAGCATCCACAGTCCACACGAGACGAAATGTTAAAAATACACTTGGCAAAATGAACATTTACCGAGTGTGCCGGTGTGCCCCCCTCCTATTGGTAAGGTGTCTTGGAACTAGGCAATAGTTCATCTTTTATTGCTTACTCGTCTGACCTTGATAGGATAATTGATCCGTTGGATCCAACGTAGCCGCAGATAGTAGAGCCGGGGCAAGTCCACCGTCGCCGCCATCCACCTCTATGAGGCCTGAATGACCCGAGTGACCATCTAGCTATGAACTTGTGCCATGCATTTCGACGTGTGTGAACTTGTGGAGTTTCTGTGCTCTATTTTGTTCCATGTGCTTTGGTACCATAAATATGTTTGTGGACTCTCATTTGAATGTTTGAGAGTATGCCAGTGCTGGATTTCATATTATATATGCATATTTTGTTAAATTACAGGGTTTCAATAAAAAAAAAAAAAAAAAAAAAACAGAAACTTTTGCCAAAGTGTGGCACTCGGTGAAGCGACGAAATGGACCGAGTGTGGCACTTGGTGAATAGGTTCTATAGGTGACCAAATTGTCACTTGGGTGCGCACGTTGCCGAGTGCCAGCACTCATGTCAGGAGTCAATGACAACGCAGTTAAAGTTTGACATAATATTTATGTCCCTGACAGTCATTCAAACAAACAAAATATATTCTTCGGAAATTTCTAGCACAAGAAAACAAATCTCAAAATAAAATGCCCACACAAGAGCTATATGCGTGTTTTTATTCGGCCCGTGCTGTTCGTTGTTGCGGTGTGCTGATATGTTAATCTCTACTCAAGATACCCTGCAAATTAAGAATAGCAAGTGCATTCGTTTATTTTGAGTGCAGGAAGAAAAGCAAACTCAAAACTGAATCAGGAAACAGAACTAGGTGTACCGAGAGCAGTCGTAAGCAGGGCTGGTGGGGAGGAAGGGGAGGCCACCGTGGCCGCAGGCGGATGGGATGTCGGCCGCGAGCCTGGGGTTCGCCTGGGCGACGACCATCTCCGACAGGAGGCAAGCGCAGAGGTCACGCGACTCCGGCCCGGACCTCGCCGTGTCCATGTCCATGATGGCGTTGAGTCCCTCGCAGCACTGCGGCGAGACCGTCTTGTCCACGCCTAGGGCGTACGTGATGCAGTCGCTGAACTGTATCTGGGCAATCTTGCAGTCGCTCGTGTCCGCACCGGCCTCGGCGCCGGCGACCTGCAGGACGACCAAGGCGACGACGGCCAGCGCCGCGAGGTGGCGGGTACGCTGCATGATGCTAGCTGGTGGCGCCTGTTGTGTGCGTGTCTGCGGAGGATGCGACGATGTTCCGATGTGCACGGTATTTGTAGGGATTGTTCGAGCGGAGATGGAGATGCATGAGCCGTTTCTTCTCTGCACAACAAAAGAAAACAAACGCATGCTCGACTAGTCGACTGCATGGTGACTGCATCCTATGTATACGTTCGTTGCTTAATTCATCTCCATTAAGTACTGTTGTGCTTCGGTTATGACCATGCATGGGACACTTTAAAACGGAGAGCCGGTCATTAGTGAAAGGTAACTCCCACTACACTATTATGTTTTGGGGAAGCAATTTGCAAAAACGACGAGTCCACGAATAATCCCATTTCGGCTTGACCTCCAAGGCTCCAACTAGTAAATCAGTTGACATTTCGTCTTAACTTCCAACTAGCAAAAACGACGAGTCAACGACCCATATGTGTGTATACAAGCTCCATTCACGATTTTTAGTTGACATTGTTGGGAGTGACTATGGCTCAATCGCTCGCCTTCCTTCATTCAGAAGCTCTAGGCTTGTCAAAAAAAACTTTCCCCTCCGCTCGCGTCGCTCTCCAGAGAGGGCGACCCGGGCGAACCCTAGCCGCTGCCGGATGAGGCCGACAGGTAGAAGCCCTCCCCGACGGACGGCAGCGACAGGGCGTGTCATTCTCGCGGCGAGAAGCGTCTCCCTGGCCGGCGATGCATGCTAGCGGCACGGCACTGGACGTCAGGACGGTGGTCCCAGGCGGCGGACCTGGTGGCGGCCAACTCGTCGGCGCGACGGGGAGGCCGTGCGCGGCTGGCCTTGGGGCGCCGCGCAAGGGATTCGCCCTTGGGCCGGATCTGACGGCGTGGGGTGGCTGCCTTCGGCAGCGGCCGGCGCGGCGGTGGGTGCTCCCGTAGCACCCGGATTCGGGGCGGCGGCCCCTCTTGCGGTGACTCGAGCTACGGGGTGGCTCGTCGAGCATGCGACATGTGCCCCGCGTCTGGCTTCGGTTGGGCGTTTGGACTAGGCAGGCTGACGGTGTGCGGACTGGCGTTGGGTTCGGGTGGCCAGCCGACCTCGGGATCGGAACAGAGCAGCCGTCGGCGAAAGCATGGCTCGACCTTGGTCGGCCGACGATGGTGTCTCCTGTGGGCGTCATAACCTTCCTGAAGGCGTCGTCGAGGGTGGTCTCGTGTTCTTTTCTATTGCTCCAGGGGAAACCCTCGATCCGGTTCTACCGGATCCGGCGGTGGCGGCACTCTGTGCCGTGCTCCCTCTTGAGGGCACCGCTTTGGAGTTGGTTTCGGTTTTGGGACATGTGGCTATGGTGGTGGTGTTTCCTCTACTTGCTCTCCTCTCGGCGTCGTCTCTCCATGGCCACGATGCTCGAGCTTTTACGGAGGGGATAGTGTCTCTCCTCTGATGCCGGTTAACGGCCGGGCTAGTGCCGGTGCACGTCCTGCATGTGCAACTCACGTCCCGCACGAATTACGATTTAAGTCTGACGGAAATAGAGCTGAGTAAGCTCTAACTTAATTCTCAATCCAGTGAGAAATAGCAAAACCGGACATGGTTTTTCATAATCTTTTGTTTCACATATTTTGTCATAACTTTTTATTTGACTTTTTTGGGTTATGCGAAACCACCTTTATCAACATATACAATGTAAAAACAAATCAATTTTTAAAAACAAATTGACTAACATTTCATGAGACGTGTGTATTGCATTCGACTTTCTTTCGAAACATACGACAAGAAAATTGGTGAAGAAAGTTGGGACATTGAAATGCTTGTGCACAATGTACATAGGACGTGTGGGGAGGTTATGCCAACTTCAAGCCTTCTTATTCCTGATCGCCGTCAGGCTTTTGCTAGTCTGCTCATGGGATCCTGCAAAGAAAATGAAGCAACAATATATTCAGATTTCCGGCAGTGGGGCAAGCGTGAAGTCCTTGACGTCGTCAGGCCGGCCGCAAGCATCTCCGATAGGATGCACGCGCAGAGGTCCCGGCGCTGGTCGGCTGTCGACGCCAAGTCCTTGACGTCGTCGAGTCCCCGGCAGCACTGCGCCGAGACCACGTCCTCCGCGCCGGAAACGTACCCGGTGCACTCACTGAATGCCGTCTGGGCGACGCTGCAGTCGGTCTTGTCGTCCCCCTCATCAGCGGCGGCGCCGGCTACCAGGACGCAGACGACGAGGAGGAACGCGACGGAGAGTGGCGCGTCATCATGGTGGTGGTTGCGCTTCACCTAGGACGAGCGAGGAAGATAAGATGAGACTTGACGTGCGATGCGAATGGAGAATTTGGATGGAGGTAGTGTGCGCGATTCTTATAGAGGGGCTGCGCTGCGCACGCGCGCAGAATGTTCGAGCGGAAATGAAAACGGAAGATACGTCCGTTACCAGATTGATTGATTATGACTGTCACAAAATTAAGGAGATGGTAATTTATTTTCGTTGCTTCGTCTTATTGGAAGCGTAAAATTCGGCTTCGTTTACTGCCTCATTCCTTTGAATGAAAAACAATTGCTAGTATATGCATTCTTTAACTGGACGGAATTGTGGAAACACGGCCGTATTTGTTTTTACTGATTCCTCACGGGTCTGGCACCTGATGCCCGACCGGCGGCAGATCAACCACCGGTGGCCGGTGGGTGAATCATGAGAGCTCCGCCGCGCTCGGTTCGGCAGGCCAATCAGTTATTTACCCATTCTGTTTTCGTTTTTTATAAAGTTTTTTTTTCAGTTTTTTCATTTTCTATATATAATTTTAGAAATATTATTATAATATATTCTGTTTTATTTATTATTTTTAAAGACATCCATTCTTTTGGAAAAATGAGCCTTCACTTAGACACGTGAAAAAAATAAGCTCATAATATTTTTGAATCCGTGAATATTTTTTTGAAAACCTCATCAACATTTTCTTGACTCGGTGAATTTTTTTGAATACTAGTGAAAGTTGTTTTAACAATTGCTCCAGGCGATGTTGTCCTCTTCTGTGGTGGGATTGAAGATGACCAGCCAGTACCATAGACCTACGTGTTTTGTTATATTAAAAAACAGTGGCGTATATAGGGAAAAAATGGAGGGTGGGCACACTTAAACAAAAATGTCGCACCGTGATTTTTTTTGCCAAATGAACAATATAAATAGATGATCTATTCACAAAAATATCATTCAATATGTGTTTCAAATGTTCATGATTCCTACAATAGTTAAAAATAAACAAAGTCTTAAATGCTGAAATCTAACATAAACAAAAAAAATACATCACTTAGACGAGCGGACGACCGTGGCCGAGCGACGGTGGCCGGATTGGAGCGGGCGACGAGACCGCGAGTAGCCGGGTCAGCGAGGTAGGATGAGGGAGCCGGGAGCAGGTTGTTGGTCGGCCGAGCGAGCGAGAAGGCGGGGCGGCGAGGTCGATCGAGGGGGTGGCTCCGGCCTCCGCTCCGGCTCAGCGAGGTGCCGAGCTAGGTCGCCGCGATGCGCGATGGGGACTGGAAGGTCGTGACAGCGACGCAAGTAAACGACTTGGGAGGTAGGAAACAGGGGCCGTTTCAGTTTCCAAGCGATACGGTGAAAAAACGCTTAGCAGGCTCCAGAAAGCTTTAAGGCTCAAAATATTTGTTTGCTATATGGGGGTGTCAATTTTTTCACCAAAATTCTAGGTGTGCCACAGCCCCACCGGTGCACCCGCTAGATACGCCATTGACTTGAAAAAGGCAACCCTTCGCGAAGCGCGAGCTTTCTTGATCCACCTACAGCGCAAAGAGCACAGGCGTGGCACGCTTGGCGTGTTTAAATTTCCTTTTTCTTCCATTTTTATTCCCTATAGTACCTCTGTTCTGTTCGAATTTAGAGGACTCGCCAAAGATATAAACAGATTTATCTAGACAAGTTTTTAGTGTTAAATACATCCATATTATTATAAGTGAGTCATCTAAACTCGAACGGAACGGACTAGATCATTGTTGCCTCCTGCTTTCCTCCGTCGGTCGTGAATGTGCAGAAGCTAGTTGAAACGTAGGACACCAACTGTGTTGTATCTGATAACACAGAAGTGCGGCGTAGATACACACAAAACATGGAGTACATATACATAAAAGGGCTGCGTACATGTACACAGAAAGTACGGACTACATGCAAACAGATTTCGGAGTACATGTCACAAAGAAGGCAGAGTACATGTCAGATTCTGGCAGAAAGCACAGAGTATGTACATACAAGCAGAAAGTACATGTCACACAGAAGAAGAAACACAAAATAAGAAGTACAAAATTCGCAGAACAGAAAGTATAAATATTCAAAACACGAAATACAAAGTACGCAAACACACGGAATTCAAGTATACAGAAAATATAGTACAAAATACAAAGAAACTCAAGTATAAAGAACACATAAGCGTGAGTACAGAGTACACAAAATAAGAAGTATACAGAACACAAAGTTCAAAAATAGTTCGCCAAAATCTATCCCTGTGGATCTAATTTTGAAGATCTCAACGTGGGAGCTCAAAAGTGAAACAACTTGTAATTTAGATGAATGGTTCTTTAAGATATTTAGTTTTAAAACTTTGATTCTGAAAAATAGAATTGAAAAATAAAATGGAAAACTGCACCCTCACCGTATCCCTTTGACGTACATTTACGGGGACCGCGCGCAAGTTCTACCAGATTCCCTTTTTTTATGATTAGGACGCCTCTGAATTGACTTTGTAGAAAGGTTAAGGTTTACCAGGCTGGTCCAAATGTTGTCGTTAAGGGCCACTGCAACAGCCATCGTAGTGAGAGCAGAACAATATAACTCTGGTACCCAATCCCTATGATCCCAGAAGAGAGTGGACGCCCCCATAGAATGTCATCCTAAATTTTGGATCTATCTGATAATAAAGCTAACCAGACAAGGTGGGCTAAAGTGTAACATAGGAGATATTCAAAAGCGACACGATTAAGCAAACATGTAGTATCTGATCAGGAAGCATGATTCAGGGATCAAACAGAAATAGGCGAAACCGGGCTGCCCATGCTCAGAACACTCAAAAGTACATCCTGATCAGCCTGCTTTCCCTTTATTTAAACCTTGTAAACATTGCATAATACTATAACCTAATGAGAACCATTGTACTAGAAACATCTGTTCATAAGACAACGGTTCTAGAATAAGGATATCTGGAGGCTACTGCTGTTATGTGCAATTCCACAGGATGAGTCATGAGCAGACAATTCCACTAGATAAGTCATCAGCGGATAGTAACAGTGGACTACTGAAGGCTGTTCTAGAGAAAGGATTGCTTGAGGCTAGTACTGTTATCCGGAATTCCACCAGGAGAAGAAGTTACAGCCAGGAGAAACCCAAATAGAAGTTCCAATTTTCTCTCCTCCATGATCAGTTGTCCAAAGTAAAAAAAAATTGGGAACATACCAGAAATATTAGTTAGTAAGACATGGTGTTTTAGGACATGAGAAGCGCCACACAGTGAAGGATTAAATTGCAAGCACATCATATACTGTATTCCATTTCACGGATCACCTCTGCACGCAGAGGAAACCTCATGAGTCATGAGGTGACATGCTCTGCATCCATCACCGTGCTCCATTTCATTGATCTCAAAAGCCATGAAACAAATAAAACAAGGGACTCTCAAGGTAGAGCATTCATCACAGCTCATACAGAGAACCTCAAGATTATACTGTATATGCTAACAGTGCATGAATAGAGCACCCTGAAACAGGGTCGATCATGTTCGGTGCATCAACCAACCAGATTTATTCCCCCAAATCAGAAAGTAACATAGACGTACCACAACCATAACACCCTTATGATCACTACTACAGTAGTACATCTGAGACGAATCCAAGAGCAGGTTTAGGTTTTACCCCCGAAATATTCAGAAATCGGAGCAGCGGCCGCCGCGCTCCCAGTCGCCGTACCGCGTCGGCTCGGGCCCGTGCGGGCCGCCGATCTCGCCCGTGGCCTCGTTTATGTCAAGGCTGTTGTCATCCTCCTCCGCCGCAGCAGCCTCCTCCTTGTTGGCGCCAGCACCACCGCCCTGCGCCTTGTCCGCCTCCTTCCCGGCTGCTTCGTTGCCCGCCGCCGGCGGGGGCTGGTCCGCGGGTGAGGCGGAGCTGGAGAACCCGAGGCGGAGGATGAGCGACGGAGGAGGCTGGGAGATGCGGGAGAGAGCGGGAGCGGACGCGGACGCGAGGCGGCGGAGGTAGTTGCGGGCCGCCATGGTTTCGCTCGCTGCCTTGCTGGAGGTCAGAGTGTGGCGAGATCAAAACGCGGTGCGGTGCGGTGCTCCCGCTGGCCACGTCCACCGGATCGGCGGCCCAGACATGTCGCAAGCCCGCATACCGGATAGGCCCAGTCCAGACCGGATCGGCCCAGTCATGTCACTCGCAGCGTAAGCCCGAAACATGCTGGCCCAGATGAGTCAAGATACTTTGCTCAAAAAAAAAATGAGTCAACATACTCTCACAAATCCATATTTTGGATGAAGCATGTTCATGGTAGTATCTAAGCACTGGATTATGCATACACCCACAAATCCTTTCGCCACTAGTTGTATGTCGGTTCTAGTCGCCTCAGGTGTCCTCACTGGATTATCAAATGTCTTTGGAATTCAATAAAAAGGGACCCACCGACAATAGCAACAACATAGTTCTTGATATATAGTTCGAGAATGCATACACCCGACATAGCCACAATCATCCCACGGTTGAAACATTTGCTACAACACATGTAGTACAGTTAGTTAGTGTAAACATTAAACAGTCTAACAAAGATGACGATAAACATCTACCTTGAACTAGCATATAATCATTTAGTGCATTTAAATAAAACTGCAAAGAATGCCTAGTACTTAGACGGTACACACAAGTTATAGGGATGAGGCCAACGAGCAAAGTAGGATGCACAAGGTAGGCATCTGAGCATATCACAACGCTCACTAGCACCACCCCTAATGATATATGTGATCACCGGCGTGTGAACGGCCACGCCGGTGATCTGTATGTGATATAGTAGGTTTATATATCAATATGTTTCAAGTGTGGAAGCTAAAGATTGGCATCCCACTAAGTCCAAAATTTGGAGAAGTAGCTATCCATATTGAGTTTTGGGTGTTGAGTATTAAAGGATGATCACTTGTACTTCCTCATCCAGATTAGAAAAGTGTTGTGCATTTCTTCTTTCTAAGTATCAAGATTTATATTTTGCTAATGCAGACCTTAAGGTTTGACTCATATCATCTATCTTCTACTTCTTTTGGAGTTCAAGTTTCTTTTGTGAAAGATTTAACTTACGTGAAATGATGAAGGAGGGATGGAGTCGTGACGAGACTCCTCTAGATTATGCATGATGGTGTTAAGCAAGCAAAGCTAGATGTAGTTGGGGAATTCACAAGCAAAGGGTACCGTGTTTGTTATACTAGATGATTCCCCGCGCGTTGCTGCAGAAATATATGAGAAAAAATATTATCAAAGTATGGGGAATAAATATTCATGATGTGTATACCTTGCATATTGAGAGAACTTTTGGTAGTGGGGTTCTCTAATTGAACCAATTAGAGACTTGATGATGTGCATACCTTGCATGTTGAGAGAATTCTTTGTAGTGAGGTTCTCCCATTTAGATAGAGAAGATTATTATAGGTAAACATTAATCTTAGAGACCACAAAAAAACAAGAAAAAACAACAATACTACCGAACCATCCTCCACCGCTGCTTGTTCGTGTGAAGATGCGGTGGATGGTGTGCATCAGCGCACTGGTTGTTCGATGTTTCTTTTCGCCGGTGTGGAGTTACCTCGCGCAGACGCGTCGATGGTTTGCGGCGCGGTGGTATAGTAGGGCATGGGAGTATGGCTATGTGGAGATGAGGACGACAGGGCCAACATGTGTGTGGGCTAGATCTTGGCATCGACGATCTAGAGACGGCCATGCAAGTCCTTCTGGGACCGACTTGGGCGTGTGAGTCGCTTCTCTGTGTGTGTATGCTCTTTGGTCAATCCATCCTACCTGGCACGGAGGCAGCCGTAGTCGAGCTTCCCATCCTACTCCCATGTGCGTCATCGATGCATGGCAAAAGAACTTTTTCAGCGCGGTTTAGGTGTTTACGGAGAAATCTCAGGCTATGTGTCAGGCTCCGACATGGCTGCAGTGCATCTCTTAAGGCCGTCGAGGTAACCGTAGTCCACAACCCCTGAGTGTCCTGGGGCACCCTACGACCAGCCTGTCGATCCACTCTTCTTCCCGAATATGTGGCCTTGATGCTCACTGGTGTTCCTTAGCCCATGAAACTCGGTGTTAGGACGATGATGATCTCCGTCGGGTCATGGAGTTTGAAGGGGCACAATGCACTCGCTTTGTGGCTCGCTATGTGTTATTGTGATGTGTGTAGCTACTGGTGGCTCTTTCTAGCTCGGGTCGTGGATGCAAGAACCGTGACCCTGAGGCCCGGAATTCCTTGTGATTTTTAATTTGTGACGTCGAAGCATATGAAGAAGACAGCTCAGAAGGATCATCCGAGCAAGTGTGCGAGTTTTATCATATCATCAGAATCGGCGATCTATATCGAATGAAGCAGCGACTGTACGATGGATTTTTATTCGATCGGGTGGTTGACTTCCTTTTTGGACATATACGTCCATGGATTCCTATATGGCTGTTGGGCATCAACGCCATGGATTCCTCTTTGCCGCTGCTAATTATTGGATGCCACCGAGCTCAAGTGTGCACCCATGGCGGCGACAACACAGCCGAACACCTCTCTAGCTTCATGTGTATATAATGGGCCCTTGTCACTCTTTCAAAATCAGCAGCACACCGAGCGCCTATCTAAGGTCTCCGGCCAGGCGACCGGAGTAACCAGTGGCGGTGGCCTCCTCTGCCCTGCACTTAAATTGTCAGGTATCGTCCGTGTGCGTATTACATTATTTCTAGGTTACTTTCTCCTCGAAACAGGATTTTCTCCTACTTTATATATAAAATCACACCATTGAAATGATGAATAAAATCCAATACAAAGAAAAGAAACACAGGGGTACCTACGCTCGTGCGTGTGGTGGTCGAGGGCCTCCCTGATGCGTGTATACTATATAGCCCCTCCTGATGATGTCAACAAATTTTGGATGTATAAACTTCCAACTTAAAAAAAATCATATTCGAAAAATATTCGTATTTGAAAAAAATCACATTCATTTTTTTTCGTATTAGAGACATGTGAATAAAAATTATTTTTGAACAATTTTTTAAAGTGAGTACAAAAGGACTTTGGAAAAAAAGTATTTTGAGCAGTTTTAAAAAGTGAACAGAAAATGGTATCTGAATAGAAATCATTTTCAAAGTGAACATAAACTATTTTTCATACAAAAGAAGGTATCTGAACAGATTTAAAAGTGAATAGAAAAAAGAGAACTTGCATGCGGCAAGATGGTTAGGAGGGTGGTTGTATCCCAAACCAATCAGAGTTCAAATATCAGGTTTGACGCTAGTGTTTTTTATTTAGCCGGAATATTCTTCACTAGGAGACGACGTCCCATCGACAGCGAGACGCCTTTGGTGATTTCGTTAATCTCAAGACATGTGTTCAGAGGGGTGAGTGTGTGTCTGTTATATGAGCGATTGCGTTGTACTACATTTCTAAAAATGTTTTTAAAATAAAGTGAACAGAAAAAACAGTGAACAAAAAATATTTTTACATAATATTTAAAAGTGAACATAAATAATGATGTGAACTGAATTATTTTTGAAAAATACGAAAATAAAGCAAGTTGATTCTGATTTTGAATTGGAGCATTTCTTAATGTGAACAAAAACTCAAATTTCAATAATATTTGAATATGAATAAATTTTAAATTAGAATTCATAAACATTTTCAAAATCATAAAAGTGGAAAAACAAGAAAAGAAATAAAACCGAAAAATAAAAACAAAAAGAAAAAATGAAACAAGTAAAAAAAGAAAACATAAAACATAAAAAAACCAAGAAGAAAGCACACAAAAACTAGATAACTTCCATTTATATAAAACTGGATGTATTTAGACATGTTACATCCACTTTTAGACAAATGAAAGTCATCTAATATGTAATGGAGGGAGTACCCGACTATAACAGCCAATAAATTGTAAGTACAATAGATCCTCATACTAGATATTTCAAAAATAAAATCAATCATATTTAATTCAAATTTGGTATTCCCTATAATTGTTTTCACTATATTATGAAAGCAAAAAAAATGTTCTTAACATTTTCTAGTTGAACATTTCTCAAATCTGGATGTTTTTATTTTTTCAACAAAATTTGAATCTAAACCTTTTAAAGTTAAACTATTTTCAAATCTAGACCAATTTTGAATCTTACCAATTTCCAAATATATTTCTTTTAGATAAAAACAATTGTCAATTTTTTTTCAAAACGGAATGAAATAGAAAATGAAAGAAAGTGAGAAAGGAAATTTGAACAAAGTGCATGCACCTTCTTTATTCCCGTTAGGTCTGCCTTTTAAATCTGAAGAGTTTCAATTCTGAACATTTTATAAATTTGAATATATTTATATCCGGAAAACATTTTTGGAATGTACATTTTGAGATTGGGACATTTTTACATCTGAACAATTTACGGTTATGAAAATTTTGTGAAATTTGATTTTTATTAATAGTTAAACAATTTCCATATAGAACCTTTTCAAACAGGGCAATTTTGAAATCTGAACTTTTTACGTTTCAACCATTTTAAAATCATGAAAAGTGAAAGAAAACCTAGAGTAATAATATTTTAAAAAATCACTAGATGGGCGGGCCATCACTTATTTTTTTTTAATCTACAGTCCTCTCACCTGGCTCAACATTCTCCTAGTGCCAAGCTCAGCTGAAAGAGCATCTTCTAATTGACCCTTGTTTTGGTGCTAATGACAACACAATATGTGTTCTAACATGGCTATTAAAGTTGCAAGTTGTATCTAAGATTCTAGCAAAAAGGAAACGATCGAAACGGGCGCTGCGAAAGCTATCCAGCAAGCCTTGCTCCAGGCAGCGGTAGTACCGCTGGCATCAGCGGTAGTACCGCTGCACTGGATGCTCGGGCCTTGGCTACCGCTGGCGGTACCGTCCGAGCTACCGCCGTTTTCGGCGCTCTGTTGCGCGGTGCGGTACCCCCAGCGGTACCTGAGCGGTACTACCGTTGCGCAGCGGTACTACCGGCCCTTCCAGCGGTAGTACCGCTGCGTGTTTTTTGCAGGTTCGCAGGACCAGCGCGAAGTCAAGGTGCCGCTGGCGGTACCGCCGGAGGTACCGCCGTTTTCAGCCTTCTGTTTCTCCGAGCGGTACCTCCAGCGGTACCGGAGCGGTACTACCGGGCTCCTCAGCGGTACTACCGGTACCGCCAGCGGTAGTACCGCTGCGTGAAGTTGGAGTCTCTGTATTGCGCGTGAAGCGGGCGACGGCTGGATTCAAAGGTCCAGCGGTACTACCGCCGGGTCCAGCGGTAGTACCGCTGCGGGAGTTATTGCTCCAAACGGCCAGATTTGGAAGAGGCTATAAAAGGACCCCTTCACCTACCTTTGAAGATTGGAGCTTCTACACTCTCTCACCTCCATTGATGCAAAGCTAAAAGCTCCAAGCTCTCCCAATCCTCCCACCCAAACTCGTTGACCTTTGGAGGATTGAAGGAGGAAGCCCCGATCTACATCTTCACCGAGCCGTTCTTCATTTCCCCCTCATTCATTTGAGGGAACACTTGCTAGGGCTTCCACTAGGAAACCTAGCCCATTGTTGTACTTACCTATTGTCTTTGTGACAGATTGTAGCTGTTCGGGAGCCCCCAAGCCCTTTGTGGGTCGTGCCCCGAATCGTTGTTGTAAAGGCTCCGGATTCCGCCTCGAAGGATTCCTATAGTGGAAGTGAACCAAACCTTTGTGGTGCGGTTCACCGGAGATTAGGGTGAGGCCTTCGTGGCCGTTGAACCATTGTGTTGGTTCACACCTCTCCAACGAGACGTACTCCCATTTAAGGGAGGAACTCGGGAATACATCCTTGTCGTCTCGTGTCTTCACTTCGGTTACCTCTATCCTTATTTATTGCCTTATTATATCTTGCTTAGTTGCTAGCTTGTCATATAGGAAATTCACCTTAGTTGCATATCTAGTGAATTTACCTTTTGTGTCAAGCCTAATTTAAAAAGAACTAAAATTTGAATTAGCACCTATTCACCCCCCCTCTAGGTGTCATACCGATCCTTTCATTTGGTATCAGAGCTAAGGCTCTCTTTTCGGGTTTAACCGCCTAAGAGAAGTATGACACAAAGTGAGGATGAGACCGCAAGGCTTGCCGAGGCTAATGAGTCCCTTAAAAAGGACCAAGCCACCGCGGCATCCATGGCCGATATCAAAGCTTTGGAAACAACTTTGACATCTTCCATGGATGCTAGGTTTAATGAGTTTCGTGACTTGCTCAATAAACTCATTAACAACAAGCCCTCGGATATCATCACGCTTGAAAAAGCTTCTAACTCCGATGAGGGTGGACCCAAGGAGGATAAAGAGCAAAAAGAGAAGGAGATGAAAGCAAATGATAAGCCTAAGTCATCTCCCAACTCGCATGAGGAAAAGGAAGAGTATCATGCCGTTCGGGGATGGTACTCTCCCGATCCAATTATCACTACCCGCATAAACCCTTTAGGTCCCCCACCTAAGCTTAATGCTTTAGCTTTTGCTAGTTGGCAACGCTCAATGAAATCTCATGTCAACAGTGCCTCCATCGAGCTTTGGAGGATTATTGAAGAAGGATACATAGTGGAGGATCCAAGCAACATGACCAAGAGAGAGTTCGCCGAAAAGCAACTAAACGCTTCCGCTCTCCATATGATTGAACTCTCCTTGAGCGACAACGACAAGCATCATGTTCTACATGCCACCACCGCCAAAGAAGCTTGGGATTGTCTTGAGCGTGCCTTCCTTGGAAATGAAAGCATGAAGAGAAATAGATATGAATCTTTGAGCAATGCCGCCGAAGGTTTCTACATGCTTGACAACGAGACCCATGAAGAGATGTATGGTAGACTCAAGACTCTTGCCAAAGCCTTTTATGATGTGGGAGCAACATATGTTGATGATGCTTGGGTCAAGAGGAAGTATGAGAATGCTCTCTTGCCCTCGGAGCCAATGGAGTTGAAGTCTATTCAAGGAAGATACAACTACCTTCAGTTGTCTTCCCATGAAGTTATGCAAGAAGTCCAAGCCTCCAAGGTTGCCACCAAGAATGCCGAAGATAACCGTGCTAGGGCCATGGGAATGAGACAAGGTCCCTCTCTTGCCTTGAAGGCCAAGGTGACTTGCCTAGATGCCAATGATGAAGTTGAAGCTTGTCCCGACAACATTGCCCCACATGATCTTGAGCAAGCCCTCAATGGTCACATTGCACTTGCCACAAGAGTGTTTTGGAATGACCCGGCTAGTGCTAAAGCTCGTGTTGATCGAGATAACAACACAAGTGGCAAGAAAGAGCTTGCCTCAAGGACAAAGACATGCTACAATTGTCATGACAAGAACCACTACATAAGAGAGTGCCCTTATGAGAACCGTGAGCAAAATGGTGGGAAGCTTATCCCAAAGGATCACTCCAAGTTGATTCAAAAGAAGTCCGCAAGACCAAGAAAGCCTTTCTTCAAGAAGGCACCGAGAATTGTGTTGGTGGCACAAGAGGAATATGCCACAAGTGATTCCGAAGATGAAGATGCACCTAACAAAGAGGTAGCCGCATTGGCTATTGTCTCCACTTCATCATCATCTCTCTTTGAATCCCCCAATGAGAACCTCTCCATCAACACCGCTCGTTGCCTCATGGCTCATGTCACCGAGGTATCATCCCCTTCTCCTAAGACTATACATGATCAATCTAGTCTTGAGATTAAGAAGGAACTAGTAGCCTTCGATACTTTTGTGACTAACTTGCAAGGTGAGGCCAAGGAACATGTTGAGTCTCTCATGAGACAACTATGTGCGGCCGAAGAACTTCTTCAAGAAAAGAGTAAGATTGAGAGAGAGGATTCTCTCACCATTGCTTCCTTGAATGCTTCTATCGCATCTTTAAATAGCTCTCTTGATGAAGAAAGTGAATATAGAACCACTCTAGAGGAAAGACTTGAATCTCTTGATGTTAAAAATGATGAAATCATTAGTAAAATCATTAAGGATAGAGATCATGTTTTTGCCAAATATAAAGTGATTAAAAAGGAGAAAGTTGAACTTGGGGTTGCAAATACTATACTTCTTGAGGATATGGAGAAGCTTGATAAAGCTCACAAGGTCTTGAAAACGACCCACTCCATCCTTGTTAAGTCTCATGAGCAACTCCAAACTCAACTCTCTAAAACTTGCTCAACTAGCATAACCATTCTTCCTCGTGTTCATGAAAATGTCATTGAAGAAAATGCTAGGTTAAAGGTGGGTCATGCTAAGACCTCTATTACTAAAGGTAACGATAAGGGTTTTGCTTATTTGTTTGAGTTAAAACCACACAAAGGAAAGGAAGGTCTTGGGTATGTGGCCGAGGCAAAGAAGAAGGTGAGCAACACCAAGGAGAACAAGACCAAGCCCGCACAAGCTAAGACTAACATTGCGAGTGGTAATGCCACTAGGGGCAAGACCACTCGTAGTGACTTTGCGGGGCATAACAATCCCAACTACATTCTTTATGTTGATTATTATGGTGTTGTTTATGCAAAATATGTTGGTCCTTATGATGGTTACATTGACTATTCTATTTGGGTTCCTAAGACCCTTGTTGCTAACCGAAAGGGACCCATTGAGAAATGGGTACCTAAATGCAAGAAATGATTTCTTGTAGGACTATGCTTCCGGTGGATCTAAATGGGTGATTGATAGTGGATGCACTAGTCATATGACCGGAAGCAAGGAGATCATGACGGAGTTGAGACCAAATTTAAATCACTCAACCGTCTCTTATGGTGACAAGTCCAAAGCCGAGGTAAAGAGTCTTGGCAAGGTGGTAGTTGCAAGGGATATCACCCTTGTAAATGTCATGCTTGTTGAGTCTCTAGGTTACAATCTTATGTCCGTTCGTGCTCTTAATAAGATGAACTTTGATGTCTATTTTACTCTTGATATGGTGGTACTCTTGAGGAGCAAGACTCTAAAGGTCATGTTCGTTGGGCATGTTGAAAATGAGTTGTTTGTGGTAGACTTTTCGGGGTCAACCAACACTCAAGCAATATGCCTATTCGGAAAGGCCGACGTGGGGTGGTTGTGGCATCGCCGCTTGTCCCACGTTAATATGAGAACTTTGCAAAGTCTCCACAAGGGTGGCCACATTCTTGGACTAAATGAGAATGTTTCCTTTTCTAGAGATCGTCTTTGTAGGGCTTGTGTTGAAGGAAAGATGCATGATTCTCCCCACCCAAGCAAGACCATCATCTCATCATTAAGGGTATTGGAACTTCTTCATGTTGATCTTTTTGGTGCCGTACCTCAACCTAGCCTTGGTGGGAAGAAATATTGTTTGGTGATTGTCGATGACTATTCAAGATTCACTTGGGTTTTCTTCTTCAAGACGAAGGATGAAACTCAACAAACCATCATCGATTTCTCCAATGAAGTTCAACGTCAACACAATCTTCCCATATTGGCCATTAGAAGTGACAATGGCTCCGAGTTCAAGAACTACACCCTAAATGAGTTTCTTAGCGACGAGGGAATTCGACATCAATACTCCGCCGCATATACTCCTCAACAAAACGGTGTAGACGAGAGGAAGAACCGGACTCTTATGGATATGGCTAGGTCCATGTTGGCGGAGTTTAAGTCTCCACTCTTCTTGTGGGCCGAAGCTATCTCCACGGCGTGTCACTCCTCCAACCGGTTATTCTTTCGCAAAGGGAAGAAGGAAACTCCATATGAAATGCTTACCGGCAACAAGCCCAACATCTCCTACTATCGAGTCTTCGGTTGTAAGTGTTTCTACAAAATCAAAGGTGTACATCTTTCTAAGTTTGAAGTTAAAGCCTTAGAAGGTGTTCTTGTTGGGTATGGTGCAAACTCTCACACTTATAGAGTCTATGACAAATCCTTAGGGAGAGTTGTAGAATCTTGTAGTGTGAGGTTTGATGAGAATGACGGCTCCCAAGTGGCGCAATTTCATGTTTGTGATGTAGATAACGAGGAACCTCAAGATGCAATACAAAGAATGGGTGTTGGATTTCATCGCCCCATCGAGATTCATCATGAGCCTCCTCAAGGAAGTACAAGCTCCACTCAAGTGGAGATTCCATCATCACAAGTTGAAATGGCACCCTCTATGGAAGCAAATGAGACACCTATCCAAGAACAAGATCAACCTCCTCCTCAAGTTGACCAAGAGATCTCACAAGATTCAAGAACTCCTATTCTCAACCCTAGTCAAGATCAAGAGTAAGAGCATCCATCTTCTCCCATCATTGAAAATGTGCAACAAGATGGCAATGCTCATCATGACCGTCATGACGGGGACTCAAATGATCTAGGTGATCAACCCGAAATCCCACGCAACAATGGGGATATCGAAACCCGTCGTCAAGAAAGAGTCAAGAGAAACTTGGAAATCAAGTGTCACAAGCTTGAAGCCATCATTGGTGATGTATCTCGCAAGGTCTCCACAAGAAGTCAATTGGCAAGCTTTAGTGAACATCAAGCTCATATCTCTATGATTGAACCAAAGAAGGTGTTTGAAGCACTTGAAGATCCGGATTGGTTGGAAGCCATGCATGAAGAACTCAACAACTTCAAGCGCAACAAAGTATGGAATCTAGTAGATAAGCCAAAAGATTACCGCAATGTTATTGGCACCAAGTGGATATTCAAGAACAAGCAAGATGAGCATGGAATGGTTGTAAGGAACAAGGCGAGATTGGTAGCTCAAGGGTTCTCTCAAGTTGAAGGCATTGATTTTGGAGAGACCTATGCTCCCGTGGCTCGTCTTGAGTCCATCCGTATCCTACTTGCCTATGCATCTCATTTTAATTTTAAGTTGCAACAAATGGATGTGAAGAGTGCATTTCTTAATGGTCCCTTAAAGGAGTTGGTATATGTAAAGCAACCACCGGGATTTGAGGATCCACACTTCCCAAACCATGTCTACAAGCTTGATAAGGCCCTCTATGGTCTCAAACAAGCACCTCGAGCTTGGTATGAGCACCTAAGAGAGCTATTGCTAGACCGTGGCTTTGAAGTGGGGCAAATTGATCCCACTCTCTTCACAAAGAGGGTAAAAGGGGAGCTTTTCATATGTCAACTTTATGTTGATGATATTATCTTTGGATCATCTAACAAAGCTTTCAATGATGAATTTTCAAAGCTTATGACGGATAGGTTCGAGATGTCCATGATGGGAGAGTTGAAATTCTTTCTTGGTTTTGAAATCAAGCAATTAAGTGGAGGGACTTTCATCTCTCAAGCCAAATACATCCAAGATATGCTCAAGAGGTTCAAGATGCAAGATGCAAAAGAGAAGAGGTTTCCTATGGACACCAAATGCCATCTTGAACTTAGTCCAAAGGGTAAAGATGTCGATCAAAAACTCTACCGCTCTATGATTGGTTCTTTGCTTTATCTTTGTGCATCTAGACCCGATATTGTGTTGAGTGTAGGAGTGTGTGCAAGGTATCAAGCGGCTCCTAAAGAAAGTCACTTGATAGCGGTGAATCGAATCTTCCGATATTTGGTTTATACCCCAAGGTTTGGGTTGTGGTATCCTAGGGGGTCCAACTTCTCTCTTGCCGGTTACACGGATTCGGATTGGGCCGGTTGCAAGGATGATAGGAAGTCTACTTCCGGTGCATGTCAATTCCTTGGGAAAGCCTTGGTGAGTTGGTCCTCCAAGAAGCAGAATTGCATATCCTTATCTACCACCGAAGCCGAGTATGTGGCGGCCGCTAGTGCTTGCACTCAATTACTTTGGATGAGGCAAACTTTAAAGGAATACGGTGTCCTTTGTGACAAAGTGCCTCTTTTATGTGACAATGAAAGTGCTATCAAGATTGGTCACAACCCGGTGGAGCACTCAAGAACGAAGCATATTGAGATTCGCTATCATTTTATTCGAGATCACATCAACCGGGGTGACATTGAGCTTGGTTATATTCCCACGAAGATTCAACTCGCCGACATGTTCACGAAGCCACTTGATGAAGCAAGGTTCACATTTTTGAGGCATGAGCTAAATATCGTGGATTCTAGGAGCGTTGGTTGACTACCTTGCATGCACACCTCTATCTTAGCTCTCTATTTGCTCTAGGTGTTGGCATGGACATAGGGGGAGTGCGGTCCTAATCCATTGGACTATCCCTCCCCCCATTATGCCGATAGCAAGTGTTCTTTTACCTCTATATTCATTCTTATGTCTAAATGAGCTAAAATGACGAGTATTGGTTATGTACCCAAGATATATCTTCGCGGTGACATGCCATACACTCCAACATGGTGGCCTCGGCCACCGCCCTCTTCTCCTTGTAAGAAGAGTTGTTTTTTTTCCTGGCTTTTTCGTGGATTTCTTTTGCCTCATCTTGGTTTTGTGGGAAACACACTCATTTTGGTCTTCTTGAGTTTCATGCGTTTTGCAAAGTGCGTGTGAAGTACCACTCTCAGTTTGAGTTTCTATCCTAAGCCCTAACTCACTTCCCTAAAGCCCTTCTACCTCTAAATGCTTTGTTTCATGATCTTGGTTGTGTGGATGGTCGGAACCGGCGTGAAAAACGCGTTGTGGGCATCGTTTTGAGCCACAATATTTTTTTCCCCAGGCGCCGGTACTACCGGTCCCCCTAGCGGTACTACCGCTGCGTCGCACCAAGCGGTACTACTGCTGTATACAGCGGTACTACCGGGCGCAGCGGCAGTTGCGCTCGGGCGCCCGACAGAACCGGGGCGGTACTACCGCTGGACCGAGCGGTACTACCGCCGCGGGAGATCTGGGCTAAAGGGCACGGGGCTGGGCGGTTTGAGAGTGCATTCTCTCACTTTCCCCCAACCCCATCTCCTTCTCCCCCACATCCCCGCCGCCGCCGGCCACTCCACCGCCGGGAAGAGCTCTTCCCCGGCCTAGGACCTTGTGCTCCTCGCTCCGGGAGGCCTCTAGCTTCTCTCCTCCTCCTCGATCCTTCACCATGAGCTCCGGTAAGCCAAATCCCTCTCTCTCATCTAGTTGATGGATAGAGATGATATTAGTGCTTTTCTTCGGATGTGTGGTGAATGAGTTGGTAGAGATGCTTCTTTATGGATTAAGAACCTTGTGTAGAAGTTTCATGGAAAGTTATAGGCTAGATTTAAAGTTCCCATCTTAGGTTTGTTGGAGCAACCCTAGTTAGGTCTAATGCTTGTCTTAAGCCTTACATCTACTCATTGTTGCACCTTCAAACCCAAATGTGGTACTTTACCTCTAGATTTACTCTTCCTAGAATTTTGTACACTCGTGTTCTTCGTTCATAATTCATGAAATTTGTGCATTCTCATCTATATGCTTTCCATCTCTTGCTATTCACAGGTAGTGGTCGTACCAAGTCCGTTGCGAGTAGGAAGAAGCAAAGGACCGCTTCCACTGATGAACAAGATGCCCTTGATGGATTGCAGCGCCGAAGGTTCCCGGCATCATCAAAGTCCCTTCCCAAGCGCCCGAAAACAGCTAGTCAACTCAGTGAGCCCGAGTTTGTGGCAAAGCGAGCTGTGGATTTCTATGTGATTGATCGTATGGATCAAATACCCTCCGTTCGCGGCAACAATCCTTTCTTCCACAACACCTTCCAAGAAGAATGCTACCGGGAAATCCTTTTGAAGAAACCAAAGGACAACACCGTGATCCAACACCACATCAACGTTGAGTTCATGAGGTCCAAGCCCAACTACTTTGGTGAAGCTTTGGAAATCTGTGAGGAATTTGACCTCTTTCACATCATGGAGCTTGAGCAAGACTATGATGAGGAGATTGTGGCTCAGTTCTTAGCCACCGTGCACATGGGCAATGAGACAACAAGAAGAATCAAGTGGATGACTAAAGAGAAAGTGTTTGAAGCCACTTGGGAAGATATTGCCGAGTCCCTCAACTATCAAGAGTTCGGCCCTTTTCCTCCGGAAGAGTTTGATGAGACTCACTTCCGTGTTCACTTCCAAGGAGGAAGTGCATTTGGTGTTGAGAATCTTGCTCCCCTCTACAACCCGGATAGTGCGGATAAGTGGAGGTATGGAGATTCCAAAGGCCTATACCCCACTTGGGACATCATGCACCGCATCTACCGTGAGACAATCAATCCAAAAGTAGGCAACATTGATGAAATCCATGGCTACTTGAAGAACTTGATGGTTCTCACTATGCAAATGAAGGGACAAGGCAAGAAGCTTGATGTGATGGACTTCATTTGGCATGAGCTATGGCATGTGATTAGCAAGAAGAAGAACATCTCCTTTGCTCCTTTGATCATGAGGATCGTGGTGTGGAAGTGGCTTGAGCACAATGACATTGATGATCTCGGTGACACCGAGAAGTGGACCCCTCACAAGGGCAAGAGGCTCCTTATCAAGCCCCACAAGCTCAAACCTAGGAAGGAGAAGGAAGTGGTGGATGAAGCCGAGTCCTCCAAACCCTCCAAAGGTGGTTCTTTTGCTTGGATGGCTCGTGCTATGAAGAAAATCTTCCAAGTATCCAAGAAAGTTGAGAGGCATCAATATGATGACCATAAGGAGAAGATGAAGGCTCGCCAAGTTGAGGTTGCTTGCCGCCGTGCCGCGGGGGAAGATGTGCCTTCGGGTCCGAGCAACACATCCCCACGTGGGATGAATGGCAAGCCAAGGATGACGAGGGCGAGATCATCACGTGGTCGAGCCCGGAACATGATGGTGCTTCTTCCTCTTACACGGATTGGGACCCTTGGGGCGTGTAGGTCCGATCTTTTCCCTTTTTGGTGCTTTGGTGCCAAAGGGGGAGAGATAACTATTAGGTTGCTCTCGGGAATTTGCATGGGTGGGTGTCACGAGCTCGTTTTCACTTATTTCGACCTTTTAGCTTGTGAACACCTAAATTTATTAGTTCTTGTGGAACTCCTTTTTGTACATGGTGTAAGACATGTGAAACTAGTTTTTCTATCTATGTGTTGCTTATTTGTCTTATGGTTAATATTGCTTTTGTGATTGCTATCTTTGTGGCTTGGCTTGTAAAATTTAGGGGGAGTGTTGTTTCTAGATGTTGTGTATTCGTGTATTCAAAGCACTCTAAGAATATGCACACATCTAGGAGGAGCTCCGTCGAAATTTTATGAACCCTCGCGTGTTATGTTGTGTTGTCATCAAACACCAAAAAGGGGGAGATTGAAAGAGCATCTTCTAATTGACCCTTGTTTTGGTGCTAATGACAACACAATATGTGTTCTAACATGGCTATTAAAGTTGCAGGTTGTATCTAAGATTCTAGCAAAAAGGAAACGATCGAAACGGGCGCTGCGAAAGCTATCCAGCAAGCCTTGCTCCAGGCAGCGGTAGTACCGCTGGCATCAGCGGTAGTACCGCTGCACTGGATGCTCGGGCCTTGGCTACCGCTGGCGGTACCGCCCGAGCTACCGCCGTTTTCGGCGCTCTGTTGCGCGGTGCGGTACCCCCAGCGGTACCTGAGCGGTACTACCGTTGCGCAGCGGTACTACCGGCCCTTCCAGCGGTAGTACCGCTGCGTGTTTTTTGCAGGTTCGCAGGACCAGCGCGAAGTCAAGGTGCCGCTGGCGGTACCGCCGGAGGTACCGCCGTTTTCAGCCTTCTGTTTCTCCGAGCGGTACCTCCAGCGGTACCGGAGCGGTACTACCGGTACCGCCAGCGGTAGTACCGCTGCGTGAAGTTGGAGTCTCTGTATTGCGCGTGAAGCGGGCGACGGCTGGATTCAAAGGTCCAGCGGTACTACCGCCGGGTCCAGCGGTAGTACCGCTGCGGGAGTTATTGCTCCAAACGGCCAGATTTGGAAGAGGCTATAAAAGGACCCCTTCACCTACCTTTGAAGATTGGAGCTTCTACACTCTCTCACCTCCATTGATGCAAAGCTAAAAGCTCCAAGCTCTCCCAATCCTCCCACCCAAACTCGTTGACCTTTGGAGGATTGAAGGAGGAAGCCCCGATCTACATCTTCACCGAGCCGTTCTTCATTTCCCCCTCATTCATTTGAGGGAACACTTGCTAGGGCTTCCACTAGGAAACCTAGCCCATTGTTGTACTTACCTATTGTCTTTGTGACAGATTGTAGCTGTTCGGGAGCCCCCAAGCCCTTTGTGGGTCGTGCCCCGAATCGTTGTTGTAAAGGCTCCGGATTCCGCCTCGAAGGATTCCGATAGTGGAAGTGAACCAAACCTTTGTGGTGCGGTTCACCGGAGATTAGGGTGAGGCCTTCGTGGCCGTTGAACCATTGTGTTGGTTCACACCTCTCCAACGAGACGTACTCCCATTTAAGGGAGGAACTCGGGAATACATCCTTGTCGTCTCGTGTCTTCACTTCGGTTACCTCTATCCTTATTTATTGCCTTATTATATCTTGCTTAGTTGCTAGCTTGTCATATAGGAAATTCACCTTAGTTGCATATCTAGTGAATTTACCTTTTGTGTCAAGCCTAATTTAAAAAGAACTAAAATTTGAATTAGCACCTATTCACCCCCCCTCTAGGTGTCATACCGATCCTTTCATTTGGTATCAGAGCTAAGGCTCTCTTTTCGGGTTTAACCGCCTAAGAGAAGTATGACACAAAGTGAGGATGAGACCGCAAGGCTTGCCGAGGCTAATGAGTCCCTTAAAAAGGACCAAGCCACCGCGGCATCCATGGCCGATATCAAAGCTTTGGAAACAACTTTGACATCTTCCATGGATGCTAGGTTTAATGAGTTTCGTGACTTGCTCAATAAACTCATTAACAACAAGCCCTCGGATATCATCACGCTTGAAAAAGCTTCTAACTCCGATGAGGGTGGACCCAAGGAGGATAAAGAGCAAAAAGAGAAGGAGATGAAAGCAAATGATAAGCCTAAGTCATCTCCCAACTCGCATGAGGAAAAGGAAGAGTATCATGCCGTTCGGGGATGGTACTCTCCCGATCCAATTATCACTACCCGCATAAACCCTTTAGGTCCCCCACCTAAGCTTAATGCTTTAGCTTTTGCTAGTTGGCAACGCTCAATGAAATCTCATGTCAACAGTGCCTCCATCGAGCTTTGGAGGATTATTGAAGAAGGATACATAGTGGAGGATCCAAGCAACATGACCAAGAGAGAGTTCGCCGAAAAGCAACTAAACGCTTCCGCTCTCCATATGATTGAACTCTCCTTGAGCGACAACGACAAGCATCATGTTCTACATGCCACCACCGCCAAAGAAGCTTGGGATTGTCTTGAGCGTGCCTTCCTTGGAAATGAAAGCATGAAGAGAAATAGATATGAATCTTTGAGCAATGCCGCCGAAGGTTTCTACATGCTTGACAACGAGACCCATGAAGAGATGTATGGTAGACTCAAGACTCTTGCCAAAGCCTTTTATGATGTGGGAGCAACATATGTTGATGATGCTTGGGTCAAGAGGAAGTATGAGAATGCTCTCTTGCCCTCGGAGCCAATGGAGTTGAAGTCTATTCAAGGAAGATACAACTACCTTCAGTTGTATTCCCATGAAGTTATGCAAGAAGTCCAAGCCTCCAAGGTTGCCACCAAGAATGCCGAAGATAACCGTGCTAGGGCCATGGGAATGAGACAAGGTCCCTCTCTTGCCTTGAAGGCCAAGGTGACTTGCCTAGATGCCAATGATGAAGTTGAAGCTTGTCCCGACAACATTGCCCCACATGATCTTGAGCAAGCCCTCAATGGTCACATTGCACTTGCCACAAGAGTGTTTTGGAATGACCCGGCTAGTGCTAAAGCTCGTGTTGATCGAGATAACAACACAAGTGGCAAGAAAGAGCTTGCCTCAAGGACAAAGACATGCTACAATTGTCATGACAAGAACCACTACATAAGAGAGTGCCCTTATGAGAACCGTGAGCAAAATGGTGGGAAGCTTATCCCAAAGGATCACTCCAAGTTGATTCAAAAGAAGTCCGCAAGACCAAGAAAGCCTTTCTTCAAGAAGGCACCGAGAATTGTGTTGGTGGCACAAGAGGAATATGCCACAAGTGATTCCGAAGATGAAGATGCACCTAACAAAGAGGTATCCGCATTGGCTATTGTCTCCACTTCATCATCATCTCTCTTTGAATCCCCCAATGAGAACCTATCCATCAACACCGCTCGTTGCCTCATGGCTCATGTCACCGAGGTATCATCCCCTTCTCCTAAGACTATACATGATCAATCTAGTCTTGAGATTAAGAAGGAACTAGTAGCCTTCGATACTTTTGTGACTAACTTGCAAGGTGAGGCCAAGGAACATGTTGAGTCTCTCATGAGACAACTATGTGCGGCCGAAGAACTTCTTCAAGAAAAGAGTAAGATTGAGAGAGAGGATTCTCTCACCATTGCTTCCTTGAATGCTTCTATCGCATCTTATATAGCTATCTTGATGAAGAAAGTGAATATAGAACCACTCTAGAGGAAAGACTTGAATCTCTTGATGTTAAAAATGATGAAATCATTAGTAAAATCATTAAGGATAGAGATCATGTTTTTGCCAAATATAAAGTGATTAAAAAGGAGAAAGTTGAACTTGGGGTTGCAAATACTATACTTCTTGAGGATATGGAGAAGCTTGATAAAGCTCACAAGGTCTTGAAAACGACCCACTCCATCCTTGTTAAGTCTCATGAGCAACTCCAAACTCAACTCTCTAAAACTTGCTCAACTAGCATAACCATTCTTCCTCGTGTTCATGAAAATGTCATTGAAGAAAATGCTAGGTTAAAGGTGGGTCATGCTAAGACCTCTATTACTAAAGGTAACGATAAGGGTTTTGCTTATTTGTTTGAGTTAAAACCACACAAAGGAAAGGAAGGTCTTGGGTATGTGGCCGAGGCAAAGAAGAAGGTGAGCAACACCAAGGAGAACAAGACCAAGCCCGCACAAGCTAAGACTAACATTGCGAGTGGTAATGCCACTAGGGGCAAGACCACTCGTAGTGACTTTGCGGGGCATAACAATCCCAACTACATTCTTTATGTTGATTATTATGGTGTTGTTTATGCAAAATATGTTGGTCCTTATGATGGTTACATTGACTATTCTATTTGGGTTCCTAAGACCCTTGTTGCTAACCGAAAGGGACCCATTGAGAAATGGGTACCTAAATGCAAGAAATGATTTCTTGTAGGACTATGCTTCCGGTGGATCTAAATGGGTGATTGATAGTGGATGCACTAGTCATATGACCGGAAGCAAGGAGATCATGACGGAGTTGAGACCAAATTTAAATCACTCAACCGTCTCTTATGGTGACAAGTCCAAAGCCGAGGTAAAGAGTCTTGGCAAGGTGGTAGTTGCAAGGGATATCACCCTTGTAAATGTCATGCTTGTTGAGTCTCTAGGTTACAATCTTATGTCCGTTCGTGCTCTTAATAAGATGAACTTTGATGTCTATTTTACTCTTGATATGGTGGTACTCTTGAGGAGCAAGACTCTAAAGGTCATGTTCGTTGGGCATGTTGAAAATGAGTTGTTTGTGGTAGACTTTTCGGGGTCAACCAACACTCAAGCAATATGCCTATTCGGAAAGGCCGACGTGGGGTGGTTGTGGCATCGCCGCTTGTCCCACGTTAATATGAGAACTTTGCAAAGTCTCCACAAGGGTGGCCACATTCTTGGACTAAATGAGAATGTTTCCTTTTCTAGAGATCGTCTTTGTAGGGCTTGTGTTGAAGGAAAGATGCATGATTCTCCCCACCCAAGCAAGACCATCATCTCATCATTAAGGGTATTGGAACTTCTTCATGTTGATCTTTTTGGTGCCGTACCTCAACCTAGCCTTGGTGGGAAGAAATATTGTTTGGTGATTGTCGATGACTATTCAAGATTCACTTGGGTTTTCTTCTTCAAGACGAAGGATGAAACTCAACAAACCATCATCGATTTCTCCAATGAAGTTCAACGTCAACACAATCTTCCCATATTGGCCATTAGAAGTGACAATGGCTCCGAGTTCAAGAACTACACCCTAAATGAGTTTCTTAGCGACGAGGGAATTCGACATCAATACTCCGCCGCATATACTCCTCAACAAAACGGTGTAGCCGAGAGGAAGAACCGGACTCTTATGGATATGGCTAGGTCCATGTTGGCGGAGTTTAAGTCTCCACTCTTCTTGTGGGCCGAAGCTATCTCCACGGCGTGTCACTCCTCCAACCGGTTATTCTTTCGCAAAGGGAAGAAGGAAACTCCATATGAAATGCTTACCGGCAACAAGCCCAACATCTCCTACTATCGAGTCTTCGGTTGTAAGTGTTTCTACAAAATCAAAGGTGTACATCTTTCTAAGTTTGAAGTTAAAGCCTTAGAAGGTGTTCTTGTTGGGTATGGTGCAAACTCTCACACTTATAGAGTCTATGACAAATCCTTAGGGAGAGTTGTAGAATCTTGTAGTGTGAGGTTTGATGAGAATGACGGCTCCCAAGTGGTGCAATTTCATGTTTGTGATGTAGATAACGAGGAACCTCAAGATGCAATACAAAGAATGGGTGTTGGATTTCATCGCCCCATCGAGATTCATCATGAGCCTCCTCAAGGAAGTACAAGCTCCACTCAAGTGGAGATTCCATCATCACAAGTTGAAATGGCACCCTCTATGGAAGCAAATGAGACAACTATCCAAGAACAAGATCAACCTCCTCCTCAAGTTGACCAAGAGATCTCACAAGATTCAAGAACTCCTATTCTCAACCCTAGTCAAGATCAAGAGCAAGAGCATCCATCTTCTCCCATCATTGAAAATGTGCAACAAGATGGCAATGCTCATCATGACCGTCATGACGGGGACTCAAATGATCTAGGTGATCAACCCGAAATCCCACGCAACAATGGGGATATCGAAACCCGTCGTCAAGAAAGAGTCAAGAGAAACTTGGAAATCAAGTGTCACAAGCTTGAAGCCATCATTGGTGATGTATCTCGCAAGGTCTCCACAAGAAGTCAATTGGCAAGCTTTAGTGAACATCAAGCTCATATCTCTATGATTGAACCAAAGAAGGTGTTTGAAGCACTTGAAGATCCGGATTGGTTGGAAGTCATGCATGAAGAACTCAACAACTTCAAGCGCAACAAAGTATGGAATCTAGTAGATAAGCCAAAAGATTACCGCAATGTTATTGGCACCAAGTGGATATTCAAGAACAAGCAAGATGAGCATGGAATGGTTGAAAGGAACAAGGCGAGATTGGTAGCTCAAGGGTTCTCTCAAGTTGAAGGCATTGATTTTGGAGAGACCTATGCTCCCGTGGCTCGTCTTGAGTCCATCCGTATCCTACTTGCCTATGCATCTCATTTTAATTTTAAGTTGCAACAAATGGATGTGAAGAGTGCATTTCTTAATGGTCCCTTAAAGGAGTTGGTATATGTAAAGCAACCACCGGGATTTGAGGATCCACACTTCCCAAACCATGTCTACAAGCTTGATAAGCCAACGTGTGTGTGGGCTAGATCTTGGCATCGACGATCTAGAGACGGCCATGCAAGTCCTTCTGGGACCGACTTGGGCGTGTGAGTCGCTTCTCTGTGTGTGTCTGCTCTTTGGTCGGTCCATCCTACCTGGCACGGAGGCAGCCGTAGTCGAGGTTGCCATCCTACTCCAATGTGCGCCATCGATGCATGGCAAAAGAACTTTTTCAGCGCGGTTTAGGTGTTTACGGAGAAATCTCAGCCTATGTGTCAGGCTCCGACATGGCTGCGGTGCATCTCTTAAGGCCGTCGAGGTAACCGTAGTCCACAACCCCTGAGTGTCCTGGGGCACCCTACGACCAGCCTGTCGATCCACTCTTCTTCCCGAATATGTGGCCTTGATGCTCGCTGGTGTTCCTTAGCCCATGAAACTCGGTGTTAGGACGATGATGATCTCCGTCGGGTCATGGAGTTTCAAGGGGCACAATGCACTCGCTTTGTGGCTCGCTATGTGTTATTGTGATGTGTGTAGCTACTGGTGGCTCTTTCTAGCTCGGGTCGTGGATGCAAGAACCGTGACCCTGAGGGCCGGAATTCCTTGTGATTTTTAATTTGTGACGTCGAAGCATATGAAGAAGACAGCTCGGAAGGATCATCCGAGCAAGTGTGCGAGTTTTATCATATCATCAGAATCGGCGATCTATATCGAATAAAGCAGCGACTGTACGATGGATTTTTATTCGATCGGGTGGTTGACTTCCTTTTTGGACATATACGTCCATGGATTCCTATATGGCTGTTGGGCATCAACGCCATGGATTCCTCTTTGCCGCTGCTAATTATTGGATGCCACCGAGCTCAAGTGTGCACCCATGGCGGCGACAACACAGCCGAACACCTCTCTAGCTTCATGTGTATATAATGGGCCCTTGTCACTCTTTCAAAATCAGCAGCACACCGAGCGCCTATCTAAGGTCTCCGGCCAGGCGACCGGAGTAACCAGTGGCGGTGGCCTCCTCTGCCCTGCACTTAAATTGTCAGGTATCGTCCGTGTGCGTATTACATTATTTCTAGGTTACTTTCTCCTCGAAACAGGATTTTCTCCTACTTTATATATAAAATCACACCATTGAAATGATGAATAAAATCCAATACAAAGAAAAGAAACACAGGGGTACCTACGCTCGTGCGTGTGGTGGTCGAGGGCCTCCCTGATGCGTGTATACTATATAGCCCCTCCTGATGATGTCAACAAATTTTGGATGTATAAACTTCCAACTTAAAAAAAATCATATTCGAAAAATATTCGTATTTGAAAAAAATCACATTCATTTTTTTTCGTATTAGAGACATGTGAATAAAAATTATTTTTGAACAATTTTTTAAAGTGAGTACAAAAGGACTTTGGAAAAAAAGTATTTTGAGCAGTTTTAAAAAGTGAACAGAAAATGGTATCTGAATAGAAATCATTTTCAAAGTGAACATAAACTATTTTTCATACAAAAGAAGGTATCTGAACAGATTTAAAAGTGAATAGAAAAAAGAGAACTTGCATGCGGCAAGATGGTTAGGAGGGTGGTTGTATCCCAAACCAATCAGAGTTCAAATATCAGGTTTGACGCTAGTGTTTTTTATTTAGCCGGAATATTCTTCACTAGGAGACGACGTCCCATCGACAGCGAGACGCCTTTGGTGATTTCGTTAATCTCAAGACATGTGTTCAGAGGGGTGAGTGTGTGTCTGTTATATGAGCGATTGCGTTGTACTACATTTCTAAAAATGTTTTTAAAATAAAGTGAACAGAAAAAACAGTGAACAAAAAATATTTTTACATAATATTTAAAAGTGAACATAAATAATGATGTGAACTGAATTATTTTTGAAAAATACGAAAATAAAGCAAGTTGATTCTGATTTTGAATTGGAGCATTTCTTAATGTGAACAAAAACTCAAATTTCAATAATATTTGAATATGAATAAATTTTAAATTAGAATTCATAAACATTTTCAAAATCATAAAAGTGGAAAAACAAGAAAAGAAATAAAACCGAAAAATAAAAACAAAAAGAAAAAATGAAACAAGTAAAAAAAGAAAACATAAAACATAAAAAAACCAAGAAGAAAGCACACAAAAACTAGATAACTTCCATTTATATAAAACTGGATGTATTTAGACATGTTACATCCACTTTTAGACAAATGAAAGTCATCTAATATGTAATGGAGGGAGTACCCGACTATAACAGCCAATAAATTGTAAGTACAATAGATCCTCATACTAGATATTTCAAAAATAAAATCAATCATATTTAATTCAAATTTGGTATTCCCTATAATTGTTTTCACTATATTATGAAAGCAAAAAAAATGTTCTTAACATTTTCTAGTTGAACATTTCTCAAATCTGGATGTTTTTATTTTTTCAACAAAATTTGAATCTAAACCTTTTAAAGTTAAACTATTTTCAAATCTAGACCAATTTTGAATCTTACCAATTTCCAAATATATTTCTTTTAGATAAAAACAATTGTCAATTTTTTTTCAAAACGGAATGAAATAGAAAATGAAAGAAAGTGAGAAAGGAAATTTGAACAAAGTGCATGCACCTTCTTTATTCCCGTTAGGTCTGCCTTTTAAATCTGAAGAGTTTCAATTCTGAACATTTTATAAATTTGAATATATTTATATCCGGAAAACATTTTTGGAATGTACATTTTGAGATTGGGACATTTTTACATCTGAACAATTTACGGTTATGAAAATTTTGTGAAATTTGATTTTTATTAATAGTTAAACAATTTCCATATAGAACCTTTTCAAACAGGGCAATTTTGAAATCTGAACTTTTTACGTTTCAACCATTTTAAAATCATGAAAAGTGAAAGAAAACCTAGAGTAATAATATTTTAAAAAATCACTAGATGGGCGGGCCATCACTTATTTTTTTTTAATCTACAGTCCTCTCACCTGGCTCAACATTCTCCTAGTGCCAAGCTCAGCTGAAAGAGCATCTTCTAATTGACCCTTGTTTTGGTGCTAATGACAACACAATATGTGTTCTAACATGGCTATTAAAGTTGCAAGTTGTATCTAAGATTCTAGCAAAAAGGAAACGATCGAAACGGGCGCTGCGAAAGCTATCCAGCAAGCCTTGCTCCAGGCAGCGGTAGTACCGCTGGCATCAGCGGTAGTACCGCTGCACTGGATGCTCGGGCCTTGGCTACCGCTGGCGGTACCGTCCGAGCTACCGCCGTTTTCGGCGCTCTGTTGCGCGGTGCGGTACCCCCAGCGGTACCTGAGCGGTACTACCGTTGCGCAGCGGTACTACCGGCCCTTCCAGCGGTAGTACCGCTGCGTGTTTTTTGCAGGTTCGCAGGACCAGCGCGAAGTCAAGGTGCCGCTGGCGGTACCGCCGGAGGTACCGCCGTTTTCAGCCTTCTGTTTCTCCGAGCGGTACCTCCAGCGGTACCGGAGCGGTACTACCGGGCTCCTCAGCGGTACTACCGGTACCGCCAGCGGTAGTACCGCTGCGTGAAGTTGGAGTCTCTGTATTGCGCGTGAAGCGGGCGACGGCTGGATTCAAAGGTCCAGCGGTACTACCGCCGGGTCCAGCGGTAGTACCGCTGCGGGAGTTATTGCTCCAAACGGCCAGATTTGGAAGAGGCTATAAAAGGACCCCTTCACCTACCTTTGAAGATTGGAGCTTCTACACTCTCTCACCTCCATTGATGCAAAGCTAAAAGCTCCAAGCTCTCCCAATCCTCCCACCCAAACTCGTTGACCTTTGGAGGATTGAAGGAGGAAGCCCCGATCTACATCTTCACCGAGCCGTTCTTCATTTCCCCCTCATTCATTTGAGGGAACACTTGCTAGGGCTTCCACTAGGAAACCTAGCCCATTGTTGTACTTACCTATTGTCTTTGTGACAGATTGTAGCTGTTCGGGAGCCCCCAAGCCCTTTGTGGGTCGTGCCCCGAATCGTTGTTGTAAAGGCTCCGGATTCCGCCTCGAAGGATTCCTATAGTGGAAGTGAACCAAACCTTTGTGGTGCGGTTCACCGGAGATTAGGGTGAGGCCTTCGTGGCCGTTGAACCATTGTGTTGGTTCACACCTCTCCAACGAGACGTACTCCCATTTAAGGGAGGAACTCGGGAATACATCCTTGTCGTCTCGTGTCTTCACTTCGGTTACCTCTATCCTTATTTATTGCCTTATTATATCTTGCTTAGTTGCTAGCTTGTCATATAGGAAATTCACCTTAGTTGCATATCTAGTGAATTTACCTTTTGTGTCAAGCCTAATTTAAAAAGAACTAAAATTTGAATTAGCACCTATTCACCCCCCCTCTAGGTGTCATACCGATCCTTTCATTTGGTATCAGAGCTAAGGCTCTCTTTTCGGGTTTAACCGCCTAAGAGAAGTATGACACAAAGTGAGGATGAGACCGCAAGGCTTGCCGAGGCTAATGAGTCCCTTAAAAAGGACCAAGCCACCGCGGCATCCATGGCCGATATCAAAGCTTTGGAAACAACTTTGACATCTTCCATGGATGCTAGGTTTAATGAGTTTCGTGACTTGCTCAATAAACTCATTAACAACAAGCCCTCGGATATCATCACGCTTGAAAAAGCTTCTAACTCCGATGAGGGTGGACCCAAGGAGGATAAAGAGCAAAAAGAGAAGGAGATGAAAGCAAATGATAAGCCTAAGTCATCTCCCAACTCGCATGAGGAAAAGGAAGAGTATCATGCCGTTCGGGGATGGTACTCTCCCGATCCAATTATCACTACCCGCATAAACCCTTTAGGTCCCCCACCTAAGCTTAATGCTTTAGCTTTTGCTAGTTGGCAACGCTCAATGAAATCTCATGTCAACAGTGCCTCCATCGAGCTTTGGAGGATTATTGAAGAAGGATACATAGTGGAGGATCCAAGCAACATGACCAAGAGAGAGTTCGCCGAAAAGCAACTAAACGCTTCCGCTCTCCATATGATTGAACTCTCCTTGAGCGACAACGACAAGCATCATGTTCTACATGCCACCACCGCCAAAGAAGCTTGGGATTGTCTTGAGCGTGCCTTCCTTGGAAATGAAAGCATGAAGAGAAATAGATATGAATCTTTGAGCAATGCCGCCGAAGGTTTCTACATGCTTGACAACGAGACCCATGAAGAGATGTATGGTAGACTCAAGACTCTTGCCAAAGCCTTTTATGATGTGGGAGCAACATATGTTGATGATGCTTGGGTCAAGAGGAAGTATGAGAATGCTCTCTTGCCCTCGGAGCCAATGGAGTTGAAGTCTATTCAAGGAAGATACAACTACCTTCAGTTGTCTTCCCATGAAGTTATGCAAGAAGTCCAAGCCTCCAAGGTTGCCACCAAGAATGCCGAAGATAACCGTGCTAGGGCCATGGGAATGAGACAAGGTCCCTCTCTTGCCTTGAAGGCCAAGGTGACTTGCCTAGATGCCAATGATGAAGTTGAAGCTTGTCCCGACAACATTGCCCCACATGATCTTGAGCAAGCCCTCAATGGTCACATTGCACTTGCCACAAGAGTGTTTTGGAATGACCCGGCTAGTGCTAAAGCTCGTGTTGATCGAGATAACAACACAAGTGGCAAGAAAGAGCTTGCCTCAAGGACAAAGACATGCTACAATTGTCATGACAAGAACCACTACATAAGAGAGTGCCCTTATGAGAACCGTGAGCAAAATGGTGGGAAGCTTATCCCAAAGGATCACTCCAAGTTGATTCAAAAGAAGTCCGCAAGACCAAGAAAGCCTTTCTTCAAGAAGGCACCGAGAATTGTGTTGGTGGCACAAGAGGAATATGCCACAAGTGATTCCGAAGATGAAGATGCACCTAACAAAGAGGTAGCCGCATTGGCTATTGTCTCCACTTCATCATCATCTCTCTTTGAATCCCCCAATGAGAACCTCTCCATCAACACCGCTCGTTGCCTCATGGCTCATGTCACCGAGGTATCATCCCCTTCTCCTAAGACTATACATGATCAATCTAGTCTTGAGATTAAGAAGGAACTAGTAGCCTTCGATACTTTTGTGACTAACTTGCAAGGTGAGGCCAAGGAACATGTTGAGTCTCTCATGAGACAACTATGTGCGGCCGAAGAACTTCTTCAAGAAAAGAGTAAGATTGAGAGAGAGGATTCTCTCACCATTGCTTCCTTGAATGCTTCTATCGCATCTTTAAATAGCTCTCTTGATGAAGAAAGTGAATATAGAACCACTCTAGAGGAAAGACTTGAATCTCTTGATGTTAAAAATGATGAAATCATTAGTAAAATCATTAAGGATAGAGATCATGTTTTTGCCAAATATAAAGTGATTAAAAAGGAGAAAGTTGAACTTGGGGTTGCAAATACTATACTTCTTGAGGATATGGAGAAGCTTGATAAAGCTCACAAGGTCTTGAAAACGACCCACTCCATCCTTGTTAAGTCTCATGAGCAACTCCAAACTCAACTCTCTAAAACTTGCTCAACTAGCATAACCATTCTTCCTCGTGTTCATGAAAATGTCATTGAAGAAAATGCTAGGTTAAAGGTGGGTCATGCTAAGACCTCTATTACTAAAGGTAACGATAAGGGTTTTGCTTATTTGTTTGAGTTAAAACCACACAAAGGAAAGGAAGGTCTTGGGTATGTGGCCGAGGCAAAGAAGAAGGTGAGCAACACCAAGGAGAACAAGACCAAGCCCGCACAAGCTAAGACTAACATTGCGAGTGGTAATGCCACTAGGGGCAAGACCACTCGTAGTGACTTTGCGGGGCATAACAATCCCAACTACATTCTTTATGTTGATTATTATGGTGTTGTTTATGCAAAATATGTTGGTCCTTATGATGGTTACATTGACTATTCTATTTGGGTTCCTAAGACCCTTGTTGCTAACCGAAAGGGACCCATTGAGAAATGGGTACCTAAATGCAAGAAATGATTTCTTGTAGGACTATGCTTCCGGTGGATCTAAATGGGTGATTGATAGTGGATGCACTAGTCATATGACCGGAAGCAAGGAGATCATGACGGAGTTGAGACCAAATTTAAATCACTCAACCGTCTCTTATGGTGACAAGTCCAAAGCCGAGGTAAAGAGTCTTGGCAAGGTGGTAGTTGCAAGGGATATCACCCTTGTAAATGTCATGCTTGTTGAGTCTCTAGGTTACAATCTTATGTCCGTTCGTGCTCTTAATAAGATGAACTTTGATGTCTATTTTACTCTTGATATGGTGGTACTCTTGAGGAGCAAGACTCTAAAGGTCATGTTCGTTGGGCATGTTGAAAATGAGTTGTTTGTGGTAGACTTTTCGGGGTCAACCAACACTCAAGCAATATGCCTATTCGGAAAGGCCGACGTGGGGTGGTTGTGGCATCGCCGCTTGTCCCACGTTAATATGAGAACTTTGCAAAGTCTCCACAAGGGTGGCCACATTCTTGGACTAAATGAGAATGTTTCCTTTTCTAGAGATCGTCTTTGTAGGGCTTGTGTTGAAGGAAAGATGCATGATTCTCCCCACCCAAGCAAGACCATCATCTCATCATTAAGGGTATTGGAACTTCTTCATGTTGATCTTTTTGGTGCCGTACCTCAACCTAGCCTTGGTGGGAAGAAATATTGTTTGGTGATTGTCGATGACTATTCAAGATTCACTTGGGTTTTCTTCTTCAAGACGAAGGATGAAACTCAACAAACCATCATCGATTTCTCCAATGAAGTTCAACGTCAACACAATCTTCCCATATTGGCCATTAGAAGTGACAATGGCTCCGAGTTCAAGAACTACACCCTAAATGAGTTTCTTAGCGACGAGGGAATTCGACATCAATACTCCGCCGCATATACTCCTCAACAAAACGGTGTAGACGAGAGGAAGAACCGGACTCTTATGGATATGGCTAGGTCCATGTTGGCGGAGTTTAAGTCTCCACTCTTCTTGTGGGCCGAAGCTATCTCCACGGCGTGTCACTCCTCCAACCGGTTATTCTTTCGCAAAGGGAAGAAGGAAACTCCATATGAAATGCTTACCGGCAACAAGCCCAACATCTCCTACTATCGAGTCTTCGGTTGTAAGTGTTTCTACAAAATCAAAGGTGTACATCTTTCTAAGTTTGAAGTTAAAGCCTTAGAAGGTGTTCTTGTTGGGTATGGTGCAAACTCTCACACTTATAGAGTCTATGACAAATCCTTAGGGAGAGTTGTAGAATCTTGTAGTGTGAGGTTTGATGAGAATGACGGCTCCCAAGTGGCGCAATTTCATGTTTGTGATGTAGATAACGAGGAACCTCAAGATGCAATACAAAGAATGGGTGTTGGATTTCATCGCCCCATCGAGATTCATCATGAGCCTCCTCAAGGAAGTACAAGCTCCACTCAAGTGGAGATTCCATCATCACAAGTTGAAATGGCACCCTCTATGGAAGCAAATGAGACACCTATCCAAGAACAAGATCAACCTCCTCCTCAAGTTGACCAAGAGATCTCACAAGATTCAAGAACTCCTATTCTCAACCCTAGTCAAGATCAAGAGTAAGAGCATCCATCTTCTCCCATCATTGAAAATGTGCAACAAGATGGCAATGCTCATCATGACCGTCATGACGGGGACTCAAATGATCTAGGTGATCAACCCGAAATCCCACGCAACAATGGGGATATCGAAACCCGTCGTCAAGAAAGAGTCAAGAGAAACTTGGAAATCAAGTGTCACAAGCTTGAAGCCATCATTGGTGATGTATCTCGCAAGGTCTCCACAAGAAGTCAATTGGCAAGCTTTAGTGAACATCAAGCTCATATCTCTATGATTGAACCAAAGAAGGTGTTTGAAGCACTTGAAGATCCGGATTGGTTGGAAGCCATGCATGAAGAACTCAACAACTTCAAGCGCAACAAAGTATGGAATCTAGTAGATAAGCCAAAAGATTACCGCAATGTTATTGGCACCAAGTGGATATTCAAGAACAAGCAAGATGAGCATGGAATGGTTGTAAGGAACAAGGCGAGATTGGTAGCTCAAGGGTTCTCTCAAGTTGAAGGCATTGATTTTGGAGAGACCTATGCTCCCGTGGCTCGTCTTGAGTCCATCCGTATCCTACTTGCCTATGCATCTCATTTTAATTTTAAGTTGCAACAAATGGATGTGAAGAGTGCATTTCTTAATGGTCCCTTAAAGGAGTTGGTATATGTAAAGCAACCACCGGGATTTGAGGATCCACACTTCCCAAACCATGTCTACAAGCTTGATAAGGCCCTCTATGGTCTCAAACAAGCACCTCGAGCTTGGTATGAGCACCTAAGAGAGCTATTGCTAGACCGTGGCTTTGAAGTGGGGCAAATTGATCCCACTCTCTTCACAAAGAGGGTAAAAGGGGAGCTTTTCATATGTCAACTTTATGTTGATGATATTATCTTTGGATCATCTAACAAAGCTTTCAATGATGAATTTTCAAAGCTTATGACGGATAGGTTCGAGATGTCCATGATGGGAGAGTTGAAATTCTTTCTTGGTTTTGAAATCAAGCAATTAAGTGGAGGGACTTTCATCTCTCAAGCCAAATACATCCAAGATATGCTCAAGAGGTTCAAGATGCAAGATGCAAAAGAGAAGAGGTTTCCTATGGACACCAAATGCCATCTTGAACTTAGTCCAAAGGGTAAAGATGTCGATCAAAAACTCTACCGCTCTATGATTGGTTCTTTGCTTTATCTTTGTGCATCTAGACCCGATATTGTGTTGAGTGTAGGAGTGTGTGCAAGGTATCAAGCGGCTCCTAAAGAAAGTCACTTGATAGCGGTGAATCGAATCTTCCGATATTTGGTTTATACCCCAAGGTTTGGGTTGTGGTATCCTAGGGGGTCCAACTTCTCTCTTGCCGGTTACACGGATTCGGATTGGGCCGGTTGCAAGGATGATAGGAAGTCTACTTCCGGTGCATGTCAATTCCTTGGGAAAGCCTTGGTGAGTTGGTCCTCCAAGAAGCAGAATTGCATATCCTTATCTACCACCGAAGCCGAGTATGTGGCGGCCGCTAGTGCTTGCACTCAATTACTTTGGATGAGGCAAACTTTAAAGGAATACGGTGTCCTTTGTGACAAAGTGCCTCTTTTATGTGACAATGAAAGTGCTATCAAGATTGGTCACAACCCGGTGGAGCACTCAAGAACGAAGCATATTGAGATTCGCTATCATTTTATTCGAGATCACATCAACCGGGGTGACATTGAGCTTGGTTATATTCCCACGAAGATTCAACTCGCCGACATGTTCACGAAGCCACTTGATGAAGCAAGGTTCACATTTTTGAGGCATGAGCTAAATATCGTGGATTCTAGGAGCGTTGGTTGACTACCTTGCATGCACACCTCTATCTTAGCTCTCTATTTGCTCTAGGTGTTGGCATGGACATAGGGGGAGTGCGGTCCTAATCCATTGGACTATCCCTCCCCCCATTATGCCGATAGCAAGTGTTCTTTTACCTCTATATTCATTCTTATGTCTAAATGAGCTAAAATGACGAGTATTGGTTATGTACCCAAGATATATCTTCGCGGTGACATGCCATACACTCCAACATGGTGGCCTCGGCCACCGCCCTCTTCTCCTTGTAAGAAGAGTTGTTTTTTTTCCTGGCTTTTTCGTGGATTTCTTTTGCCTCATCTTGGTTTTGTGGGAAACACACTCATTTTGGTCTTCTTGAGTTTCATGCGTTTTGCAAAGTGCGTGTGAAGTACCACTCTCAGTTTGAGTTTCTATCCTAAGCCCTAACTCACTTCCCTAAAGCCCTTCTACCTCTAAATGCTTTGTTTCATGATCTTGGTTGTGTGGATGGTCGGAACCGGCGTGAAAAACGCGTTGTGGGCATCGTTTTGAGCCACAATATTTTTTTCCCCAGGCGCCGGTACTACCGGTCCCCCTAGCGGTACTACCGCTGCGTCGCACCAAGCGGTACTACTGCTGTATACAGCGGTACTACCGGGCGCAGCGGCAGTTGCGCTCGGGCGCCCGACAGAACCGGGGCGGTACTACCGCTGGACCGAGCGGTACTACCGCCGCGGGAGATCTGGGCTAAAGGGCACGGGGCTGGGCGGTTTGAGAGTGCATTCTCTCACTTTCCCCCAACCCCATCTCCTTCTCCCCCACATCCCCGCCGCCGCCGGCCACTCCACCGCCGGGAAGAGCTCTTCCCCGGCCTAGGACCTTGTGCTCCTCGCTCCGGGAGGCCTCTAGCTTCTCTCCTCCTCCTCGATCCTTCACCATGAGCTCCGGTAAGCCAAATCCCTCTCTCTCATCTAGTTGATGGATAGAGATGATATTAGTGCTTTTCTTCGGATGTGTGGTGAATGAGTTGGTAGAGATGCTTCTTTATGGATTAAGAACCTTGTGTAGAAGTTTCATGGAAAGTTATAGGCTAGATTTAAAGTTCCCATCTTAGGTTTGTTGGAGCAACCCTAGTTAGGTCTAATGCTTGTCTTAAGCCTTACATCTACTCATTGTTGCACCTTCAAACCCAAATGTGGTACTTTACCTCTAGATTTACTCTTCCTAGAATTTTGTACACTCGTGTTCTTCGTTCATAATTCATGAAATTTGTGCATTCTCATCTATATGCTTTCCATCTCTTGCTATTCACAGGTAGTGGTCGTACCAAGTCCGTTGCGAGTAGGAAGAAGCAAAGGACCGCTTCCACTGATGAACAAGATGCCCTTGATGGATTGCAGCGCCGAAGGTTCCCGGCATCATCAAAGTCCCTTCCCAAGCGCCCGAAAACAGCTAGTCAACTCAGTGAGCCCGAGTTTGTGGCAAAGCGAGCTGTGGATTTCTATGTGATTGATCGTATGGATCAAATACCCTCCGTTCGCGGCAACAATCCTTTCTTCCACAACACCTTCCAAGAAGAATGCTACCGGGAAATCCTTTTGAAGAAACCAAAGGACAACACCGTGATCCAACACCACATCAACGTTGAGTTCATGAGGTCCAAGCCCAACTACTTTGGTGAAGCTTTGGAAATCTGTGAGGAATTTGACCTCTTTCACATCATGGAGCTTGAGCAAGACTATGATGAGGAGATTGTGGCTCAGTTCTTAGCCACCGTGCACATGGGCAATGAGACAACAAGAAGAATCAAGTGGATGACTAAAGAGAAAGTGTTTGAAGCCACTTGGGAAGATATTGCCGAGTCCCTCAACTATCAAGAGTTCGGCCCTTTTCCTCCGGAAGAGTTTGATGAGACTCACTTCCGTGTTCACTTCCAAGGAGGAAGTGCATTTGGTGTTGAGAATCTTGCTCCCCTCTACAACCCGGATAGTGCGGATAAGTGGAGGTATGGAGATTCCAAAGGCCTATACCCCACTTGGGACATCATGCACCGCATCTACCGTGAGACAATCAATCCAAAAGTAGGCAACATTGATGAAATCCATGGCTACTTGAAGAACTTGATGGTTCTCACTATGCAAATGAAGGGACAAGGCAAGAAGCTTGATGTGATGGACTTCATTTGGCATGAGCTATGGCATGTGATTAGCAAGAAGAAGAACATCTCCTTTGCTCCTTTGATCATGAGGATCGTGGTGTGGAAGTGGCTTGAGCACAATGACATTGATGATCTCGGTGACACCGAGAAGTGGACCCCTCACAAGGGCAAGAGGCTCCTTATCAAGCCCCACAAGCTCAAACCTAGGAAGGAGAAGGAAGTGGTGGATGAAGCCGAGTCCTCCAAACCCTCCAAAGGTGGTTCTTTTGCTTGGATGGCTCGTGCTATGAAGAAAATCTTCCAAGTATCCAAGAAAGTTGAGAGGCATCAATATGATGACCATAAGGAGAAGATGAAGGCTCGCCAAGTTGAGGTTGCTTGCCGCCGTGCCGCGGGGGAAGATGTGCCTTCGGGTCCGAGCAACACATCCCCACGTGGGATGAATGGCAAGCCAAGGATGACGAGGGCGAGATCATCACGTGGTCGAGCCCGGAACATGATGGTGCTTCTTCCTCTTACACGGATTGGGACCCTTGGGGCGTGTAGGTCCGATCTTTTCCCTTTTTGGTGCTTTGGTGCCAAAGGGGGAGAGATAACTATTAGGTTGCTCTCGGGAATTTGCATGGGTGGGTGTCACGAGCTCGTTTTCACTTATTTCGACCTTTTAGCTTGTGAACACCTAAATTTATTAGTTCTTGTGGAACTCCTTTTTGTACATGGTGTAAGACATGTGAAACTAGTTTTTCTATCTATGTGTTGCTTATTTGTCTTATGGTTAATATTGCTTTTGTGATTGCTATCTTTGTGGCTTGGCTTGTAAAATTTAGGGGGAGTGTTGTTTCTAGATGTTGTGTATTCGTGTATTCAAAGCACTCTAAGAATATGCACACATCTAGGAGGAGCTCCGTCGAAATTTTATGAACCCTCGCGTGTTATGTTGTGTTGTCATCAAACACCAAAAAGGGGGAGATTGAAAGAGCATCTTCTAATTGACCCTTGTTTTGGTGCTAATGACAACACAATATGTGTTCTAACATGGCTATTAAAGTTGCAGGTTGTATCTAAGATTCTAGCAAAAAGGAAACGATCGAAACGGGCGCTGCGAAAGCTATCCAGCAAGCCTTGCTCCAGGCAGCGGTAGTACCGCTGGCATCAGCGGTAGTACCGCTGCACTGGATGCTCGGGCCTTGGCTACCGCTGGCGGTACCGCCCGAGCTACCGCCGTTTTCGGCGCTCTGTTGCGCGGTGCGGTACCCCCAGCGGTACCTGAGCGGTACTACCGTTGCGCAGCGGTACTACCGGCCCTTCCAGCGGTAGTACCGCTGCGTGTTTTTTGCAGGTTCGCAGGACCAGCGCGAAGTCAAGGTGCCGCTGGCGGTACCGCCGGAGGTACCGCCGTTTTCAGCCTTCTGTTTCTCCGAGCGGTACCTCCAGCGGTACCGGAGCGGTACTACCGGTACCGCCAGCGGTAGTACCGCTGCGTGAAGTTGGAGTCTCTGTATTGCGCGTGAAGCGGGCGACGGCTGGATTCAAAGGTCCAGCGGTACTACCGCCGGGTCCAGCGGTAGTACCGCTGCGGGAGTTATTGCTCCAAACGGCCAGATTTGGAAGAGGCTATAAAAGGACCCCTTCACCTACCTTTGAAGATTGGAGCTTCTACACTCTCTCACCTCCATTGATGCAAAGCTAAAAGCTCCAAGCTCTCCCAATCCTCCCACCCAAACTCGTTGACCTTTGGAGGATTGAAGGAGGAAGCCCCGATCTACATCTTCACCGAGCCGTTCTTCATTTCCCCCTCATTCATTTGAGGGAACACTTGCTAGGGCTTCCACTAGGAAACCTAGCCCATTGTTGTACTTACCTATTGTCTTTGTGACAGATTGTAGCTGTTCGGGAGCCCCCAAGCCCTTTGTGGGTCGTGCCCCGAATCGTTGTTGTAAAGGCTCCGGATTCCGCCTCGAAGGATTCCTATAGTGGAAGTGAACCAAACCTTTGTGGTGCGGTTCACCGGAGATTAGGGTGAGGCCTTCGTGGCCGTTGAACCATTGTGTTGGTTCACACCTCTCCAACGAGACGTACTCCCATTTAAGGGAGGAACTCGGGAATACATCCTTGTCGTCTCGTGTCTTCACTTCGGTTACCTCTATCCTTATTTATTGCCTTATTATATCTTGCTTAGTTGCTAGCTTGTCATATAGGAAATTCACCTTAGTTGCATATCTAGTGAATTTACCTTTTGTGTCAAGCCTAATTTAAAAAGAACTAAAATTTGAATTAGCACCTATTCACCCCCCCTCTAGGTGTCATACCGATCCTTTCATTTGGTATCAGAGCTAAGGCTCTCTTTTCGGGTTTAACCGCCTAAGAGAAGTATGACACAAAGTGAGGATGAGACCGCAAGGCTTGCCGAGGCTAATGAGTCCCTTAAAAAGGACCAAGCCACCGCGGCATCCATGGCCGATATCAAAGCTTTGGAAACAACTTTGACATCTTCCATGGATGCTAGGTTTAATGAGTTTCGTGACTTGCTCAATAAACTCATTAACAACAAGCCCTCGGATATCATCACGCTTGAAAAAGCTTCTAACTCCGATGAGGGTGGACCCAAGGAGGATAAAGAGCAAAAAGAGAAGGAGATGAAAGCAAATGATAAGCCTAAGTCATCTCCCAACTCGCATGAGGAAAAGGAAGAGTATCATGCCGTTCGGGGATGGTACTCTCCCGATCCAATTATCACTACCCGCATAAACCCTTTAGGTCCCCCACCTAAGCTTAATGCTTTAGCTTTTGCTAGTTGGCAACGCTCAATGAAATCTCATGTCAACAGTGCCTCCATCGAGCTTTGGAGGATTATTGAAGAAGGATACATAGTGGAGGATCCAAGCAACATGACCAAGAGAGAGTTCGCCGAAAAGCAACTAAACGCTTCCGCTCTCCATATGATTGAACTCTCCTTGAGCGACAACGACAAGCATCATGTTCTACATGCCACCACCGCCAAAGAAGCTTGGGATTGTCTTGAGCGTGCCTTCCTTGGAAATGAAAGCATGAAGAGAAATAGATATGAATCTTTGAGCAATGCCGCCGAAGGTTTCTACATGCTTGACAACGAGACCCATGAAGAGATGTATGGTAGACTCAAGACTCTTGCCAAAGCCTTTTATGATGTGGGAGCAACATATGTTGATGATGCTTGGGTCAAGAGGAAGTATGAGAATGCTCTCTTGCCCTCGGAGCCAATGGAGTTGAAGTCTATTCAAGGAAGATACAACTACCTTCAGTTGTATTCCCATGAAGTTATGCAAGAAGTCCAAGCCTCCAAGGTTGCCACCAAGAATGCCGAAGATAACCGTGCTAGGGCCATGGGAATGAGACAAGGTCCCTCTCTTGCCTTGAAGGCCAAGGTGACTTGCCTAGATGCCAATGATGAAGTTGAAGCTTGTCCCGACAACATTGCCCCACATGATCTTGAGCAAGCCCTCAATGGTCACATTGCACTTGCCACAAGAGTGTTTTGGAATGACCCGGCTAGTGCTAAAGCTCGTGTTGATCGAGATAACAACACAAGTGGCAAGAAAGAGCTTGCCTCAAGGACAAAGACATGCTACAATTGTCATGACAAGAACCACTACATAAGAGAGTGCCCTTATGAGAACCGTGAGCAAAATGGTGGGAAGCTTATCCCAAAGGATCACTCCAAGTTGATTCAAAAGAAGTCCGCAAGACCAAGAAAGCCTTTCTTCAAGAAGGCACCGAGAATTGTGTTGGTGGCACAAGAGGAATATGCCACAAGTGATTCCGAAGATGAAGATGCACCTAACAAAGAGGTATCCGCATTGGCTATTGTCTCCACTTCATCATCATCTCTCTTTGAATCCCCCAATGAGAACCTATCCATCAACACCGCTCGTTGCCTCATGGCTCATGTCACCGAGGTATCATCCCCTTCTCCTAAGACTATACATGATCAATCTAGTCTTGAGATTAAGAAGGAACTAGTAGCCTTCGATACTTTTGTGACTAACTTGCAAGGTGAGGCCAAGGAACATGTTGAGTCTCTCATGAGACAACTATGTGCGGCCGAAGAACTTCTTCAAGAAAAGAGTAAGATTGAGAGAGAGGATTCTCTCACCATTGCTTCCTTGAATGCTTCTATCGCATCTTATATAGCTATCTTGATGAAGAAAGTGAATATAGAACCACTCTAGAGGAAAGACTTGAATCTCTTGATGTTAAAAATGATGAAATCATTAGTAAAATCATTAAGGATAGAGATCATGTTTTTGCCAAATATAAAGTGATTAAAAAGGAGAAAGTTGAACTTGGGGTTGCAAATACTATACTTCTTGAGGATATGGAGAAGCTTGATAAAGCTCACAAGGTCTTGAAAACGACCCACTCCATCCTTGTTAAGTCTCATGAGCAACTCCAAACTCAACTCTCTAAAACTTGCTCAACTAGCATAACCATTCTTCCTCGTGTTCATGAAAATGTCATTGAAGAAAATGCTAGGTTAAAGGTGGGTCATGCTAAGACCTCTATTACTAAAGGTAACGATAAGGGTTTTGCTTATTTGTTTGAGTTAAAACCACACAAAGGAAAGGAAGGTCTTGGGTATGTGGCCGAGGCAAAGAAGAAGGTGAGCAACACCAAGGAGAACAAGACCAAGCCCGCACAAGCTAAGACTAACATTGCGAGTGGTAATGCCACTAGGGGCAAGACCACTCGTAGTGACTTTGCGGGGCATAACAATCCCAACTACATTCTTTATGTTGATTATTATGGTGTTGTTTATGCAAAATATGTTGGTCCTTATGATGGTTACATTGACTATTCTATTTGGGTTCCTAAGACCCTTGTTGCTAACCGAAAGGGACCCATTGAGAAATGGGTACCTAAATGCAAGAAATGATTTCTTGTAGGACTATGCTTCCGGTGGATCTAAATGGGTGATTGATAGTGGATGCACTAGTCATATGACCGGAAGCAAGGAGATCATGACGGAGTTGAGACCAAATTTAAATCACTCAACCGTCTCTTATGGTGACAAGTCCAAAGCCGAGGTAAAGAGTCTTGGCAAGGTGGTAGTTGCAAGGGATATCACCCTTGTAAATGTCATGCTTGTTGAGTCTCTAGGTTACAATCTTATGTCCGTTCGTGCTCTTAATAAGATGAACTTTGATGTCTATTTTACTCTTGATATGGTGGTACTCTTGAGGAGCAAGACTCTAAAGGTCATGTTCGTTGGGCATGTTGAAAATGAGTTGTTTGTGGTAGACTTTTCGGGGTCAACCAACACTCAAGCAATATGCCTATTCGGAAAGGCCGACGTGGGGTGGTTGTGGCATCGCCGCTTGTCCCACGTTAATATGAGAACTTTGCAAAGTCTCCACAAGGGTGGCCACATTCTTGGACTAAATGAGAATGTTTCCTTTTCTAGAGATCGTCTTTGTAGGGCTTGTGTTGAAGGAAAGATGCATGATTCTCCCCACCCAAGCAAGACCATCATCTCATCATTAAGGGTATTGGAACTTCTTCATGTTGATCTTTTTGGTGCCGTACCTCAACCTAGCCTTGGTGGGAAGAAATATTGTTTGGTGATTGTCGATGACTATTCAAGATTCACTTGGGTTTTCTTCTTCAAGACGAAGGATGAAACTCAACAAACCATCATCGATTTCTCCAATGAAGTTCAACGTCAACACAATCTTCCCATATTGGCCATTAGAAGTGACAATGGCTCCGAGTTCAAGAACTACACCCTAAATGAGTTTCTTAGCGACGAGGGAATTCGACATCAATACTCCGCCGCATATACTCCTCAACAAAACGGTGTAGCCGAGAGGAAGAACCGGACTCTTATGGATATGGCTAGGTCCATGTTGGCGGAGTTTAAGTCTCCACTCTTCTTGTGGGCCGAAGCTATCTCCACGGCGTGTCACTCCTCCAACCGGTTATTCTTTCGCAAAGGGAAGAAGGAAACTCCATATGAAATGCTTACCGGCAACAAGCCCAACATCTCCTACTATCGAGTCTTCGGTTGTAAGTGTTTCTACAAAATCAAAGGTGTACATCTTTCTAAGTTTGAAGTTAAAGCCTTAGAAGGTGTTCTTGTTGGGTATGGTGCAAACTCTCACACTTATAGAGTCTATGACAAATCCTTAGGGAGAGTTGTAGAATCTTGTAGTGTGAGGTTTGATGAGAATGACGGCTCCCAAGTGGTGCAATTTCATGTTTGTGATGTAGATAACGAGGAACCTCAAGATGCAATACAAAGAATGGGTGTTGGATTTCATCGCCCCATCGAGATTCATCATGAGCCTCCTCAAGGAAGTACAAGCTCCACTCAAGTGGAGATTCCATCATCACAAGTTGAAATGGCACCCTCTATGGAAGCAAATGAGACAACTATCCAAGAACAAGATCAACCTCCTCCTCAAGTTGACCAAGAGATCTCACAAGATTCAAGAACTCCTATTCTCAACCCTAGTCAAGATCAAGAGCAAGAGCATCCATCTTCTCCCATCATTGAAAATGTGCAACAAGATGGCAATGCTCATCATGACCGTCATGACGGGGACTCAAATGATCTAGGTGATCAACCCGAAATCCCACGCAACAATGGGGATATCGAAACCCGTCGTCAAGAAAGAGTCAAGAGAAACTTGGAAATCAAGTGTCACAAGCTTGAAGCCATCATTGGTGATGTATCTCGCAAGGTCTCCACAAGAAGTCAATTGGCAAGCTTTAGTGAACATCAAGCTCATATCTCTATGATTGAACCAAAGAAGGTGTTTGAAGCACTTGAAGATCCGGATTGGTTGGAAGTCATGCATGAAGAACTCAACAACTTCAAGCGCAACAAAGTATGGAATCTAGTAGATAAGCCAAAAGATTACCGCAATGTTATTGGCACCAAGTGGATATTCAAGAACAAGCAAGATGAGCATGGAATGGTTGAAAGGAACAAGGCGAGATTGGTAGCTCAAGGGTTCTCTCAAGTTGAAGGCATTGATTTTGGAGAGACCTATGCTCCCGTGGCTCGTCTTGAGTCCATCCGTATCCTACTTGCCTATGCATCTCATTTTAATTTTAAGTTGCAACAAATGGATGTGAAGAGTGCATTTCTTAATGGTCCCTTAAAGGAGTTGGTATATGTAAAGCAACCACCGGGATTTGAGGATCCACACTTCCCAAACCATGTCTACAAGCTTGATAAGCCAACGTGTGTGTGGGCTAGATCTTGGCATCGACGATCTAGAGACGGCCATGCAAGTCCTTCTGGGACCGACTTGGGCGTGTGAGTCGCTTCTCTGTGTGTGTCTGCTCTTTGGTCGGTCCATCCTACCTGGCACGGAGGCAGCCGTAGTCGAGGTTGCCATCCTACTCCAATGTGCGCCATCGATGCATGGCAAAAGAACTTTTTCAGCGCGGTTTAGGTGTTTACGGAGAAATCTCAGCCTATGTGTCAGGCTCCGACATGGCTGCGGTGCATCTCTTAAGGCCGTCGAGGTAACCGTAGTCCACAACCCCTGAGTGTCCTGGGGCACCCTACGACCAGCCTGTCGATCCACTCTTCTTCCCGAATATGTGGCCTTGATGCTCGCTGGTGTTCCTTAGCCCATGAAACTCGGTGTTAGGACGATGATGATCTCCGTCGGGTCATGGAGTTTCAAGGGGCACAATGCACTCGCTTTGTGGCTCGCTATGTGTTATTGTGATGTGTGTAGCTACTGGTGGCTCTTTCTAGCTCGGGTCGTGGATGCAAGAACCGTGACCCTGAGGGCCGGAATTCCTTGTGATTTTTAATTTGTGACGTCGAAGCATATGAAGAAGACAGCTCGGAAGGATCATCCGAGCAAGTGTGCGAGTTTTATCATATCATCAGAATCGGCGATCTATATCGAATAAAGCAGCGACTGTACGATGGATTTTTATTCGATCGGGTGGTTGACTTCCTTTTTGGACATATACGTCCATGGATTCCTATATGGCTGTTGGGCATCAACGCCATGGATTCCTCTTTGCCGCTGCTAATTATTGGATGCCACCGAGCTCAAGTGTGCACCCATGGCGGCGACAACACAGCCGAACACCTCTCTAGCTTCATGTGTATATAATGGGCCCTTGTCACTCTTTCAAAATCAGCAGCACACCGAGCGCCTATCTAAGGTCTCCGGCCAGGCGACCGGAGTAACCAGTGGCGGTGGCCTCCTCTGCTCTGCACTTAAATTGTCAGGTATCGTCCGTGTGCGTATTACATTATTTCTAGGTTACTTTCTCCTCGAAACAGGATTTTCTCCTACTTTATATATAAAATCACACCATTGAAATGATGAATAAAATCCAATACAAAGAAAAGAAACACAGGGGTACCTACGCTCGTGCGTGTGGTGGTCGAGGGCCTCCCTGATGCGTGTATACTATATAGCCCCTCCTGATGATGTCAACAAATTTTGGATGTATAAACTTCCAACTTAAAAAAAATCATATTCGAAAAATGTTCGTATTCGAAAAAAATCACATTCATTTTTTTTCGTATTAGAGACATGTGAATAAAAATTATTTTTGAACAATTTTTTAAAGTGAGTACAAAAGGACTTTGGAAAAAAAGTATTTTGAGCAGTTTTAAAAAGTGAACAGAAAATGGTATCTGAATAGAAATCATTTTCAAAGTGAACATAAACTATTTTTCATACAAAAGAAGGTATCTGAACAGATTTAAAAGTGAATAGAAAAAAGAGAACTTGCATGCGGCAAGATGGTTAGGAGGGTGGTTGTATCCCAAACCAATCAGAGTTCAAATATCAGGTTTGACGCTAGTGTTTTTTATTTAGCCGGAATATTCTTCACTAGGAGACGACGTCCCATCGACAGCGAGACGCCTTTGGTGATTTCGTTAATCTCAAGACATGTGTTCAGAGGGGTGAGTGTGTGTCTGTTATATGAGCGATTGCGTTGTACTACATTTCTAAAAATGTTTTTAAAATAAAGTGAACAGAAAAAACAGTGAACAAAAAATATTTTTACATAATATTTAAAAGTGAACATAAATAATGATGTGAACTGAATTATTTTTGAAAAATACGAAAATAAAGCAAGTTGATTCTAATTTTGAATTGGAGCATTTCTTAATGTGAACAAAAACTCAAATTTCAATAATATTTGAATATGAATAAATTTTAAATTAGAATTCATAAACATTTTCAAAATCATAAAAGTGGAAAAACAAGAAAAGAAATAAAACCGAAAAATAAAAACAAAAAGAAAAAATGAAACAAGTAAAAAAAGAAAACATAAAACATAAAAAAACCAAGAAGAAAGCACACAAAAACTAGATAACTTCCATTTATATAAAACTGGATGTATTTAGACATGTTACATCCACTTTTAGACAAATGAAAGTCATCTAATATGTAATGGAGGGAGTACCCGACTATAACAGCCAATAAATTGTAAGTACAATAGATCCTCATACTAGATATTTCAAAAATAAAATCAATCATATTTAATTCAAATTTGGTATTCCCTATAATTGTTTTCACTATATTATGAAAGCAAAAAAAATGTTCTTAACATTTTCTAGTTGAACATTTCTCAAATCTGGATGTTTTTATTTTTTCAACAAAATTTGAATCTAAACCTTTTAAAGTTAAACTATTTTCAAATCTAGACCAATTTTGAATCTTACCAATTTCCAAATATATTTCTTTTAGATAAAAACAATTGTCAATTTTTTTTCAAAACGGAATGAAATAGAAAATGAAAGAAAGTGAGAAAGGAAATTTGAACAAAGTGCATGCACCTTCTTTATTCCCGTTAGGTCTGCCTTTTAAATCTGAAGAGTTTCAATTCTGAACATTTTATAAATTTGAATATATTTATATCCGGAAAACATTTTTGGAATGTACATTTTGAGATTGGGACATTTTTACATCTGAACAATTTACGGTTCTGAAATTTTTGTGAAATTTGATTTTTATTAATAGTTAAACAATTTCCATATAGAACCTTTTCAAACAGGGCAATTTTGAAATCTGAACTTTTTACGTTTCAACCATTTTAAAATCATGAAAAGTGAAAGAAAACCTAGAGTAATAATATTTTAAAAAATCACTAGATGGGCGGGCCATCACTTATTTTTTTTTAATCTACAGTCCTCTCACCTGGCTCAACATTCTCCTAGTGCCAAGCTCAGCCCTAGGGCCAAACTTTACACGATATTGGGCATGTCTTTATCTAGTATCCAAAACATACATAATTTTTTGGTCTTCATTTATCCATTAAGGGTCATCGTATTTTTTGTTAATTTTACTTATATTGAATGCAATTTTACCATGAAAATTCATGCACACTATGCATAGGCACACTTCTCTATAACATGTATACTTATAAAAAAATTCATTGTAAAAACTAAAATGTATTGCAAATATATGTATGTAAGGTTATTTTAAATGCATAAAAAAATCCATCTTTATAAGAATATAGTGAGTGTAACCGTATAATAAATATAAATATAGCAAAAATAAAGTATAAGATTTTTATAAAAACAAACACATGAAAAGTATGCACAAAGAAAATAACAGCTAAAGTTTTTATGCAAAAAGTAAAAGCACGTAAACAAAAATAAGAAAACTGAAATAGAATAAAGTTGTGTGCATCATATAGATGTAGAGGCCGATGTTGAGTGCCACTTTCTGGAAAAACAATAATAAGAAAACCAAAATATAACAAGCTACAAATAGATTTTTGTATGAAACGGGAAAAGGGAAAGAGTAAAGCCTTAACAATAAGCCACCTAGGTGTTGTAATGGAAACATGTAGCACACTGTTTCATCAAATAAAAGGAGAATATGATGGGAAACCAAAGAAAATGCAAACAATAGGATCAAAAATCCTATATGACGTCCGTTGGCGGCATGGAGGGATTTCTCCCTCTGAAGGAGACCACAACCAACCCATGTTTGAATTCAAAATAATCAATGGGATATTTTTTCATTTTAAAACATTCAGACTTGAAATCATTTAAGATTAAAACATATTTAGAAAATGTAAAGGAGAAAAAACGGCGCTTCTTTCATTGCGTCGCTCCAAAGGGACCCATCGTGTGATTTCTTCAAGCGCCCAGAGCAAATCGCACCACTTACATCGCCATATAGGAGCTCACAGGGTGCCCCTATTCAGTGCTCTTAGCACTAGATAGCGTTGTTGATCCACTACCACACTTGGAGTGAGGTTTCCTTGGCCTGGCCCATTAGCTTTGTTCGGTTTAATTACTTTTAAAAATATAAATATATATAACTGTAAAATAAAAAACAAATCGTAGTTTTTGAAAATGGTCATAATGTTTTAAATCATTGGATTTGAAAATGGTTCATGAACTTGAAAAATGGTTTGTAAATTGAGAATATCCTAAATTTAAAAAAAATAATGTACTGAAAAGGTTCATGAATGTGAAAAATTGTTCATGTCTTTGAAAACGTTCATGAATTTGAAATATAAATTACCTGGATTTGAAAAAAAATCTGAAATTTGAAAAATGGTTCATGACTTTGAAAAAAATGTTCACGAATCATTTTCAGAATCTGAACATTTTTTCAGAATCTCCATAGGTTATCCATTGATTTAGGAATAAGAAAAATATATAGGGAGAAAACTCTAATAGAGAGGAATATTACTCTAGTAAATGGAATACAAACATTTGGGAGAAGAAACAAACTGTGTGGAGGAACAAACACTACTATGTAGTGTAGAGAAGCAATAAATAAAAGCAGGAAACAAATATCCATTGATTTACGAATAAAAAAAACTATAAGGGAACAAAGGTAGAAGAGAGAAGAACAAAATGTCCATAAAGGGGAACACAAGTCTAAAAAAGGGGAATAATAAAATCATAATTGGAGGAACAAAAGTCTAAAAAGGGGAATAACAAAATCCTATTTAGAGAAAGAAAACTCTGAAAAAGAGGGAAAACAATCTTCATTGAGTTAGGAATAATAGTTATGGATTCATGGATTTAGAAATAAAAAAGCTATAGGAGAATAAAGCTGTAGGATAGAAGAACATACCTTTATTAAATGGAACAAAAATCTGTAAAGCGGGACAAACCAATTATTGAGAGAAACAGAAATTCCTATTTATAGGAACACATCTCAATATATTTAGGAATAATACGTGGAGTGAAGCCGTTTTGCTGTGGTCCTAAGGCAAAGCTGCTGTCGTCTTGGCGGGCTCGACATTCTTGCAATGCCAACGCTCAGCCCGCGGGACAACCACTGTAAGGAATATGAATTGAGTTTCCATTTTTTGTTTAAAGATTAAGTCATAGGATAAAGGTAAACGAGGATGGCTTAATGAGGTGGACCGATGAGAAACTATATTTGTATGTTGAGAGAAATCAATTAGTTGAAAAAATGAGCTAGATCGCAGGTATTTAGATACGAGGTAGTAGCGGGGCTGAGCCCACAAAGAATGTTACATTCTTAAGGAAACACGGTGATACAAATCACCCGAGTCGACGTGGAGTGAAGCCGTTTGTTTTGCCGAGGTCCGGCCGGGGCAAAGCTGCTGTCGTCTTGGCGGGCAACCACAGCCACGTACGTCAATTAGAACTTCAAAAGGAATTAGAGGTCCACGAGAAGCCCATTAGTCGAAGTTTGCCTAGGTGGGTCTTATCCTGCTCTACACGAAGGCAGGACGTGGCGGCGGTGACGCCGCTCTACGTACGTCCGGCGAATCTGCATGACCTGCCGCCGGGAATCAATGGCATGTGGCAACGTGGTCTCGTTGGTTCTTGTTAGCATTCCTTCACTACTCCCTGCAATGCCAGAGAGAAAACGTTCATCTACAGGTCACCCCTTAAACAATTTTACAACAGCTGGTTATGCATTGCATGCCACACTAACAGGCACCACCTCTGTCCCTAAATATCAACCAAAAAGTCTTATATTTAGGTACCGGGCAAGTAATAATTTATTTACAGCCATAATATCCCTGGAGAAGAATAAACTTGCTCGCGACTGCCACTGAACAAAGGGCTAAAAGGAAACACCGACAGTGACTTTAGATACCCAGCTGCCATTGTCGATACAAGTTGAGTAGGCAGCGAATTTGGCATGCCATGGATGAATCTGCTGTGTGAGGTCGCTGAAATATAGAGGTTGCTGCGCCGACGACCAGTCGCAGGAGAAACATCCATGCTCTAGCTAGCTCTTTACATAAGAATGTTGCTACATTTTTTCATTCACCGGTTGACCCAAATTAGATGCACGCGAATTAATAACATGTGCGCGCTTGATTTATAAAGTTTTGGAACTAGTGAAAACGCCAAAGCATTGTGTCTCGGTGAGTACTCCCTCCGTTCCACACTATATATAAGATGTTATATGTGTTGTCTAGATTCAGATTAAAAGGAGTTGACATATATATTAAAACATGTCTAGATACATGTGCGTACATGTGAATATGAAAAAAGGCTAAAACATCTTGTATTATGAAATGGTGAGAGTAATATACAACACATCACATGGCCTTCAGGGTCACAAACTTCAGCTCCAGGACTTACACCACACATAGCGTCACAGTAAACCCACCATAGCGAGATCGAGATTCCCCCTATCACATTCACAATCAAGCATAAAGAATAGAGCAATCTACAAACATTACTAGGGTTGTTACCAAACGACTGTTTATCCGTGCCTAAACCTGCATAAATATATTTCCGGTTGCTGCCAGCAGGATCTTTTAGCACACAACCCTCTATTATCTATTGTCGATAAACTCACCTAACATATAGAAACCCCATACATATCTTAATTTTCATTGGTACCTTTAGCTTCCATATAGATATTTACCAAAAAAACTAGTGTGCACATTCAACATGCAGCGTATATAGAATTTAACCGTAAATAATCTAGAAGTTGTTAAGTGCCAATTGCCAAACAAATGAATGTGTTAATTTGATGATTTTATCACAACCACCCGTTGAACTAAGTGTGATCATTTGTGCCTGGTTTAAATGTGTATGAACTCAATATTCAAGGGGTTCTCTGGTAAAAAAATTGCAACCAAAATATCTTTTTTCTCCCACAATGTTATATAAAGATGGGTACTACTGTTGAACCAGAGGTGTACTGAACCTTGGATAATGTTTTATTTTGGAGTGTATCACATACCACACTCTCTTCTCATTCAATAATTTCTATAATCATTTGCTTAATAAACATTTATTTTATTTTATTTTAACACCACCACACCATGACCCTTTTGGTCTTGGAGTCGTTAAATGATATTCCAGATACCAATATTTCCTTTGGAGTTGAAAGAAACGTAACTGAAGCTGGCTATGTGTACACATAGCATGATGCACGAGACAGAGAGGATCCATAGATCTAATACATAATTTGACATTGGTATATATTGGCACAGTCATGAGTAACATACATAGTTATCACATCGAGCCAACACATGCATAAGCTTAATTAGCTACTGCGCTTTGTAACAAGTGTGTCTCCCATGCATTAATATGATATATGCACAGGTGACTACTAGATGTTATTTCAATCTACAATACCTGACAGATGTATATGTATTTGGGTCCATGGATGCAAGAGTGTACACATGCACACAAACCTGCAGCTGAATATCTATAGCCTGCATGGATGCTGGGTTCATCCACCACCGTTAGCTGTTTCTTCTGTAATATCATGTGTGTAATTGCTAGCAGGGTTTATTGGAATATACTATATATGTATATGTATATAACAGTACTAAAGCCATCAGGCGGCTAGGGTTCATCCATCAGGTAAGCACTATGTGTGTAATTGCTAATAGCTGTGATGAGTAGTATGTATGTTTGCATTACCAAATATACATATAGTGCTTACTACTTAATTGCGTGGCTAGCTTCTTATGACACACCATATAGTGAATAATAAGTAGTAATTAATTAAGGTAAGCTAGGCACGCTGTGGAGTTGCGGCGTTAATTAATTGTACGTCGTTCTGCCGCCAGAGCCGGCCTCGCGTTGACAGTTGAAGTAGACGGCGGCGACGGGCTGGCCGAGGTTGTAGAGCTCGGCGAAGTCCCTGGTATTGAAGTTCTGGCGCCACCCGGGCGCGTACACCGTCTGCCGGCCCAGCTGCTGGAAGAGCACCAACACGAAGCGGTGGATCCCCATGTTCGGCCGAGGGCTCTCGTAGCACATCACCTCCTGTCCGAACGAAGCGCCAGTTGTGCCAGGAATATCAGTCACCAGCCTGCACACAGGCACCAGCAGCAGCAGGAGGAAAGGATCAGCACATCACCTCCTATCATGCTTTCTTCTGAACTAATACAAGGGAATTGGAGTATTAATTACCAGTGTAAATATTCCCTGAGGTTAGGGTCGCTAGGACTTGGAGCATCTGGGTCTACCATCACCTGCGTGCACACCATGATCCATTAATGCTAGATAATACACGTGTATTAGCTAGATTAATTAGGAAATGAGTAAAGCAGTATATGTACGTACTAGTGTGTAGAAGGTCCTCATCTCATTGCCGCCGACCTCGACCCGGGGCTGCTGGGTGACCATGGACGGCTTGAGCTCGCAGCCGTTGGAGACGGTCCTGTTCCCGAAGCTCACCCTGAGATTGGTGGTGCGGACGAAGGGGTCGAGCACGTCCCCCACAACCCTACCAACGATCAGCGGGTCCCTATCTCTTCCGGCCATCGAGATTGTTAGCTAGCTAGCTACTAGCTAGGGTTGTCGAAGACGAGACCAAGGAGGTCAGCTAGCTATGGTACGTATATGGCTGTTTTGGAGCAGTTTAGTGGAAGTGTGTGGGATGATGATGGTGATGACTTGAATTGCCCAGCAGCCGGTGGCCAGTTTATATAGGGCGAAAAAGCTAAGCTCGGGAGGGGCCGGCGTGGCCTCGTCCATGTCCATGACTTGTCTACACTCTCTCTACACACACACACACACACCATAGTTCGATCAGCTGTGCTGCTCTAGCTAGAAGGATTTGCATTGGGCGGCCAATGTGGCAACAGAGAATATCGCGCGGGCCCGAGACCAGCCAGTACCATCGATCAGCGGCATATGTAAAAGCATTCTCCTTATTCACGTGCAGGGTGACGACGGGGAGGGAGAGGAAGATCGCACAGCCTAGCTTCGGATAGGTTGTACGGGAGACTGGGTGATTCGTTGTTGGGCCGGGGGAGTGCGTGGTCGGAAAGCATGAAGAAGACGGGCTTGTCAGACAGACCTTCCCGAAATGGTAGCTTACTGGGGACGCGATGCCCATAATAGGTAAAAGGCATCCCAGTTTTTCTCTCACAAATAGTACAGTGAAATATACGATGATGTATAATTCCTCGAGCTTGAGAGATAGTTATGAAGTATTAATTACCTCCATTCCCAAATATAATATGTTTTACCATTATTCTTATTTGGATGAATCTAGACGCGTTTTAGTGTCTAGATTCACTCATTTCAGTCTCTATGAGTGCATATTGAAATTTCTTTAACATCTTATATAATTTGTACTGGAGGGAGCTAGTATTTATTGAAAACGCACTCCTATTTCTCTAATTCCAAACAGACATAGGATGTATGCATGTGATAACCTCACTGTAAGTTAAATAGTCTCTATTCACTTCCAGGCGTCCAACCGAGCCTTGTCACCACTATACAAAATGTTGGTGACACGGGTGGTTGTTGGAGGAGGCTCACCACAGGAACAGAGCGCTTGTGCGGAAGGGAGGTGGTGCGGCCAAAGGGGAGCTCCCTGAGCGCTATGTGTCCTTACATGGAAGATGGAGAGGGAGAATGAGGTGGTTGCAAGAGGAGATGCAAGAGTTTCGCGTCCGATCAAATCTCGTATGCGGTACTCGAGTTCACCATCTTTGGCGTAATAAGCGCCACGGAGGCGTGGATGCATAAGATAAATCGATATGACCAGTTGACGGTGGCGATGGCGATCATTGCTAGTAGTGGTGTCAAAGCTTTAACGATGTTGCTGTTAGAGAAGCCCTACACTAGAAAATTACAAAACAAATAACAGAAAACTGAATTGAGAACCCGTCTAACTTGTTTCACTTTGAAACATCATACTTGTGTCATGTCAACCCTTGCAGCGGGGCACATCCATCATATATAGGATTAACCAACTAAAACTACATTGTCAGTGCTTTTGTGACGCAATCTTAATGAGTTTTTCATGTTTAATCACAACCCCGGTGACGAGGTTATACCAAACGGGTACCTCATCGTGTGGGTACCTGGTGCACGTGATGACTATAGCACAATTGTCAATAGACTGGAGAAACCCAACAAGCGAAACCCGAGTCGAAGATTGTTACCATAGATAGACATAGTCGGTTATACTTTTCATGTTTGTAATCCTAGTTGGTTACTTACCCGAGACATGTATCCCTATATAAAGAACATGAGGGTGGCCAATCAAGGACACGCCCAATCAGAACCACCAAAACCTAGCAAGATCGACATTTTGCTAGACCCTTGTACTCGCCGCATATTCACAATCAATAATAGACATATAGGAAGTAGGGGTGTTACCTCAGTGGAGGGCCCTGAACCTGGGTAATTCCCGTTTGTCAGCCGACGAATCTACCAACACTACGCGTTCTCTACCTCATAACTCTCACTCTAGAATAGTAACCATGGGTATTGATGGGGACACCCCTCGTCACCCGGTGTTTTTGCTTCTTTCGTCTTAATTTTGACTTCTTTTATTATTTATTATTATTATTTTCTCTTTGTTTGTGGAATACAATGTAATAACTACGAGATGAAATTTTGTTTGTTAACACTTTGTGTATGTTACATTAGGCATGTATTTTTATGATGAGCTAGTTTCCCTATCTATTTCTACTTTACCAATCTAAGAACCATAGGAATATTACACCGTTGGTGCAATGTGAAAAAAGTTGTACAGTTACTCCCTTTTCCTGTCAATTAATGAGCCAGGTATCTAAGCGCAGACATGTATGTTCTCTCGAGGCTAGACTAGACAGGCATTATCTATCATGCTGTAGCACGTACGAAAGTGAAGTCCCTTTCTCATCACCGTTTTGCTTTTATGCATGACCAGTGAGGCTAAAGTTCCAAAAAGGCGTCTAATATGCATTTGTTTGTTTTCTGTCAGTAACTATTTGCTCTATGATGCATGTATCTTTTTTTTCCCGCCTTTTTGTCTGACCTAGCTAGCCTTCCTTCTCCAAATATGCAAGATCAATATCAGACACGTTTTCAGCTCAATTAACAGACAACTATAGTGCCAAAGTGCTGAGTTTATGACAGAAAACCAAATGGCACGGTGGGCAACTTAAACACCGGCCTATAGCTTGAGATGCATATAATATAGGGTATGTTATATATGTAGTAGCTCATGAGCTAGCAAAACTTTGTGTCCGTCCTGGGACGTGTCACGCGTTTGAACTGAGAGATCATCCCCTATCCCCCTGTTGATATTGTATCACAGATCATCAACTACCAATTAGTACAAAAAATATATTTCACTTTACCAGATATATATATTCCATGCGATGAGTAGCAGATAACTAACGCAGGGCGAATCTTCCACACATGCATGTGCTAGCTCTGGAATCTACTCATTCTCCACGTACGCTCATCTTGTCCATCAGCATCGATCATTGGGATCATTCACATCTCAACTTGAGTGAAACATATCTCCATTTTCACCAGAGCGTATCGACGGGAGCCGCGTGCAATATGAAGAGCTGCAAAGAGATCGCGCGGGAACCGAAGGTATAGATCCCTCTCTCATGCACATGCACCCCTGGCTTTCCGACGACATGCGCAAGTGTCGTTTCAGAATTCCATGCCAGGACGGCACACATGCATGCATATCGATCGATCGTGTAGAAAGAACATCAGGTACGTGTCGCCGGCCGGCGTGCTCGCCGCCGGTAGCCGAAGCACACAGGCATCGGCCGGCGAGCATCCTAGTCTGTCTTGTCGCCCAAAAGAGAGATCGACGCGACAGGTCAGGTCAGATCGGCACAGATGCAGGCACAAAATGCATGGTTTGCCGACTCTCGCATCATCCGTTATGTTTTCTGCTTTCCGAGCGGCGAAGTAGAGCACATATACTAGCTACGGGTTTTTTGTTGCCTCCAATTCATGGAGGAAAAGGTTATCGCATCTCACTATAGCTAGGATATCCTGGTTCTAAACGAACATATGATCGATTTGTGGTTCTAATCTCTTAGTCACAGGTTAGTAGTCTTTCCTAATGATGGATTGCCTATTAACTCGTGATCTTACAGAATGGAGTATATTATAAGAGACGACAACTCTAATGCATTATTTAAAAAATATGTATCTAAGTACCGGCATTTAATAAAAAGATTGACATGTACTTGGACAAATTACGATCCCCCCGTGCATGCATTGCATGGACTACGGGAAACACAGCCCAGCCCGACGGCAATTTCAACGCCGACGGTAATATGTCGGGGCGTCGGCGTCACAACGTGAAACCGACGAAAAGAAAAAACCGTCGGCGTCCTAGTTGTAAGGCCGACGGCCACCGTCGGGCTCACAGTGCCGTCAGTGTTCATTTAGTGAGCCCGACGGCCACCGTCGGGCTTAGTATGCCGTCAGCGTCCATCTAATCACATTGTGAGCCCGACGACATTACCGTCGGGCTCACTATACAGTTTTTCAGTTTTTCTCAAAAAATTAGGTTACATTAAAAAATATATGAAAAAGTACTAAAAAAAAGAAACCCTTTGACATGCAGTCTTTTGACGTGTACTAGTTTTTAGAAAAATGATAAACTTGAGTTTTGACAACTTTTTAAAACAAACTTTACAAAAATGTCAATCATATACAAACATGCAACAGTTTCAACACATATATGTGACCATTATCATGTCATAGTTTGTAATATATTGCTCATAATCAACACACATGTGTGTCATGGTATGGAAAACAACGTCGCAGAAGCGATTTTCAAAATTCTTTTTAAAAATATCATTTTCCATTTTTAAGTGTCAAATGACTTTTTTTAAGCAAGTACATAAAATATGGTCCAAAATGACACCCATTAAATTTTCACAAAGAATAGAACATGTTTTATGGATAATATCTGAATATGAGTATTTTTCTTACTTTCTATCTAAATTCGCCACTTTAATTGACTTTATGTCAATTTTCCGGAAGTAATTCAAATTTGTACTATAACTGTGTGATAGTTTGCTCTGAAATTGTTACAAAAATAATTTTAAGGTACACAAGTAGTGGTTACAACATTTTGATCAATAGTTTTAAAAAATTCGACCACTTTTGATCAATAGCCATGCTCTCCATTTTGACTGTTTTTTGAAAGAAATGAAAAAATATGAAAAAGTACTCAAAAAAGAAACCCTTTGGCATGAAGTCCTTTTACGTGAACTAGTTTATAGAAAAAATGATAAACTTGATTTTTCGGCAAACTTTTCAAAACGAAACTTCAAAAAAATGTACATCATCTATAAACATGCATAAGTTTTAAGACAAATGAACAATGTATGACAATTATCATGTCATATTTTGTGATAAAGTGCCCATATTCAGCACGTATGTGTGTCATGGTATGGGAAACAACATCACCCAAGCGATTTTCAAAATTCTTTTTAGAAATATCATTTTCCATGTGTCAAAAATGACTTTTTTGTGAAGCAAGTACATAAAATATGGTCTAAAATGACACTCATTTAATTTTCATAAAGAGTAGAACATATTTTATGGATAATACCTGAATATGTGGATTTTCCTCGCTTTCTATCTAAATTCGCCTGTTTAATTGACTATGTCAATTTTCCGGAAGTAATTCAAATTTGAACTAAAACTGTGTGATAGTTTGCTCCGAAGTTCTTACAAAAATAATTTTAAGGTACACAAGTAGTGGTTACAACATAGAACCGTCAATAGTTTTGAAAAATTCAACCACTTTTGATGAATAGCCATGCTCTCCATTTTGACTGTTTTTTGAAAAAAATGAAAAAATATGAAAAATACTCAAAAAAAGAAACCCTTTGGCATGGAGTCCTTTTACGTGTACTAGTTTATAGGAAAAATGATAAACTTGAATTTTGGCAAACTTTTTAAAACGAAACTTCACAAAAATGTCAATCATCTATAAACATGTATAAGTTTCAAGACAAATGACCAATGTATGACCATTATTATGTCATAGTTTGTGATAAAGTTTCCATATTCAGCATGTATGTGTGTCATGGTATGGGAAACAACGTCACCGAAGTGATTTTCAAAATTCTTGATCATGTTAGGCAGCTCACAAGATCTAAACATGGTGGCACAAAGAGAAGAGATAACAATGTAGCTACCGTTATGGTCTCGTAATTCAAGAACGAACTACTCACCCATCACTCCGGAGGAAGGCATGCCAATGAAGAAGCATGTGGTGGTGATCTCCCCTCCGGTAGAGTGCCGGGAAGACTTTCATAACCCTCCAAACTAGGTTTCGAGGTTACGGCGGTGTCAGGTGAGTTGCGTGGAATATTTTGTCCATATTAGGGTTTTTTCATCAGGTTAAATAAATAGGCAACATGACCTTCCCCCAACGTGCCCTTTGATGTATGGCCTCGTTCCAAAGTAATTGTTTTCTTTAATTTTCGTGGAATTTTCTGAAGATATTTTCTTAATAGAATTTTCTGAAGTTATAAACAGCAAAAAACAGGAACTAGCATTAGGCATTTTGTTAATAAGTTAGTTCATAAAAATGCATCAAAGTGATACAACAATACAGTATACACATGTAGTAATGTTATACAACAAGTATGAAGCATTAAAAGTTATAGTTACATTTACTATGTATTAATAGTCAGGGTGATGCTTGAGGTGGTGGTTACGAATCAAGGCAGCGTAGTCAGGCAGTAGGACGACATGAACATAGTGTCGAGCCAGATGTAGACAAGGTAGATGGGTGTATGTAGAACTAGTTGGACGATGAAGATACAAATGGTGATAGTGCTTATGTGGATGATACTGATAAGTTGGAGGATGAAGAGAACGAAAAGGTGGTGTCTAATCTCATGCATCATGGAATCAAGAATTCTCTTCTGTAATGACTGTAGATGATGGCGATGGTTCTTCCCGGGAATATCACCAGAACAAAATGGCCAAGAGGGCTAGATATCCCGACATATGCGTGAAGCAATCATTTTGTGGGAAATTTCTGTGTCGAGGGTTTTCCAAACTAAGGTGGCCACTAAAAAATATCTGACAATAGAATGCGAGGACATAAATTGTCACGGAAGGGTGCATATATGGCTATCTCCCTAAGTTTGATACAAACTAGGTCCCGAGTGACTCGTAGTACACACATGTTGTATTCTAACTATCCTTCAAGATCATCGTAACCTATGGTCCACGCTTGTTGCTCGTATTGCTTTACATTGAGATAATGGAGAGCAACGCGGTGGAAGTGAAGGCTAGTATTCAGAAAGTCCGGCCGTGAGGCCACCTCCTGGCCCGCTCATGCCCGGACCTATGTGTGTTGCTGCTTCCCACCTCGTCCCCATGCCACCGCCTCACAGCTATGACGTGCCGAAGGAGGCTCACACGAGCTTTGTGTCGTGGCGACCACTGGTAACAGTGAGGAGGAGAGGCCTAGGGTTTATCATGTGGAAAGAGCACTCGCCTTAGCTAGACCAGCGACACATACGAGTCCACCAGGAAGGGTGGTTGCCATGTACCGACGGCACGTAAAGCGGAGGTGTTGCCTGTATCTACGACGCGTCAGGCAGGGCCCCATCCGGACAGCAAAAGCTTTGACGAGTCGGAGCAAAAGCTCACGGGCCGGGCCTATAAAAAGCGCTGCCCCTCCCCATTCATTCATTCATTCATTCAAAGTGCTCTGCTCTGCTCATCTTTGCAGCAGAGGCAGCCCGCACCATCGATCCTCTCCTCTGCTCTACACGGTAGCTTTCTTGCCGGCGGCATCCACGCGCACGATGGCGATGTCGAGGTCGTCGCCGTCGAAGAAGAAACAGCTGCTGCTGCTGCTGCTTCAGGTGCTGTGCTCGTCGCTGGTCCTTGCGGCTGCGGCGGCGCAGAAGTACAATGCGGTGTACAACTTCGGCGACTCGATCACGGACACCGGCAACCTGTGCACGAACGGTCGGCCGACGGCGATCACCTTCACGCAGCCGCCCTACGGCGAGACCTACTTCGGCAGCCCCACCTGCCGGTGCTGCGACGGCCGCGTCATCGTGGACTTCCTGAGCAGCAAGTTCGGGCTGCCCTTCCTCCCCCCCTCCAAGTCCACCAGCGCCGACTTCAAGAAGGGCGCCAACATGGCCATCACCGGCGCCACCGCCATGGACGCGCCCTTCTTCCGATCCCTCGGCCTCTCCGACAAGATCTGGAACAACGGGCCCATCAGCTTCCAAATCCAGTGGTTCCAGCAGATCACCTCCGCCGTCTGCGGGAGCAGTAAGCGCTCCACTGCCTGCATCATCACTGATGAATGCCTCGATCGACACTCCTCATGTACGTACGTCCATTGCTTGCAGGCTGCAAGAGCTACCTGGCCAACTCCCTGTTCGTCTTCGGCGAGTTCGGGGGCAACGACTACAACGCGATGCTGTTCGGCAACTACAACTCGGACCAGGCGAGCACGTACACGCCGCAGATCATCAGCACCATCGGCGACGGCATCGAGAAGCTCATCGCGCTGGGCGCCGTGGACGTGGTGGTGCCCGGGGTGCTCCCCATCGGCTGCTTCCCCATCTACCTCACCATCTACGGCACCTCCAGCGCCGCCGACTACGACTCCCTCGGCTGCCTCAAAAAGTTCAACGACCTCTCCACCAACCACAACAGCCAGCTGCAGACCAAGATCGCCGCGCTGCAGGCCAAGTACAAGTCCGCCAGGATCATGTACGCGGATTTCTACTCCGGCGTCTACGACATGGTCAGGAGCCCAAGCAAATACGGTACGTTGCTGTCTAGCTATTTCCATGGAAATCCTGCTTGCAGTGTAGCTAGGTAGAATGTTATGTGCACGAATTGCATTGAAGAACACACACACTTGAACAGCTTGGCGGGTACTGTCGCTAGCTAGATTTCAAACTCGCCGTGACTAGCTCTGGACCCCTCCGTCGGCGTCGGCTCAGAGCATTTTTGGCCGCGTACGTCACGCTTGATCCTAGCTAAGAGTAGAGAGCAGTGGCAGTAGTACGAGCACGCGACAAGCAGCGTGATTGAATTAACTACATGCGTACGTAGGATTGTTGTGCACGGTGGATCGAGCAGTAAACGGCAGCCCATGTGGGGATTCCTCCCGTTGCCTGTTCGGCGGCGGGCGGCGCTCGAGTCTGAACTCTGAAGAGAAGATCGAGATCGTGCATGCTCCGGCCGGCACCACACGGCACGCTCCTGGACACCGATGGGGAGCAGTTTTATATGGGCGATTCGGCAGGAGGATCCAGGATCGTGAGCCGCTACAGACATCCAGTTATGGGGAAATAATAACTAGTAGATGCTCCCCAACCAAACACATGCCCCTCCACTGCTCCCTCACGTTCTCGAACGGAAACCCTCGGAAGCTAGCTGAGCCACCATATGGCATACATACGAGATCACGAATATTCGTCCTCGCCATGCATGCACATCTCAGCCAACAACAAACATTGGAAATTAACTACTACAAAGAAGACTGTAGGATTAACAACAATGGTGTGTGTGTTTGTGTGGTGCAGGATTCAGCTCAGTGTTTGAGGCGTGCTGCGGCTCCGGCGGCGGCAAGTACAACTACGCCAACAGCGCGCGGTGCGGGATGTCGGGCGCGTCCGCCTGCGCCAGCCCGGCGTCGCACCTCAGCTGGGACGGCATCCACCTCACCGAGGCCGCATACAAGCACATCACCGACGGCTGGCTCAACGGAGCCTTCTGCCACCCAGCCATACTCCACACCTAGCTAGTAGATCATTCCTCGCCCTCCATCCATCCATTTTAATTATTATTTATTATTCGGTTGGGTTAATCAATGTGTAATGTGATGGTGTGTGTGTGATGGCGAAAGGAATTTGGTGGTATGTTTACGGGAGATTGTTGCCGAAGAGAGAAAAAAATCACGGCAGCTTTCTCTCTCTCTCTTGGAAATTGGATGAATAATAATATGTTCTACTTACTTACTATATTTACTAGCATCAAAGGGTGATTGATGTGTCTGTCACTCGTTGCAAGCTGTTTTGATGCATCAAAGGGTATAACAAGTAGTAGTAGTTTGAAATGCATGATACATTAAAGCTTTCTGCCATGGCGGCTAGTATGCATTTGGATCTTTCGCCTCCTCCCTGTCCCTCTGCTGCTCATCCTGTCCGAGACTAGTCTACTCACTATGGTCACCCGTGAGAGCAAAACCCCGTGACAACGACAGACAAACTTGGTTGGGGCCAGGGCCAGGAGAGGTGGAAGGAACACGCCCAAAAGCAAACGCGGAGAGAAATTTGCACAAACCACTCATAAAAACACTTTACAGTACATCTAGCATTTGATGATTGCCCAGGTGAGGTGTGTTTATTCTCATGAGTTGTATTTCCTTGCAATTATGGCCCAATTATTAAGGGTTTGTCAAATTCCACTAAAAAGCGTGTACCAAGGATATGATCCTACAGAACGACAACCCATTCGTGGTCGATTTGACGGCCGAATCTGAACTAGTACCGCATCTTAAATACAAGGAAGTAAATACATTTGCAAGTGGCCGACGCAAAGGCGCAAGTGGAGAGAGCTATTCTTTCTTAGCTGTTCTTCGACTAATAAAGATCCAGACAGCCACAAGACCCATCATCATCCTTGGGAGTAGGAGGAACTTTCCTATTCAATGCTACATCATCTCTACACGAGTAGACGGAGATGGCATAGCTGTTGTAGGGAACTCGAGAAAGGTATCGCAGCAAACAAAATCAATTGAGCAATCCAGATCTTCAAAGAAGAGAGAGCCGACTTATGGAGTACCATCTTCGCCGAAAGCAAAATGCGTGGTGTGCTACTAGTTTGTAATGCATTTTTTTCTATACAACAAAAATTCGTCAGTGAAAGCAGAGTGTATACGGTGTGCGAGTTTGTACCGCGGTTCTGCTTTGATAAAGCAGATAAGAATGTGACAGGAGTGGAATAGGGCAGCCCGTGCTAGAGTTAGCTACCACGACATTGGTATCGGTATGGCGCCTGGGTCCTGGCTGTAGGCTTCCTCGGCGGTATTACCGGCAATGATTGTACCTGGTGATCTAATCAAATGAGTACGCACTCCAAGAATCTCTAATGGGGCGGCAGGGGTCAACCATTGTGTGTGTGTGTGTCATCATGTCGCCTGGTCCATAGTTGCGTGTCCAGACTGAAGCTCAATCGTCATCGGATTCAGCTACCTCAGCTGGACCACCTGTGCATTCTTTTCTCTGGTGAAGCTCTAGCATCTTTACCTCTGGGTGGCATAGCCCTGCATTGCAGATAAACAAACCTGTTTAGAATGCATGAGCTTGGTCTCAGGAGGTATGCATCCGTAAGTAGTAAACTAGGCAGCATATCAGTAACCTTTTACGATTTTTCTCACACTGTCAACTCTATAAACACATCCCAACAAAAATGTCGACTAACTGCCGGAAAATGAATTGGTTTACTTCACACATGCTGTACACAGGCCAGTCTCATGATTTTTGTTAACGGCGGCGCGTCATTCTTTTAAAAACAGGGGCAGAAGACTTTGTTTTGTTCATTATTAATTATAACATTTGGGCTTCATGATGTTGCACTAGATCAAAGCAATGTAAAATAGGATGGCACTACACATGTTAATCCAACTGGCGGGATATGCACTAATAATAAATATGAATGTGAAAAACCCAAGTTCGACATTCCACTTTTACTTGAATAAAACCACCCAAAGATAGAAATTAACCTGAACATTTTGGAATGTCCCAAACAGCAACTGAGGATGGTGTACACTCAGGCTCACAGAGAGCATGCGTGTTCTCATGGTTTACATTCATAGCAAGCATCCAGGATCCAATAGTAACATCCTCGTTGTTGAACATTCGGAAACTGCACAAATATAGGTAAGAATCTATTATACATTACATGACTCAGTTTGAGGTTAAACAATGATGTAAAGCTTCTGTCAGAAAGCAATATTTCTGAATTTTCTGAACCAGAAGCTACCAAATTCACAACTGTAGCCTATTATAGGCTTAAGGTGATACCAAACTTAACAAAATCTGACCAACACCTACTCTTTCTCATTGCTCTACTTTGACCAGTCACAGGAAAGGGGAAATTTGCCTGGCTACATCATTTACTAATAGATGAAAGAGACATATCAGATACTCAGATATAAGTTTCACGATTTGGCCTATGCTATCGGTATCATGGAATTTCAACCATTAATAACTGATATACAAAAAAATTGGCATGTGGGAAGAATGTTCTGAATCAAGATTCGTTTTCAGGTTGACGTTCAAAGAACGTTGCCAAGTAGTAAGGCACTTCACGACTATATGTGTCAGCATGACTAGGTACTAGGGGTCAATTGCTCTATACCATCCAAAGATCACTTGTGCGCCACTAAAATATGGCCCCAGGGCCCACTAGTCAGTGCCACATTCAATAAAATTTTCCAATAATTTGTCTTATGGTACCCAGCTAACTTTTGATACCATTAGACACACCTAAGATAAGAAGATAATACCTCCGTACAAAAATATTAGAGATTTTGGTAGGCAAAACATCTTATATTTTGGGACAGAGGTGATAGATATTAGCTAGTACAATTACAAAGCTTGTGTAAGATGGCAAGTTTGAGATTGCTAGTTTCACTATGAGAAGGTGAACCAGTAGCTTACCTGTTATTTGTCAGTGCAACCAAGCTTGCCACCACATCAGCTGATAAAGCATATATAGGCCCATACGCATGAAGGAAGTATTCTGATCCAAGTAGGAAGGACTGTGGCTCATACCTGTATCCGTTAAATGAGAAAGATCAAACAAAATAGGTAGGATCAAATTTGCTACGCACAACAGAGTATGATTTCCCACAAGGAGACATGGAGTATTTAACTATTATATATGAACATCCTATGGAGCGAATTACCCTCTACGTAACTAATTGTATACACTTTATGCTGCTCAAATCCCGAACTGTGCAATCCCATTTGTTAGGTCTTTAACTTTGCATGTTTGTATCAACTAGATCTGTAAACTAGCAAGTTTGTTCTGGCATCTTCTCTAAGTTCGAATCGTAATATCATTAGGTCCCTTGACTTGCGATTCGCAATTCGGTCATGTTCTGACTGATTACCCTCATGGTGACTACCCAAGTACTGATGTCGTGTTTGATATATCTTTGAATACTATCCCCACAGTTATTTAGGCTACTGCTGTATATTACTATAACTTCTGCAAGGGTGTTAGTAGTGGAGAAAATTGTGTAACTTCAGGGATGATTTTTTTTTTTGCAGGGTTAGCAATCTAACTAATAGAACCATTAATGTTTAGTTAATAACAGACTGAGTTACGAATTCCAGTCCAAGTGATACATAAGTTTAGAGATATGATCTGATCAAATTGTAAGGTTGTCATCCAAAATAAAAGATACATGCAGATTTAGGAACTCATGGAACGATTCACTCCCACACATATGTTGATTCATTTCATCCATGTTTGGCCATTTACTCATATCGCACATGTAGCTTTAACGAGTTAGGCGGTTAACTAGCCAATCTTGTGGCCTGAGCCTAATTCATGTAACTATGTAAGCTAATTTCAATCCTTACTCCTTAACTACAGATATGAGAGATATTTTCAGTTTTGGATGCTCGAAAAAGTTGTTTTTGCAGTGTGCCATATAGCCACACGTAACCAAGTTGCTACCACATACATGCACTAGGCAGCATATACCATAATCACTGAGGACTAACAAGTTCCTTAATTTCCCTCAAATTACAAAGATGGGTCATTATCAAACTTTCTCCAACATCACTTAGGCCTGATACGACTGGTTAGGTTTCAACGTTTGTACCCACTGATAACGCTAAGGTTTCTTTTCTGAAACTAATGTATGTAAAAGTAAGGAACTTAACGTTTCAAGAAGCAATGCTATTCACTTCTGCTAATGAAAAAGAAAAACTTGCAATACCATGACAGTATGTCCTATATTTTTCACATTATCTCATAGTTCATCCAAAGGTAAAAATATATATTAGCAGCCCAATTTAAAAATATTTGACCAAAACATTGGATCGGAGGGAACATCACTTGAAAAAATGATAGCCACTAAAGGATATCAAACATGAATTTTCTTTGATTCGACACCAACCCTAACAGAATTGATATCCAGAATTAGTTGCCAACTGTTCACACGATGCAGGTGCATTATAACCTCCTATAAACAATTCGGTAGACTCATTCCGTGCAAAGCAATGCATTTCCCATCCAATTCTCAACTGCAAACGTTTGCTCTAGACATCACATCCCTAGGGTAGATAAGAACTTAACCATGAAAACCATCCAGATACGGAAGTACTAGAACGCATGCAAAACAGTTATCAGCACTGAACGTAGAGAAAACAAATTTGGGCCCTTACAACAAATGTTGCCCACAAGACCAATCCGTTAAACATTTGGACACACAACTTACATACATCATTACATCCTGAGAGGTAAAACAGGTAGTGATACAATCGATGCAGAGAAACAGTTGGACATGAAACAAGGATCATTGTCGGCACGACTCCTCCTTTATCAGACAATGCCAATAATTGTGGTTTCCAACAATAAGATGTGACCATTCTATTATGAATCTGGAACACAAATACTTCTGAGACCATAAGACCTAAAGTTTGATGGACAATTTTTATGCCGTGGAAAGAAGATTCACGTCTAGATCAAGTTTTTGCAGTATTAGCTACTTTCGACATATTTAGCATGTTACTGCAGGTATTGCTTCTTAGAGTTAGACATCTTATCAATATTCCCCAGGAAAAGCATTATGAAAAAGAAAGAGAAGAAGCTAACCATTTCAATTTGGGATCAGTAAAAACAGGCCCCTTTTTCATGCATCCGATGTATGTTTGTGTGTGTGGACGCTCCTTAGCCAAGAGCAAGGACAGCCTGTCTGCAGAGCAAAAAAAATGGTGATGCCAGCAGAAACTTAATGAGTATGTTGGTCAAAGCCACTAAGCGAATACATCTTGGATATTGTTAGTTCACCACTCACCTGGTCTCAAGTAAATGTCATCATCGGCTTTAACATAGAAGTCAGAATCGAACAACGCGTAGGCAGCCTTAAAGTAAGCTAAACTAAAACATAAGACCAAATCAGTTACCATATGAACTGGTAGCACAACGATAAGATAACGGTTATAATTTATTTACGTTTTGTAAGGAAGCCTGCTATACTCCTCCTCGAGATCTAATAGCACAAAATCATCATATTCTTGAACCTCTCTTTCAAGAGCTTCCATCTTAGACTTGTCGTTGCTTTTGCCGATCACAAATCTGAATGCCAGACCAGTAGCTTCCTCCAACCTGCATTGCAGGGAACCAAAAAGGCAATCATTGGAAGAGCACCCAGGCAACATCATCAGCAGAGTATGTTAGAGCTAAATCACTTAGCTCCTTCCAACCAGGTTGTGCTACACACACACCCACCTCACTCTCTTCCAGTCACACCAGAAACATATTAAGCTCTATATATCTTCTCGATATATTACACAAGCTTCGTTCTCATACCAAGGGGATACAGCTGAGCCTTATATAGGATCTCTAGGTCGGTTACAGTATTACATATGGTCCATGAGATTAGTTTTACATATGTATGAAAAATTAACCAGCATTAGTTATGCAAGATCCTGGAAAGTATCTGCCAACTGATGAATATTTTGGTGCACCATTGTAAACATCTGGATCGTAGAAATGGACAGACGGAAAATGCCTACCCAATACACTTATTCGGCAGTTCACCGCTAAGTGTCGCCGTGGTTGGTAAACAACTAAATCAACAGCTGTACACTAAAATATAGCTAGCTAGGCTAGATCTCGAGTAATACGAACTACTGTAGGAAGCAGTGATACTATACCAGCAACTAACCGGAGGAGTCCTTGGCGATCCGCGGGGAGCCACGTCCTCCTGAGAGCGCGGCGTCGGCCTACGGATCCGAAGCCGGTGAAGATCCCGACGAATGCCATGACCTTGTGCCTGCCGCGCGATCCGGTGGCGTAGTCCGCCGGTAGCTCGGCGGCACCAGCCCCGGCATCCCCGGGTCGGCGGTCCCAGGCGACGGAGACGGAGAGCGGGCGGGAGGAGTCGGGGCAGCGTCCGCGGGCCGGGTCGGGTGGCGTCGCCCGGGAGAGGGAGAGCGCGGCGGCGAGGAAGCCGGCGAGGCCGAAGAGGAGGCAGGCGGCGGAGAAGGCCGGCGAGGCGAGGAGGCGGCGGAGCGAGGAGCGGCGGGAGGCGGCGGCGGAGGAGGAGGAGAAGAGCTTGGGCGAGCTGGGCATGGCTGCGGCGAGCGGGGCGTGGCGCCGGTGCCGGAGCGTCAGTAGATCGGAGCGGCCTCCGCCGTTTCGCTCGTGTAGTGTAGTGTGGCTAGGGTCGAGCCGAGCCGAGCCGGCAAAGTGGTTCGGCCTCGAGGAGGTAGCTATGTCCAAGATATAGTGATTTTGTTTTTGAATTTTTGAATTTCCAACATATGGTGATTTTGTGGGTCACATACAAATATTAAAGGGGAAATCTAACCGCAGCCCGGCCATGGTGAGTCCCTCTCTCTTCTCTCGCTCTCCGCTCCCAGCGATCTCGTCAATGGTTACTGATTTGTTACCGGGTTGGCGGTAGTCCGGTCGTTCCTCGCCGGCGAGAGGCTCGTGGTCGTACGCCTAGCTGCCATGAACCCTGCACCCTCTGTATGTGCATGTTTATGTGGTCCATTTACCTCTCGTTGTGTATTTTGGTCCGAATTCGACCACTGTCATTGTCGATGTCAACGGGCTAGGGCAGTGACCCTCGTCGTTGCAATTCTCGATGTTGTTAGGCTTGAAACCTCTCGATTTGTCCATCACATGAAAGTGCAAGTTTGTATGTCTCGATTCGTTTGGTGTCCGTCTCACATACGATTTTTGTCGATTCGTCTGGTGTCCGCCTCACATACGATTTTTGACTCATTTCTTTTGAAGTCGAGAATATGTAGCATGGCATCGGGTTCAAGGGGTATGCGCTGGATTGTGTGGGTTTGTAAAGACGTGTACCGACCGTCTCGGCCTTCAAGGAGGCTCCCAGAGCGGAACCGCCATGGTTGACCACGACATGATCTAATCCAATTGATTTTCCTTCTGCTTTGGTCAGTGTAGGATCGAACACATCCTATGACCTATGCTTTAGGTCCTCTCTATTGGAAGTGACTTTTGCCCCCCATCGGTCATCGATTTCTTCTTATGTTCATCCTCAAAATCGATACCAAAAATAGATGACCATACACATTATCCGGCAGTACCAGATTAATGATTTTTCAGGACGACATGACTAGGATCTACCGAACGGGGGTGTCTTGAGGTATTCATGCACGTAATCATCCACTATATTAGTTGCTTCAGTTTTCCATAGGCATGCAGTACTTGTTTTTGCAATTATACCTAAATAGATCATCACCAATAAAAATATATAGTCGTACCTACACAAACTTGATTTGCTAAGTTCTTAAACAGGTGCCATCTTCCAGATATTCATAGCTATACTGCAATATATCTCATAAGCATATATAAGATCATAAGAACTAAATCTTTCTAACTATAGTGAGATAAGTCACAAGCTATAAGTTCATCATAATCGTACATATGCAATTCTCATACACAAAATATTGAGAAGTGTTGGTGTAATTTTTAGTTGGACTACTTATCAAGCGCATGTGAAACCTGATTTAAACATGTTATATAAACTGTACACATAAAAATAATCTATGCAAGGGATAAATACAAGAATGGTCCCTATAAAAAAATACCCAAATTGAAAGTGTAACAATACCACCTATGACCCATCGAACAATGTGCACTATTGCTAATGATAACATATATGGTAAGTTTTTAGGGGCTGGTACAATAAAATATATCTAAGGAGTAATTTGGAATGAGCATTCAGATAGGAAGATAAGTATCTAAAGGAACATTGTTGTTAGAACAAATGGCTTGAGGGCATATTGGTCATTTATCTCTTAAAATGAGTGTTTTTATAAAATATGGATCAAATTATGTATACATTCAAGAATTTAATCTCAACGGTATTTTTTTACCGTGGGAATAGGAACAGACACAATGAAGTGCTCTTTATTCATATGCACAGGCATAGTGCCATAGACCTACGCTACAAAACACGGATAACTAATCCAGTGGGCGTGTAGATTTTGTGCTAGCTTTTTTGGTGTCCTTTCAACTCCAGCGTCTAGCGGTATAATTACATTATATCTTATTTTTATTTTTTAAAATATAATCATATCAAAAGTAAATGTGTCTAAAACATTTGTTTTTCACCGTGTCTAAAACATTGTGTATTTCATAATGAAGCAGCGTGTAGATAGGAGGAAAACCTATCCACATAAGATGTAATTAAACAATTTAACCATTTCGACAAACTAAATATGATACACTGACATTTGCGAGGGTCACCTTGCTAGTTTTAATATAAAAGCTCTATTGTGAAAACAAACACTGAAAGTCCTATTCAATTCTAAACAGGCATGTAATCGACAACAATTTTATTTTTGTCCAATGAGATCATATCAAACTTTCTCTACTAGATGCTCCCCTATTCTATCTTTTTTTCAGACATGCATCCATCTCTTGCATATGTTGGAATGTAGCTGCAGAACCGGTGACACATCTATTGAATTGCAGAAGCATCACCTTAGCCTGAGTGGAGGCAAGAGGGCAAGTCCACAGCCAAGACATGTTTCCATTATTTGGTGGCACTAGATTCACAAGAATTAATCAATTCCGGGGATGTGGGAAACCACTTTGAAAGCTGTAGAAACAAAGTCGGTAGCCTCTTCTAAATATTTGTGTTCGATGTGTGCGACCAATACTCCTTGACCAGCTCGCAGAAGAGGGATCCTTCTGTTTCCATGAGCTTTGCAGGCTTTTCAAACTCCACTACTCTCCCTGGAAGAGTTCACATATATAGCTCATTAGTAGTGGGTAAGTTCTACAATACATTTACTTTCAACTATAATTTACATATCCACATTAGTCGGTTTGGGTCAATAGTTATAGCACGATGAGTTGACAAGAATAAACATATTTCCAGGAAGAGAAACATACCATCGCTCATTGCCAGTACCATATCGCAGTCCATAACTGTTGGTATACGGTGGGCAACTGTAATGACAGTGCAATATTTGAATTCCGTACGGATCGTTGTTTGGAGTACCGCATCTGTTGCATTGTCTATAGAGGCTGTGGCTTCATCAAGAACTAAGATCTGGCACCTTCTCAAAAGTGCTCGTCCAAGACAGAAGAGCTGCCTTTGGCCCATGCTCCAGTTCGACCCATCCTCCGTCACTATTATGACAAGATCTTGATCAGTACCAGGTAATGAAATAATTTGAAACAGTACACTACTAAAAGTTTGACATATTTAGTGGCACATGTAGTTTTACACCTATTCTGAATTTCTAAAATGGCTAGAGCAGAGTTTTCTGTTTTGCCCAATTTGTTAGTTTCAGAAAATGAACTCCAGCAACCAACGTATAAATGTAGTGGAGTTTCCTACCATGAGAATCCAATCCCTGTTCCTTGTCTTGGACAGCTTCAATAAGTTGGCATTTTTCAAGAACCTGGACCACAATAACAATGGAGTAACCCCTTTAGTGATAACTTTTGAAATGTATATATGACATAAATGAGAAAAAGGGACCCTGAACCTAGCTAAGTTTTAATTCACCTCAACTCAAACTTGGGTGCCTATTCCTACTAACAATGAAAATATGTATCCTCCCAAGCAATCTAGTTTTTTTTTAATGAGAAAGGTGACTTGTCACGTGACATTCCCCCTTTTCAGTGTTCTAGGTTTTCTGAAAATGTTAGGTTTATTGTCACAGTAACTAAGCTGAATTGCCACAATACTAAGAGGACTGCCTCATGATTAAACGTTACATCAGCTTCTTTCAGTGTAACACCTTTTCATGATAATCTTATCTGACCATTGGGTAAGATGAGAAAATTCAACACATATAGATAGTTGTGTACATCTTACCTCCCATATTTGTTGATCTGAGAATTTCCCAAGAGGATCTAGATTGTATCTTATTGTACCCTGAAAAAGTGTTGGATCTTGGGGAATGATACCCAAACGCGAACGTAAGTCATGTAAGCCTATCGTACTGATGTCCACGGAGTCTATAATTATTTTCCCTTCAGCAGGTTCAACAAGACGAAACAATGCACCAATTAACGTCGTCTTGCCACTTCCTGTTCGACCAACTATACCAATCTTATCTCCACCTTCAAACTTGCAAGTGATTCCATGCAGTACAAGGGGAGTATCTTTCCTATATCTTATCTGTCAAATGAAACAAATCTTTGTTAGAAGTGTTAATAGGATTTTACCTTGCATGTAACCTGTACATCATTACATGTAATTATTCATATTTGATTACCTTCAAATCTCTAAGCTCCACATTGCCAGCTTGAGGCCAATCTGGTGCGGGTCGATTTTCTTCAACAACTTCTACTGCTTCACTCTGTATGTCCATGTACTGGTTCAGCCGTTCCACCGAGATTATTTGATTCGCAAGGAGACATTGGTTTTGAATAGAGAAAACAAATGATGTATTCAAGGAAAGACCATAGGACAACGCCATTCCCACAAAACCTGTGCAATCATGAAAGTAGGGAGTTAGCTCTATTATTTGAAACATTAATACTCATTAACTAAGTAGTATCAAATAATTTATTAAGCTGCTACAGAAAATAAACATTGGGACTAAAACTGCATTCTCATACAAGATACAAACCAACCCATAAAATTGTCAGAACTAGTGGTTGCTGCCGCTTGAGAAATGTACAGTGTTTCGTGCTCAGCTTATAATTTCCTTGTAACAATAAACATTACTACCTCAATTTGTAAATGCAATAAATTATACGAAGCATTCAGCCAAAATTTCCTAACTTTGACTACTTGTACAGGAAAGTATTTGGACTGGTAAGGTCAAAATACAAAAGTGTGCTACCCAGGAGGAGATGTAAAAAGGTGAAGGGTTTTTTCTAGTGTGGTTAAAAATCTTCCTTGTGAACTTCAGTTTTATGTTAGCTTGGGTAGTTGTCTGGTTGGCTTGCTAGAAAATTAGTTTGATGCTTATGTTCTGTTTCGAGGTTTGGGGGGCTTGTACCCAACTTCATGAACCGAACTCTTCAATTTCAGTAATGAAACTGGGGCCGTGTGGCACCTTTGATCGAAAAAGGTCAAAATACTATATTTTGATTTTTCGGCAGTCTAGCCTTTCAATAATATAACTCTCGTTTAGTCTTCTACAAAAATATACATATTTAAACACAAAAAAAAAAATTGGAGATCGTTCCATCGCTAAAATATCATCTATGCTGGCAACAGAAAGGTAACAACATTTGTATGTCAATGCGACCTACGATTTATCACAAATCAGATGCAAGTGCGATGGACATAGCTCAAGCAGGATACTCAGTTTTGTCCAATATTTCAAGAAACATGGTGTCATATAATTACTTACCGGGGCTAAATGAACCTTGAGGAAGAATAGCCAGGACTAAGGCAGAAAAAGAAAGAACCGCTGCGGCCATTATTTCCAGACGTTGAATCAACCATTCAGCTGCTGCAAAATTATAGAAATATGGACTAGCATTCTTGTCAACCAGGTCTAAGTTTTTAGCGAAGAAACAATCTTCTTCTTCAAAGGCTCTTATTGTTACAGTCCCTGCAATCGATTCACCTAGGTGATTCGCTAGAGCAGATTTGGTAGTACCATTGATACGCATCAATTCCTTGGCCGAGGCTAGATAGTATCTCTGCATGACCAAACAAAATATGTTTTAGTTAATCAGAACTTCGAATGCAAAACTACATGGAATCAAATAATCAGCCCTTGACAGAACTAGCAGGAGAGCATATCAATTAGAGAATGAAATCAAATAATCCAGGAAAAGAGGCTTAGCCATCTATAAACAAAGTCATGCCAATTACCTGCACCCTAACTGCAAAAACAATCATCGGAACAGATACAAACAGAACTTCCCATGTAACAACAGTCAATATCCCTAGACTGCTATATGCGTAGAAGCCAGCACCAATGGCAAACACAAAGGTAAATGGAATATCAAGGTCAACGATACTCAAATCTGAAGAGACCTGCATTCAAAATTTTCAGGTGTAAAATTAAACTGTAATTTGTTGTATTTGCCATTTGTGTAAGAATTCTTACCCGGCTAAGTACCCTTCCTAGAGGAGTAGAATCAAAAAAGGACATTGGTGCCCGGAACAATGAATTGAGTAACTGGGAAAATAAGGATCTTGATGTATGCATCCCAAGAGCAACAGTTGATAAAGATCTTGATAGCAAGAAGAACATTGCGCTAACTCCAACAATAGTGTACACAGAAATTAATTTTAATGTACTAACATCAGGATTTTGGACATTAGCGGCCATCCATGAATTCTGTAATATTTGCCCAGATATGAAAATCACGTGAGAAATCATAGAAAAAGAGAAATACAAGAAGCCTTTGTTCTGCCGCAGGTACAGAATATAAGGCTCAAAACCTGCATCCCCTGTTTCTCTTTCTTCCTTCTTGATCAGTTGATCTGCCGGAGATGGCTTCACAGTCTCTGTATATCTGCTTCCATGAATGCCATCTATTACCTTTATTGATACTTCCTTCGTAGTGTGAGGGGGTCTGCTGTTATTAACATCTGATAAACTAATAGTGTCTTTATGCGCATTTACAAGGTCCTTAAAATCTTGACAATTTGTAAGTAGATCTTGATAAGGTGCAGAGCGAATAACCTCTCCATCTGACATTAACTGCAGAAATCAGCACTAGTTTTAGGTGGCATCAACAAATAAATGAAGCTCTCTACAAATTGATGTAAACCATAGAGGCACGAATATAATCATTGGTAATTTTTTCGAAGTGGAGAGAGATTTACCAAAATGGAGTCAAATACGGGTAGAAAATCCACTTGGTGGGTTACCAAAACAACTGTCTTGTCTGAGAGTGCACTCATGACATATTCCTGGACAACTAAGAGAATTAGATAACAATTTATAATCAATCAGTAATAATGCATTCTTCTGATAGGATGCTTACATTGAAGAGACTTGTTGCAGTATGGGCATCAACAGCACTGAAAGGGTCATCAAGAAGATATATGTCTGCATTTTGGTATAGTGCTCGAGCAAGCTGGACGCGCTGCTTCTGACCACCACTAAGATTTACTCCTCTCTCCCCAATTTGAGTACGGTCTCCGAATGGTAGCATTTCAAGGTCCTTCACCAAGGAGCACCTCTTAAGCGTTTCTTCGTATCTTTGTATGTCCATGAAAGATCCAAAGAGAATATTGTCTTGCACAGTTCCTGTTTGGATCCATGCAGTCTGCGAAACATATGCTATTTTCCCACATACTTGAATCTGAAATGTTTGATATAAAGTTCTCATGCAAAAAGAAAAGTAAAAATACTTTATGATGGTAACTATACGAAGAAACGCTTGTAACTATATGATTGAAAACCTACTGCATGCGACTATCCTACCAATTCCCACATTATGCATGCGCACCTCCACCTGCATGCGTTTTCCACGGGCCATAAAAAATGAGAAAAGGATAGATGGGAAGTAATTAGAGGTAGGAGTTATTAGCAAGCGGGCCTTATTTTGCTAGTGTTTTGGACAAATAGTTTTTGGCTAGAGGACTTGTAATCCTAGACGGAGGGAAGTAACGGATATTGTACTAGTAGATGATAAAGCTAGTAGAAAAACATACCGTGCCTTCAGTTTTAGGGACCTCTCCAAGTACAGCAGCCAAAAGTGTGGACTTTCCAGATCCCACCTCTCCACAAATTGCAATCTTTTGCCCAGCTTTGACTAGCACATTGATATTCTTTAGAATTGGTTTTGATGTATTTTCATCCCACGAGAAGCTACACGAATTAATCGCTATAGGGTAATCAATTCCAGCATAGTAGCTCTTCCTAACTTGCCCGTTTAGTTCAGGTGCATCGAGGAACTTAGATATCCGAGTGAAAGCAACCTTAGCCTGTATCACAACTGCGATAACATCTGGTATCGTACTAACTGGGTCTTGAACGAGACGTAGAGTTGCCACAAAGGTGAAGACATTGCTAGCATCAAGAGGAATTTTCAAAACATAGCATGTTAGAAAGGTAGCCACCGAAACCACAGCAGGCGATGCCCAGAACAGGAAACCGTTGAATGCCCTCCTAAGCTGGAAAGCATGCAACCACTTGTACTCAACCTCCCTCAATCGCTCAATGACCTTCTTAAAGTGAGCTTCCCATGCATAGAGTTTCAAGACCTTCATATGAACTAGTGACTCAGACATAGCCTTCAATCTCACATCTTGTGCTTCCATAAGTTTACTCTGAAATTCGTGTTGCAGTTTGGCCAATGGAGCATTACAGAGTACACTGATGATGATGACAACCAACGCTGAAACCACTGCAGCACCAATGACATTGTATAAAATTGCCAGAGCTATGCAAAGTTGTACACTTGTTGTCCATGTTTGATGGAACCAGTATGGGAATTCCCCAATCCTATAGGCATCTACGGTCACATAGTTTATGATTTCTCCAGAGGAGTGCTTCATTTTTGCTGCATTTGATAGCTTCTGTTGTTTCTTATAAATAGCTGCTGACAGCATTGACCTCACTTGCAGTCCTAATCTCCGAGTGCGGAAATACCACTGTCTCTGTGACAACGATTCACAGCATTTGCAGACAAACAATCTCACGGCAAGCACATAGCCTTCATATCTAAAGTTCTCTTTCCCAAGTGACACGTTGATGAATGCCTTGAGAAGCATTGGGCCTGCAGATAAGCTGAGAACTTTGAGCAAAGCAAAAATGCCCGAGACCAAGATCTCACGCTTGTGACAAGAAACAATAGTCCAGAAGATTGATGGTGTGGCGTGTGACGACGACTTCTTTTTGCCGTTCAGCTTCTCCATGAACATCATGTACTGGTTCTGTGCTCGATCTGTGGCGCCTAAAAGTGGCATGTCTTTGTCCTCAAGGGGCTTCTCATAGCCCATCTTCAGTAAAGGATTCAACCACCAAAACGACATCTCACTGAAATAACCAGCATTGGCAAAGGGAGTGACCCGACTCTCAGAGTTAGCTGCCTCGCCGTCTGTCCCTGTGTTAAGGGGTTTGTACAAACCATTCCCAGGTCCTGCATCGCCCTCCTCATCATGGCTGCGCTGAAAGCCATAAAGAAGGAAGAGAACTGCACCTGGTAGGGATAGAACATCTAAGCAAGCCTTGACGGTGATCATATTCTCTGAAACAGCATCAACAACTGAGGAAGAACAGATGAATGCTGCATAGATGGTCAGCAAGACCGACCAGAATCGACGAAATGTCACACCAAGAAACTGCGGACTGATGCTGAAAGCGAAACTGGCAAGGATCAAATTGAGTCCTTGAGACAATGTCAGAAGCCACCAATGTGGTTCTGGTAGGTGAACAGCAGCGTCCTGACTGGAGTTACTTCCGAGCATCCACAGTCCTAGCCCGAGATAAACCAGACCCAAGCCGCCATTGGACGCCACAGACCCCAAATGCAGTGGTGAGCTGACTGTGAGAAGCTGCCGCCCGGGCGTTGTACTCTTAGGAATTTTGACAATCAGCTGGAGTGCGAGCACCACTACGAAGAGCACGACGACGCCGATCTGCACTAGATGATTCATGCAAGTAGAGGAGTCGAACATCTGCTTCAAAGCACATGAGGCCGCATCTGGACCGGAGCATATTGGGCTCTCACACAAGTTGAGCACCCAAGAACCTGACGTACGTGTAGTTCATCATGAAGTAGTATATATTCGAGTGAGATGGGATGGATTCCCAGATTCCAGAATTTAGCTATCTATGTAAAGTAACATGAGGGAGTTGAGGACTGAGGAGTTACCTGAGACGGAACCCATCTGTGGAATCATCCTCATTGGCGTATTGCACTTGTTCCAGGTGGATCAACTCCTGTTAGAGAAGACAAGTTAGGACAAAAGGAGCCCAGATACGGAGTAGAATAGTATTTCTGGAATTCCATGGTGAAGGAGCGGACAAAAGCAGGATACTTGTGCTGGATGAACACCAGGGTCCAGTCGAGGAAGAAGAAAACTCTACTCATGAGTGGTCTTCCTGACGATTCACCGCGCGCGGGGACGAGAACATCATAAGCAGAGGAGAAGAGCCGGCTTCCGCCGCATTGGTTCCACCCGGCTTGTGCTCCCGCTGCCAGAGTCCACTCCAATCCACGCCACACTGATCACAAAAGCATCGGATTCTTTCCGGAAGATCTCATCAGAAGATATAGAAAATGAATCCATTGACCAAGCACGAATCCCAAGCAACGATGCCAGTGTTGACCGTATTCTTGCCCTAGGATACTGCTCGGAAGTCGTACTACCACAGTGGTAGCGCGCCCTGCTCCTTGACCGAATCTGTAGGGTGTAAACGGATCCGATCGGATTTTGTTTACTGTATACTTTTATCATAACTCTTTATCGGATTTGGAGGGGAGCGGCTTTGGAAATGAAAATAGGACGGATTCGGAACGATAACAAAATTAATCGGATAGATACGCATATAAGTAAAATAATTAAATTAGATATCTAAAAATAATTGTTCTATAAACTAATAACTAACAAACTTATATTCATAGTCTTTACAATGACTATTTAGCTGAGATGTTGTTTAACAGAGGAACTCAACAACTCAGTAGCTGCAAATTATGCTATATTAGGTTAGACATTTCGGTACAAGATAGATTACTAAGATTAAAATCATCATATAATCCTATTTAAATTTCCGATAACCCATACTTTAGGCTAGTTTAAATACATACTATACCATATATGAGTGTCAAATTCGGAATTGGATATCCTTATCAGTCGGATTTCTTAAAGTCATATATGAATTGTTTTAAATGGTTACGGAATCGAATATGGTGCAGAAATTATCCTATCCATTAACACCCCTATGTATTTGTAGCGGGAGGAAGGGGGCAGAGCACAAGCCACAAGGTCGTCGCCGTGCTGAGCCGAATAGCCGATGCGTCTTGACGGCGTGTGCTAGCGTCTGGCACCAGAAATAAGGTCGTGCTTTGACCCCGCCTGGCTTCTCCTTCAGCTACGGAGTTTCTTTTCTCCGCAAAAAAATACTTATTAAGTTTTTTCAAGAAAACACTAAGACCCGTATTATGCCCCCATGCTCAGATGCTCTATATCAACCCGGAGCCGAACCCATATATTGTACTCCCTTTGAATCAGAATATAATATGTTTTAACATAATATATCTACACATGCATCTAGATATATCTTTAGTGTAATGTTCATGACATCATGCCCCTCCACCTCCACAGTCACAGCCTACAACACTCATGTTTTAGAGGCACTCGATTACCAAACCTTCTACGTCTCGTGGCGAAATTTCAGCAAGTTTGAGGAAATGGTCATCAAGCGACCATGAGGCCATCAGGATGGTGTCCGGCGGAGACTACTTGACGAACATTCTAAGTCATATCAATCAATTACAAATTGTATCTGGGCTTTAAATACCCGTTTCAAAAGGCTAGTTGAGACATTAAGCAATGCCATAGTCAACAGAACAGGAAAATATTAAAATAATTCCATCAACATGTCTAATCTTCAAACAAGACCTTCAGGAAATAAACATTTATATTTTATAATTTCATCGACGTTAAGTATAACCAATCCAAGAATATCAGGTATATGGTTTCCACCCCCGAAATTCGAGACTATGTCTTCATGACCATGATGTTGAGGGTTTTGTTTTAATTGAGTGGTTAGCTGCTTTGTGATTGGAATACTTACACCAAGACTATGGTAGTCTAATATCAAGTTATTTGAAGTGGTATCAAGAAAACTGTTGTAGTCATTACAAAAACGAATTGTTGAAGTCTGAAAAACAATTTACTTTACTGACAGTGTTACCATTTTGATTTAGTGGGCTTAGGAATTGTATGAACTATTGTAATGTTGTAGATATAAGCAAAAGTAGTTGAACAGAAACAATAGCTATTTACATTTTATGTCGAAAAGTGTCTTGGTTTCTGAGTTTCAACGGTCTTTTATTTTAGAATATAAAATAATATTTACAAGTTTCAAAAAATCATAGAAACTTCTGGAAATATGCAATGATATTCATCCTACAAATATGAAAGATTACAATGCAAAATAATTTGTTTTTTGGGCTACCAAAGATGACAAAATCCGATAAAACCTAGAGATTTGACAATTTGCAATATAATTTGTATTGTGGCCTACCCATGTTTTTTTTCATTTTTAGGTAGCTCGGTCAGGAATACATAGTATTTGAAATGAATCCTATGCACATTATTGGCTACAACCGTATTATTTTAAAAAAACGCAAATATGATTTTCGAATATTTAAGATAACAGGAACACTGAAACTCTGGAGTCATAAATCTCTACTACATTGTCAAATATTAATTTAAAAATGCCAAGAAATTATTAAAACTCTGGGATTCGCTCCTGATTTCATCTCAAGAAAGGAAACTGGTAAGGCATATACTCTACCACTTAATACAGAACCAACATGCTGAACTCGAACTGAGAACCAATATCAGGTCCTAAACTACTAGAAACACCGACAAAGTAGGAACATCGCTAGGGCCTCTGAATCACCTCCTTTTCATGTCCAACATGCATCTACAAGAACTCGGAACATCTCTTTACCCCTCTATCCGAAGCACCATTAATTCGAGCCCAGCTAATTCTCCTACTGATGAACTTTGGAACTTGAAAACCCAAATCAGACCAGTTTTATCTCACTTTAGCTTCACGGGAAAGATATTGTTCCAATTTTATCCCAGTAGGAGCTAGAGGTAATGTCCAGAAATCCCGACTTCGGTTGTTGGTTCCTCGATGCTAGTGATGGAGCTTGCCTAACCTTGTTGCCTGTGTGTGTGGGTGAATAAATCCTTCATGCATGTTCAAATCTTGAGGGAGGTGACAGGGTTCATAATGCAGAGTTTCTCGAAATAGACTTTCGCTCCGCTTTATAAATAAAGCACCGACCATCGTACAACCAACATACAAACGTGTCACAACACCGCGCTGAAGCAGCAGCACACATCCAAAGAAAAGAAACGAAGAATAAAAAGGAGACAAATGTCAAACGACTAAGGTACGGTGACTCGTGCATATAGGTTTCTAACAGAAGACAAACGTAAGTAAACCAGCCAAACCACCACCAGCAGGCAGGTAAAGTGCTACCAACGGCCAAACTAGACACTGGTCTCGAACAAGACAGGCTCCCAGAACCTCCCCCAACATATTACAAGGTACCTCAGTCGTACTCCTACGTGATTGAACGTAAACATAAGAACGTCTGAAACTAAACTATAGCTCGACTCGGCCCTGCACGACGATCGAAGCATCACCACCGATCGTTGGGGCCGTCGCCCTAGCACGCCTGCTGGTAGTCCCGGACGTGGACGCCATCATTGGCCTTCTCGCACTCGTCGATCCACTCGCTGTAGACGTCGACGGGCTCGGTGAGGGCGTGAGCCTTGGTGGAGTACCTCTCCTTGCACACGAAGCATGCCGTGTTAAATATCGGTTTGTATAGCGTATGTACGCTAACCGTACACGTTGTGTATTTGTACTTATATGCCTGCCGTCTATATATATAACATGGTCACGTGGAGGCTAGACCCCACGGAAACCCTAAACCTAGCATAACAAACTTGGTATCAGAGCCTAGCCACCGCCGCCGCCGAGATGTCGTCCTCTTCCTCGGCGATGCAGCTCGCTCCGCTCGGTCCTGTCGTCTCCGCCTCCTCCGTCGCTGTTGCTACTGGCGGCGTGCCCATCCCCGCCCCTGCCGTTCGTCTCGACCGGAGCAACTTCATGCTCTGGCGTGCCCTCACCCTGCCCAACTTCTCCGGTGCAGGGCTTCATGGCTTCCTCGACGGCACGATGGCGGCGCCCGCGATGACCATCACCCAAGGAACGGGTGACGCGGCCATCGCGAACCCCGCGTATGCGACATGGTGGACGCAGGATCAACGCGTCCTTGGACTCCTCCTCGGATCCGTCACACCCGAGATCTCCTGTCAACTCATCGGCAAGAACACGGCCGCCGCTGTGTGGGAGGCCATCCACGCCATGTTCGGAGCTCAAAGTCGCGCCAACGTGCGGCACCTCCGGCGTCAGATCCAGGCGCTGAAGAAACTTGACTCCTCCGCCGCCGAGTACATGAACAAAGTCAGGGTCCTAGCGGACACCATGGCTGCCGCCGGCGAGCCCCTCTCCGATGATCTCGTCGTCGACTACATACTTACCGGGCTCGGTCCCGAGTTCAACCCCCTCGCTGCGACCATGATCAAGGATAACTCCGAGGTATCACTCTCGGATTTCTACTCGCATGTGCTCACCTTTGAGTCCATGATCCGTGCGCAGCAAGCGGAGGCACCCGCCGAGGACTGGTCTTCCTCGGCCAACGCCGCGTCACGGCCTGGCTTCGTCTCCAACAACGGCCAGCCGCGTCCCTACACCGGCAATCCCGCCAGCCAAGGTGGTGGCGGAGGTCGTCCGTACGCCAATCCTCCCCAGCAGCAAGGTCAGGGAAACCATGGCGGCGGACAGTACGGCGGCGCTCCGCAGAACTATGGCGGAGGTCGCAACGGCGGCAATGGCCGCAACCGTCAGCGTCCCCGCTGCCAGATGTGCGGCATCTGGGGGCATGTGGCCGGGGATTGCCGCAATCGGTATAACCCCGAGTTCAAGCCGAGCGCTCCACGCTCCGGCAACGCTGCCTCGACCTCGACCCCGACCGCCACCGCCGACAACCTCCCTCCGTGGCTCATGGACTCGGGGGCAACGGATCACCTCACCAGCCACCTCGAGCGCCTTCAGGTTCATGATCGCTACGGTGGCAAGGATCAGGTGCACGTAGCAAATGGTGCAGGTTTGTCGATTTCACACATTGGTCACTCATCCTTAGCCGGTTCATCACTTCATCTAAAAAATATTCTTCATGTCCCTAACATTAGCAAAAATCTCCTTTCCGTCTATCGTCTTGTTTCTGATAATGATGTATTCGTTGAGTTTCACCGTAAATTTTTCTGTGTCAAGGACAAAGCCACGAGGAAGGTTCTTCTTCACGGTAGAAGCCAGGGCGGACTTTACCCCATCCCCTTTCGTCGAGTGTCACCCCCACCACAGTCGTGCCATGCTCTCTCCGCCGCCAAGGTCTCCTCCACCCAATGGCATCAACGCCTCGGTCATCCAGCGAATAATGTAGTCCAAACTATTGTTAGGCAAAACAATCTCTCGTGTTCATCTTCAGATAGTCATGTTTTAGTGTGTGATGCGTGTCAGCGTGGTAAGAGTCGTCAGTTGTCGTATTCCGCATCTTCTCGTGTATCCACCATGCCACTTGAATTAATTCATTCTGATGTTTGGGGACCTGCGGTCTCCTCTTCTGGTGGTTTTAATTATTATGTGAGTTTCATCGACGACTACTCTCGTTTTTGTTGGATTTATCTTCTCAAACATAAGTCTGATGTCGAGCAGGTCTTTTATGCATTCCAGGCTCATGTTGAACGCCTTTTGAGCTCTAAGATCAAGGCAGTTCAGTATGATTGGGGTGGTGAATATCACAAACTCCATCGCTATTTTCAGCGCACGGGCATCTCTCACCGTGTGTCTTGCCCTCATACGTCCCAACAAAATGGTGTTGCGGAACGTAAGCATCGTCACCTAGTCGAAACAGGTCTTGCACTTCTCGCGCATGCCTCTCTTCCATTACGGTTTTGGGATGAGGCTTTCCTCACGGCTTGCTATCTCATAAATCGCATGCCCACCCCCGTCATTAACCAAGATACACCCATCCATCGCCTCCTTAGTATCCCTCCTAATTACACCTTCCTTCGCACTTTTGGTTGCGCTTGCTGGCCCAGTCTTCAGAAGTATGATACGCACAAACTAGCATTCCGATCTAAGATGTGTGTTTTCCTAGGATATAGTCCTATGCACAAGGGATATAAGTGTCTAGATAGGTCCACGGGGCGCATCTATATTTCTCGCGATGTTGTTTTCGACGAGTCCATTTTTTCTTTCTCCACTCCCGGTGTCACGGTTGATGTCTCCACCCTCGAGCACGCCATCTCTTATCCTGTTTCCCAACCGGCTACGGGTGCTCATGTGCGGAATTACGACTTGTCCTACTTGTCTACTGACCCGTCCAATGCAGGTTCTGAGGTTTTGCAGGATGAGTTGCCGCATCCGTCGGCCACCTCCGCGTCGGACGAGCCGGCGATCGACGTGCATGTGCATGGCGCCACTCACGAGGCGCCCTCACCCCCAAGACCGCCCTCTCCACATGCGCATGGGCCGGCAAGCTCCTCCCCGTCGCCCGCGCGTGCCTCTTCCGCTGCCCCGCCTAGTGCACCTGGGACGGATGACTCGGTGCAGTCCGCGTCGCCATCCACCAGTTCATCACTGGTCGCGACGCCCTCGACTGCACCCGCCTCGCCTCCTGGTCACACGATGACCACGCGACTCCGTGATGGCACACGTCGTGAGCGTGTTGTCACGGATGGCACCGTCCGCTACGACCCTCGGCGTCGTGCTTTCTTCGCCGCTCCCGTCTCTCATCGCGAGGCTCTTCGTGAGTCTACCTGGCGGGACGCCATATCTGACGAGTTTGCTGCTCTCCGTCAGACCAACACATGGACACTTGTGCCGCGCCCTCCTGGCGTCAATTTGGTCAGTTGCAAGTGGATTTTCAAGACAAAGCATCGCCCAGACGGCTCCGGCTCCGTTGATAAGCACAAGGCTCGGCTCGTTGCTCGTGGATTCACCCAGCAACATGGCATAGATTATGGTGACACTTTCAGCCCTGTCGTGAAGCCAGCCACCGTTCGTCTAGTCCTTTCCTTGGCTGTCTCTCGTGGATGGATACTTCGTCAAGTTGATGTAAGCAACACCTTCCTTCATGGTTTTCTCACCGAGGAGGTATATATGCAGCAACCGCCAGGTTTTGTGGATTCCCAGCATCCCACTCACTTCTGCAAGTTGCAACGTGTCCTCTATGGCCTCAAGCAGTCTCCTAGGGCCTGGTATGCTCGCCTGAGTGCTCGGTTACTTGAGCTCGGTTTCACCTCCTCCAAGGCCGACACTTCTCTGTTCATTTTCTCTCATGGAGGCGTTCAGATTTATATGCTGGTATACGTCGATGATATTGTCATTACTGGCTCCACCCCTGCTGCAGTTGATCGCCTGGTGCAGTCTCTCTCGGCTAGTTTCCCTATCAAGGATCTTGGCCCACTGGATTACTTTCTTGGTTTAGAAGCGTCTTCCAATTCCGGGGGCCTAAGTGTGACACATCGAAAGTATGCTCTTGATCTTCTTCACCGTGTCAGCATGGAGAATTTTCATCCTACATCTACTCCCCTTGATACTTCCGAGAAGCTAGCTCGTACTGGTGGCAGACCACTCGGTGTTGATGATGCTTTCCGATACCGCAGTGTGGTTGGTGGTCTCCAATATTTAACTCTCACTAGGCCGGATATTTCCTTTGTTGTCAATAAGGTGTGCCAATTTCTCTCCCAACCGACGATGATACATTGGGAAGCCGTGAAGCGCATATTGCGCTACGTCAAGGGCACCATCAGCACCGGGCTGTTGTTTCGGCGGTCCTCCGCCACCGGTATCAGTATTTTCACGGATGCAGATTGGGCAGGGTGTGTTGACGATCGACGCTCCACTGGAGGCTTTGCCATCTTTGTAGGCCCGAACTTGATTTCCTGGAGTTCGAAGAAGCAGCCTACTGTCTCGAGGTCCAGTACCGAGGCAGAGTATAAAGCATTGGCAAATGGGGCTGCTGAAGCCATGTGGGTCGAGACAGTGCTCAAGGAACTCGGCATCACACAGCAGCGCACACCGATCTTGTGGTGTGATAATCTGGGAGCTACGTACCTGACTGCAAACCCAGTGTTTCATGCTCGGACCAAGCATATTGAGATTAATTTCCATTTTGTGCGTGAGCGAGTAGCCGCTGGAGATCTTCAAGTTAGGTTCATTTCCTCCAGTGATCAGTTGGCTGATGTGTTCACAAAACCAGCCACGAGGCAGATGTTAGACCGATTTAGAACCAATCTAAATTTAGTCTCTAGAAGTTTAGATTGAGAGGGAGTGTTAAATATCGGTTTGTATAGCGTATGTATGCTAACCGTACACGTTATGTACTTGTACTTGTATGCCTGCTGTCTATATATATAACATGATCACGTGGAGGCTAGACCCCACGGAAACCATAAACCTAGCATAACAAACTTGCCGCCTCGGCGATCCAGTCCTTGCGGTCGAGTTCGCCGGCTTCTTCCGCGACGCCATCTTCGAGTTGCTTCCCCATCTGATCACGGACCTAGCTACTGATGGATGGCGAGTAATTAAGCAGTCACTTGGCAGCGGCAAGACAGACGTACGTACTGGAGTCGAGGAGATCAGATGCGATCGTATGGGGCTCTGGGTGTGCGCTTATAACCACGTGCTGTCCGGCCGTCTCCGACTCGGCTTCGGGGTGATATGGCGGTGCACTGCAGGCAGTCTGCAATGACGAACCATTAACCGCCGAGCTGGAGTCGGATTCGTCCAGGCATATATGTAGTGTACTAATCGGTCGCAAGCTGTATTTTACTCGATCTGCCGGCCAGGATGCCTCACCTGGGTGGGTTTCTACTATATCAAAAATTCATTGTGTCCGGTGTCCATGATTTTTATTCTTTGAAAGCCTTTTTGTAGTGACACTGGTTGTGATTGCTGTAGTGTTGCTCTTCTGACATCCATCTATCTGATGTGTCATGTGTGTAGGGGACTCTTGCGTTGATACTATTTGGCGCATTCCATTTGGAAGATTTTTTTTTTTAGATAAGGTTCCATTTCGGATGAACGAATCATGTAGGGCGTTGTTCCATTGAGTTGATGATTGAGTTTCAGTTACTTTGCTTTGGGTTCCAACTTCCAAGGAGCAGCAAAGAATTTATCCTGTCCTGTGTGTTGTTCTGAGTTCTGACGCCAGAGCACCTGCCACCACTTCTTATGCTCCCATTTGTCTAGATATTATCAATTGCACATTTAAACGTTCAAGGGCGTTTGGTCTAGTGGTATGATTCTCGCTTTGGGTGCGAGAGGTCGCGAGTTCGATTCTCGCAACGCCCCTTTTTTAAACTCAGCTCTTATGTTATTTTTTTCCTAAATGTTTTTACCTAAAACTAGTGAACGTGCATGCATGTCTCTCAAATAATTTTGCGTACGTGTAGTACATCTATAAATTATTGTACATGTATTTTCAAATTTCTTTTACTTTTGGTGAGTTGTTTTTGTTGTCTCCTTCTTCACCTTTGTCCAAACACCCACCGAACAAACTACTACCATCGTCCCATCCTGCTCAAATCTTACCAGTCCACGGGTCATGCGTTCACTCAAGATCTAGTCTCAGTGTTGATGGTTTCTACCAAAGCGCTCAGTGAGGATCGTTGTTTAGGAATTTGATCGTGTTCTATTGCTTCGAAATACACCCTTTTGCGGCGAAATAGACCCGTGGACTAGACATCGATCATATTAATGCCAGATCGTCCAAGAGAAGGCACAACCAGTGAGTATGTGGGACATCGATTTTGTCGCTTAGTCGCACAACAGACAGTATGCTTGATACGGTAGACAGCGTCGCGCTAGTCTTTCACTCATCCAATAGCGATCCAAACAAGCCAACCACAGAAGGAATTTCACGCTTGGTGCGCCCGAGTCTTCCAATACAGCCTCCAAGATCATGATTCCAACCTCCAGGACCATCTTATTTATTTTTGTCCAAGTAGGGATGTAAAACTTGTCAGATTGGATTGTAAACTTAACCATGCTGATGGTACTACTATGTCTTTATAACTGCCTAAAAATCTCAATTAAAAACCGCTCAAAAAACACATATTTACGCTTCTTCCTCACAACAACGTTGCAACAACGTAGCAACTGAATCATATTTTACACTATATACTCGAAATAACATCATATATGCATAGAAAAGAGAGAAGAATGTAGAATGTTTTTACATACTATCTAAAAAGAAGTATTTATAGTACTAAAATAACACTATATACTTCATACTACATGTTACATACCTCCCGGCAATGATAGATACTCCATACATGTATAAAACATACGTGGGTGTAGTTACATCCGGGAGTAGTATGAATTTGTCCATGATGTTAATGTATTCTTTTTTCGAAAACTATTTCCAACTTAGATGGGGATGGCCTCAAAGATTTTTAAGACTTTCCTAAGCAAGCACACACCAAAACACAAAAAACCAACCACTAAGATTACATCACAACAAGAGAAGAGCAAAGCTACTAGTAACTAACTTATTCATAATGCACGGCTAAGCGGCAATATTATTGCATACAGCTCTCTAGAGTTGAAGCATCATTATCTGGCGGCGGAATGAGTAGACAGTATTTGCTGCTGGTCCTGCAATGACACGATACCCTAGTTGGCATAGAACGCCGGCTTTGACGGGGCGGAGAGAGACATGGTTTCGCTTCCCAGCATCACGACCACCGATGACATTAGAGGCCGGTCAGCCGGGTTTTCCTGAACGCACAGAAGCCCGACATGGATGCATCTTAGAACGCCACTCTCCGAGAAGCTGGTGTTCATGCACCGGTCCATCATGTCCAGGACAGTTCCGGACGTCCAACGCTCCCATACCTGCGAAATTTTACAGAAGCCATGAGCCAAACTGCATCCTGACTTGCTCCTCCTTCTCTAATCTCTAGTACTAATAATGGTGAGAGGGCATTAAAATTAACATCTAGCCACACACATACTGCAGTCAAAAGATTTTGAGATTCTCCAGATTTGTGGTTGTTCTTCCTCCCCGTCACGATCTCCAGGACTAGGACGCCGAAGCTGAACGAGTCTGATTTCACAGAATAGTTCCCACGCATCACGTACTCTGGTGCCATGTAACCGCTGAAACAGAACATGATATGGTCATAGTTAGTCCTCTACTACTTATATATACTAGCACATTACTAATTGACATGAATTGTATGCGTTTCGTGTACTGTATTTACTTTGTGCCGACGACATGGTTCGTTACACCCTGGGTCTGGTCTTGCTCGAAAATTCTTGCGATTCCGAAGTCTGAGATTTTCGGGTTCATATCCATGTCAAGCAAAATGTTGCTGGCTTTGAGATCACGGTGGACAACTTTGAGCTCAGTGTTTTCATGGAGGTATTGCAGACCCAGAGCGATTCCGTCAATGATCCCGTACCTCTTTTCCCAATCTATCTGTTTACGTCTCTCAGCATCTGCTGATTAAAAAAAATAACAGAAACCGCTACAATTGATCAATTTAAACGTGCAGAGAAAATGCACATAATTGTGTTGAGCACGATTCAGTTAGTACCGAAAAGCATGTGGTCGAGGCTCCCGTTAGGAACGAACTCGTAGACGAGAAGCCTCTCCTGTTGCTCCAAGCAGACGCCAAGAAGTGTGACAATATTTTTGTGCTCAAGATTGGCAACGGAATAGAGTTCATTTTTAAGCTCTTCTACTCCTTGTGTTGAGCTCTCCGAGAGCCTTTTTACTGCTATTTCCTTGCCGTCTGGCAGAGTACCCTGAGAAAGTGCAACCAGTTCGGCAATAAAAATAACAATGTGATAGGCAAATTGGTTCCAGATATGCTTATTTAGTATACCTTATACACTGGACCAAATCCACCTTCACCAAGCTTGTTGCATTCTGCGAAATTACCAGTCGCAGCCCGCAAGGCTGAAATGCCAATCGACATCGAGTCTATACCTTCAGTGTCCTCTGCCTCACTATAATAACTGGGCTCTGTTTGAGAGTAATTAATGTTGTAAGTTGTAACAACAAACAGATAAGTTATGTCATTTAGGTCCTCTGAAATGTTTCATGTTGTAAATTTTGGTGAACATACTACTTGGCTGGTTTGCTTTCGGTTGTGGCCGCCGCCTCCTCCAGAAAAGGAAGCAAGCAGCAAGGTTAATAGCAGCTATAGTAGGCAACAGAACTATAAGAACCATCCCAGGAACACTGTATTTTTCCACTGTGAATTAAGCAAAATATGCAAGAAAACTGTCAGTTCAAATGGAATATGCATGTATTTGAAAGAGGATTATGCGTGCATTCCGCTGTTGTCTACTAAAAAGTAAAACTCACCTCCTCTACCCTCAAAAAAAGAAAAGGAAAAAAAAACTCACCTCGTCTGGTTGTCATCACTGGCGGGCTTACAACCGTGGGCACAGGCGTTGGCGCTGGTGCTCCAGCGTTCGGTAATGGCAGCCGCACCATGACAGGGCCATGAAAGAAGGAGTAGGTCTGGTACCGAAAGCTGCATGTGATCGCAAGAGCCGCGGCTCCGGTACTGTCTGCGAAGACCGGCAGTTGCAACAAGGCCAGCTGGGCGAGGCACTGCCGGCACAACGCCGGGGTCAGGTCCGGCGTGCACTGCGCCCAGCTGTAGAGCTTGGGGAACTCCATGTCGTCGAAGTCGGCCTCCCCAGAGGCGAACCGCCTGGTGGAATTGTACGCGGCATAGTCGGCCGTGGCGTTCACAAGCTTGGCCACCAGACTGTTGAATCGGCCCGTCTCCGACGTGACGTTCGTGTACGCCCAGTACTTGTACGACGTCTTGTCCAGCACGGTGTCCATGGAGGCGTTGGAGTAGTGGAGCATGCAGGAGCCGTAGTACATGGTGGCCTGCACGCTGTAGCCGCAGACGTTGGGCAGGTCGCGGAAGGCCAGGGTGAGGCAGCTGAAGCAGGACGTCGAGGTGGAGTCGCCGCGGCAGAGCGCCAGAGCCCAGACTTTGTCCGGGGCGGCGCCGGCCTCGGCGGTGGCGAAGAGGGACGGGGACGTCGAGGTGTTCCTCGGGAGGGAGAACGCCACAAGGTTGATGTTGGCTAGGTACTTGCTTGTCGCGGTGAAGGAGCTGCCGCTGCAAACTTGCCATGGGTACCCCGAAGCGCAGGCTGCGAGCGCGGCGACGGCGAAGATGGCCATGGACAGGGCACGGTGGTGTGCCATCCTGGGTGCACGAGCGAGGTTGGAAGTGGCATTAACCAAGAATACGAAATGCATGTATGCCTAACTCAAGCCGATAGGGATTCGGCGTGTGCTGTGCAGCTATCCTTCGTCGTTTCAGCGGAAATTGGAAACCCCGTGGGCTGCACCTGGTCAATAGCACTATATGAGACAAGGTGCCTAATCCTAATTTTCTATCTAATCTCTGTGCACGGAGACCGACGACTTGGAGACCAGTAGACACTCATCGAAAGCTCTTTTTCTGATCTTGACGTCTGCTCTCGAGGGTGTCACGATTACGTTACATGATGCTGTAGCTTGTTATAGATCCTTGCATTGTTATGTATATATAGACTATAGAGTTCAGGTATCACAAAAATAATAAAATTCACGATTACATTACACATGCCGTAGTTTACTATAGACCATGTCACCATACACTCCACACTGTAGTATAAGGTTCAGATATCATAAAAATATTAAAATTGGGTTTACTTGGTACCGAACTTTCAGCTTTGAGTAAGTTTTATCGATTTTCACGCTGAACTGCGTAGTAGGAGGTCATTCGATACAAGCTCTATAAGGTCACATGTACCATCAAGTCAGTGAAGAGTTAACAGCATCAATAAAGGGTGTAATCACCGTGTGTCGTGACTGGGCGAGTGACGATGATGTGTTTATGCCTAATTGCCTAGTAATCAAGCGCACATCATACCTAAGGGTAAAACCATTCAGAAATCGAAGGGTGTCAATGATGATCATGATTCGGCTAAAGATTTAATTAACTCCATGAAGCACCGGTGCTAGTCATGTTTCCGTCGGAGGTCATTTGGTCGAGAGAGAAAAGAGTGGCCGAGAGGAGGAAGAAACATGAGTTGTGCTACTTAGGTGTGAGTTATCCGAGAATGAAAACTGATTTTTTGTGGAAAACACCTTTACGTTTTCAATATGGACGGCATGACTTTCCTCCCCGAAGCGGACAAAAACTAGGCGCTTCTAAAAACTCTTTTCGTCTGATGTGGGGACAACATTATGCTACTTGATATTTTATATTCCTGATAATAACTGTGTAATTTGAGAAAACAATATTAAAAAACCGCGGATCCAACACATCAAAATCAACATGACTATTTAGGTGACCTTGCCGCCATGCATGGGCCGTGCGCACAACGGCTCCCTGTAATATACATGTGCACCATCTCATAGGAATGATTCACAATCGATGGCAAGGAAGATAAATTATTCAATCATGCAAAAGCTTCCCTATTTCTAAGTTTTGATGGATTTCAGTTCTCTAGCCCTCTCTGTTTCCATATGATGCTGACTAGTAAGTACGTACAGTAGCAATTTTTTATTCACGAAACTGAAATGATATGTCGCTGAATAACAAGCTGCAATTCGTTCTTACAAGTTCGGGCGACAATGTTAAGAGAATTGTCTGCATATATTCACCCTCTATATATAGGGTCAGCATGTTAATTGTCAACTGAACCTGATATAATATACGCTGATGGGGTTGACAGGCTTGACGCGGTGCTTGAACTGGCGACGACGTTCGTAGCGTAGAACGGCGGCCTCGACGGAGCATGGAGGGAGAAGGTGTTGCTGCCGAGCATCATGACCACCGTCGACATTATCGGCCGGTCAGCTGGGTCGCCCTGAGTGCACAGAAGCCCTACATGGATGCACCTCAGCGCGTCGCTCTCCGAGCAGCTGCTCTTGATGCAGGAGGCCATCATCTCCAGCACCGTTCCTGCCGTCCAATGCTCCCATATCTGGACGTACGATTTACAGAATCAATGAGAGAGCCAAATTGCATTAGGGGTATACGAGTATAGAAAGGACATACGGTGGTCATGAGATCCTGAGCCTGGTGGGAGTCACTGTTCTTCCTACCCGTCACGATCTCCAGAACCATGACCCCGAAGCTGAACACATCCGATTTTACAGAGTAGTTCCCGGATACGACGTACTCGGGCGCCATGTATCCGCTACAACAGCAAGACGAGGTCATAATTAAAATTTGTACTAGTACACTGCTGGTAGAACTCTAAGCCAACCAGTATACCTGCTACTCTTATATTACATGGTACTATTTTTTTTCTCAAAATGGGGAATATATATCCCGACCTCTGTATCAGAATGATGCACACAACGCCTTAATTTGTTGCAAAGTTAAAGCAAAGTGTTGCCATGTACTTACCATGTGCCTAGGACACGGCTTGTCACAGCCTGGATTTGATCTCTTCCGAAAATCTTGGCAAGGCCAAAATCCGAGATCTTGGGGTTCATGTTCATGTCTAGCAAGACATTGCTCGCTTTGAGGTCACGATGCACTACTTTGAGGTGAGAATCTTCATGGAGGTACTGCATTCCTCGAGCGATTCCGTTTATGATCTTGTGCCTCTTGTCCCAGTCCAGTTGCTCGCGTTTCTCCTTGTCTGCAGGTAGTAGAAGATATATAAAATACTACAAGATGATCGAGTGTGATGTTGCATTAATAGATTGAGGCAAAGCTGTTTTTTCTTCCATTTAAAATACTAATTAATAATTCAGTCCACATGGAATGGAAGACAACGTAGCTAGGAGGACGGAGTTGGTACCGAAAAGGATCAGGTCAAGGCTTCTATTTTGTACAAACTCGTAGATGAGCAGCCTCTCCTGTTGCTCCAAGCAGACGCCGATAAGCCTGACGAGGTTCTTGTGCTTCAGCTTCGCAACCAAGGCTAGTTCATTCTTCAACTCCTCTGTCCCTTGCAGAGAGCTCTTGGACAATCTCTTCACTGCTATTTCGTAGCCATCTGGGAGAGTGCCCTGCTCAAATTAAAAACAAAACCTAATCTCAGACTACACCAACATATTTCATTCATATTCACTTTCCAAGATAGGGTTACCTTGTACACCACGCCAAATCCGCCTTCACCAAGTATGTTGCGTTCTGCAAAATCCTCGGTTGCAGCTCGCAAAGTTGAAATGTCAATTACTATTGACTCTACGCTTTGTATGCCCTCGTCTATTTCACCTGAATCCTTCGAATCTGTTTGAACATTAATATCACATGTGACCACAGGACACAATTAAGCTGCCATCGGCCGGAGACACAAGTGACAAACGGACCTGGTTGCTCTTCTTTTGTTAGTGCTCGGTGCCTTCTCCAGGCAAAGAGCCAGGCAACAAGATTTGCGGCTGCTATTATAGGGACCAGAATTACAAGAACCTTGCGAGGAACATTGTACTTTCTTCTTTCTGTAAACATAAGATAACTGAAAAGGTCAGATGATTCATGAGCTGAAATACCGCAAGGTGACTCTCGCTTAACTGGATAGAAGACCAAAGATGCAGTGTTGTAATAGTAGTAGTACAAGTTAACTCACCCTGCCCTACCGCCGCTTCCGGACGGACTGGTGCCGCCGCTGGTGCTCCGGAGCTCGCTGACAGCTGCACCGTCACCGGGCCATCAATAAATGGCTGGGTCTCGTACCGGAAGCTGCATCTGGGACCTAGAACCCTGGCTCCGATGGCGACATGCTTGGGGAGTTGCGCCATCATCCGGGTGAGGCAGTTCCGGCACCGCGCCGGCGTCAGGTCCGGCGTGCACTGCGCCCAGCTGTACACTCTGGTGAACTCTCCGCCGTCGAGGGCGGCCTCCCCGGCCGCGTAGCGCCGCGTGGAGTTGTACGCGGCGTAGTCCGCGGTGGCGGTCAGGAGCGTTGCCACGACGCGCTCGTACTGGGCAGGCTCCGACGTGGCGTTCGCGTTGTTAGAAGTTAAGGAGCGGAGGTCCTCGTCCACGGTTCCGGAGTCGTCCTCGTCGGAGGCAACCAGCTGGACGTTTGAGTAGCGGAGCATGCATGGATCGTAGTAGATGATGGCGTCCTTCTGGTTGGGGCAGGAGCTCTCAAGGGTCGCGAACGCCGTGGTGAGGCAGCTGAGGCAGAAGGTGGCGTTGGCGTCGCCGCGGCAGAGCGCGAGGGCCGAGACCTTCTCCGGGACGGCGCCGGCCTCGGCGGTGCCGAAGAGGTCCGGCGACGCCGAGGCCTTCTCCGGGAGGGTGGCGGCGATGAGGTTGAGGTTGGCCTGGTAAGTGCTGTTGTCCGCGAATGAGGTGGAGGTTTCATAACCGCACAACGACCATGGGTATCCTGCAGCGAGGGGTGCAAGCAGTGCAAGGAGAAGAACTACACACAGACCGAGAGGGTGAGCCATTGCGCACGCTGGAACCAGCGACGGTAAGGTAAGTGGTGCTTTTGAAGACGGGTTGCCGTGCCGACCATGTCAATCGGCAGAGGAAGACTCTAACTAGGATAATCTTTGTCACTTACAAGCTTTTACCGCCTGCATGTAGTATCTCTCTATCTACCCATTACAAATAGTATACTCCCTAGCTCCGGTTCACAAAGGGCGTGTTTGGTTAGCCAGCAACGGTAACTTTGTCACTTACAAGCTTTTACCGCGTGCATGTCAATTTTTTTTTACCTACGCTAAGCCCTAAATAGATAATTTATATCGGATTTGAGTATATCGAGTTTACTTGGCTAGTGGAGTGGATGTATTACCTAGTCATTCAGAATCAAGTTCTCACGCGTAAAATTGAGTTGTGGTTCAACGGTCTGCAGTATTTCGGTGAACCAAATGTGTGATCATGCTCCATGATTATTGAGGAGGACCGTGATGATAGCTGGGAATTTCCGGGGACATTGATTGAGCTTGGATTGTCGACGTTTTAGCTGTATGTCCACGTGCATCATGAGATTCGTGATCGAACTACCGATAATCAACTTTAGAATGTATGTGGACTCACTTAGAAAACCAACATTGTCTTCTCCTCTTTATTTATTTTATCGTGTGAACTATTTTGTAAAAACTAGCATGGTGGCCCTCGCACATGCGAGGGCAACATCTGAAATTATGTAAAACATTATGTCTAATTGCACATATGCAACATCTGAGATTGTGTAAAAAATATGTTTAATTCCACATATATAATTCTACTGGATGAATATAAGTATTATAATTCGAGAGTTACCATAGAGATCAAATGTGTTAAAAATGTCTCCATAATTATCATCTTCTGTACATGTTTTATCTATGTCATTATAATTGGAGTCAAACTTCGTTTCTATAATCTTGTGCATTTGGTTTTACTTTTTTCTTCGGCCCCTAAAAATACGAAGGAATCATATTTAGTTTGTCGAAATGGTTTATTATTGTATATTTTTTATGCCTTTTTACGTGGATAGTTTTTCCTCTTATGTACACACCACTTCATTGTGAAATACACAATGTTTTAGACACAGTCAAAGACATAATTATATGGTGTGAAAAAAGGATTTTGTAAAAGGTAACCTGATTATACCGCCAGACATGGAGTTGAATGGACACCAAAAAAACTAACACACAATCTACATGCCCGCAAGATCAGTTATCCTTGTTTGCTACTGTAGGTCTACGACACTACGCGTCTACGTCATTTTGTGCATATGAATAGAGAGCACTTCGCTATGTGTGTTTATGTTCATATTGTAAAAAAAAGTACCTCTAAGATCAAATTCTTGAAAACGTACATAATTATATATATATATATATATATATATATATATGTTATGATATATATATATATATAGGACATATTCATACTACCCTCGAAGGTAACTACCCCACGTGTGTTTCACACAATGTATGGAGTATCTATCATAACATGAGGTATGTATCATGTAGTATGGAGTATATAATGCTATTTCAGTACTGTAGATACTTTTTTTAGTAGTATGTAGAAAACTTCTACATACTTCTCTTTTATATGCATATATGACGATATTTCTAGTATATAGTGTAAAATATTAGGCCATTTGCAATTTTTTCATTAAAGTTGTTTTGGGGTATCTTAGATATAGTATACGAACATACTCAAACCGATAAATTATGACAAAGTACTTCCGTAAGTTGGTATATGAGACGTGGGGTAGTTACCTTTGAGGGTAGAAACTATTTTACCTATATATATATATATATATATATATATATATATATATATTATGAAAATTCTTACAATCAATGTTTTTGTAGGTACTTATCTGCCAATGTGAATGCTCATTCTGAATTACTCCGTAGATGTTTTTGTCTTCATTACTTAAAACAGATCCACCGGATCAATAGCTACATATTTGTTTTTGTCAACTTCCCAACACATTTTTGATCACATGTAATATCTTACAATCAAACTGTAGGTAGATTAGATCTATATATACCCGCAAAAAGAAGAAGAAATAAAAGTCACTTATCGAATATATAAACTTAGTAACGGATTGGAACTTCAATGACATAGTTTCATCTGTCGGATAATACAATGGTAATAATCTGAAGAAGCTAATTTGAGTGAAACATTATACATCGAAATATTTGACACTCTTTCATAGGATAACACAATGACAATAATTGATTTAACATAAATTAACACATGGGTTGTATATGTTGTTCACGACAGTAATTTTGTTAGTTGGAATACAATAATGCAAATAGTTTTTAGTTTCCAACAATAATGCAAATAGTTATCTAGTGGCAAAGCAATGCTTCAGTTTATAATGAACTCAAAGTTAGCTTCTGCATATCATTATCATTGTGTTATATGAAACAGTGTCAAATATTTCAAAGAAAGACAAATCAAAGAACTGCTGCACCATGTTTTGTAAATATCCAAGCGAATTAGAGACTCATATGCGATAGTGACAGTGTATAGAGCAACACAATAACAACTATTTCTAAATAAATGCACTTACACTATATACTAATGACTATCTTCTATAGTCTGTATTGAAACAGTTACACTCACAACTCGAAGATATCAATGGATTTATAGCCTAGTAGTTGCGGAGACCCCAAAGTTTTTTTTCTTCTTTCTGTGAATCTGTTGGATTAAATACATGATCAATTTGAAGTGTCATTTGGTTGGATTATCGTCCGACACTGTGTCTGCCTCCAAAAATTAGGTCGCAACACAATAAAAACTATTTCTAAATAAATGCACTGACACTATATACTATTGACTATCTTCTATAGTCTGTATTGAAACAGTTACACTCACAACTCGAAGATATCAATGGATTTATAGCCTAGTAGTTGCGGAGACCCCAAAGTTTTTTTTTCTTCTTTCTATGAATCTGTTGGATTAAATACATGATCAATTTGAAGTGTCATTTGGTTGGATTATCGTCCGACACTGTGTCTGCCTCCAAAAATTAGGTCCACACCATTAATTACCATATCATCATGTACTGCGATAGGGAAAATATATCCAAGATGGTGTTCCCATGCCAGTATGCTAGAGACCAAAGAATTAAACTGCTGTATATATTATAGATATAGAGCCTCATGACATAAATAGATCAGGCCAGTGTTGTGTATTATACTAGAACGGGGTGAATTAGTAAATAAAACCTATTACTTTTAGAATGACACAATATCTAGATTAAACGATCTGACATAACGATTATAATCTTACGATATGTGGGAAGGCTGGCCGGCCGGCAAGCGAAAGTCGGATCAGCTGTTGCGTGCCTATAAGGGCCGGCCAGCAGAGTCCAGTCAGGATACGTGTCATTCTAGCATTTAGTTATTTTTAACGTGTCTAATCATTTTTTTCTTACGACATATTATGTGTACGGAAGATTTATCCAATATGACACGTGTCTAACAAAACAACATAATTACGTTACTATTCATTCTCTGTTAGATCCTAACCGTAAATTTTAGATCTAACAGTCAGGATAATTTAGATGATGTGGATTAACGTGGTGACTCGAAAAACTAACTCATTTTGCTTTTAGTATATAATAGATGAACCATATTATTTACGTTGTTTAGGATTATTTATTTGATACCTATTTAATATTTTTATGTAAATTGGCAAAGTCTGCGGCCGGTCGAAACAGGATAGAACTTGACATACTTGGTTGAGGATCAGATGGCACAAACCGAGCTCCCGAACGCTTAGCGTGGCCATTCAAATAAACTATCCTTCATAGAATCATCATACGTACTAGTCTCCATTCTCCAATAGTACCTCTCTCGTCCCTGTTCGGAATAGTGAAGCCACCAGGTATGTTGATAGGCATGGAGCATCTACCGTACGTCCAGACCAGCGTAGAGTAGTATTTTTTGAATGGAATGGAATGAAAGTTTTCTACGACAACACACACCAGTGTTGGCTTGTAGCCCCAGGTATGTCTAAATCAGTGACAGATATGAAATTGACGATAACCAAGAAGACACAGTGCACGCCTAACAAACATACAAGTATAGCTAGCAGCTGTGAGAACTTGTCGTCGAGATTAGAACACCCCGTGGCCGTGGGGTGCAACATGTCCACTAGACTCAAAATGAGGGCGACGTCTCGCCGGTAACCAGTAGCTGGGCAGCTTAATTGGCAATGCGACGTTATGGTACGGGAGGTTTATCGTTATCAAAGGTGCGACAACACACTTGTCGGGGGATACTAATACTAGTCGTCGTACTGAGGATCGATCCTTCCTCTGGAAGGGTAGGAACAGAAATATTGGATGATCACTGAACAATCATACTACGCCGCCGATCAAGACTACCATATGCTACAACAGTGTTTGTCCTTTAATTTTCCACGATCAAGCCAAGCGCATGTGACATATACTCCAGAAACAAAGACTAGAAGACACTCATCAAGTGCATGCACCTCAGACGTAGAAACAAGACTATTGAGGCACTAATGAAGTAGGAGTATTAAATTTCATAAACATGATGCTAAAACTGAGACCACGTCAAAGCTCGAGGAGGGGAAACAAGTTATATATACGTCTGCCATGTAATGAAGGGACCCATTAATTCCTAAAATGGCCAACTATGATAAAACTTATGAAGGCCATCTAATTTAGGGACTCACATGTGGGCCATCTGACTACTAATTAAAGTAATTGAGCCCAATAATGTAGGTTTGGATGTATCGATCGAAGCCCAGAAGGATGTAAAAAGTTGAAACCTATAGACTGCTGGTCGTGGACGTACATATAGTATTCGGCCAGGGTGAATCGTATGAGTGCTATATCACTGATTAATGCGAGAAATAGCTAGAAAACGCTTCAAGAGAACCGCCTAGTGCGGCGGCCCAGCATGGTTTGCTTCCTTCTCAGAATCTGTATTTTCTATTTTGTTTGTTTGTTATTTTCCAGTTTCTATTTTTATTGTAATTTTTCGTTTCATTTGCTTTATTTTTTTCCTTTTCTTATAATATTTTGGTTAATTTATTTTTTATTTTTCAGAAAACTACATGGATATCCGGTAAGATCGTCTTTTTTTTAATCCCCACGACTAATATTTCTAACTAGAAAAACATTTATTGAGCCTCGGAAAAAATCTAAAAACCTTGTAAACATTTTTAAACTATATGAAAAAAATTGAAACTCTATACTCAGATCTGAATATATTTTGTCAAACCAAATTTTTAAATATATTTTCTCAGGTCTTAAAAGGGAAAAGTAGTACCGCTAATTTGGGCCGCACCAAATGTGATCCATGCACAAAACCTATGGGCGTTAGCACCCTAACTAACCCTAAAAGCGTCCTATAAGAGCTCCTCCTTTGAACAGGGATATCGGTTAGTGTCGCTGAAAAACGAACGCATACTTACTCTCGTTGTCATGGGACGTGGCCTACCATCATTCGAGTCGACGATGAGGTCCTATTCATCGTCTCAAGTGGTTGGGGGCATCACCATCCTCCGTAAAATGGCTAAGGGCCAGCTCACTATCAGGGTGGGTGTCACCATGACAGTGAACGCTAAAGGCGTCAAATAGGATATTTCCCGTTGGCCACCGTATGGTCTTCTTCTCCCCTAGATCTGATCGACATACACCCATCTTAGACTTGACCGGTGGCGCACCTGCCTCCATCCGTCGTTGGTCGATCGCTTGTTGTATGTGCCACCATCGAATTATTATTCAACTACGAAGGTACGTACACCGCATTGATGTAAGTTTCGCTAGTATGATGGGCCTCCATTTTCTCACTTTTAGTTGTATTGTCATTAGTTAAAAAACAATGAAAGAATAGGATTTTTCAAGCCAATTCCTTCCATCTTGAATCTATAATAGTGATGCCAATTTTGAGCGATTCGTTGGTTAGCGGCCACGGTTAATATGAAAATAAATATATTTGTTTGCTTATCAAATTTAATGTTTAAGATCATTTGTATCCATAAAAATGTTATTGTTTTATTGGTAAGGTACGTTGACATGCTATTTCTTGATATCTTCTTTTTTTAACGAAAAAGACCAACCAATCTATTGATCATTAACAACCATACAAAGAATTCTAAAAGTAATAAAAAATTCAAACAGGTATGCGGACCACCTAGCGACGACTACAAACATTGAAGCGAGTCGAAGGCGCGCCGTGTCCTCACCCTTCCCTTACCCAAGCCGGATAAAGCTTGTCGTAGTAGAGCTTGTTATAATAGACAGACGGGAAATCGTCATGCTAAGATCCGAGAGACGAATGCACCGAGCAGTAATCATCGCCAATTATAAGTACCGTAGATCAAAAGAGCTGGATCGTGTCACTGGTGGGACATCTTAATCAAAGTTGTTGATGTGCCCACGATCAACCTATAGGCACACAAACGGGCTATAAATTCCACTCCAGCCTTGTGGTCGTCCCCAACTCATCTAATCTTCTTGCATGCCCTTCTTCTTCTTCACTGTGTGTAGTGTATTGTATTGCCTGATGACCGGCCTCCTACTGGTCGTCCTCGGGATATTCTTCCTCTCACATGCAGCAGGTAATAACATGTATTAGGAGTAATAAAGAAAGCAAGGCAAGTCTCGATCTGGTGTTTCAGGTGAGATGGATAATTCTAATTTGTACTCGCGCGTGGCAATGTATTATGTTTGTTGATTGGCAGAGTCGGGCGAGGTGGGCGTGTGCTATGGGACGCTGGGGGACAACCTGCCGACGCCAAGCTGTGGCGTAGAGCTGCTGATGGATAAGGGCGTCACCAAGGTGAGGGTGTACGACACCGACACAGAGATGCTGACGGCGCTGGCCAACACCGGCATCAAGGTGGCGGTGACGCTGCCCAACGAGTTGGTCGCGGCGGCGGCCGCGGATCCAGAATTCGCCCAGTGGTGGGTGCGGGCAAACGTGGAGGCCTTCTACCCGGACACGCTCATCGAGAGCGTGTGCGTCGGGAACGAGGTGTTCAAGTCCGCCAGCGAGCTCACCCCGCAGCTCGTCCCAGCAATGGAGAACATGTACGCGGCGCTGGACTGCGTGGGCTTGGCCGACGCCGTGAAGGTCACCACGCCGGTCGCCTTCGACGCCTTCACCAATACGTTCCCGCCGTCGGAGAGCGTGTTCCGGGACGACCTCGCGGAGTCGGTGATGAGGCCCATGCTCCACTTCCTGGACCGAACCGGCTCCTACCTCACGGCGAACCTCTTCCCCTACATTGCGTACAACGCTCACCCGGAGAGTATCAGCCTCGACTACCTGCTGTTCCGCACCAACGCCGGCGATGGCGTCCATGACAAAGGGAGCAACCTCACGTACTACAGCCTCTTCGACGCCCAGCTCGACGCCGTCTACTACGCCATGGACAAGTTGCTGTCGTCGTCCGGCACTACTGGGGCCGGGAGGAGGAAGCTGCTCAAGCAAGGGCAGGGCAAACAAGTAACCGGAGAGACAAATTACCAGCCGCCCCCACCGCACCCTCATAGTCATACGGCGGCCGCGGACGACGACGGTGAGAGTACTGAGGGGGCGCCGTCGTCCGCGGACGTGGAGAACTCCAAGGCGTATGTCGGCAATCTCATCAACAGAGTGGTCGACGGCGAGCGGGTCACCGGCTGCCGCGGCACACCGTACCGCCCGGACACCGACATCACCGTCTACATCTTCGCCCTCTTCAACGAGAACCGCAAGCCGGGGCCAGAGGAGGAGCGGCACTTCGGCCTCTTCTACCCCGACGAGAAGCCGGTGTACGAGGTCGACTTCCACGGCGGCAACGACGACACCAGGTGGTGCGTGGCCAGCTCCAAGGTCGGGGATAAAACCCTGCAGGACGCGCTGAACTTCGCGTGCGGCCAAGGTGCTGCAAACTGCAGCGCCATCCAGCAAGGCGGACGATGCTATGCACCTGACACCGCGGTGGCGCATGCGTCCTATGCATTCAACGACTACTACCAGCGCCACGGCAGGGCCAGCAACGCCTGTAACTTCAACGGCGCCGGTTACGTCGTCTACCAGCAACCAAGTGAGCTAGCACCGCTTAATTATCTTCTTCCTCCCTGCTTGATGTCTACCCAATGAATTATTACTGTACTGTACGTAGTTTTCTGTTTCCTGTGCCTGCTGCCTCAGATTAAATATGAATCTAACTCGTACGTGTTGACTCAATTATTTGCAGAGATAGGCGATTGCCTGCTCCCATCAACCCCAGCAACTGATGAACTCGTAGCCAAGACCAAGAAAGGATAAACTCGCCACCATCAGTTATCTTCACCTAAAAAAGAAACCACCATTTTCATTTGATGGAAAAAATAAGCAAGCAAGTCACCTCATTAAAAATCAATTGTCTTGTATTGATCCACTTCAATACATGGATCTTGGCTGCGTGCAATCGGACGTCTTGAGCATCATGTTTGCACTCTCACTCCGCTGAGTGCTAGTCATTTTTGTGGAAAGTACTGCTTTCAAGTAGGGCTTCGCCCATTTTTACCGTACCTCATATATCTGAGTCAGAAACGGGTGCGTCTTCACTCTTCAGGTTGTATTTCTCTGTCTGGCAGCAATATCCAAGCTGTCTCGAACTCACTTGGAAGCCAGCATGTGGTTGAGTACCTTAATGAACTCTGCTCTGAACTCTGTCTTCTTGCTGTGGAGAGGACCTAAACGCTCCTCGCCTTCTCTTCAACACATGCCATTTGCACCAGCGGTGGACTGTACCGGGTAAGACATTTTTTGTATGGTAACCTCCATGAAACGTGGTTTTCCCGAAACTATATGCGACCGCACCTTCCATCAAAACCGTCCATTTTGCTTTGCGATTCGTGCTATTTTTTTTTATCAAACCCCCTCACCTTTAAAGGTTTCTTGCATCAAACCCTAATCAATATTATGGATACCTACTTAACTTTTCGTCATTACCATTAATAAGTGGATATGGTAATATTTGGAGATGATTTCATTTTTTCATTTTGTATTAACATTTGTGGATATGTGTGTTTATAGAAACCTATTTTTGTATTAACAAACTAACAAAGATTTTCTGAAAATGTAATTTTTTTTTGTATTAGCATGTATTAACATAATTTTCTGGATATGTGTATATTTGTGGATAAGTGTATATTTGGATATGTGTGTTTATGCAAATATATTTTTGTATTAACAAATTAACCAAGATTTTTTTAAAAATGTAAATATATTGTTTTGTTTGCATTTTATTGGTTAAAATTATTTTCGTTTTTTGCCTTAAATTTTATTTTGGTTAAATTATCTCACCAAAGGGAATATTGGTTTAGGGTGTTGTTAGGGTCTTTATATAAGGGGATTATTTTATCCATTTATTTAAGTGGAGGGTCTTTTTGCACATATCACATGAACCGTCGGATTCGAAATAGACGTCCCAGATAGACAGTGCGGTCGCATATAGTTGCGTAGTTGCATTTCCGAACCTCCATGGCCCTGTTCTGATCTGTTAACCACCAAGAAGGAACAAAACTCTGATGTCAACTCCTATCATACATCAACGAACTGAAATTACTACTCCCTCTGTACCGTTTTAAGTGTCGTGGGGATAGAGCTAGCGTAGTGCAAATACATAGCATAGCCAACGACATTTAATCTGGTTTGGAAGGAGTATTAAAATAGTCAACATAGAAGACATGCAGAAAACATTTTCCATCACATCTTGTCAGGCTGGGTGGCAACATACTAGACGTATCGATGTCTAATTTTACGTTTTTTTAAGTGTGATCTTTGTAGCCACTCTTTGTGATCTATGATTTGTGAACTCTGAATACTTTCTCTAATAATTGCGGATGGTTATGTGCATCTTTTTGATATAGAGGCCGGGGATCCGCACCCCCCCCCCCTTTTATAAAAAAAATAAACAAATCACATCTTGACCACATTTGCAATCTCATATAGCGTGAAAAACATCAGGGAGACCATCCAACTAAGTGCATGTAAGGTCTGAACAATAGTACAATACACTCACACGGGAAAGGAATTTTTTTAAAAGAGGCAATTTTTTGCCATTTTCATTAAGAGAGAAGAAGCTTCAAGAGTTTGTAAAGTTTAAATGCCTTTACAAAGCCTAAGACCTTAACTAATAAGAGCCTACTCTCGTAGCATTACATTACACAGAAATAGAGAAGAAGTTTGAAAGCGATGACGCTCTTCCTCCACCTGAGCTTCCAAGTCCTCAGTCCTCATACCGGTAGTCGAATCACTGAAATGGAATCAACGTCAATTAATTAAACACGGCGCGTCTACTATCCACTACCCTTTTCTAAGACGAGTAGACGATCCCTGTAGTGTCCAGATAGTAGTATGTTCATCTGGACATAAGAGCCAACAACGCCGCCTCCGATCAACACACCTTTCTATACGCTCGAATTGATCTTCCTCCCCAACCCCACTTGACGAACTAAGACAAAGTTACAGTACACACTTGTTCCTCCGGTGAAGGCCGATATCTCCCAGCTGCTTTGGTCTAAGCCGATTTGGCAGCAATTAACCTTTGTATATACTAGACTAATCCGCCGATGATAACCCGAAGTGTCTAACTACTTGAGCGGAATTACAAGTTAATGTTCAGGGAACACTCTTTTGCTACTTGCATGAAACTTCTTGTCTCCAGAGAGCCCACGAATCCAAAGGCGACCTTTGACAAGAACATTGTGGGCGACTGCCGAGCTGAACCTATATTGTACTCACCAGGAAAACTACTAATTAAACTATTGCGGAAAATTCAACATCCGAGGGCGTTTGGTCTAGTGGTATGATTCTCGCTTTGGGTGCGAGAGGTCGCGAGTTCGATTCTCGCAACGCCCCTTTTTCACAATGTATTTATTTCCCTTTGGATAATGTACTGTCAACGCTGGAAAAAATACTTTTTATATGTTTTTATTTCCATTCTGGTCATGTTTTATCAACGTTGAAAATAAACTAGTAGATTTAGAGTTGAAAATAGATTACCAGTTTTTTTTAAAATTTTCCACATCTCTTTTCTACTATATAAGACGGCCTAACAACTGGTTCATCCTAGGTCTTATGTCGCGCGATGAGAGTTTAATTTGTCTGTCGCTCCTGTGCAACGTGAACGAATTAGGTAAGACTCAATTTTCATCTGTATCTATGCAAGGCAACACATGCCTTCACGGGGTTTGAGCCTTACAGGCAGGGGCGGCGCCACCAGGGGGGCGAGGTGGGGCGGCCGCCCCCCCCCCCCCCTCAACTTTTGGTACTTTTTCTACTATACATAGTCAGCACTGTGAGGAATTATGTGTGAGCCGCCATTAGAGCATAGCAGAGCAGATGGAGAATTTGTCTCGTACGTTCTGTTCCAGTTCCATGGAGACGAATGGACGAAGCGTTTAGATCTGTTTTTTTTCGATTGGGCCGAGACTTAGGCCTTTTTTCCAGCTGGGCCCCTTCTCCTTTGGTCCTTGAGAAATTATACATTACGTAAAAAGTGGCTGGAGGTGGTGCGCTACATACCCATTCGACGGATTTCCTGATTCTTAGGCCACGATTGCGGTTCACGCCTAGCTCGATCCCTAATCCCAGCTCCGCTCTCCTCGCTCTGCTTATTCTCGATCCGTCGCCGGCCAGGCCGCCTCTCTTGCCCCTCCTCGAACCTGCAGGCGGAGGCGCGACGACACAAACGTCCAACAACGACAGGGACAAGAACAACAACATATAGTCCAAGCATGTGCAGAAGAGACATCACATGTCATAATAAGTGAGCTTGGGGATGCTTGTTTCTCTCTACTTGTTGATGAGTCTCGTGATGTATGGGTGAAATAGCAAATGGGCGTGATATTGAGGTGAGTCATATGTTTTTGTTAAACTCATTTGTTGGAATCCCATAACTCACGTGACTAAATTTTGTGAGGTTTAATATTGTGAGAATTCGACTTATTTACATTGTTCCTTCCATACAATTAACGATTACATGTGTTGTCAAAAAAAAATCACCGGTGGCACACCTTTTACAGTTCGCCCCCCCTCATCTCAATTCCTGGCTCCGCCACTGCTTACAGGCCCACATTCTGGTCTTAGGCCACCACGGAATTCACCTATGGGCCAGACTTCTTCGAATCAAGCAGCAAAAAACATGCAGGATCCAACGTAAAAGTTTTTCATCAACTCGGAATCCGTTCGGGACACGAAGAACGAATAGTATAGTAGTCGATGAGGCCTGCCAGCTTGGACGACGGCGAGCTGTGGAACGACGAGGGGGAAGTACAAGTCGCGTTACCGGGAAAATATAGACTGTCTTCTTTTCCTTCTATTGGTGTATGTGTGAAGGGGTGCACATGTCTCCGTGGGAAAAAAAGATAGTACCGTAAAGACTCAGCTGTTCCATGATTTATAATTGAAATATACTACTTTATACATGCACTTTTTATGTTTAAAATTGTCACTGAGTACATTACATGGCTAATTCTTTACTGTAAAATAGGGTGAATATCTCAGTGATGCATGGAGCCATTAGGCTTGGAAAGTGACCTTGACTCTCACCTTATTTGACAAAATTCAAATGCTGCCGTGAACCCTCATTTTAGTTATCTTAAGATTCATGTTTTTGCTTGTCATGCCTATGAAACCTAGCTAAGATGTTTCTAATGGTACAAAATAAGAACGAAATTCAACATACTTCTAATGCTATAACAAAACCAAGTTGTACACAATACCCAAAATGTTTGTTAAGTTGTGAGCATTTATTCTAGAGCCCGTTGCAACGAGCTCAGCAAGCCGCCTCATTAAAACCCTGTCAATTCCTTTCGGTACCCTGGTTAGGGAAAGAGTGCGTCTAAAACACTACCGTCTTTAAGCATCAAACAAAGTTACATCGTCCGCTAGTGTGTTTACAAGATAATCAGGAGGTTCCTCATGCCAAACAACAGTCATGGAACCATCCACATTTCTAGCTATTGGCTTCTCTAGGACTATGATTGGTAAAACTATGACATAACATCGAGCATTCTTCAAAAACTACGACATAACACTACCTTGACTCAACTTCGGTTTCTTCTTTTTCCTAGCTCTTGAATAATTCATTACTAACACTGATATTGCATGGGCTGTTCTAGCTGGTAATTACTGTACCAGTTATGTTTGATAACATTAAACTAAATTTCATGTTTTGAGTTTTGCCTTCCATGTTGTTCTTTTGTCTCCGATGGCTCAACAACCAGGAACAAACAAACCTCCCCTCCCCCGATGGAAACACCCGCCGCGCCTCGCGTCCAGGCGCTCGCCGACGCCGCCGTGCCCCACCTCCCGGCGCAGTACATCCAGCCGCCCGACCTCCGGGCGGACACCTCGCACCGGACCCCGGCCCCATCCCTCTCCGTCCCCGTCGTGGACCTCTCGGCCCCAGCAACCCACGCCTTCCGCCGCGCGTGCGCCGAGTGGGGCGCCTTCCACGTCGTGGACCACGGCGTGCCTACGGGGCTGCTCGACGCGATGCGGGGCGCGGGGCTCGCCTTCTTCCGCGCGCCCATGGCCGAGAAGCTCCGGTTCGGATGCGACCCGGCCAGGGGCGCCGCCGCCGAGGGGTACGGCAGCCGCATGCTCGCCAACGACGACTCCGTGCTCGACTGGCGCGACTACTTCGACCACCACACCCTCCCCGAGTCCCGCCGCGACCCCGCCCGCTGGCCCGACTTCGTCCCCGGATACAGGTGGGTTGCCTGCCCTCACCGACAGACAAATTAATTTGTATTATTCCCCATCTTCAGCATCGATCGATATGACCCATCTTTGCTAGAACAAAGAACCTGATCTATACCACCTGCAACCTGTACAGGGACACTGTTGTGAAATATAGCAACAGCATGAAATCCCTGGCCGAAAGGTTGCTGTGCATCATCTCCCAAAGTCTCAACCTGCCACCCTCTTATCTACAACAAGCGGTGGGAGAAGCTCATCAAAACATCACCATTAGCTACTATTCCCCTTGCCCACAACCAGATCTTGCTCTCGGATTGCAATCTCATTCTGACTTTGGCGCAGTTACACTTTTAATACAAGATGATGTGGGTGGGTTGGAGGTATTCAAGGATGGGATGTGGATACCCGTGCCACCTTTGCCGAATGCAATCCTTGTAATTCTGTCTGACCAGACGGAGGTAAACTACATTCACATGCTTTATGTGTTTCTTACTTGTTTTATGCTTTTATTAAGATTCTATATTATATAGAAATATATGATTATTCTCTTAAGGAAATGACATACTCCATATGATAATAATATCATATTCTCTTCTGAATGACAACCTTCTCGTTTATGTTACAGTTGCTTTATGTATGCACATTTTGTCATCCTTTCACCAGACTAGATAGATTGACAAGTTGCAAATCTCATCCTGCCTATGGGTCCTTCATATATGTTGCTCATGTTTTGTAACCTTCTTCTTTAGATCATAACCAACGGAAGGTACAAGAGCGCTGTCCATCGAGCCATTGTTAATGCTGAGCATGCCCGCTTGTCGGTAGCGACATTCTTTGACCCACCTAAATCTCAGAAAATATGTACCGCACCTCAGCTTGTGAGCAAGGACCATCCACAAAAGTACAGGGATGTGATCTACGGTGACTACGTCTCATCATGGTACAGGAAAGGGCCAGATGGCAAGCGCAACATTGACGCCCTCCTGATCAAACAATAAACAGGGCGATTGATTGAGCGCTGCATAAATTGTAATACAGACTGGTGCTGACAAACTTGATGAATAAAAAGTAAAACAAGGTTGGTGTATAATGTGATTTCTCTCCGTACGTGTGAAACTCACTCCAGGCATTCTGATAATCAGATAAGAAAATCTAAAGCTCATCCTCCCTAAGTGAAATGCAGCTACAATCTTCACCAGTCATAGCAAGTTCAATAGGACCCCAATTTTCACCAATTTAATTACTCCAAATAGTGATCATACATTGTTTATTTTTGGAGATTTAGCACACATTTTATTTTTTGAGGAGATATAGCACACATTTTATTTTATGAGGAAATACAGCACTCACGTACTTAATAATTCACACACACACACGGTACAAGTGACCGTGTCATCAAAGAAAAGAGCTACACCGATGATTATTCGAGGAACGGGTAGTCAGTGTAGCCGATGACAGGGTCGGAGGTGTAGAATGTCATCCTGTCATAGTTGTTTAGTTCCGCGCCAACCTCAAACCTCTTGGGCAGGTCTGGGTTCGCGAGGAACAGACGCCCGAAGGACACCATGTCGGCATACCCTTCTGTGACCACCTTGTTTCCTTCTACGAAGTCGTACCCGCCATTGGCGATGAAGGACCCCTTGAACGCCTCCCTATATGGCAACAGCCGCTTCGGCACGACTCGTCGTCCCTCCACCATGGCCAGCCTGGGCTCGATCATGTGGACGTAAAGGACGTGGTGGTCGCTGAGCTTGGTGGAGATGTGGAGCGCGAGGGAGTGAGGGTCCGAGTCGTGGCACTCCATGAAGTCCATGAAGGGGGAGAGGCGGATGCCGACACGGTGGCCGCCGATCTCCTTGGCGATGGCGTCCACCACCTCGAGAGCAAAGCGGCACCGGTTCTCGAGGCTGCCACCGTACTCATCGGTGCGGTCGTTCGTGTTGTCCTTAAGGAACTGCTCGATGATGTACCCGTTGGCGCCATGGATCTCCACGCCATCGAAACCTGCCCACGCGATATATTGATGTTAGAGTAAGCAGGCTACTGACTCTGCGTCGATGCACAGTCAGCAGCAAATGTGTTACTCTATCATGCTCGAGAATACATAACCATTTGTGAAACTATTCTTCACGATGGACATGGTCTCTGAGGCCATGCTTTGACCGTGTTACTAGAAAATAGTCATAAGAATAATACATCATTATGAAGAGGTTCTTCACGATTATTTTAACGGTACACAACTTCTACTACGGAGTAGTAAGAAATTACTCATATAACTAATTAAGTAGGTCAAGAAAGAGATGTTTTGACTGAAAGCTAGTACACATGTCCATCGTGAAGAATAGTTCCTGGCGTGGCACGTACCGGCGTCGATGGCGTTCCTGGCTGCCTTCCTGAAGTCATCCACGATCACGGGAATCTCCTCCACCGTGAGCCTCCTCGGCGGCGAGAACTCCTCGAGCCTCCCATCGAAGCTCATCTGCGGGCCCACCCCCTTGTCCGTGCTGGACACCGGCGCCTTCCCGCCGGGCTGGAGCTCGTAGCTGGACACGCGGCCGCAGTGCCAGAGCTGGCAGAAGATCACGGCGCCCTTGGCGTGGACGGCGGCGACGACGGGCTTCCACGCCTCGACGTGCTCCGCCGTCCAGATCCCCGGGGTGTCACGGTACCCCTGCGCCGTGTCCGACACGCCCGTGGCCTCCGTGATGAGGAAGCCGCCGGCGGTTGCCCGCTGCGCGTAGTACACGGCGGCGTGCGGCTGCGGGACGTTGCCGTAGGAGCGCTGGCGGGTGAGTGGGGACAGCACCACTCTGCATTCCATGCATCATCACCGTCGCACGTAGTACTGTAGGTGTTAGCCACAAGGCCAGCCAAGAACTGAAGAATTTTGCTCCAGTGTCTGAGACTGAAATTGGATCGTTACCTGTGGGAGAGCTCGATCTGGCCCACCTTGTATGGCGTCAGGAGAGGGATGGGCTCCATTGTTGTAAGTACTAGCTTTTCTAACTTTGAGCTCCGATTAATGGCCTGGCCGCAGCTACTAGCTAGCTTGAGTGTGCTGCAGAGGAAGAAGATGAGAGTTATCACGAGCCACCATATCCATTTATAGATGAGTGTGATAATGTTAGGGGTTAAGGGTTAATTACTTAACTATAGCAATAATATTAGGAAGGTGATGTAGTGAGAGTGGGACTGGACGGTCATCTGGAGACTGCCTCCGGGGATCCGGCTGCTAAGCAGACTTTAGGGCTTGTTTGACTCAAAGGAATTTTATAGGATTTTTGTAACATTTTATCCGATAGGAACTTTTCCTTATTTAGTCATTTGATTCATAGGACTAGTTTCTATAGGATTTTTTCCTATAAGAATCTTTGTACTACCTCCTATAGGATTTTCAACATCCATTTCAAACTCATTTTACAATTCCTTTGGTGGAATCAGAAAATCTGGGTACAAACCAAATCCTATAAGATTGGAGTGGGCATGACATAGCAATCCTATACATTTCTTATTCTTTTGTCTTTCCTATCTTACAAATCAAACAAGCCCTTAGTATTTTACTGATCGATCATAGAAACCGTAAGGTAGAAGAAAAGGGGGATATCATACTGTAAATATAGCTAATGCGCGCGCACTGACCAGGACGCACTAACAATTAGTATCACTGTTGACAACAAACGCATCAAGCTGTGTGTTTCTTCGGTTCTATTGTTTGTTTATAGCAGCTGAGAGAGACAACCACGAAGTGTTCGCCCGTTGTCTTCATCATCTTTCTGAGGACTTTTCAATAATGATAATATATTGATATTAAACTGATGATTGCAGGCTCCATTTTCTCAGCCAGATGCTTGTTCTCTACATACTGGATACTGGGCAAGACCATTTGTGCTGACTGTTATTTGCATGCAAAGCAAAATTTCAGTCAACATTTGTCTATGCCTCTTCATTGAAGAGATACATGCAGGTTACAGGACAAATCTTTTGAATACACTCTTCTTACCTGTGTTGGTCTCAATGATAACGGCGCGCAAGGCGTGGAGTACTGGAGGTTCGGCTACTATTGCAGCTCGCGCCGCCATGGCAATGCGCAGCCACAGGTTTAAGTCTGAATTTTCTGCCAAGGGAGCTGTTTTTGCTACCCAGCAAAAAAAAAACTAGATTGAAATGAAGAGGTGTCGCGCATTGTACAGACAAAACACCATTCCAAGCAAGCTAACTCTTTAAAGTTCCATCACTGTCCAGGTCATGGCTAAACTAGCTAACCTAGTGTGGGGTTTGCCGTTTACAGGCAGGTAAACTGTAAATCGCGCATGAGTTTTTTCTGCGTCCAGCAAGTCCAGCCATCAGATGGTGGTTCAGGAAGCGTCACTGTCCTGTTCTCGTTGTGTGGCCGCATCATGCTAGCTTGCTCTTTCCTCTTGAGCTCGTGGAATGAAGCGCCACAAATCAACTGCAATGTCGACCTCCTTTTTATTGTGGAACTTGTACGTCTGTGGTAGAGCATAGCGCAGCTGTGGCAAGAGAAACAGAAGATATGGATTATCACATCAGGTGCGGAACAAAAGACATGATTTGGAACTGAAATCCCCAATGCATAATATAACATCATAAAAAATCAAAGTAATTTTCCTGATTTGAGAAAATTAAGAGATGCTAGCAAAAATCACATTCCAATGTTTCAAGTAACATTACCTCACACAGAACCTCAGCATCAATTGCATTGCAATTACGCAAGGCTGCCTTCTTGATGTACTAAAGATCACAAACACAAAAACAGAAGTGGAGAGTCAAAAAACATATTCCACATTCATCAATGTAGAAAATGGAAAACAGAAAATATCGACAATTGCTAGGTTCATGGTGCATAGAGTTGATTAGTTCCTTCCGCCAGTACAATGTTCTCTACGAAAAAGAGACTTAAAGATTTGCACACGGTTGGATAAACGACATTCGTAATCCTGGAGAAAAAGACGTACTTCTCTCGTGGAAGTCTTATGTAGAGAATAGACAGCTTGAGAAGCAACCTGTGAATATAAATAGATATTAGAAAATTACAACAGTAGTGTCATCCTTCATAAGTTGGTACAACAAACTACTGCTTTAACCACCTTCAAGCCCATAGAAAGGAATTCCATATCAGCCCCTTTTCTTTTTGTCCCAAAGGGAGGATTCATGACAACAGTATCAACAAGAAGGCCTGCACCATATTTCTTATTAAGCACACAAAAGGTCATGGAGACTTTTTCAAATGTTGAGAACAAAGATGACTAATTTCAAGAACCACATTTTGCAAGTGTTTCATTTGCTATAAGTGATTTTATTTCATCTAATTCTTTTAACCTGCACAGGCTACATGATATATTGGAGAGTGGATATAAACCCAGCCCGCTTGTAAAGCATGTCCAGCTAGGATACTAACTTGGTTGTAAAATGATTTTCTAGACACTATTTACTTATGTGTTGAACATACGAAAATGGCAGTTGACAAGAACAACATTGAAAAGAGCATCCATAATGATAAAAGACAGTGTATGATAACCAAAAAAATACCAAATCTCGCCGAACCTACACAAAATATGTTTTTTTTTTGCAAAATATGTTAACACTTAAGAAAAATATGTTAACACTTAAGAAAAATACCTTTTAAATTTAAGTTCTTTATGTCACACTGAATTAAGTCGATATCCAGCTGCAGGACCAAACATTTAATAAAAAGAAACATGTCATTCACACATGTATAATAGATCAAGAAATATCAATTACCATGTCAACTCTCTAACATACTACTTTCAGCTCAACTTCACAAATATGTACTTAACTAAGCAAGAAAAACAACATAGGAGCCAATATTGCCGAGAGCTGAAGGCAAAAAAAACTAGATGACAGCAAACATAGAGCCAATAATGTGTGGACAAAAGGCAGCAACCATAGGGATACGACAGGAAAGCATAGCACATCCATGGAGAACTAAATGCAATGGAACTGAAGTGAAAGGTTCTGAGAGTTGAGGGGTGTTGTTTCTTAACCGGTATTTGAGTTCCAGACAGGGAGGTAGACAGGTAGTGCACCTATCTCTCCAATAGATACTATATTTAGATGGCCCACACTTCCATCATACGGTGTATGATTTCTACAAGTGTACCAACAAAAGAAGATTTGCATTTGGTATATGCTAAGGTACTAAGGCATTTTTTAGTTAACTGCACTTTGCCAGTTGTAATCCTTTGATCAACTGTAGTATGCACTAAATTAGTTATGCCACATGCTACCGAGGTAATAGATCAAAGCTGATCAATCTGCTAAAGAGTTGCAAAATAGCTCATTTAAGCATGCTTAAGTTTAACCTTACACAAAGGTGTTCAACAGGAATATGCTGATTACCAATTTTGTCAAACTACATATACCTGAGAATTATAGTGACGTCTGCAGAATTTTCAGACTCGATAGGAAGGTTTATCTGCTTTAGATAAAAGCAAGTGGAGACTAAAGCAACAGCATACCTCCAGATCAGTAGCATTTTCTTGAGCAAGTTCAAGGGACTGCAGATCAATATCAATACCAGTAACATGCCTGTCATTCCGCAACCATGGTGAATAAGATTAAGAATCGCTAAAAACAGAATAACAACAAAATTCGTAAGATATGAGTTTGTTTCATGCAATGGGAATGATACTGTCACTGTGTCACATAGTTAGTTAGACAAGACTATGGAATTCTATTATGATTTATGAAACATATTTTTGACCGGTAATGTAGAAATTTCAAACCAAAATATGCGGTCAACAAGTGCGTGTGCAAACGATGGGACCAGAGTTGTAGAAATGAAAAACTGTTCCACCGTTAACGGGTATAGATCTCTGATGATACCAGTACAGAGGAAATAACTGGAGGTTAAGAGGTGTAGGTCTGTAACGATATCAGAAATAACTGTGAAAAAAGAAGTCATGAACATAATAACCACAATATTAAGAGGTTAAACATGCTCACTCAGCATCCAGCAGAGCACTCGCCACGGCCAGGGTGCCGCAGCCACACCCAAAGTCCGCTACCACTTTACCAGCTATGTCATCGAAGCTGTTCTCGGCCTGATGGATTTAGAAAATCAGCATGAGAAAGATAAATCAGAGGGAAAGAAGCACACACGAATCAATAGAATTTTAGCATCCTAGATATACATAGCCAACTGATTCCCAGAGGCCGAGAGGCATAGGCTGCAGCAGCTCTCTGAAAAATATCAAGATTTGTACTGCAAGTGGTAGCTTAGGGTGCGATGAATAGACCCTAGTCGACCGCCGGAGGGGTGTAGCTTGCTTTGTATGGGCATGGAACAAAGGATGCGCGCGCGCACTCGCGGCGTCCAAATTCCAACTCACATCACAAGAGAGACCAGGATTCAAAGCGAGAAGGAAGGTGGAAGGCATCCGAATCGTACCGTGTAGAGCATCCGGGACGCGATGTGGGGGCCCGTCGCGTACTGCTCCAGCTCCACCTGCGGCGGCGGCAAAATTCGTATAAATTCCTCGTCCCATTTCCCACCACGTTGTGGAGGCGAGTTGTACCTTGGGGTCGGAGAACTGGGTGAGGCCTCCTAGGAGGCCCTCCAGCTGCTTCAGCTTCATCTCCGCCGCCGCGGAGCACGCTGGAGATTCGATTCCCCTCTTTGCTGCCGGCGCCTCCGACGGCGAGAGGGCGGCCTTTTCCTTAGGGCCGGCGCAGGTCTCACCACACAACCAGGCCCAGGAGCCGACCCAAAAGGAGCCCAATACGAGGGAAGCCTTTGACGGCGCTTGATCTTTCTCCTTCTCGTCCCCTGCCGTGCGGCCGCCAGTGCATTCCATCCAAACCGCCCGTCGCCATCGCCGCCGGTTGCTTCCTGCTCCCTCTCCGGGGCCGGAGAGACGGGAACTTCCCGTTGGCGGCGTATGTAGAAGGTGTGTGCCGCTCGTCCTCGTCCTAGTCCCCCATCCTTTGCCGTTGCGCTTGAGCAAGAAGCATTCTCCTTGTCTTTTTTTTTTTGCGGGTAATTCTCCTTGTCAGTTAGTAGTATTCTTGGTCGCCCTGAGGCATTAGTTCCATGCTCTTTGATGTTTGCGTAAACTACCGTACAGATGCAGTAGAGAAAGAATGTACAGTTCGATTTTGTGTATTTTATTTATTTAGTTCCTAGGTACGTAGCTGTAATTTACTTTAGATCACATTGAAAACGAAACGATTAATAGCATCACACGCCATGGTCTTGGATGTTAATATCTTCATGACCAACATGCTGCGGTGGGGTGGTGTGTGCGCCACGTTTGGGAATAATGCATGCTTTGCTTAATTAACTACTTCTCTCTTACGCAGTCCATGAAGTAATCTATTTATGAAAGTAAATGTCCCATTTACAATGCCAATTAATAAAACCATAAACTCCTTTAACTGTGGTCTTTAAGTTCCATAGGTTCCTGTCTAGATATAATGTGACATGCTATGCCAATGTCTCCTCCCCCGAGAGATGCAGGTAAATAGGAGCCATCCTCCAGTCTCTCCCTCTCTCTTGATCATCCCCCTAGATAGCTAGCTTCTAAAACCTACCCATGGATCTCGGTTGCTTCCAGCCCCATGCAAGGAGCTGTGATGACATGCCGCTTGATTTCCATGTGCAGAAAAATGGCCACTATGATCTCCAGACTGTTGATGGTTCATTTGGACCTGCCGCCGGGGGTGGATCGATACTTCCGCTTACAGCCTTCTATCATGACTACTATCCACAAGGCGCAGCGAACAATGCTCTTGTCGATGATGCTTCATCCATGGTTCGTAGTTCTGGATCTTATTTGCCTCTGTTGACGCCAAAACTGGAGGTTTCACACCTCATGGGAGGTGGCATTGGATCATACAGGAGGTATGAGATGAGCCGCAGGTTTCTTCCAAGAAAGAAGGCCTCAAGTAAGGCTCTCAAAAAGGCTAATGTTGTCAAAGGGCAATGGACACTGGAAGAAGACAGGTAAATTGGATTTATTGACGCATGCTTTGTTCAATATTTTCTCCATCCAAAAGTAAAACTGTAGCCGTATTGTAAGTTCAAGTTGTCACTTGTGAGTTTCTCTCTTTACAAGGTTCCAATTACTTCATTCTTGTAAATTTTGACAGGAAATTGGTAAAGTTAGTGGAACAGTTTGGACTGAGGAAGTGGTCTCAGATAGCGCAAATGCTGCCAGGAAGAGTAGGAAAGCAATGCAGAGAAAGATGGCACAACCATTTGAGACCTAACATCAAGGTTTATCTCCATAACTTCTGTTTGACCTGAGGAGTCAAATCTCTTTTGATTTATTTATCTGAAGTAAAAGAATCCTGACAGTTACTTCTTTTACTTTGACCATATTTAATGAAATAGTAAGCTAACTTTAACACATTCTGTGAGATTTGAAAGTCAATGGGACCACATGCAATTCATTGTAGGTACATCAAATTTTGAGAGCTTTCATGTAATATCTTTTATATTAGAATGCACCTCTATCTTTTTTTTCTGGCGGATAGAATGCACTTCTATCAATGACAATGAACAGACGCTCAAACTGCAGTTTACATTATTTTTTTCCACCTTAAATTATAACTTTCTACTTCGACTGTGTGTTTACTGTTCAGCACACCAACATTCCAAAAGGGAAGAAAACAAACAAAGGGAAAATTAACAACAGTAGTGGAATAAGCAGAAACAGAGCATAATTGAAACCATGTGGTCGACCAGAGTTAGAAATTTTAAATATCCTTCGCACCAGATAACTTCAAAAACCTTGAAGTTATTAAATGGCTAAATATCATAGTGTGAAGCACATAAGTGGAAAGTCATGTTTCCAAATTGAACTTAGTTTGTAACAATCTGCTACGAAAACACTAGATATAGATTTCATATACGCCATATTATTTGTGCACTATATATGCTTGCGGAATAAACGTTTGATGCATGGTATAACAAATGCAGAAAGATACTTGGAGTGAGGAAGAAGACATGGTTCTAATACAAACACACAAGGAGGTTGGCAACAAATGGGCAGAGATAGCTAAGCGCCTCCCTGGCAGAACAGAGAACTCCATAAAAAATCATTGGAATGCAACAAAGAGAAGGCAGTTTGCACGGAGGCGGACCCGCACTAGCGCCAAGAATCCCAAAGCAGGGACCCTTTTACAGAACTACATCAAAAGCCTTGGCATTGGCTCTAGCAAGGTCATTGCTCCTCTAGATCCAAAAGAACCTCCATTCTCACCATCTTCACAAGCACCTCCAACACAAGGTCTGGCACTTGTGAATGATAATTGGCCAGAATCCAACCTATCCAACATAATTGTCACCCAAGGAATATTCAGCACAGATGACATACAAACTCACTCTTGTGAAGAAATTCTAGTTCCTACATGTGATGATTTTTCCATTGACATGTGTGATGGTCTATTTGACACAAAGGGGGAGACACAGTACCAGGGTTACAACATAGATGATGTTGACATGGACTATATCTTCAACCATATTGATCCTATTAAGATTGACCATGAGATAGATATGGAGATGACATGGGATGACGATGCACTTATAAACATTGAATCTGGATCATCGCCATTGACGACACTGTTGGATCCAGCAGAAATCATGAATGTGCATGTGAAGGAGGAGATGGATCTACTTGAGTTGGTCACACATACACAAACTTGCAACTAGTGGTGAAGAAGAAACCAGTAATATTATATACGCCATGCTATTTATAGGTACTATGACGACCTTCTGAAATGTATTATGAGGCATGCTATTTATAGATATATGACGACCTTTTTAAATTTATTATGGGAATATATATTTACAATAAGTGATTAAATAACATCATGTGCATGTCTATGACTTCAAAATGAAGTGTTTTATATGTTTCTGATTTTATAATGGCATATTAGCCATCTAATTTTAACTTGTATTTTCAATATGGAAGTGGAGTAAATCGATGATATTCTTGTTTGTGTGTTCTAATAACTTTATTACTTTCGTGGAGTGTACTGTGCTAGTTAAAAAAAGTTCTATATAGCTGCGACAAGTATTTCGGATCAGAGGAGTATAAACATATCAATTACTCCACAAAAATTCGCAGTCTCATAGCATGGAGGCCGCTGAACAGTGCCTCAAGAGGTATGGTGACTAACACGGGGCATTTGTTAGTAGAAATTTAATTCAAACTGAGATACTGTGTGCTCATTAAGCATTCGGCACACTTAGATAATTCTTATCTTTAGTTCAAAATAGCATACACCATGACATCTTGATTAGTACATAGTAAGCTAGATAGCTCCTGCTAAGGCGTCAGCTAAGCTCACTCATTTATTGTTCAGTTGATCCAGGTAGGACTGATTATACCTGCACAAGATGTAGTACCTTGTTACAAAAATTATAAGTAACCAATAGCAATGTGAAAAAGGATATGGTTTATTTCAATCAAATTAAGCCATGTACAAGTTAGATTCAAGAGAAACAAAATTATTACCCTATATGCAGGGTCGGGTCACAGACTGAAAAGTGAAAAGTCTCCTGCTCGTTAGATTCAGTAGCATGGCCACCAGACCCACTAGGTCCAACATCCTGGCAAGACATATGCAGCACATTGTCTGCACTAGTTTCCTGTATCTGGTACAACAAAGAATAAAGGTTGAAAGCATGCCTGGATAGCTCACACTTTCTTTGAATACATATCACTCCCAGCCATAAATTTAGGGTTCCCAAAAACCATGTTTTCAGAACACATTCCTACTTTTGACCACTATAAAAGAGTTGTTGCGATGCTGCATTAGTGCATCACCATTAATAAAAGCAAATATACAGATCCAAACAACAGTTGAAGTGCAAACCATTATAATTACAGTATTGTTTATGTCTCTTTAGGAGAACAAAATTACTTTTTATGACATGTTTTAGGTTGTGTGGCATTTCTTTAATAAGTCGAAAACATTAGATGATAAAAATTTGATGAAGTAACCAAATACAATATCCAACAGCTAGTACTAACTTTCCCTGTATATGTTTTTGGCTTCCAGATATTGTCTACGGAACTCCTTGGTATGTCCAAATAAGAATTACGCAAAAGAATAAATGTGTAAATGGATCATTAATTCAAGCTAAATCAATTAATGCAAGAGTATAATTAAAGGATGTTTTCTCATGAGGCAGATAGGGTTTATTGCACATATTACTATATTACCTTCTTTCTTAGGTCTTTGTTAACATCTTGCAGTTGTTGTTCCTGCACAAATCATTGGTTACTAATTCTGGGACTGTAGTTAATGAAATATGCAAACACCAAAGCAAGGAAAATTAACAAGATGCAGGTGTTAACCTTACGCTTCAGCTCAAAGAGCTGATCAAGTGACTGTTGGCTCTGTACATATGTAGAGAGAAATAAACTGTCAGGAACTCAGAAATGTTCTAATATGTTGCATGCATCTGTATTTGAAGCCTTTCATAGTGTGACGACAGACATAACCACAGTTTGTACATGAAATATATGTTCAATAAAGTTGGCAACACGTACCTTTGTCGACCTGATATTTTTGAGAGATACCTCAATTTGGTTCTCAAGTTGCTCAAGCTCCTTCATGCTAAGTGGGCCCAAGTCCTCACCAAGAAGATTTCTGTTGTGACCAATTAGGAACTCCTGGTATTAATTGACTGTATGATATACTCCCTCCTTCTCGGTTTACACTGCGCGCTTCCATTTTCATGCATTTTCAGAATAGGAGAGGTATAAGGCGTATGGGCATTTATTGCTGAGTTAATTAGGCATTTTTTAGATCAATTAGTCCCGTCCTCCACGCCCCTTCCTTTTCTTCCACCACTGCATGCGCTACGATTGCTCGGTTATTGGCCAGGGAGTAATGAGCGATTATATCTCTCCTAAATTGTGGCGTCCTGGTATAATAAGCCATGCTAGTTTTGAACCAATCAAGTATCACCTAGGTCCCGGAGATTGTTGAAGCGTGCAGTGTAAACCGAGAAGGAGGGAGTACCTAACATTTTTTAGTTGATCGCTAGAGATAGTGCATACCTCTGAGTTGTCTGCAGGAACTCAACTCTTGTCTTCATCTTTAAATACTCTTGGTAATTGTTCTAGTTTGAATAAGAAAATATTAGCTGTCCACTGATTAATCGTGTGAAATCATGAATACAATATAGAGCTACATTATTCACAACTGCATATGTGTCAGTGTTCGCAAGGGTATTATTACTTGCTAGGAGATAGTACGTAACATGGGAAATAACAGCTCATGTCATACTATAATAATATTTTTTACAGCATGCCATACCATAAGATACCGTTATATATGTTTTAAGGCTGATATATAATATGATCGACGTAGCATACACTAGCACACGTCATAATATTTTACAACACTTCAAAATTAGTGGATATGTGTAGTTTTCTAGCATTAATTATTAAAATCTGATATTTTCGGAGGTGGCCTGATGTTAAGCACCCCTTGGAGACCAAATCCACATTCAGATTAGAAGGATATCATTTGTCATCTATCATGTGAGAGCTATATGTGTGCAAATGTTCAGAAAAGTCATAAGGTTAGTGAACATTTTCTGGTACTCGGAAGCAGTAGTTGTAGACATCCTACTGCATGTTGTAATAGTTACCACTGATCCAATTTGGGAAATAAAATATGCTTGTCTCTTTACATCGCCAAGACCCTTGAGAACTGAGACTGAAGTAAAAATACTTCATTAACCAGATTGTAATCATCGATCTGACCATGTATTATATATATATATATATATATATATATATATATATATTTCCACAAACATTAAGGTTCTATAGAAAATCTTTTAAAAATCTGCAAAGTATACATATTGTTTACATAGAGGAATGCGTATAAAAAGGTAGCGTTGAGAAGGTGTTACCAATTCAGTCTCCGGAGTTGCAGCTGCTTCAGAGTTGGAGTTGCAGCTGCGGTACCGCTCTAGCGTCTTATACATGCTGCTAACACAACAACAATTTTTATTTCTATTATGTACATGGATTTTACCAAGAAAACTAAAATCTGGAAAACATCTAACCTATAATCTGTGCAGTTTAATGCACCACCTTACATTTGCGTGCTTATTACACCAGTATCAAAGTAACGACACCAATAACATACCAATCTAATGATTACTATAGCAATTGGGGTGGTTTGGCTCTCGGGTTTATAAGCCCATGAAAATTTTAAAATAAATTAAAAATCATATTTGTTCAGACAAAAAGAAATCCCCACATATGAATCAAGATGTGATCTACTTACATGTAAATTTCCTTGATGAATACTTTCATTCGTGCTATGCACACAAAGAAAGTGTGGATCCATAATCGTATGCCTTTTTGTATAGGCCACATATTAACATATTTCTTCATGAAATTTCACAACCACATAGCTATCGTCTGTATGGAATTGAGCGAAAGACTTCAGATTGTTTGGACAAACTGAAGTATTTTTTGATTTTTCTTACAATAATTACGACTTATGAATTATGATATATGTTCCTACACCAAAATTTCATAGATTTCTAGCAAGTTGTTAGACCACAAGGCAATGTTATTTGTATTCCGCACAACACGTGCTGAATTAAACAAATTAACTCTTTTTTGGGAAGTTATGATGAAGTATTCGAAGAGCTAAGCCATGTTTGAAAATAATCATTTTTTTTGTCTGAAAATCTTGACATCTGAATTGTGCATTTTGAAATGCTTGATTGCCGAAACACTTTTTGGAGGATCTTCTATTTATGAAAACGGTGTCAATAATTGGCATGATTTTCAAGATGTTGCCTAAGGCACGCTTAGGAAGTAAGGCTCTACGGCAGCACTTTAGGCCCCGTTTGGAACAAAGGAATTCCATAGGAAATTTAGAGGTTAGGAAAAAAATTAGAGGTTATGAATCTTACAGGAAAATTTCATATGGTGTTGTTTGGAACAAAAGAATAGGAAACTCAGATTTCTTTGAAATTCCTACATCTACAATTCTTGTGTTTTCCCTGCGTGACATCCAAACAACACTTTGGAAAATTTCGGTTTTGATTCATGTAGGAATTCAGGAAACATGACACTCCAATTTTTATGTTTTTTCTATTCCTACGTTTTTACTTCATGTGTACCTAACGGGGACTTAGCAATTTTCTCGTCTTAGAGCATCTCCACCAGCACCCCCAATTTGCTCCCAAAGGCCCAATGGGGTCCGTACACAAAAATCGACAACAACGACACTCAAGGTGTCCGGGCCAAGCCAATTTCTTTTCGGCACCCAAAATTGTTAATAATTTATTCCATTGTTAAAAATTTCACTAATCTTCCTTTGAATTGGGCTCGGCTTGTTGTTCTCCAAAATAGAAAAGCGGTCTGATGGAAATCAAAGAGCACTTTTTACGTTGAGAATAAGTCCTTCCCATTTGTGTGAATTCTTTAGCGGCAAATTAACAACTTGTCGGGCACTATCTATTCAATCTCTCGAGCCCCAAGAAAACTCCTAGGGAACGCTGTCATCGAGTGCTCTCCAGGTGAATATTTGCACCTTACGTGGCACCGTCAGCAACCAGATCATCTTCCACGCAAGCTGCTGATCGAGAGGCTAGGTGGCCCCCCGCACATGCCCTTTGATGGGTGCGGCCCCCTTGTCATAGACACATAATGAGCAGGCATAATTTATCGCACGGTGCAGGAGGCCGGTCCGCTCGCGTTAATTGGCAGTTTCCAACCTGACGCGACCCTTGCGGTGTGCGTGCCACACTCATGGCATTGACGCCGGCCAAGTGACGCGATGGTTCCCTCACAATTTTTAATGAAATATGATTCACCTTTAAAACCTTGGTAATTGGTTAATTCTATCTCAATGTACATAATATATAATAGATGTTTCTTATTCAGTGACCCACTACATCTAACATCACACATACATATAAATTTCTTATAGATTTTTTTTATTACTCGTTCGAGTCTTGTGCATTGACACGGCATACAATTTACACTCTATCCATTTACATTGGTACTATTAAATGAAAAAAAATACCATATTTATGGAATTATTTAGAAACCACTCTAAGCATATATACTTCACACGTACCCAAGCAAATTATTTCTAAGACGAAATGAAGATGTTCAAGGTTTCATAACTCTGACGAAAACTATGCTCAAAACGTCATATTGCTTTAAAATACTGGATTTGAGAACTCAGAAAGCTGTAACCAATTCGAAACAGGAAATTAACTTTGCAAACTGGTAGTGTTTAAAATTTGTCAGAGTCTTATATATCTACTCCGCCATCCAATATGCGTGGCATCTAGAGGCGCGCATCTCCCTCCATTCTCTGACTGCAGACTCCATGTCCGTTTTTCTTCCATACGATGATGACATGGCCGGTGACGCATGCTCAAAGCACAAAAGCCCGGCTTCCCGGAGGACAATACTACCAATTGTTAAACGGATTCAATGTTTGCTTCCTGCTGTTGCCTTTAAATTCGGCAGTGGACGATGATACTCGAGCTACAAGTACTTGAACCCTGTCTGTCAAAGGTCTACGGCATCGATCAGTGGACTGGATTCACATGCGAAGAACAACACAGCTTGCATGGGATAACCCCTGACGAGCACAGCGATACATATCATTTCCTCCATTACTTTTCTCTCTGCTGTGGCCGCGTGCACGTACGGCGCCTGCCGAGCAAGACGTAGAGAGAGAAAGAGCTTGGAGAGAGGGAGAGGCCTCAATGGAACAGTAGAATTGGGATCTGAAGCTAGTTCCCAATGGAACAGTAGAATCTAGTGGAGGAACACCCGCCATGGATAAAAACTTGGAGAGACGGAGAGATCTCCCAAGAACTCCTCAATGGAACAGTAGTTAAGTTTTTGCCTCAAGAAAACTTATAAATTACTTGCTCGTTTTCCTGAGAAGAGAGACAAATGTTTTGCGTTTGTGCGGATCTTTTCCATGGATGATGTTTGTGCAGATCTGAAGAGGCATAGCTCACGAAAAAACTCTTACATGCCTAGCTGCTTGGAAATTAGTTAGCACACTAGCAGAGAGTTCATATTTCTTTGATCTATCTACGTGTTGTGCTGTAAACAACACAGAGAGAAGAAATAGGACTAGATATAACATTATCAGCTGCGTCATCGTCATGAAAGAATTTTTTTCAGCAACTGCCACATCTATTATAAGTTTCTTAATAGCGACTGGATCGAGCTAGCTCACATAAACACCAAAAGAGGAAAGGCAAGGCGCCCGGCTGAAGGATATGATGGAAAGATCCAACAAATATTTCCCCAAAGCAGCAAAAACAAAGGAAGCGGGGCTAACATGTAGATAGTAGCTAGCCTGCAGAAGCATGCGATTTTAAGACCACATGTAAGTCCAAGAAATCAATCTTCCAGAAAGGAAAAGATCCCCCAAATAGAAAAGAAAAGGTTTCAGACATGAAGACCTCAGCATAAATTAGTGACAGAAAAATCTTGCAGTAATTAACGGGGACTTGACTCTCGATCTAAGGCAAATGTGTTGAGTGAAATAACCTATATATCTAGCCGGCAGGAAGCTAATCTACAGGCCGGGCCGGCGGAGGTACTGATGGATAGAGACGTTCATACCATGAGGAGGTGGAGAACTCGAAGACGCGGCCTCGCGTGGAGAAGATGATGAGGGCGACCTCGGCGTCGCAGAGCACCGACAGCTCGTACGCCTTCTTCAGCAGCCCGTTCCGGCGCTTGGCGAACGTCACCTGCCGGCTGATCTTGTTGTCGATCCGCTTCAGCTCCACCTTACCACGACCCATCGATCGATCCTTCTTTCCTCCCCTGACCTAGCTAGCGCGCTCTCTCTCTCTCTTTTCTCCTCTTCTCTTCTCCCTACTCAGATGGCACTAGCCGGACGAGGAGGAGTATTTCTATACCTTCTCCTCCTTTATGTTATGCACTATGCTATGCTATGCTAGGATGGATCGATGGATGTGTGTATAGATAGTAATAGTACCCCGCCTACTACACATTCACGTACAGTACGTACGTCTTCCTGTCTTGAGGTTGCTCCTTTCACTTTCCCTTCTCTCTCTCTCTCGTCTCATTGACGTTGCTTTTCTCCACTCCATTTTTAAACTAGTACAGCTCCATTTTAAAACTTGTACAGTTAAACCAAGGGGGATAGTGCTGTTGCCGAGTGTACACGAGCGTGATCGGTCCTAGTCATGATCTGTCCTGCCCGGTAGGACCCCGGGTGGATCTAGGATCCTAGTGTTGTTGGGGGAGCCATAATTTACACTAAAAACTTTAATACTAGTATGGTTCATAATTGTTTAAATCACACTACAACTGTCAATAACATGCCAGTTGTAGAAGTTGATTTAAAATTTTTGAGTGTGTTTCATGGCATAGTGGCAGAGGTAGGATTTTGATATTGGGTATGCGGAGTTCAATTTTGTTGGCACGGAAGCGTATAATTTTCCTTTTTTCTAGAAGAAAAAAAAAATAAAATAGACTGTCATACATTGCGTATATGCATATAAGGACATTATTCTGAACTATATTTTGCATAATTTATTGGGTATGCATTGCATACCATTGAATTAGTCTAGCTCCGCCACTCCCAGGACCCCCCGTGGAACCCCCAGATATATATGCCCATGATGGTATGTACTGGTTGGTACCGTTCGTGCCAAATTCGTTGGCCATAGCTGAATAATAAGGGCATGTGCAATGCTCCAACACAGACATTTGGCTCCTCAGTTCACTCGTAGATTTGTTTGCCATGTGGAGGTAGGTATAGCTCTACGGTTTTGAAAAGGGGTGGAATGGAGTGAAATCGTTCCTTGAGAAGGGATGTTCTAGTTATATGCGAAACACACTCGTCCGGCCAAATCAGTAGAACCGAGTTGAACGACACACTAACTACACTAATAACTACAACACTCATTAAATCTATGCACCACCATATCATTCCGCTTCATCTTGTCTCTAACCAAACATAGGAATAGAATGTCACGATGATATTCCATTCTAGTGGAATGAAACCATTCCATTCCACTTGATTCCCAAAACCAAACACCCCAAAAGATCCCCCAGCTTCTTTGAGGAATTAGGGGGAAAAGAGGATAATTGAAGGAGCAAACGAAGAGGAGAGTGATCCTTGGTTGGGCTGCTCTTGCCTCCTCTGTTGGACAAGTAGTCAATCTAGGTGGTGGTTTACTTTCAAGTCAATTTATATGTACAAGGCCATGAGGCGGTAGATGGTGTCACTTTCCTTGCTCATACCCCCCCTAGAGTATCTTTAGTAGCGCTCCCGAAAGCAACCCCGAGCTCGAGGATAACGCCAAATAGCACACATTTTGGGAGACTGTAGTGATAGTCCTCAACTCTTCTCCGACGACTGTGATTTCGATCCATATAGTTTAAATTTAGTTTGTATCAAATTAAGTTTGGCATTCCTTCAATGTGTGTGATGTTTAGTGGCATGCATTGGGTTGGAGACTGCAGGATTGACAATGTTTTTGAGTGAGCGGAGGCGATTTTTGAATCCATGCAATGCAAATGCATGCTCCTGTGGGTGTGGGTGTGCACTGTAGCAGGGTCTGTCTGGACTGAACGGACAAACGCGGGGCGCGAGGTGAGCGGCGAAGCGACGCAAAGGGGCCCGGTACTGTTTGCAAGCGGCCACGTGTCGACCGGTGTTTGGGCAGGACGGCCATCATTCCACCCCCACCCCCTGGCCTGACGCATACGCGTGGTGCAGCATGCATGGTAGTTTTTTTCTTTTTTTCTGTTCGGTAAATGCACGAGGAACAGTACCATGCAATTGCATGCGACTTTTGGACGTCCAAAGGTATTCGAACTGGTGTAACTTTTTTGTGGTGTTAGTATTTACCATCGGCGGCCTCTAAACGATCCTTCATAGACTCACTGAGAGTTTTGAACGTCAAAAAACGCTTCAGCGGCATCCTAAAACTCTCCGTCCTAACATATGCTTGACATCCTAGACCTCTCGGGATGCCGGACATGACTTCGAGAGGTGTGTCATCGGCAGGTACAGAAAAGATGTGTCGTGTTGACCAGCGTTGTCCACTTGTTGACGTCGATACGGCTCTCAGGCGGTGCCCTGCACACGCGTCATCCGCTTCAATGCGTTTCAGGCGAACCGACGCCCGCCGTTAATGCACACCACCCAACCCCGCTAGTCTGGTCGCCTTTAAACCGAGGCGTCTCTCCACACCAAGCCGTCTCACTATCCCAACTCCTCTCGCCCCGGTGGAGAACCACCGCCCATCATGGTGGGTAGCTGCGAGACATCGGAGGAGTGTGAGCTTATGCGTCACCGTGACTTCTTCTCGGCGGTCGCAGCGAGGAGGCGCAAATGGCCAAAACCTGGCACCGCGAGATGTGGCGCGAGGAGGCAGCTAACGCCCCACCACAAGTGATGACGGTGGAGGACCCGTTTCTTTCCAGCCGCCATCACATCCCGGTGGAGGACGACGTCACCCTACCAGAGGGGTGGGTGCCGAACGCTGCCAACGTGTCGGTGGCGCCGAGTCTCAACAGGTAGGCCCAAGTCGAGTACATCAGGTGGGTGTGGAGGGAGATGTCGGGGGAGGAGTGCCTCGATCCCGAGTACTCCGTCTCGATGTTGTACTAGGACGTCTTAGTGGATGCAGAGTATGAGACACGAAGAGGCAACTGTCTTCCTCCCCAGGTGGGATGTGGGCATGTCAGAGCGGTTCGCTTCGGACAACGAGCTTGCCTGCTTCAACGACGAGGAGGAGGACCTTCTCTGTCCACCTGCGCAAGCGCCGGCTCAACAACGTCACTGTCACCGTGCGACGGGGGACAGTGAAGCTTTACGTGTCAATCGTGGCATCCATCGGCGGTAGATTAAACCCCACCATGCGCCGCGCCAGCTTTGAAGTCAGAAATCTTAGCATGCTATATGCAAACTTCTCAAAGGCGTGGAGCCGTAATAGCAAATGACACTTCCGTCGCCGGATCATTAAGGCATTCAAATTTCTTGATGATCCGACGGCTAAACGCTTAAACCTTTTAAGTAATAAAGCGCCCTTTATCGAAAAATTCAAGTTTCTTGATGATCCGACGACAGTAGAGTCTTTGTACAATCCCGGCGCCGGTAGTGGGGACTTGCTCAACACTTGATTTCTTCGAATCAAAGAAGCCCTGAATTTCACAGCAAAGTCTGCGACATTTCTCCTGCGTCCAAAAGAATTGAACGGTTACATGCGAAATGCTCACAAATCCCTGCGCTCAGAGGAGATCCATACCCCAGGCCCCAGGGCAATTATTGACACCAACTTACGACACCCGTCGAAAATCACCATCGTACAAACTGGGAACCAGCCGGCCGTTTGCAGCAACCTGGACTGTGGCCTCATCCGACGACTGTGCTAAACGTCCCAGCTCTGCCCTGCGTTAGCGCAACTGTGCTAAACGTCCCAGCTCTGCCCTGCGTTAGCGCAACTGTGCAAGACAAACCGGTCCACCCACACAAGATGCCTGTAGTGTCCTAGACAGACACCATCAATGGTGTACCGAACAATGCTCGATCAAAGAGTCACCCTCACACGTCCTTTTTCCTTTGCTTTGCATCTCAGGAGCTAGCCTCCTTTTCGATCTGGGAGGTCCCCATGGAGACGGAGCCCTCACTTCATCATCAATGGATGCTGCTGCTTTGCACAGTTACTCCAATGGCCTGGCCCCCCAGTTCATGGCACCGTCATGTGCTGCCTACTACATGTACCTGTAGCTGGAAGCTTGGCCAGATATGACAGCAGTTTACAGGGACAGCAGTTTACTCTAATCCCATTGCAAAACAGTTGCTCTGATAGCCCCCGCTTCAGGCATGGATTGATAGGGTTTTTTCACAACATGGCCGTTATGGAACCATTGCATTTACATTTACATACAAGGTCATACTAGGTAGCTACTTGTCATTTGTTAATAATGTACTGGTCGATATATAATAGCTCTTCTACCCGCCAGGTGCAAGATCCTGGTGGGGAGTAGGCGCTGTGCAAGGTTGAACTGATTATTGCAGTGCTGTGTTCTGCTGCTGGTGCCATTCCTGAATGGCGGAGCGAAGGGCCAGATTTGGGATGAGCTCGTCGTGCTCAAGCGGCAAGTTCGTCATTGGAGATGTGTCGCTGCCGGTATTGAGCCAGCTCCGGATCAAGTCACCTTCGTAAGTGAAACCATCCGCTGCAATGTGAGGATCATTCATGACATCCTGAAATGTCAGCATTCTGACAGTTAGCCAAGAAATGGAAGGACCTTTTCACATAAACTGAGAATTTTCTACAGAAAAACGATAACCAGCAATGGAGCATTCAGTTTTACAGTCCAACTTATCCAGTATTTTCATATATTCATGTGATCCATAATAGGTCTCCTTTCTACTCACCTGGGATATAGGACAGATGAAGTATGATGGTATGCTGCTTTCATCCAGCGCTGATCTCGACGATGAAGGTGAAGATGACGTCGCATCATCCCTCATGGACTCAAGTGCTCTCCACAGCTCGCCTGAAAGATCAGGACGACACCTCCTGCTTGGTTCAGTGCATCCGAGAGCCAGGTGTGCTAATTGCTGGACGTGCACATCAGGCCACTCTCCAGCTGAAGTATCAACTACAGAGTTCAAGTTACCATGCATCATGGCATCTTCCACAATCCTTTTTACACCAACAGGAGGCTTTCCAGTTAAAAGGCGCAAGACTATGATCCCAAAAGAATAAACATCGGAGCGAGGTGTCATCTCCCCGGTGGCAAGGAATTCAGGGTCCATGTACGCGGGGGTTCCCAAAGGATGCATGGTTCGGTACAGGATGGTGTTGTCGCTACTCGACTGGATTAGCAGGCGAGAAATGCCAAAGTCACTAAGCTTACTGACTAAATTAGCATCAAGGAGAATATTGGAAGGCTTGAGATCCGCATGAACAACTGGGTGAGGTTTATTCTCATGCAGAAAGATCAGAGCTGAACATATCTCGGCGATTATTCGGACGCGGATCTGCCAAGTCAGAGTTGCTCTCTTATCATCACATACAAGAAAATCTTCAAGGCTACCATTTGGTAAGAACTCATAGACAAGTGTAGACAACTCTGAGCAAGCTCCTAGCAGAGTTACCAGGTTGGGGTGCCTCACTCTACTAAGGATGGTAACCTGCAACAAAAATCCGAAAGAAGCTATTAATAGTTAAGCGAGAATGTCTTTCTGAGAACACTAATTCATTCAAGTTGCAGTTCCGAACTGGAAAGGAGCCAAAGATCAACTTCATTATCCAGTAATAGAGACAAACTTCAGAGTGAGTTGAGTGAAACTACCTCTTGTTCGAACTGTGATTGTCCTTGCAAACCGTCAGGTCTCAGCACCTTTATTGCAACTGTCATGTTCCGGAGGACACCTTGGTACACACAGCCAAACCCACCTTCCCCAATCTTCCGTGAACTACTGAAATTTTGTGTTGCACACTCCAGTTCAGATGGTGAAAACTCACAGTGCAACGCTGTAACCAAAACTGAAAGAATCTGCCCTCTTCTCTGACGTAATTCTTCAACTTCTCTGACTGAACGATTCCGTTCATGTAGCAACTGATCATGCTCTGATAGAAGCCAATCGTACTGTTGTTTCGATTCTGATAGTTCATCATGAAGATGTTCATTATGCTCATTGGCTTTCCGAAGTTCCTCAGTGACCTCAGTTTGCCATACTTTAAGTTGCTGCAACTCTTCTTGTATTTTGGAAAGAAATTCCTCAGTTTCTTTCCTCTGTTGGACCTGGTTTAAATACAAGTCCTCTGATGTCCTGGCCTGCAAAAATCAAAGTATCAAAGACATTTTATTCATTCTGTGATAGACGACTTGACTAATATGCCTTCAGTTAACATCAATAGCTTGTTAACTTTGTAAAATGAAAAGATGTGTCTGGAGATTGTGCTTACACCTGATAGGGCTAATATATATGAGACCTTCAGTCTAGAGAAGATAACGTTTTGCAATAAGAAATGATTAACACGATAATATGAATTTACCATTCGTTCAGATTCAATCCGCCTCAAGCGCTCGTCAGAGGCTTCCTTCTTAAATACTGCAGCTTCTTCCATGTTTTTTTTAAGTTTGTTACGCAAATCATTGTCTGAACGAAGATCTCCCTGTAAGGATCGATAAAAGCAAATAATTAACCATTTAGGGTATCAAAACTTAACTAGATTTTATTAAATGGTACAGTTTAACTATCAACTAGCATGTTTTCATTGAGCTGCTTCATGTACACCATACAGCTTGTTTAATATACTAATTAAGTACTATTTCTTAGATTTAATCATATTTAGGCCCCTTGTTGGTGAATGTACAGTTCTTTGTTCTGCTGCCCTCTGCTGCACAAGGGTTACACACTGAACCACACATACAAGACATGTATTTGCAAGAGTTCCAAAGAAGCAAGTAATGATGGAAAATGTTATTTACAGTAAAAAGAAATAAACAAGACCAACCAGAATCTCTTTCAAATCTTCGGGCCCAAAATCACCGCCATTAGACCTCGTAATGCATGCCGCGCATCTAGACCAACATATAAATTGTCAGTTCATATCGTAATGTCAAGAAAGCTAACAAGAGGCTGGAAAGCTACCTCCTTAAGCCATCAATTACAACAAGACTGTTTGGATCACACTTCAAACTCTCTATGTAAGTTTCCAGAGCACTCTCATAGTTTTCCATTAAGAATTGGGCACTTGCTTTACGCAAATAGCCCTTCAGAAATGTAGGATCCAGTTCGATACATTTTTCTGCATCTTCAAGACCTTCAGACAGATTTTGTAGATAGATATGCGATTGAGCTCTGTTGCTAAAGACCTGGATAATCAGTCATAAGAATATCATCAAAGAAAAACATTTACAAGATAAAAGAAGGGGCCCCACGGAGCATGATCCACGAATGTTTAAGATATAAACCATAGATGGACCTAACGTCGAAAACACATGCTACAAATTCTTAAAGATGCTGGAAGTGATTGAATACATAGACCTGGGATGCATCTAACATGTCAAAAAATTCAATTATAAATTCAACTCAATATTCATGAAATGAAAATAATAAATTCAGCTGTGGTAGTGTTAACGGGCTCAATTCATATCCCAGTTTAAATTAACAACTATTCCTAACATGATTTCGTTTTTGTTTCTCGAGCTGTAGGCTGAATCTAAGATGAATGTTGTGTCAGTGTATACAATTATTTCAGTGCTATTGAAAACATTTTCCATGGATTTTTAGCATTCAGTGCACTTGTTGCACAAGAACCACAGGTTCACGTGATACGTCCTTGTCATAGATGATATGTATGGTAAGAAATATGTATTAATCAGAGACTCTTCTTGTTTCAATAAAGCTATAAATTCAAATTCAAATGACACAAAGTTGCTACCATATGCTATAAGAAGAATAATCACTGTAAACCAAATCCTTACTCTGGGATCATTTGGATTCATTTTAATAGCTTCAGTATAGTGATCTGCTGCTTCCTGATATTTCTTCTTCTGAAAGGAATCATTGCCTGCAACATGTGCGCACACTCCAAAGCATTAGTTCTACATGATGAGAGCGCAAATTAATAATGAGGATCGGGATATATCATGCTTGAAGAAAGAACATAGATTGCTAGGAACCCAGTCCACCTGTTTAATTATTTGCATACCATAGAGTGTTTGGTTTGAGGGTTATGTCCATCATCGGATGAGCACGTGAATTTGGAGCGATGAGACCGTTCCACATTTTGTGTGCTCATGAGCGGTGAGGTGATTAAGAACAAACCCGTTGTGTTCCTCAATCGAAGAAATTGGTTAAATCCACATTTAGGATCAAAGTATTCAATCGCCATGCAGTTCTTTACAACCAAAACCAAGTGCTTGAGTTCATTGATTTTTGTCGGAACATTTTGGCAGAAGTTCTAAGCCTTAGCCTTATACTCAGATGAAGTAGAAAGCATGAATTTACTACTTTCTATCTGTCCTTGCATATCAAGTTAAATTTCTGGAAACCATGAGAATGTTTAACACTTGTACACTTCATGGCCAGTCTTTTGGATAATTTTTTTGATGTACTATTAAGGATGGCAGATCCAACGTGAATGGGAACAAGTATCAACTAAGCAAGACCAGCTAAGCTAACAACCGGTAGGCGGTAGGTAACATCAATCAGTTTTACAGTTATACAGTACTACATTGTCATAATCAAACTGCGCTGTAATCAGAAAATCAGGAAAAAAATCCAAACCTTTGTGGCGGTGGTGGTCGGCGGCTTCCTGATCTAGCCGCTCCTGCTCCTCGACCTCCTTCCTGTCGCTCTCTGCCTCGTCCAGCTTGGCGCGCGTCTCCTCGCTGTAGTGCTCGGCCAGCGAGTGCTGCAGCGCCCGGATCGCCGGCGCGTAGTCCCCGGCGCAGGTCGCGAGCTTGAGCAGCGCCGACGCCTTGCGCGAGAGCGCGCGCGCGACCAGCCGGTTGTCGGCGCGGAGCTCCCTGCCCCTGTCCACCGCCTCGTCGCAGTCCCGCACGCACTCCTTGTACTGAAATGGAAAAGCCCAGAGCGCATGGAGCGGCAATCGGGAGATGAGGACCGGGGAAGAAAGGCGAGGGTTTGGGGGGGATCGGGGAGAGAACTGAGAACCTTGGACATGAGGAGGTAGGCGGCGGCGCGGTTGGTGAGGAAGGAGATGTCGCGGGGGTCGAGGGCGGCGCCGCGGGTGTAGTGGAGCACGGCCGTCTCGAGGAAGTGCTTGTGGTAGGCGTTGTTGCCGGCCTCCTTCTCCCGCTGCGCCTCCGCCGCCCGTTCGTCCTCCGCCTCCATCGCCCCTCTCCCTTGAAGTGCTACCGGGCGGCGCTACTCGGGAACTGCAAATGCATTTGGTCGCCGGCGGTTGTGGCCTTGTGGGAGGGGAGGAGACTCTTGCGCATCGGCGGCGGAGCAGAATCTCTGACTTGTCGTCGGGTTCCGTCTTTCCAGCTGACTGGACGCCACGTCGGATAGCCAACAACCACGTCAGCGGTCAAATTTGCCGTTTGCCTGTTGTACATTCTCTACTCAGTTGATTTTTTGTGCTCGAAGTCTTCTTCGAATCTCACATTCAGAAGACAAAACAATCATAGTATTAAATCATGGATCATAATTACAAATCGGATGTAAATTATTATTGTATTTAGCCATACATCCAACAGACCTGACGTACATGTTCGACAAAAAGTAGACATGACACAAAGTGACTTCTGGCCAATAACCCATAGCAAAGACGTGGACGCTCATATTGATTCGCATTGCTATCGGATGATACTCAATGAACCTGTTGCTTCCCGTACGTATTTCCCATTAATTGCCCCATGATACTAAAAACTAATACCCGAGGCAAGATGTTCAAATATCTTGTGAACCATCTTGATCGTGATATCTTGTTATCCTCGTTACAAATTGTTTCATTTTCTAGTTCTTATATTCTGATTTCCTTATGGTAGATATCATGCCTTGTATGCATAGGCGATAATGGATACCTTCATACCCAGTGAAGCCAAGTTATATCTCTCTATCGTTAGAGGAGCAATTCCAGTTTTGGATCATTAAAACCAATATTCAAACCAATACACATTCTCTGACTTACCTAGGAGGAGCTGTTGCTATAATCACCAGTTACGATGTGACGACATAACCAAAGTAACCTTTCAAACAAGCATGTTCCTAATACCACCATGCTTTAAGTACATGTAAGTACGTTAACCCCTTTATGATATTACCAACACCGCGGTGACCTCGTAGCCAGTGGCGGAGCTGGTATACAACCATTGGGTTCACATGAACCCAATGAAATCCATCAAACCTTCACTAAATTAGAGTGTCATATTGCTAATTATTGGAATACTACACTATCACAACAAGAGATGACCCCAATGGTTTTCTGCACCAGCTTCGCCACTGCTTGTAGCATATACATCATGTCGGGTTAGATCTATCCAACCACATTGTTTTGCCGATAATTAATGTGCTCTAACTGTTAGTCTAAGAGGCAAGATTATGGTACATGTTTATGGGTTGTTCTCTGAAGATAAATTCAGAGTAACAGTTATAGCATAAAACGATAAAAGATTGCTATGAAACATATAGCAATAACATTTTATATTACATCTTGCCCATATCTCTTTCGGTCACTAGACCAACGTGACAGAGTTATCATAACGGCGTGGAAAATACTATATGCTAATTACTAATATATGTATATGTGAAATCACTAGTTCAACCTTACGTGTATTTTTGTACTGACAAATACAGTACAAACAATACGGACATTGACAAACACGTACGTACAAACACCTTATGAACGCACACACACTGTTCCTACGAGCATTTTTGAGAGACTGGTCCGACAGATTTTGAGCTTAACGAAATCACCATGAGCCTCAGTATTGATAATAATTACTAGTAATATATATGATGGAAAGTTTTTTAAATGTTTGGAAAGTTTTATTTTGACCCTATTTATTTATTCAAGGTGCAATGCACTCTGCCATGTCAAACTTAACTGATTGACATGCTAGACTCCAGGAACGGGCACCCGGACGACAGGGCGCAGTAGGAGGTCGGCCTTCCGCCGCGCTGTGATGCTGAAAACCTCGGCCATGTCGAACGCGTCCGGACCTGCAGCCTCCCAGTCGAAGTGGAATAGCAGGCTCGCGAGCGGGAGCACGGCGTTGGCGAGGCCAAACGCAATCCCAGGGCAGATCCTCCGGCCGGCGCCAAACGGCAGGAAGGAGAAATCAGTGCCGTTGAAGTCGGCCACCTCGTCGTCGGCGCCGTCGTCCTCGAACCGCTCCGGCCGGAACTCCTCCGGGGCGTTGCGCCAGTACCGCTCATCACGTCCCAGCGCCCAGACGTTGATGAGTACCTGCGTTCCCTGGGGCACGTCGTAGCCGAGCACACGGCATGGCTTTCGGCACTCCCGCGGGATGAGCAGCGGCGAGGGCATGTGTAGTCGCAACGTCTCTCTGATGACCAGGTGCGTGTAGGGGAGCTCGCCGAGGGCATGCTCCGCTACGGAGCCGCATGCCTCGAAGGCTCGCCGGACCTCGGCCGTGGCCTTCTGCATCACCTTTGGGTTCTTCATCAGCTCTGCGATCGCCCACTCCAGAGTCGTCGAGGTCGTCTCGTTGCCGGCGCCGAATATGTCCTACATGATGCACCGGCCAGACATTGATTGTGAAGTGAGAATTGTGATTCTGGGGTTTTTGACGGCGAATAGCCCACTCCCGACTTACCAAGAGGACGTTTTTGACGGCGACCATGTCAAGTCTGTCCTCCTTCTGCATGCTTAGCAGCACGTCGAGCAAGTTATGCTCGTTATTCTCGGGTCCGCCACCTTCCATCGTCGTCCTCTCGTGCCGCTCGCGAATGATGGCGTCGAAGATGCCGTTCCCGGCATCTCGGCACTCCTTGGCCTGGCGCACGGCCCCGCTGAGATAGCCGGCAAGCCGGGACGACGGCCACAGGTCCGGCAGGTTGAACCCCGCCGCGAGCTTCGTGGAGCGATCGAGCACGCGGAGGAACACGTCGCGCTCCTTGAAGCTGCGGTCACCAATGACGGCGCGGACCGTCATGTTGGTGACGAGCGCCGAGAGGCGCGCGTGCAGCTCCACGGGGCGCGAGGCCGCCGCGGCCTGGGCGACATCTCGGAGCATGGCGGCGACCTCCTCCTCGCGGATGGCGCGGAAGGACAGGACGCGACGCGCCGATAAGAGCTCCACGACGGCGATCCTCCGAAGCTGGCGCCAGTAGTCGCCGTAGGGCGCGAACACAATGTCCCGGCCGCCGTCGGTGAGCACGCGCAGGGTGGCGCTGAGGGGCCGCGTGGCGAACGCCAAGTCGTGGGTTTTCATCACCTCGCGGGCACCCTCCCGGGACGATACCACCAGCGTGGGCACCTCGCCGAGCCGGAGGAGCATCACCGGCCCGTAGCGGCGCGCTAGGTCACGCATCGCGTGGTGGGGGGGCTGTCGTCCGACGAGGTGGTGCAGGCTGCCGATCACCGGCAGCTGCCACGGACCCGGAGGCTCGTTGGCTGCCGAGCGCCTGCAGCTGCTGCGCTTGCAAAGAAGCACAACGCACAGGGAAACGAGAGCTACGCCGAGGTAGACGACCTCCATTTGCATGATGTACTATACGAAGCTAAACAGTGAAGTGGCACCCTCTCCCTCTGCATGCAAAAAGCTGCATTACGACCCCCTCTGGAAGTGAGTGAGATATTTATGGATGGCGGTCAAGATTCAAATGGATGATGATGCGACGTAGTACTTGCTCCGATCGAAGGTGAGATCCAGAGCTTTCTTTTTTTTAATCTGTTTTTTCCGGTTCGAATCTGAGATTGCAGCATGGAGGCCGCAACCCATGATTCGATCGAGATGTGACTGGTGCCATGCCACCAAGCTGTAAGACCATCCACCACGTGTGTAAGAAGCGAACCAAAACTCTCCTTGAATCGATTCCTCATATAGTGGGACATCGAACCTTGTTGTCAGAAATAAAAAACGAACCAAGAACTTGGTGCGATTTCAAGTCTTGAATCTGTGAAGGTCACCCTGACAGACCCACATGGCAGGGAGAGAAAAGGCCAGATAAAATATGAATTGCATGTTGCTCATAGTACTCATGGCCCCACAACAAAGCGATTTTACACACTATAGCTAAATTGAAGCGATTCTTTCTCTGTCACCTTTGTCAATGAATCGGCGTCACATAGTGCTTGGCCTAACCCTTGGAGACATCAAGCCGGAGCAGATCTCCATCCAGATCCATCTCATAGGATAGCGGCCTTGGACATTAACGCGGTTTTTCCATAATTATGAGCATCTCCACCGTTGATTTTACATCCTATGTATGATACTATTCCTATAATAATTTAACGCGTCAACAAAATATAAATTGTGGTTTTAATTATTATTTTTGCGGGTCGGAAAGAGCTTAGAATTAAGCTCGAATGGGGTTACAATCATCGGCAACAAAGCTGGCAATTTCCGTGGGGAAATTTCTAAGCCAGAAGCATGTTCTACCATGCATGATTCCATGAACCCTACCAAGTCTAGCTAGCTCATGACTTGCCACATTGATGTAACGACTGATGCTAGCAACTGTGGTGTCTCTTTCCTGAAGAAGTTCTCTGATGGAGCTTATCCTGAACGCATAGATGGAAGAGTTGGGGGTAGCTCCGCGGATCATAGCTAAAGCATCAGCACAATCTGTCTCCACCTTGAATGGCAACTCGGTCCACAACATAGATAGCTGCAGACCCTCTACCAAAGCGCAAAGTTCAGCCTCTGTAGCGTCAACACAATGTTCCAGCTTGCGGCAAGCGGAGAAGATAACTTCGCCCATGTGATCACGAAGGATTATCCCGGCTCCTGCTTTCCCGTCCATCGTATATGCTCCATCAACATTTAGCTTGGCAGTACCTTGATCAAGCGGCAACCATCGCTTCCGTTCCTTCTGACGACCATCGGTTCTGGCCGGAGATTTCTTGAAGCCACATTCATGGTTGATCACCATCTTCCCCTTCACAACATCTGCGTTGGGAAACTTTTTAATCATTAGCAATGAAATCGACGTGATCCTTCAACAGAAGGTTTTAATTTTTTTAGCAATAAATTATATTAATCCGTAAATTAACGGTAATACATTGAGATTGAAGATTCATTGATCATTTATGTACAAACCATAAATCATTTTAGACATATGAGATAAGAGGAGGATATCCTTTTAGTTGTGGTTTATCTTTAAAAAAATCCTTTTAGTTGTGGAGTTGCATTTTTCCTTGGACATGGCTGGTCATCCTTGGACAACGAATTCATGTCCGAATCCAGCTCCCCGCGCATGCATGGAGAAGCTTTCAACAGGCTGGCTCATAAAGTTTTCCACGACTGATTGTAAAGTTGTGCCGATGCCTTGCTTTTTTTTAGAAAATATATACAATGTCACAAATATATTGCATGGTCCTCCTAACCCTCGGCATGGGCTTTCTAGTGAGCTCTGAGCTGGTCGATCGGGGTGTGCAGTTTGTTCGGTTTTCGTCCTCTGCGTGATTAAATGAAAAATATACTAATAATAAAATGCCATTTTTTTTTTGAAAAATATACTCCTTTTTCTCTTTGAATTTCTTTCTCTCTCTTTGCTTATCAATGTCACAGATCCCACGGCATACAACTTTATTTGGTGTGCTATGTACCGTGCCTAATTATATACACACACGCGCATTCAAACAAACATTCTCTATGTTTATTGGGCAAAATATTCGTTTCAAATACCATTGTACTAATTTAGACATATTACACGTACAAATCATGGTCAAATTTGTCCGTCGTTGACCAGCAAAATCTTAGGGTGTATTATATTTTTCAGACTGAGGGATTAGTAGGGGGTTATTATCAACATTTTGCCAACTCTGTGTGTGTGTGGGGGGGGGGGGGGGGGGGGGGGGGTTATCACGAAAACCCATAAGGGGGCTAAATGCAATTTGAATACCCTTTTTCGGTGATTGATCTCAACGCAATTAAGTGTACCATGTAATTGAAAAGTTGTTTTAAAATAAAGGGATAGACCTTGGCCTAAGCAGCAATAGATGCCTTCGACCCTGCCTGTCCCATGCTACTCTCTCCGTCGTCTCCTCTCCTTTCGTCTGAAGTATTTGGTCGCTTTCTATGTCACGTCGCCTGCCAGGACCATCTCGCGTGCAAGATGTTTGTCTCATTGTGAAGGTCAGTGTTTTCTAGATATTTTTCTTAGGTAGAAGTACATAACAGTTTTTAATTGGCGGAGGCAATGGTCCAAGCCCATGGTGGTATGGTACCACAACTGTCTATGTCGATGAGCACTTGGCGATCATCATTTGACATTGTTTCAAGACTAGTTCATGGGCTAAAATAATTTTTGCGGCGCTTTCTAATGAACAAGTATCTCTTCACATAGATTGTAATGTGCGAGTCTGATGATTACTTAAAGTGCAAGAAAGACTGCACCGGTTTGGTTGATTTCTCCTCTATTAAGAAATGCAACACTGTGTTCATATGTCTTTCATATAGAGCTCCTTCAGATAGAGTGGACAAAAAAGGAATGACGCGGTTTGGTTTACAAGTAAGAAAGAAATAGGACGACAACCTACACATGGATGAGCCAGAGTTCACATGCAACAAGATCATGTATCGCTTTTGTAGGGTGGTCGTTGCTGCTGACACTGCTCGGCTCATAGCACAAGACGTAGCTATAGAATTTACGGAGACGATGCTTATGTAGCTATAGAATTTACGGAGATGATGCTTGAAAGCATCGATTGCAAGCATTGGACATAAAAGTATTTCCCATTTCTTTAGAAACGAATTTACAAATGTCGTATTAGTGAGTGCATTGTTGTACTAAAAGCTGTGACGGATATAGATTTATGGATCTGTCAAGCATTTTTGTTAATGGACGAGTCTTAAAATGACATCAACTTACTGCAATGCTCACTCATGTTTTGCAAGACTTGGTGACGCCATGCTCCACCATGCAAATATGAGATTAGTGGCCATGCATACGACAAGGGGTACGTAGTAGATGACATCTATCCAAAATGATCTAACCCTTTTGTTCAGAATCAATCTCATTGTGCATCAAAACATAATGGCGCTAGGACGTCGAGCATTTGGTGTCCTCCAATCCCGCTTTGTTATTGTCACGTACCCTGTTCTAATCTAGCCGAAAGAGCATATGTGGAAGGTGATGATGACTCGTGTTATCGTGCACTACATGATCGAGAGTTGAGCGCGCTGCTCCTCCATTGACCGATGATTACCCATACTAGCATGAGGTCCCTCTTATCCAGGATGGTCATGACGGGAGAGTTTGTCAAAAATAATAATTAGATAAAGGACTTTTATTACTTAAAGTTTAAGCATTACATCCGATCTCTGCATAGCTAAGATGCACACAGCCACCAGTTCACCAACGCTCAATTTAGTGATAAAAAGTAAATAGCCGAAAATGAGAAAGTGTGGAGAGTTTGCCAATTGCTCATCATTAATGCTGGAATCCAAGATGAAGATGCTCACAACCAAATGCAAAATGATCTAGTTATGCATATGTGGAACTCATCTACTCACTCTGTTCACGAATAAGTATCTCAAGTTTATCCAAAAGAATATGTATATCTTCTTTTTGATAAACTTGATACACTTATTTTGAGACTGAGCGAGTAGTAATTTGAAACGAAATATGTGACATGGACGTTTGGGACTTAGGAATAGCCTACATCGACGTGGACGTGGTAAACGGGATTTTCGATACTGTAGCAGACGGAGGATTTCGATTTCAATTTACGTTGGAGCACAGCAGCAAATTCCCCGCGCGATCCGCGATGTGCGGCGCACGACGCCGCTCGCCGGCGCGCCTTATCCGTCTCTCTTCCCCGCCGCTGCGCGCAGAGGGTCTCGTGGATGCTGAGGCGCGCCATCGCGCTGGCTCTCGCCGCGGCTGCCGCGTGGGCCCCGCGCCACCTCCTCGCGGCCGCCGGCAACGGCAACGCGGCGCACGTGCCGAGGAGGCAGCGGGCGTGCCACTGCCACTTGATGAAGAAGCAGACACGCATGGCCATGGGGGTGGGCCACTCCTCCTCCAGTTCCAAGTCCACGCCCAGTTCCAGTTCCAGCGCCACCGGAGCCCCAATGGCCGCTTCCGCCGGAGACCTCAGGTCGGAGTACCTCCAGCTCCTGCTCAGCCGCCGCCACCACCTCCAAGGTCCCATCTCCTCCCCACCTCTCTCTCTCGTGCCCGTGAGTTCGTTTGAGTTGCCCTGAATCTGCTCATCGCGCCAGTGCCTCTGTCCGTGGAGCAAGGGAGCCCGGTGGAGGAGCCGCTGTACCAAGGCGAAGGCCGGCCTCTGGCGCCCAGCGAGGTCCGGATCCTCGATCGGACCTAAAACATATTCCACCTGACCTGCCTGCAGGGACAAACAAAGGCGATTGCTTTTTTCCGCTCTGCTAACTGCTAACACGATGCTGCGTCTTCTGGTAATTGTTCCAGGCCATGGAGTTGTGCCCGAGGAAGGAGGTGGACAACTTCGAGGAGAAGCTGGTCGAGGAGAATTTCTACCTCATCACTGAGGTACCTGACACTACACTGCACATTGCTTACTTCTGGATTCTGAGTATCACGTTGCCCATTGGTGATTGATTCTGAGTATCACACTACATGCACGTTGCTTATATCTATGAAATCGCACTTGAGAGTTGAGATCAGTGAGAGCCGATTACATTTGAGCAACTCAAAAAGGTACTGTATTAGGGAAGCAATTAAGTAGAGTGCATTTTGTGTCTTGATGTGTCTGTTGCATGTCAGTATGTCACTGGGCGGGCTGATATTGCATCAACTTACTGTCACCGTGCTCTTCATAGGCAGATTGACAGTACATACTAGCCGTCTAACTTAGATGTGACGATGTCCATGAAACACATTGGGTTTCACTTACCAAATCTTCTGCATGTTCCCACTTGTGGACAGCTTGATTAGTTTTCGTTCTGAGATCCAGGGCCACATGCACTGCACCCGCATCATATAAGCCTAGAGTCAATGCACATTTGCTTGATTTTATTTTGCCTCTCATTTCCTTAACAGGAGAATTTGTTATTACTTATTTCCCCAACAGTCAGGTGAACAGGGACGTGTGCCTGTACTTCTATTGAGACTTAATGACACTGCTCCTAAAAGAAAACCAGTTATTGTACTGCTGCACAGCTCGTACAAATGCAAGGAATGGTTGCGCCCACTGCTTGAGGTAAAAATAAAATGACCTCTCATCTGAAGTCTGCACTATGTCGGCTTGCCCCTATGCACAGCACATTAATATCTAGCACTAGATGTTTTTTCTAAACCTGCTTACACATTTGCAGGCATATGCCTCAAGGGGTTATATTTCTGTTGCCATTGATTCTCGTTATCACGGTGAAAGGGCCAACAACAAGACTACCTACATAGACGTAATCTACTTACTTCCTTTTTTATCTGCTACTGTTTTGATGCAGTGCTTAACGATTATAGGTGCCATCAATTTCATTTCACCTGATCACCCCTACTTTCATGGTTTAAACACAGGCACTGAAATTATCTTGGAAGAACGGGGACACGATGCCTTTTATTTTTGACACGGTACCGTATGTTATTTCCACCTGTTACAATTAATCTTTTTATCCTTCTTAAGCTGTATTGCTCAATTTGTCCATCAAATACTCTTTTTTTTCCAAATAAATGGATGATTCTGTATCCAAATCACAATATCAAATAAAATATGTACTGTGTGCCTTTAGTTGGGCTGGACCAGTGCAAGCCTGGTGGTCTCCTCCTGAATTAAGCCCATGGATAAGCTGGTGTTGGTGTTAGTCTAATTGTACTGGGACCATAACTACACTAGCTGGATCAACACTTCTGTTGAATTCTGGATTTGCTCTCTTGGTCCGGTTCTCTCCATATGATTGTCTCCTATCTTAGGGCGATATCATACATCAGAAATTCAGAATTCGTTAGGCCTTTTGGTTTTTATCATACTCAGGGAGGGACATGTGCAGGTATGGGACTTGATAAAGCTTGGAGACCATCTCACTGCAAGGGAGGATGTTGATGCCTCCAAGATCGGGATCACTGGTGAATCACTAGGAGGTAATGTGGATCATGGTTGCAGCATGATAACATAGATTTCACTTTGCTCTTAGGAAAGACACCTTTTTATTTGAAGCTGAATACAGGGATGCATGCATGGTTTGCTGCCTTTGTGGATACCCGATACAGTGTTGTTGTTCCAATAATTGGTATTCAGGTACGCACAGCAGGATTTTTTTTGTCATGGATGCACATAGTTTTGTGAATAAAGCAATTCTCTTTCTGGTGACCATAAATCATTTCTTTTTCTGGTGACTACAGGGATTTCGATGGGCAATAGATAATAACATGTGGCAAGCTAGAGTTAATAGCATTAAGCCTTTATTTGAAGGTGAGATACCATGCATCTTCTCTTGCATCCTCAAACCAATTCCCTTGTGTATGCTTTTAAGTTTGGCCTCGGGCCATTGAAAAAATAGATCAGAGCTGAAATATAGTATGTCAGTTCAGAATATTTGCATGTAAATATACATGTTGCTTTATTCTTTCTTGTTTCCTGTAGAAGCAAGAATTGATTTAGGCAAGAGTGAAATGGATGCAGAGGTTGTGGAAAAGGTGACTATCTGATTCATTTGAGCTTTACGTCTGATGATTCTTTTATTGACAGCTCATCGTGTATTGACATTTTACCAGGTTTGGGACAAGATTGCACCTGGTATGGCTTCACAGTTCGATGCTCTCTACTCAGTTCCTCTGATAGCACCACGTCCGCTGCTCCTCCTAAATGGTAAAACCAATAATATATCTCATTGAGTGCTTCTGTTTGGTTGCATTCCCACATCTAACAAAAATCTCCCGCTTTCTGTGTGTCCAATGAGGCAACGAGCACTTATTTGTGTAAAGATTGGAACCTTGAATTGTATTATGAATTTTAGAGTGGTTGAGGCTGACTTATTACTAGGCTTTTATTTTAAGAAAATGTTATGCTACTAAAGCATGTTACCTTCAGCTGAAGCTTCATTTACCATGCAGGTGCTGAAGACCCTCGCTGCCCAGTCGCTGGTTTACAAGAAGCTGTCTCCAGAGCTGCTGATGGTTATGAAGAAGCTGGTTCTGCAGAGAAGTTCAAGGTAACCATGCAACTAATGCCTTTTCATCTTGAGGTCACAAATGATCTCTCACTATTTGAAATCTAAGAAGAAAGGATTTGCTTCCAAAATAGCAACGTGCTTAGTTTAATAGTTCTCAAACTTATAATCTAATTTGTCATTTTAAATGGCTAAACCTAATTGGAAGATTATTCTTGGGGATAAGAATCTCCTATACAACAATATGCTTGGAAAGTCGTGGAAAAGGGTATTTAAAAGTTTTTTCTCTCTGAAAAAATATCAGATTTGTTCTTCTGAGTTAAAGATAAATACCCAAATAGGAATGTAGTCATTTTCAGCCTGTATATGGATTAAACATTGGGACTATGATTTCTGATTGTCTTTGTTGTTTTTCATAAACTGATGTACTGTGTTTATTTTCCATCAATGGTAAAGTCTTAATGGCGAGAGCAATACTACAAAATATAATCCTGAAGTACAAGTTTTTTTAGTACAGTTGTAGGCTAGAGGAAGACTTGCGAACGATTTTCGTCTGCTTGTGTAAAAGACTTGTAACAAATTTAGTCCGCTCTGAAACCAACCTTATCCAGAAATATGATAGCTTAAAAAACTCAGGAAAGATCGTGTTTATGCAAATTATTGATTTGCTGTGTTCCGTGGAGAAATGTCGGTGCTTGTTCAGCCAAGGCTTTTTGGCCTCTTCCTCCGTTTTGTATTTCAGCCAGCCAGCATATATTCTCTGAAATAATGCACGGCTCAGCAGAAGACTGATTACTGCTGGTAAGTGATGGAGAAACCCTACTGACTGCCAGCTTGCTCTGACTGGTCCACTGACTGTTTTGGAAACCCTGCCCTGCTCTAGACCTGGAATTTCTGTATGTGTTTTTCGTTTCGAGGACCACCTTTTCCATGTTCTAAATGCTGATCCATGTGGAGCTACGGTGCTTGGGCGCCATATACCAGAAGGGAGGATTGAATAATCAATTCTTCACTGATGTAAAGTAGTCATTATAACCGATGAGGTATCTTAAGGATGCCTTCTCTCCAGCATAGATTGCATTGCAACTTTCCCTTTTTCTTTTTAACTTTATTCTGCTGATATGTGCCCCTCTTTGCAACAAATACTTGATTGTGTTGATCTCGAATAGAATAGGATCATAATCTCCTAGAAAACAAAGGATTACTTTAGAGTTACTAACATCATTTTACTTGTACTGTCCAGTTCATTGCAGAGCCAGGAGTTGGCCACAGAATGACTGCAAACATGGTGAAGCAAGCAAGCGATTGGTTTGATCGCTTCCTCCTTGAAATAGACGTTCGACCTGCTTTATAAATAAATCAACCATGATCATGCTTCGATTCCTGTAAGAAATCGGCTTTCGATCTCATCTTGTGGCGGGGATTCTTGAAATCTGCTTTCGATCGCTTCTTGTAGCGGGGATTCTTGATAAATCTGTCAACCGAATGTCAGCTCCGACTGTACCATACTACTTTCTTGAAGTGCATAGCCTCAATAAGATTATCCTCCCTGGCATCTTTCTGTTCAATAAGACTGGCTTTGATTAGCCTACTTTCATATTTGGGTCCTAGGACTAGATAATCCCATTATATAAAAGGAAATTAAAACGATTTATAAATATCAAAAAAGAATTAACAAAATAAAAATCGGGTGTAGTGTAGATACGGACATTTATGTGCACATAAAACAAGGACAAATATTTTGTTGCTTGTGTAAAGAAGACAAATTTGGTGCTCCAAAATAAGTTCTCACCCAACATTTTTTGTCTTTTTAACATAGGCCACAACAAATATCTTTTTTCTTAAAAAAAATTGTGCGGTAAATTTTATATGTGTTGGTAATTGTAGTTACAATATGTTTCAAATAACCGTATTTTGGGACTTCTATTTATTTTTCAACTGAGGGCTTCTGTATTTACCGGAACGTATTTATATACTAGGTATATACAACGGTGAATGCAAATCGGTCGGCTTAAAGTTTCCAAATGTCGTAGTTGTTGCCAAACATGATCCTTTTGAGGAATTGTTTATGCGAATGATTTTGTTCCCATGTGTTTGAGGCCTTTTTTTAAGAAATTAAACACATGCTTGACATTTTCTCAAAATTATTTTCAGATCTGCCCCTTGAGGTCGGCGTCGAGGAGGATGGAGCTGTGTTGAACGGCTCCATCCTCTCCTCTCTAGAGCCAACCTATGTTTTAAATTTTCTAAATCAAAAGAGGACAGTTTTAAAAATAATTTTAAAAACTGGCGTACTTGATAAAAATACCCAACTGTGCACTACAAAAACTTGTGCATACGCTGACGGCAGAAAGCCATCTGCATAACTTAGATTGCCGTTGGTATAGTGCTACATCGACGACTGCGTAATAGTGCATCGGTTCAGACCAAATTACCGTCGATGTAGGGCTACGCCGACGACATGGTTTATTTAAAAAATAACTAAAAAATTAAACTCTTTAAATTCTATTCCAAAATTTCCCACTTAGCAACACATTTAATCTCAGGGCAAAGTACATATCCGGTCAAACTTTTCTTTCGGTCACCTATCTTCAAATTGCTCTGATTCAAACACGCTTAACTTTTAGTTTGCTTCTCTAGCTTTCAAGTGAGAAATTATAACTTACTGATATTAGTATTCTATCAATCATATTAACCCCTAGATGATGTTAAACTTCTTTATTGTTTAAACTTATCATTTGTATAAATAACAATGATTATATAATAACATTTTTTGAATAAATAACACTGAATGAATTTTACTTTATTTTCCTTTTTACATTTAATCTAGAATACTTTGTATCTTTAATCTATAAATCAAAATTTGACAAATAAAGTGTGTATAAACCGATTAGAAAAATTGGAGTAATCCAAATATGACATACATATTATCTTTTACATCACAAAAACATCGATAAACTTGCTATGAAAACAAATCCTCTAGCATGGAGCCAAATGATCAAGTTATGACCATTCTCACTGCACAATTTTTGATAAAGTTCTCATATTTTACAAATATGTGTATCTTGGTAATGAAAAATAATCATGTCGAAGTGATATTTCAAATTAGTTTTGTAAACATGTTTCTCTTTTCTATGAGGCAGAACAAGATTGTGTCTTGTGTGCGACATGTCAACGGCAACAAGAGGCCAGATGGTCCACTATGAGGCAGGTAACATGAACCTGGTAGAAACAAAAAAACTACAAGCAGTGGTCAGTGTAGAGACAACCACGCGTGAATTGCGCGATGCGTCGAGATCGGCATTTACAATTACACCCACCAGCGATCTCGCAGATAGGATAGGCGTACGACTATGCGTCTCAAGGGCTTTGGTCCCTCCTGTACTTTTTCTTCCTCTTTCATTTCAAAATAAAGTTGAGCATCAAAATTGTCTAGAAAAAAGTTCCCAACAGCCGGATAGGATAGGCGTACGACATGTTCCTCTCATTTTTAAAATCGATTTAGAAATTTTATTTGTTAATAAAAAGAAAAAATATATATGCCAACGACTTGACATATTTACTAGGTTGCTCGGGTCGGGTTGTGTCAGCGGCCATTTTGCTGAGTTGCCGACGCTACGCCGACAGCCGGATAAAAAACCGTAGGCTTAGAAAAAGGAGGCCGTGTTGACGTCTTGCGGTGTTTCTTTAGTGGTGTTAACCATATTCATGTGACACCCACGCACGAACCGAACAAGATTGTGTCTTGTGTGCGACATGTCAACGGCAACAAGAGACTTCAACTACAAGCAGTGGTCGAGAGCTGTGGTAAGATGGTTAGTTGGGTGGTTGTACAACCAGCCCAGCAGAGTTCAAACCTCAGATTTGACGTTGGTGTTTTTCATTTAGACGGAATATTCTTAACGTCTACAGCGAGTCGCCTGTGCTAACTTCGTCAATCTCAAGACCTGACCGCTCAGTCTCTCAAAAATGCTCATACGAGTAGGGTGTATGTAATAATGTGTAGCTAGCTGAAATGCGTACGTTGTTCTCTTAGTTTGTGTATGTAATGAGCATGCAATTGCACTGCTAGATGATAAATGAATAAATCAGATGAGTGCAAGCGACCGAGACGTGTGAGAGCGATGCTTGGATGACTTTTTCGCAAAGGATGAGAGGATCCAGTGCTTGGATTCCTTTCTGGTAAAGCTTTGCCGTCGTGTGTCGGTGATGCATAGGCTAATTTGTCACTTGGCTTTGCCTTTACCACTTTGTGTGTTTGTGTGTGAAACTTAATCGTCCTACGCGACCGAGCAGAGGAAATCGTATTTTTGTACGTAGCTAAGCAAATCATCTTATAAGACGAAACAATGTGCTTGTGACTGATTAGCTGAAGGCGAAGGGGGGACAAGTGACAAGAACGAAATTAGCCTGGCGAATTATTCGTGGACAGCTCGTCGAGCAATTAGTCTCCTCCTCTACACTCTGCAGATAGAAATAATAGTCCAAGCGTAGCCGGAAAATGACCTAGCAGCAGACGCCGGCGCCGTCCGTTCCGCCGGAGAACGTTTCGGGCTTCAGAGTGACGCCTCGCCTACTCTTGCCGGAAGAAGAGGAAGAAGAAGAAGACTGAGCTAGCGAGCGAGAGCATGACGTGCTAACTTCTTCAGCGGCTGCTTCTGAGTTTTTGTTTTGTTTCTCACAATTTCATCGCAGTTTCTGGTGAAAGCATTTGGATTTTTTTGGGAACACCGCGTGTGGGCCGTGTTGGGAACTTTTTTCTAGAGAATTTTGATGTTCAACTTTATTTTGGAAAAAAAGAAGAAAAAGTACGGGAGGGTACGAAAGCCCTTGAGACGCATAGTCGTACGCCTATCCTATCTGCGAGATCGCTGGCGGGTGTAATTGTAAATGCCGATCTCGACGCATCGCGCAATTCACGTGTATAGTTGTCTCTACACTGACCACTGCTTGTAGTTTTTTATAAATAAGCGCTCATATATACGCGCACATATTCACTCTTCTGAATACACAATTTCAGCTAACGAACATTATTAACTAAGAGAAATCCCTTGCAAAGTACTCTACTCTAGTACGTGTGTTAATTTCGTGAGGACAACCGATCCAGGGTTAATTCCAGCTTGCCCAACATGTCAACTTCATTAAAGGGACCAAACGGCCGGTATTCATGTCTCTGTCAATCCGATTCTCGCCATGCATATGCTCGAGCTCCACCGGCCGGTGAAACAGCGATAGTCTTTAGTAGACCGAATTCTTTTGAAAAAGTTTAACTTGTAGATGTGTGCGCCCTACCTACTTATCGTCCATATTGTTGTAATATTATGCAAATTATTGTATGGTTTTGTCCAGAGTTATTTGTCACTCTAGAATATATATTTGACATTATTGTACCTACTACGAGATTATTGAACTACCACTGTTTTTTTAATTGAAAATCTAAGTTCACTCCACACATCTAGGGAAGAATAACTGAAAAATAAGATCACAGGATACAAATTTTATTTGGTAGTACCATTCACGTAAGAATAGTGTACTTTCTCAATGCACATATATTTGGAGTACCAAGATTTTTCAAATAACTTGTGTCCATGTTGTCGATTTTCCTTGAACCTTTCTAAGACATCCAAATTAACTTTGCAATAGCACACCATGTCTAGTACATTTTTTCATCCATGTTTCAGACATGTGTTGTGCTAGCTAATTATAATGCTCGTTTGCACCCACAAGAATCTAGTAAATGGGTTTCTTACTTGTGCCTTTTCTTTTTAATTAATTGTTTTCCTTTCAAATGTGTACTTTCATATGAGTTTTTCTACCTGCATTTTCTTCTTCTCAACTAAATCATTTATACCGAAATTTTCTTCTCAAATGCATCCTTTCAACTATGTGGTCCTTCTCAACTACATTTTTCAACAACTTTCTTTCTCAACAATTTTCTTGAGGAAAACGGTGAGCTTTATTAAAAGGAGCAAACCGATTTTATACAATTGTCGACGAGTAGGTTAGTCGCCCCTACGATGGCCGTGTCGACAATGGCACAACGGCAGCGACAGACAATGGTAGGTGGAGCTCGGGATGTGTCCATGGCCAGGGTTGCTCGGCTCCGATCAGGGTCGTTGAGTTTGATCTGGGTTCTATGCGTCCTAACATGTGTGCACGCCCGGACAAGAACGACAATGGCACGACAGTGCGGCGGCGGGGCTGGTCGTGTAAGATCTGGGCTTTCGAGGGTTGATCTGGGCTGACCGAACCTACTACTACGTCTGGTCGGCGACCGTTTCGAGCAATGGGGCTGGTCGGGTCAGATTTGGGCCTTCGAGGGTTGATCTAGGCTCTCTCTCTCTCTCTCTCTCTCTCATTCGGTTGTTTGGGCGACGATGAGTGGACAACGGGGGGTCCCTGGTGTTATGACACTTCGACATTTGGCAGCTCTCATACCGTGTTCCGGATATCAAGCTCAGAGGCAGTGGAAGGCGGCCCATTATACCGGTCACGGTGTGATGATTTTTTCGTACGAGAACTCAACACTTTGATCCCAATGACGACCATGTCTGCGGGTATGGTTACTCTAATGAGGGCGTTGTTGTGTGTACCTTCGACGCGCTAGGATTTTTGGGTGAAAACCACCATCGGTTATGCATTTGAGGTTGACGATGATGTGGTTGAGAACAATGTTGTTAATGTCGCAAACATTTACTTCAAAGCGACTCAATCTCTTGTTTATGTTGAGGAATTACTCGCTCTAGCATGCTACTACTTTTTATTTGGCACTATGACAGAAGTGTCGAATCTTTTGTGGAAAATTGTCTAGCATTCCAAGATTCGAGTATACTACCTTCATCCACGGAAGAACACGTACCTCCAACATTTTAAAGTCAACTTCTTAAATTTGACGGTGTTTATTATATTCATGATAAAAAATAAATTCAACATATAACTAGAAGTATTTGTTTTTAAAAATATTGTTTTCTGTATAAACACGGTTAAACTTCTTACTAACAAGCACATGAAGGCTAGCAGGGTTCACGCAATGCATTTGAGGGTCCCAGCCACGTTCCCCTCTCTCCTTGTCCTCCCCGCGCCCAATCCTTCTCGGTGCGCAGAGAAGGCAACCATCAAGCCTAAACTTATCAGTGGAGGGGGGGGGGGGGGTGCTCGCCGGCGACTCATTAGAGTTAAAATTGGGGTTTGAATTATGATAGGATAGATACAACCTTTCGCTCCGCTTTATAAATAAAACATCAACCCTCTTAATCCTTGGGTGAGTGAGTTGTGGTGTTGTGTCTTGGGTGCGTGAGTTGTAGTGTGGTGTTGTACGTTGAATTATATGATCATTGCTTTATTTATAAAGCGGGGCGAAAACCTATTTCAAAATAGGCTACAACAGGTAATAGGTTGTGAGGTAGGCTCTCATGTCGTTATTAATGTGTGTACGCAGACAGAAACCGCATTGCGTCCACGTTTGGCGTTGGCTAATGTTGAAGTGAAGCAAACGGCATGGGGAGAGATAAACCCTAGATGACGTGGAAAATGACACGGCGCCACGTCGTAGCTAGGCTAGCCTTAGGGCCGCGCGACGCATGCATGTGAAGATGTAGATACGTGCACGCTGGCTGCCACGCGCGAAAAGGAGCATTCTTCCCTCGCCGCTGCCGACACTCCAATAAACCGTCCCTTCCACCGCACACCGCCTCGCCCACCGGAAGTGCGCCGCAGAGGATCCCGCTCCCGGAGGTTGGCCCGGCCCTTTCCGGCGCGTTACCTCCTCCTCTTTAGTGCTCCTCCTCCTCCTCCTCCTCTCGTGCCCCTGCTCCACTCCCCACCACCGTCACTCACCTGCTTCTGCTGCTCCCTCCACCGCGTCGATGATGCACGCCAAGTCGGAGTCGGACGTGACGAGCCTGGCGGCGTCGTCGCCGCCGCGGTCGCCCAAGCGCAACAGCAACAACAACAGCAGCAACAACTACTACGTGCAGAGCCCGTCGCGGGACTCGGCGCACGACGGCGGCGGGGGAGGCTACAAGTCCTCCTCGATGCAGGCCACGCCGGTCTTCAACAGCCCCAGCGAGTCGCCCTCGCACCCCTCCTACGGCCGCCACTCGCGGGCCTCCTCCGTCAGCCGCTTCTCCGGCATCCTCCGCGGCGGCAGCAAGAACGGCGGGGGGGACCGGGACCTCAAGGCGGTGAACGCAAAGGGGTGGCCCGAGTGCAGCGTCATCGAGGAGGAGGGATCCTACGAGGGGCTCTCCGGCGGAGACAGCGGCCTGTCACGCCGGTGCCAGATCGCGCTCGGCTTCCTCAGCTTCGTGCTACTCTTCACCGTATTCTGCCTCATCATCTGGGGCGCCGCCCGACCCTACGAGCCAGATGTCATCGTCAAGGTGTGTACTCCTACTACATGTGTACACCATTCAGCTCTGTTTACTCCTCTCCAGATTGTACCCTCTCTTTTTTTACCCTCATAGTACCAAACAAATACCTGCCTAGTATCCCTGGAGTATCAAAATTGTCCCCTCTCATACCCAACAAACCCAACTGCTCGACTTGCATTCATGTCTCCACAATGGAGAAGAGGAATCAATGAAAACTACTACTACAGTTAAATGGATGTGTTTTGTGATTTAAGTAGAAATTGGGCAAGCAAACTAAATTGGATCCATTTGAGCTCGTCTTGTCTAGAATTTCCTCTCACTTTCTCTGTGGCTCCTTGTTCTGAACACGTTGTTGAGAAATGCTCCGGTATGCAAACTGAAGAATAGCCCGCTGACAACTTTGTTGGACGTTACTACCGAGAGCTTCTCAATAAATAAATAAATAAACAGAAACAGAGACATGATAAAACAATGACCACAAGGCAAAACAAATGATTTCTTTTTGTTCTGTTTCTGATGGAGATGCTGTGGGCTGCCACTGCAGTTAGCATGTCGACTGTCTCGGTTATCCCAAACCGTTGCTCACCATGTTTATGGAAAGTGATTCTGTTCTGTAACGGCTAAAATATGAATTACTTCTAGTCTGGTACGGTAAATTTCATACATACTGACACTCTTTACAATCCTAACGAAGTTTGAAACTGCTGGTCCTGTCAAATCTGCTCTAATCAGGAGCTCCCTTTTCTCTGTTTTGCACAGAGCATCGCCATGGATGACTTCTATGCTGGTGAGGGTACAGACCACAGCGGGGTTCCAACCAAAATGGTCACACTCAACTGCTCCCTGAACCTGAACGTGTACAACCCTGCTTCAATGTTTGGAATACATGTCACTTCGGGCCCTGTTCGTCTGCTCTATTCAGAGATCGCTATCGGGGTTGGACAGGTATGCCTATCAGCATCCCTTGCATTTTTAACAACCTTTTCTTTGTAACAACTTATTTCTGCATACCCTGATAGTGGCACTCCTTCACTTCTTATCATCAATGTGTAACAACATGAAATAAGTGAAAACCACTGGGCATTGGCATTCAGTGTAAAGAAAAGCAAAATAGTAGGATCTCTGCAAATGTTTGCCGGGAGTAAAGCCATGAGAACGGTCCAGCAAATTCGTATACGATGTCGCCTGAATCTATGCTCTTGTTTCATCAAGAAGATACATTATTGGTTTGCCCAGAGTTCCAGGTGAATTTAAAAAGCTGGTGCTAAAACTCTCATGTTAATGCAGGTTCGCAAGTACTACCAACCGAGGAAGAGTCATCGTCATGTGTCGGCCGTCATCCACGGCGAGAAGGTCCCCCTCTACGGCGCAGGCGGCGGGCTATCACTGTCTACCAATGGCGGGGCGGTGCCATTGACGGTGGACTTCGAGCTCATCTCTCGAGGGTACGTCATCGGCAAGCTCGTGCGGGTGACACACAAGGTGCGCGTGACATGCCACATCACCGTCGACGCCAAGGCGACGCGGCCGATCAGGATCCCCAAGAAGGCCTGCGCCGTGAACAAGGCATGAAGATCCAGCAGCTGTATTTGCTGCTCTGTTCAAGAACAATAAAACATACAGTATATAACAACTTGTTTGAGCTCCAGTTTTGTTGATAACCTACTCTTGTGCGGTGCGGCGGTGTTTTCTGCGTATCAGGAAAATATGTACCTAAGTGTGGTTTTAGGGATGGTTACAAGATAAGATCCTCTTATTCGCAACTTGGCATGTACTAGGAGGCTAGGGTCTTTTTTTCTTGCTATGTTTTCAGAGAAACTCCGCCATTTTGTCACAAGGAAATTAGACACATTCAGGTAGCCAGAGGCCCGGAGAAGGTATAAATTTTGGAATCAGGTACGGCATCACAGTTTGAAAATCATTTGGTGCAAGTTAGCTCCTGATTGGGCAGATACATACAGAACAAAAGGAGTTATCTTGCCATGGACATCTTAATTAAATAATGACGGTATAGCATTTGAGATCTGGGCTTGTTAGGATCCTCGTAATGTCGTCTAAAAGACCCCCGATCCATATTATGTATCGCAGTTTTGAACAAACCCCACTTATATTGGATGAGAGGGAGTAGAATTCATCAGTCCATTCCTTGTGCAGTAGAGTTCCCTTTTTTCCAAGTTGATGCTTGTTACCCTACCCGATAGGTCTAGATTTTCACCTGAAAAGCTTGCTCCAAGGATGAAGAGGTCGAAGAGGACTCCACAGCGTTGCCTCCAAAGAGGAGCGCGACGACCCGAAGAGGACTTCACGGCGGTGCCTCCAAGGAGGAGCGCGACGCCCACGGGTGGCGCCGCTGCCAATTGGGATATGCGAGGTTGTATTCTAACTCAGTCTCCTCTACAAATACAACCTCATCTATCGTGATGGTGTCTCTCATTCGTCTTGTTAATCTTTGACCGACTAAACAACCACCCTTACTCCAACTAGGCCTCCTTCTTGGCTTCTTCGTTATTACCGATGAGTTCATCCCACTAACGTAACCACTTCGACGAGCTCCTTCTCCAGCTTCGGCAGGTCGATACCACTACCTCCTCGTGGGTAGTTCGGTCTCATAATTCATAGGCACTTGGGATCTGGACCGAGTGTGTTTTAATGAAGAAGGAATAGGCTATGGTATTCAGATCCTACAAAATGCATCCAAAAGTTTTAAAAAAACTTAAAAACAGAGAACAAAAAGGTTTCTTGATTCAGACAGAAGCCCTTTGACTTTGTTAGAGATGCCAACAGCTGACATTTCTTCACTAGTCACATGCAGATTTTCGCTTAAGCACCAATCATGCGGTCACGATCCCCCATGTGCTCCCGCCCGGCGACGCGGCCGACACGTCTTCAGAGCCGCCGACCTCACTGACACCGGGCCCCACCTTCCGTCTGGCCCCACCGACCAGGGTCACTCACACCGGTGATCGCCGGCGTTGGTCAATTCATTCCCGTTTGAACACTCGAGCTCGCTCGCCATTACCACTACTAGGCTAGACCAGAGCACATCTCCCCATTTTCGTTCGATCTCGTCTCCTCTCCTCGTGCGGGATTCCCTCTCGCGGTGGATCTCGGAGAAATCTGGTGCGATGAGGGCGCGGCGGCTTCTCGCGGTGGTGGCGCTCCTCGCCGCCTTGCTCGCGGTCTCGGCCGCGGCGGCCAAGCTTGATCTGGACGAAGTGGACGACTCGGAGGTGCTGGAGGCGCTGCTGGCCGTGGACGACGAGGAGGACGACGCGGCGCCGGCGCCGGAGGACGACGTCGGGGGCGGCGCGGAGGCGGTGCGGCGCACGCAGTCCATGGTGCTGGTGCTCGACAACGACAACGCGCGCCGCGCCGTGGAGGAGCAACCCGAGCTGCTGCTCCTCGGGTACGCGCCCTGGTGCGAGCGCAGCGCGCAGCTCATGCCGCGCTTCGCCGAGGCCGCCGCGGCGCTGCGCGCCATGGGGAGCGCCGTCGCGTTCGCCAAGCTCGACGGGGACCGGTACCCCAAGGCCGCCGCCGCTGTCGGGGTCAGCGGATTCCCCTCCGTGATCCTCTTCGTCAACGGCACCGAGAATGCCTACACTGGCCTCCACACCAAGTGCGGACGCTGCTAGTAGCTCTTTTGTTCAGCCAGCCGCATATGACGTGCTCGACGAATTGACTGTAATAGATTTGTCTCCATCTTGTTGACAGGGACGCCATAGTTACCTGGGTAAGAAAGAGGACCGGCACACCAGTTATTAGGCTTCAGTCAAAGGATTCTGCCCAGGCATTTCTCAAGAAGGGCCAGGCATTTGCTATTGGCTTATTCAAGAATTACGAGGTACGTGAAATGCTGGATTCCAATGCATAGTTTTGATAGCTCTTCAGATGACAAAGTGCGATTGAAGCTATATGTTTTTTGCTGGATCTAGTTATAGTTTTATTTATTTATATCCTTTTTTGGCAGGGAGCCGACCATGAAGAATTCGTGAAGGCAGCGACTGCTGAAAATGAAGTACAATTTGTTGAAACCAATGATAGGAATGTGGCCAAGATTCTTTTTCCAGGTATTGCATCTGAAGAGCAATTCCTGGGCCTTGTTAAAAGTGAACCGGAGAAGTTTGAAAAGTTTGGTAAGTATTTTCTGTATATGTTTAGATGTTCCCCTTTTGTTCAATATTTACATTTTCGCCTTGTATGTGATGATTAAGTAACTTACAAATTGAGATCCTTGCTCATTACGTAAAGAGAATGCCACATCATTCAGTTCCAGTGGCTCATGTTTATCCATTTGGTGTACATTACTGTAAGTGCAATAATGGGAAATCGAGTTGATTAGTCCATTATCTCATGTAAAATCATTTTGTAGATGGAACTTTTGAAGAAAAGGCGATAGTACAGTTTGTGGAGCTTAACAAGTTCCCGCTAGTTACTGTATTCACCGATCTAAACTCTGCTAAAGTCTATGGAAGCCCAATTAAGCTGCAGGTTGGTACTCTCAGCCTTTCTCACTATGATTCCAATTTGAACAGGTGAAACTCTTTGGTTATACATCACATTCTTCCCTGGAGGACAGATGGATGCAATAAGCCTTTTAAATATATATTGAATGTACAAATTAGAAATGAGCTCTTGCTCTTCTTTATATGGTTAATTTGATATAGTTTCCTCCAAATTTTCGCTAGGTCTTCACTTTTGCCGAAGCTTATGATTTCGAAGATCTTGAATCTACTGTTCAAGAAGTTGCCAGAGAATTTAAGACAAAGGTCTGCACTTTGACACCAACAGATTTGGCTGTCTTTACTCTGTTTCCCGGCCACTGTTGTAATCATGTAAATTTCTAAAAGTGTTTTCACCCTGTAATTGCAGATAATGTTTGTATACGTTGACACTGCTGAAGAAAACCTTGCAAAACCATTCCTGTCACTCTATGGCCTTGAAGGCGATAAACCTACCGTACGTTCATTGTTTCATGAATCTCATTTTGCAGACAAGTTTCCATCTCTATATGTATTTCCCAGTAGATGTGTGTGCCTGACTGCTTGCATTATGATGGATTTGTTCCTTATTAATAACTAGTACTATTATTCAACAATATAGACTATTCCTAAAACTATAGCGTTTACCAGGTTACAGCATTTGATACCACTGATGGTTCCAAATATCTGTTGGAGGCAGATATTAACACAAAGAACCTAAAGGTACTGAGTTATTTATTTGACTTTTTTATGGTATGTTACTCGAGACAAGTTGATTAACTATATCATGAACTGAACAACAGGAGTTCTGCTTAAGCCTTTCGGAAGGTACACTTCCTCCATACTTCCGATCAGAACAAGTACCTAAAGAAGTAAGCTTTCATGTTTGCCAAGTTTCATATCTTGCAAGTTTAATGCGCCATGATATAAATTCCCTTAGCATTTAATTTAAATACAATCACATTTTAAGTTGGAGAGACTTATACGCTTGCTGCTTGGACATGTATGATAGGTTTTTCAGATATTCAGTTTGTTTGACCCTCATTCAACATTTTGCAGAATGGACTTGTTGAAAAGATTGTTGGACGCACATTTGATTCTTCTGTCCTAGAAAGCCCTAAACATGTCTTCCTTGAGGTATTTAATGTACTCGAAGTTATTTCTTTTTTGCTCTAATATTCATAATCTGAAATGTTCAAATTATTTTATGTTTATATCCACAATCTTGCACTAATTTTGACCTCAAACATAGGCTTATGCACCATGGTGTGTTGACTGTGAAGCAATAAGCAAAAACATCGAGAAGTTGGCCAAGCATTTCAGTGGTTTGGACAATCTTAAATTTGCACGCATTGATGCTTCTGTGAATGAACATCCCAAATTGAAGGTAATTCAGTTTTTGCGTTACCATCATATGCCCACAGCATCGGGAGATGAAATACTTTCAACCTTCTACTATGGTTGGACCGTTGGAGTATGATTTCCATTTTAATTAGGATTATGTGCTAGACATTACTATATCTCCATCTTATATTAAGCACTGCATATCTAAATTGTTTGATAATTTCTGAAACTTCAAATTAGGTTGCTCCAAATTTCTTCATCGTATGAATTTATAAGCACTGTTATTTACATCCAAGAATGTAACTAAGCTTATGACAATGTATGGTTGAAGAAGATATACATGATTATGTGGAGTGTGGAGTTTTTTTGTTGGCTACTGCTTGTGACTGTATATGTTAACCCCTCCTGGGAAGAAAAGCTAAAATCCTGTAGGTGAACAAACAGAATGAGCAGTAACTATCATGTTCATGAAAGTTGCATTTGTAGAAAGACATGTATAATGTTTTAGCATGTTAGTTTTGACTGCTGGAGTTTGCTGCCTTTCTTCCTGAATCCTGATGAAAGTATCTAATAAGTCCCCAGTGCATACCAAGGTATCATTTTACATTAAAAATTCGACATGCTTATATGCAGGTAACCAATTACCCCACACTGTTGCTCTATCCCGCTGAAGACAAGACCAACCCGGTACGTGTTCTGAAACAACGCTAAACATGCTGTGATCTACCCTCCACCACATGCTAGTGATACATGCTGCCCTGTTCTCGGAAATGCAGATCAAGCTTTCAAAGAAATTAAGCCTAAAAGATATGACGAGATTTATCAAGGAGAAGCTTCAGATTTCCGATGCGGAAATCAAGGAGAAGCTGCAAACTCCTGAGATCGAAACAGTGGTGGCCGCTGACAGTGTGAAGGATGAGCTATAGTAGAATGCTCCTCCATAGCTTTTGATCATCCACTGAAGAGCATATTTGCGGTGTTCGAAGCCTGATCGTAGAGCATGGCTGTAACATTACGGCGACCGACAAGGAAACAGAGTAGTACGTAGGAATTTATCGCAGATACAATGAAGGAACACCTAAGATAAGTTTGTTACACTGATATATTATACGGATAGTGAGATGTTCCAGGTTTACTTGCTGTAATGCAGTCGCTGTAGCCTGTCAATTGGCTTGTTCATGTGTTATAACAATAATAACCAAATGAAAACAGATTGTAGTGCATGAACATCAAAGATTCAAAGCTCGGGTTGGGTTTGGACTGTTGTTCATTCTTGCAATTGGTTTCAGACCTCGACATTCATATTTGACTATCAATTCTATGAATCGTAACCCGTCATGTAGCAAGCAGATTACAAAAAAATTCGATTAGGATTTGTAGGGCTTTCCCTACCCCCGGAGGAGGAGGAGCCCTTTCAGAAATTCTCAGTGACCCGCGAGGGCCAAAGAGGGGGTTTGGAAATAGTTTTCAACCAGCAATTGACGCGCCTCGGTATGACCTCACTAGCTGCGTCATTGCCCCAAGCGCAAAGATGCCTCCCAACGCCCGCACCCCCAACCCTTCTTATACCCCGTCACGCCCTGCGCTCTTTCCTCCGCAGCCGAGGTGGGACTAATCGGGGAACCCGCCCGTGCGAACTGGGCCTTCTCGCGCGTGCATTGTACGTTTTCCTTTGGGCCGTGTTTGACCCACGCGCATTGTATACCTCTTCTCACTGTCAAACAAAAAAAAATGCTTTGGAGGAGGAGGAACGGTTTGGCGGGCCCACTGTCAGTGTGGGAGTAACTGTACACCCGTAGTAAATCGGCCTCGTCAGCTCCTCTGTCCCCGCCCCCCGTCCGTCTTCTCCCCAGACACACACGCATTCCCGGCGAGTCCGCCACCGCGCGGGACGCCGCTGCCGACGATGGCGGCCGAGAAGAGGAGCCTCGCGTGCGCCGCCGTCCTCCCGCTCATCCTCCTCCTCACGCTCCGCATCCTCCCCCGCAGCGGCACCCCCGGCGAAACCCTAGCCGCGGCCCGGTACGTCGTGCGCTTCCTCGAGTACCGCCGCGCCGAGGACCACCGCGAGTACCTGCAGGACGGCCTCCGTGGGTCATCGTGGCGGTGGGTGGAGCGGCGCAACCCCGCGGCCGCGTACCCGACCGACTTCGCCGTGCTCGAGATCCGCGACGCGGCCGTGCTCGCGGCCATCCGGGCGCTCGGCCGCGTCCGGGACGTGCACGCCGACGCTAGCTACTCGCGGGGCGTCCTGTCCGTGGATAGCCCGCAGGGGAAGCGGTTCACCGCCATGTCGTTCGAGCGGGAGGAGGACGATGGAGGCGGCGATAACAGTAATTCTTCCTCTGGTGGTTGGAGGCGGAAGCTTCATGCGCAGGTACCAAACATCTCTGCATCATCATTCTTTTTTGCCAACTACTCATATCGTCGGTAGCATCTTACAACCGTACAGGAGGAGTGCTCAAAGACCTGTCAAGAATTGAAGGCCATTTTAAACATTTTTTGTATGCTTGGATCCCCTCAGTATGTCACAACATTGTATTCAAGTGAAGGTTCTCTGTGTATAACTTTCTTTTAGTTACTAAAAATAAGAGCCCCATACTTTTTTTCTTTTCAGAAAAGGGTCCAGACTCCACAACACTTTATATTTATATAAACTGGAAGCTGAAATGAGTGTTTATGCAATGTATACTCTGCTTACAGTTACAACATACAAACATTTCCCAAATAGCATGATGCTCGCTGGCACTAAGTTTCAATGCTAATCCTAGCGTACATTTCTATTGGTACTCATCATTGTGGAAACATATCTACATGATATTTTTTTGTGTGCCAGGTATCATGTCGTTGCTAGCATATTGCAACCGTATTGGAGTGCAATTTATGCTCTGCTTAAAATTAGAACAGCTCCTAAATAGCATGATGCTCTGGCACTAAATTGCAGTGCTAATCCTAGCATGTGTCTTCCGTTCCATATGAGATGACTTTCATTTGTCAAAAAAAGTGGATGTTTCTAGTAGACTTGTAACATGTCTAGATACATCCACTTCTGTACAAATTGAAGTCATCTAATTTGGAACGGAGGGAGTATCATATAGGTGACTCATATTTCTTTAATTGATCAAGATTCTGCTTGTTGTCATGTTTAGTACTTTAATATGTGTCCTTTGGCAGAGATCACATGTAACATCTCTATTTGGAGCTGAACGACTATGGGGAAGAGGCTTCACTGGTACGAAAGTCAAAATGGCCATTTTTGACACTGGCATTCGGGCAGATCATCCACACTTCCGTAATATTAAGGTATGATATGGAGTAAATTTGTTACTAGTGATTTTAGTATAGTATACATGCATAAGAGGCAGGAGAAAATGAGTTTGGAGGAAGTAAGCACTAAGCAAACACAATCCTTGTGGAAGTTTATGTCATACTGTTGAAGAATACGCACAATGTGCACTTATGAGTTTTGTCGTCTAACATTTTGTCCACACTGAATTCCGTCTTCCGAGATGTTGAAGCATTAATTAATGTCAGCTCTTTGTGAAAACTATGGTGGCAATGCCTTGGCCAAATTGCTGTATTTTTATTTTCTCTCATGACAAATGAAATTATAGCTTGCTATCCTCATTAACTGTTGTTGAAAGACAAATTAAAATTGCACTTTTCTTTTGCATATCACATTATTATATTTTTCCCAGAAAGGTGAAGTCTTTCTAAGATGGTATAACTTTGTAGGAGCGTACCAATTGGACAAATGAAGACACATTAAATGATAACCTTGGACATGGAACATTTGTAGCTGGAGTTATCGCTGGTCAAGATGCAGAATGCCCTGGGTTTGCACCGGACACTGAGATATATGCATTTCGAGTGTTCACAGATGCTCAGGTACTGGACTTGGTTGCTATATATGAAGTGTACCCACCATCTTTTCTCACTAATTATCTATTATCTTCTTTGATCTATGCAATTGCAAATGGAAGGAATATCCTCAAAACCAGTGAAACAGAATTGTAACTTTCTGAAAACGTAGCCCGAGGTTTACAGTTTCTTAGATGCAGTTGATATGTATTATTATTTTGACACACGCGAAATACAACTTTGAATTGCGGAGCCTTGAGGTGCTATGCTTCATTAATGATCGGGAGCACTACAAGTAACTATGTTGAAAGTTGTGCTGGTAAGATTTTGAGAATTTATCTTTGTTCTCAGCACAGATATCCTACACATCATGGTTCTTGGATGCATTTAATTATGCCATAGCAACTGGCATGGATGTATTGAATCTTAGTATTGGTGGACCTGATTACCTGGATCTCCCCTTTGTGGAAAAGGTACTGCTTGGTTATGATTGTCAGACTCCTATTTGTGTCATTTACCTATTTACTTTCTTATTTGTATCACATTACCTTATAGTTGTCACTAAGTAGTGGTAGTAACTTATAGCCCTCCAATCACGGGCTACTGGTAATTGGAGGTATCCTAAGGGCATGTACAATGCAAGGTGTTGAGGTGCTTAGCAAAATAAACCTGTTCTTGGTTAAGCATTGGTGCTTATTTACACAAGAGAATTGCTTAACTAGGCACCTCTCTTATAGGAATAAGCATTGATGCTTAGCAAAATGTTTGATTTATTTTTATAAGCCCCTCACTAAGCACCCTGCATTGTACATGGTCTAAGTAGTGTGTATCCTGGCCTTCTGTGGCAATTAGTTATCATCTATTTATTTTGGTTGTTGATAAATAGGTGAGCTGCATAAGCCAGCTTATGAATTTATGAATTTCAATGGGGAGAAACTGCGGTGGATAGAAACTCATAGAAACTGGTTCCTCCTGTTCTTTTGGGCTTGTAGGGTTTGGGCTTTTTCCTGTATTGATTTGTGTTTTGTATGTAATACCCCTGATTCTGATACATACCCTAGATAAAGGAAATTCTCGTGTGTACAAATGGAACTCCCAATAGATGGATGTACCTGCACGTAGGGACATACGCATGTAACTCTACGACGTGGGTTGATCCATCCAGCTCTGATTCAGAGCCTAGCTGCTGCGTCCGTATTTCCCTATAGCTAGCAGTACTAGTCGAGCCTGGCGAGTTCTACCGATCTGCTGCGGGTCTGAGAAGAGCAAAACAGTTCGGCTGTGTGGTATCAGTTTGGACGTCAATAAGCTCAACAACATGTCCCATTCCAAATAACGTTTCGGTTGAAAGTTGCAGAAGCTTGGGAAACATCTCTCAGGCAGCTTCTCAATTTACACCGTGCGACCGCTTCACGGTGGAAATAGGTCAATATTAAGCTGGACACTTCTTTTGGGCTTAAGCAGTCTACGGCCTTGAAGCCGCCTCATACGCCCAAAAAAAGTCAGCCTAAGGAGTTGTTTTGGACAGAGCATTCTTTAGTAATTTCGTAGCATTTAATCTACTAGTAATCCACATACTTCCGTATCTATCTGGATCTAATTGGCTATGCATTTGTATTCGTTGGCAAATGTTCTTTATGAATGTTGGCTTTCATTGACTTGAATAATACTTGAGTATTTTACTGTTCTTTATGGTTGCTATCTTCTCATATTTCTGCTTTCACTGCATTTCCCTTTATTGCATGTTATTACATATTTTCTTCTAGAGCCAGCTTGAGTCACCAAACGCTAAAATATTTTAGGTGCCTCTTAATGAATAAACATTTGGGTCAAGAATGCTTTTAGTTAATTTGTAGCAGGGGACTTCAAAATCTTCTGAATTGGTTCTGTAGGTGTGGGAGCTCACAGCAAACAACATTATTATGGTATCAGCTATTGGAAATGATGGTCCGCTCTATGGAACATTAAATAACCCAGCTGATCAAAGCGATGTCATTGGTGTTGGTGGTATTGATTACAACAACCATATAGCTTCATTTTCCTCTAGAGGCATGACTACCTGGGAACTTCCTCATGGGTAAGTTTTTCTAAGTTGGTAGTGTACTGTTTTCTTGGGTTGTCACTGGTCTGTTTATATCCACAAAGGCAATTTTGGTGGGCTCTTTTCCTCTTCTTGAGGAAGCGTACATTGGCAAGAGTACAATAGAAAGTGTGCAAGGCCTATAAATCTGTAGCATAGTTGTGGCTTTCATGTATCTGTCCTATCTTGAAATTTCAGGTTAGGGTTTCATATTTTCGTCTTTGAGGGAGGGAAAGGTCTTTGCTTGGTTTTTCTTACGAAACTTGGCTATCTCATGTATGGTTTCTTGTAAGCCAATACGCGCAATGTTGTTTACTTGTTTTTTGGGGTAAAGCAAATTATTCATGTCAAATTCCAGACCGGTGACTGTATTTTCAATGTAATGACTCTTGAATGGCTGCAATTAATTCATTTTATTTTAGCTTGACCAATCTCAACATCTGCACCTTTTATGAGAGTTTCTTGCTTGGGATGTTAGTGTGACATATCTATGTATTTTTTCGTGAAATGTGGTGAGAATAACTAATTTCCATATTCCTACCTTATACCTACCTTGTGATTGTTACCAAAAAATGCACCTAATAATTTGGGGTGTGTTCGTTTTTAGAACCGGGTGGACCATTCCATTCCACTTTCATGGAACCGTTCCATCCCATGTTCTTTTTGGACAAAAAATTGTCACGGAACCGTTCCATTCTTGTGTTCTTTTCTAGGATGGGGTGGAATGGAATGGAATGAGAACGGCATCAAACTCGATTAAGTATGTCCTAATCTAGATTAATTATCGCTAAACTTAAGTAACTATTGCTAATCTTGATTAATTATTGCTAAACTTGGTTAAATTAGAGTTAATCACCCAGCATTACTGTGCCATTCCACCTCGTTCGGCCCAATCGGCCGGACCGGTCGGTTCCGCATATTGAAGGAATATTCCATTTTCTGGAACCACTCCATTCCACTCCATCCCAGAAAAGAACACAAGAACAGGCTCACGGAATGGAACCTTTCCATTCCATTCCACCCGGCTCCAAGAACGAACACACCCTTGATGTTGCAAAGGCGATGCTTGTTCTGTAGTGATGATTCCATTTTTACAGTTCTAAGCAATCTTTCTCTTGCACTCACTTCATTTCTTGCATTTTGGAAATATCTTCCTCAGAATGTATGGCTTCAATTTTCCAGATATGGCCGCGTAAAACCTGATGTTGTCGCATATAGTCGTGATATAATGGGTTCTAAGATCAGCACAGGCTGTAAGACCCTTTCAGGTACCAGTGTTGCAAGCCCGGTGGTTGCTGGAGTAGTATGCCTACTTGTTAGTGTTATAACAGAAGACAAGCGGAAATCCATCCTTAACCCTGCTAGTATGAAACAGGCCCTTGTTGAGGGGGCTTCTAAGCTTTTGGGGCCAAACATATATGAGCAAGGTGCAGGCAAGCTTGATCTGTAAGTTCCTTGCCTCTGTAACTCTCGTAGGTCTATGATGTGTTGGACATTTCAAATGTATCCCTGCCAGCCCTTTTGTTTTATTGTTTGCTCAAGTCATTCTCATTTATCTACCATCCTTTCCAGCTGGCAATCATATGAAATATTGAAAAATTACCAACCGCGTGCAAGCATATTTCCTAACACGCTTGACTTCACCGAATGTCCATATTTCTGGCCTTTTTGTCGTCAACCTCTATACGCTGGAGCCATGCCGGTAGTCTTCAATGCTACAATTCTGAACGGGATGGGAGTGATTGGTTATGTCAAGGATCCACCTGTATGGCAGCCATCTGAAGATGTGGGCAATCTTCTTAGTGTTCATTTCACGTACTCTGACACCATCTGGCCTTGGACAGGGTACCTTGCCCTGCACATGCAAGTTAAAGGCGAAGGCTCTCAGTTTTCAGGTATAATTAGTGGCAATGTTACTCTGTCGATTTACAGCCCAGCCGCTCAGGGGGAAAGCAGCCCACGAAGTAGTACATGTGTTCTTTACCTGAAGATCATTGTTATTCCAACACCTGTTAGGTCAAGAAGAATATTGTGGGACCAATTTCATAACATCAAGTACCCATCTGGATATGTTCCAAGGGATTCACTTAATGTGCATAACGATATCCTTGATTGGCATGGTGATCACCTGCACACAAATTTCCACATACTGTTCAACATGCTGAGAGATGCAGGATACTATATTGAGACCCTTGGGTCACCACTTACCTGCTTTGATGCTAGCAATTATGGTACACTGCTCATGGTTGATCTTGAGGACGAGTACTTCAGTGAAGAGATTCAGAAACTAAGGGATGATGTTGTACATAAAGGGCTGGGCCTTGCTGTTTTTGCTGAGTGGTATCATGTTGATACAATGGTAAAGATGACCTTCTTTGATGAAAATACCCGCAGTTGGTGGACTCCGATTACTGGAGGTGCAAATATTCCTGCGCTTAACGAACTTTTGGCTCCATTTGGCATTGCTTTTGGGGACAAAATACTGAGTGGCGATTTCTCAATCAATGGTGAGCAGTCTCACTATGCTTCTGGGACTGACATAGTGCAGTTCCCAGCAGGAGGTTTTTTGCATAGCTTCGAACTACAGGAAAACTCCAAAACTGCACAGGATAGCTCAACTCCAGATACACAAAACTCCCAGTCCCAGGAAAAGAGCAAGGTTAGCATCTACTCCCTCCGTCTTTTAATGTAAGATGTTTTACCTTTTGCCTAGATTCAAATGTATCCACATGTATCTAGACATGTTTTAGTGTGCATGTTGACTCATTTTAGTATGCATCTAGTCAACATCTTAAATTTAAGAACGAACGGACTATTACCCTTTTAGTTGGATAATTTCTGATATCATATACCTTTTACCTGTGAGTGTGGGTTAGGAGCTAGCTAACGATCATGTAAACCTCGTGATGGTAGCCCCTTGAACATATAATACTTTGTTTATTAAAAGCTCTAGCTATTTATACTGGTAGATTCACTACAATCAAGTGAGCTCAACAAATGTAAGAGTGATTTTGTTACATCGATAGTGGTTTCTCGATGTTCCAGACAAGTCAGCAGTCGACCCCAGTTTGCCATGGCCGAATGATGCTTGGAGTTTGATAAGACCACAGAGGAAGGGCTGTGGCCTAGTGGCAAGGGCTTGCAGTGGCAACCCTGCGTCCAGGGTTCGACTCCCATCGGGAGCGAATTCCTTTGCCTCACCTGGGTGGCTGCTACCTATACAATAAAAAGTCCTGGGTGCTAGTGCCCATGGATCTCATTTTTTTTATAGACCACAGAGGAAGTTTTGATTTGGTCCAACCCATCTTCGACTTTAAGAGCATGCTTGTCTATCATTCATCGTACACTGGCAAAACTGCTTCCAACACCAGACTAGGGGGTTAACTACGTTGGTTTTGGAATTTCTCGTTGTACGTGACTCTTTTGATGTTCAGGTTTATGTTGCGAAGGGTGTAATCTAGATTTTTTCACTAGAATTTTGAGTCAATATCCTTGTATATTCAACTATATTAGTTGTACTTGATGAAGATAAATTTTCGGGAGAATGTGCAAAAGCAATACACATCTTTTCATTCAGCAAGAGCACAAAACATTGTACAAAATTTGAGCCAGAACGGGCTTTTTCATCAAAAGAAAGTATAAAACCCAACTAAAACCCTCAGGAACACACACATTTGGCATTCAGGATGGTTCAAACAAAACAGTCCGCTGTAGGGCTTGCTCTTAGTGCCCCGCCTTCCCTTTCTAGACTTTGACGAAGATAATGGCGAACTTATAAGAATATATAGTTGGAGCAGATAGGGTAGCATATTTGTTGTGACGGTTTTACCTTCATTATGGTTTGATTGTGGTAAAAGTTTGTATATTTTTTGGTAACACGATTTTATCCACAGTAATAGTTTGCTGGACTCTTTCGACGTTACACAATATTTTTTCTCAAACTTTACATCATGTAACATTGCCATATGAATTTGGTATCCAAGGTTTATTAATTTCTCCTTGTCAGCTCTACTCGATTCTTGGTATGATTGAAGCAGGCAAAGGGCGTATTGCAGTATATGGAGATTCGAATTGTCTTGACAGTAGTCACATGGTAACAAACTGTTATTGGCTACTAAGAAAAATTGTGGAATTTGCTGGGAACAGAGTCAGAGATCCCATCCTTTTCTCAGAAGCAGCTCAGTTGAAATTTCCTGTTACTGAGAACATCCAGCAACCCTTGCGTCGACCGGACGTAAATTTTTCAACATATTCAACTGTCACTGGCAAGGAATTGATCTGTCACAAAGATTCCCGGTTTGAAGTTTGGGGAACAAAAGGTTATGGTATTCAACCAACAGGTACAACAAGAAAGCTGCCAGAGTACCAAGAGAGTGAAGTTTCTAGTACTCCCAATCTAACAATTAAAGCTTCTGAGAACAGACAAGATGAAGCTGGCTTGAAAACAAATCTTTCACCCCCAAATGCTAATAAGTTTTATGATAAAAGAGATTACTTCGGCTTTCTTAGTCATGAAGAGGTATCATGTCTCATTTGTCAAGCAACACTTCTTTCCTTTCCTCATCCATTGCCTTGAGCTTGCTGTCTTTGTGGCACTGACTACTAGTCAACTATTCTGCAGGTTGACATAGGAATGTTAGTGGCAAGTCAATGGATGGTACCTTGCTTTGCTGCCACTACTTGTAAGTATAATGTACTTAATATCAAACTTTGCTGCCACTACTTCTGCAGGTTGCTCATCTGCTTCTGCAACACGCAGGCCTTATGGTGTACCTCAGTTGCAGAGCACAACAAAAGCGCCGTCGACGAAGGAAAGGGACAGCAACTAGTCGTCTAACAAGTTTGGTATAACACGAAAAGTTGTTTAGGGCCAAATAAGTTATTGGCACCTGTATTTCTGGCTGTCAGCCATGTAAGATTACCGGAGCCACATCGGTCGACATGACACAAAGAAGCTCAGCTCTGCTGGAGATCCCTGATCATGATTTCAGCATGCAACGGGCGTCGGATCGAAGCTCATCTCAGCACTGTGGCTGGGGATGCATGGCTCATGTTTTATTCGGAGCCAAGAGAGAGCTGGTTCAACTCTGCTGCAACAGCATGGAAGATTCACTCTGTTTGAAGATTACATAGCCATCTAGTTCTTCGTAGTTGCTCAAAATTTTGCCTCTGTAATAATACAGTCTTTGGGACATGATCGATGGGAGCTAATTCACCTAGGGAGAAGCTAGAATGAATGGATGATTTGCTTTGCTCATGTACAACTCGTAGAGAGGCTTTTGGAACTCTCATGGAGAGTTGATATGCACATATGCCATCCAACAAATGTACCGCCACTAAAGGAAAACTCACTGCCAATATATCATTACCCTTATCATCTGCTGAATGAGATATACGTGTCGATATATCTACTCCCTCTTAAAATAAAAGAAGAAAAATATCCTTGTTAGTCTGCACTCCTGCCTGGCTGCACCTAGAGAAAATTCCAATTCTACAAGAAGCCTGGTTTTCTGAGAAGCTACAAAGCGTGAAGTTGGGCTTAATAATGATTCCAATGGTCGGAGTACTTAATAATGATTATAATTTACAAAGCGCATTTGGGTGACACCAAAATACATGCAAGACCAATTCTCTACAACAGATAGAAAACATGAAGTTATTCATTGCTTGTGCTGAAAAAGCTGTACAGAAACAAATACTTCCTCCATCCCAAAATAATTGTCTCAAGTTTGTCTAAAATTAGATGTATTTAGACACAAAACATATCTTGGTACATTCACATTTGGGTAAACTTTTTTTAGTACAGAGGGAGTACCTGAATAGGAAGAATGGTGCGAAAGAAGCTGATCACCCCAACAGGCCAACAAGCGTCGATGCTTGACACTCCATAAAAGGTATATAGGTCGATGCTTGAAATTACACCATATCCTATTGTCAATAACACGCATGAGTTTTAGAATTCTCCGAGGAAGCCCAGACGTCCTTTCGAAGTATCAAAATATATTTTTGGCTTCTAAGTCTTCTCTTCGTCCCAAAGTTATTTATTTGATCTGACATGTTTCTGCTCCAGGAAACAAATTCTGCATAGCCCAGTTTAATTCCTACATCCTATATCTGGAATGCCAAAAGTACCCGCCAGATCTGTGCTATTAACCAGGATTTGCTGTTATTCATTTCTCGACTACGAGAAAACGCAATGCTTATTGTCGCGGTTTTTAAAACAGAGGCTTCTTGCCCTTCAAAAGACCCATGAGATGCTCGAAAACAAGGGAGCCACCGTCACGGAGGCCCGAGTGCATGTACTCGTTGGTCACCCACAGCCGGATCCCCGCGATCTGGGAGGCCGTTTCCTTGGCAATGTTGAAGTTGACGTACATGTCCTCGTAGTACACGGCAGCCGCCACCGGAACCTGCGACGTGCCATAGGCCATTCATCAGATGAAAACACACAGAAAGTTCTAGCGCTACCAAACCTTGTTGGTGAATAGCAAGACCAAGAATATATTACCTCTGTTCCAGAAATATAAGACGGTTTGGTAGGCTAAAACGGCCTACCAAAACGTCTTCTATTTTGGAACAGAGTTGGTAGAAGTTTAAGGTTTCTTTTGATTGTATAGATAGATTGTAAGCAAATGCTATAGAAATTTCATTCAAAACATAGAACCTTTCAAGAGAAATAAGAAAGCAAGCAAATTCCAAGATGAAACTAAGCACCTAGATTTAATTTAAGAAGCCGCCTACCCAACACCTATGATGAAACTAAGCAGTTGCCAGTCCCTTTTTGTAAAAAAATACGGGAAGATATAATCTCAGGAAGAAGACCGAACCTTATTGTTGTTCAAAGCGCTGATGTCATACAATGGAGGCCAGTCCTCCTTCTCAGCTAACAAATGGGCAGCCTCCTTTAGGGGTCGTAAAGCAATGATCTCATCGAAGATACATGGAAATACCATCTGCGTTTTCGGAAATGCATACATGTTAGAAATTTGTAATAGATGTTAGTGATGATATCTCATTACTCAACGGATGCTGTTAAGCGGTGTCCTCTTCACTAAATAGTTCAGTCTCAACATGGTTTATCTGAAGGTTACCGAGGTACTGAAAAGATAGTCTTTATAGCTAAACTAGGAGAGTTCTTGCCCTGTACACACTCCCATTCTAAAAAGAACATTGTTAACCTAAGTTAACGCTGTGAAGCTCGTTTTTAGCAAATGAAGTTTAATTTTATAATTTGCCATACTTAGGTATAACTAGAGACTGTTCACTGGATGAAAATTAGAGATCCATGGGCACTAGCACCCAGGACTTTTTATTGTATAGGTAGCAGCCACCCATGTGAGGCACAAGAATTCGCTCCCGATGGGAGTCGAACCCTGGACGCAGGGTTGCCACTGCAAGCCCTTTGCCACTAGGCCTTAGCCTAACCTGCAAAATATAACTTAGTAAGGAACATGACTCTTATACATGATGCTTCCATTGAAGATTTGGGCATACCTCTCCAGTAAGATACACCGGACGGCCTTCTTCTGTAGCCTTAACAGGATCAAATAAACTTCCATATTCACTGAAAATCTTATCGGCTGACCATTTTGATGAAGATCCCTGCATCCATGAATAATACTAGGCAATGAACACCAGAATAATATCGCAGTACCAGCTAAACAGTGCGACAGATTTTGTAAGTCACCTCACAGTAGATAGACTCATGCAAGAGAGCATAAATAGGATTTTGATCAAAACCTAACCACATTTCAAACTGCATAGAATAAGTAAGGTTACCCGTTAGAAACATTCAAGTGTAAAAAAAGAACGAAAAGCTCATTAGTCACTAGGAATATGCTAATTTCAAAGATCGATATTATGGAGGTATTGTGATGGTGAGTACCTCTTTCAGGAAGTAATAGCTTATATTCTTTTTTGCACCAGGAACTAGTATAGGATCCCACACCCTCTCGAGTCTACCCGAGACAAAATAGGAGTGGCACATGTCAGAACAGTCGTGTTATTTTTCCAAATCATGATAAAAAGGTGATGTATTTCTTACAGGTAATGCAGTCTTTCAAATCCTCCACCAGAACCTAAACCAGACAGTCCAAGGCACTGCAACATCTTAGGAGTTAGCCTGCCACCTGATGGAAGAAGAACCTGATAAAAAAAAATTGTTGCATAATAAGATACAAGTTTCAAAATTAACATGGTAAAGGAAAAGCAAAAACAAAGAAAGGGCGACTTACCCCTCCACCTTCTGATTCACTTAAGTATGTTACGACCTCATGGACGACTTGTATATCTTGAGGATACCGCTTATAGTACTTCTCATTTTGTTGCTGAACCTGCTTAAAGCATGCTCTGTACACAGTATCTGCAGTGCAGGGCTCTCCAAGTGGTGGAAGCCCTCCAGTTAACAGGACAGATTTCAGGCCCTCTGGAGCAAAACTCAAATATGTGACAGCACAAAATCCACCATAACTCTGAAACGGAAAAAGGGTAGACGATGTAAATAGCAGTGCTAGAAAAGCAAAAAAAAAAATGCAAGGTGAATAAGTGCATCGGGGTCACATACTATACCTGTCCCAGAACTGTCCAGGGCTTGGCATCTGGTACAAGATGCATACGAATGAATTCTGCATCCTTAACTATGTTATCAGCCCTGAAATGCTTCAAATACTCCGCTTGCTCTGCCGCAGATGTAATTTGCGAAAGAGATGATGTTGTCAGCGGTGTTGACAATCCTGTTCCTCTCTGCAAAGCAAAGAAGGTCGTGAATACAAGAAGAGCAAGAGCGCAGAGCATCTGCAGAAGAAATAGGAATGCACCTGATCCAGCAGTACTAGGCGGTATTCTTCGCATGCTTTCTTCACCCAACCACTTGCTTCCATGGGACGAGGACTTTCGAATCCAGGCCCGCCTTGTAGATACATCAAATAAGGCAAAGACGCCTCTTCTTTGCCGGCTGTAAGAGTCATGTCGATTCAGTGACACAGAAGTCAACAAGCAACAAGTAAAGCTATCGAATTTCGTGACGGGGAGCGGGGGTAGAAGCGCGATTCGTTCACCTGCGACGACCTCGCGGGCGAAGACGGTGATGGAGGGGGAGCCGGAGGAGGAGGCGTGGTCGAGCGGGACGGCGAAGCGGTGGTCGCGGAGGCTGAGGTCCGGCACCGCGTACCACGCCCCGGCCTGGTGCGACGACATGGCCCTCTTAGCCAGGATCCGGTGGCGCGGGAGCCGGAGGCGGACGGCGAGGAAGGCTGCCGGTTGGTGGTGGTGGAGTGCGAGCGCGGCGGCGGTCGCGAACGATGTGGCTACGGCCATGCCGCGACCGTCGGTGCTTTTTTTAACGGCTCCGATTCGTTTTTTTTTTCTAACGAACTAATCATCCAATCATGCCCCTCCTTCCAATGCAACAGGACTTCCCTTCCAACATCGATAGAAGCAGGAATGTGTAAAAGCTCATCATCAAGCATGAATGCTATGAAAATTCAGTCCACATCTTTAGCTATATGTTGCTTAAGTTTGGGAACAGGATAATGCCCGGGCAAAAACATCCTTGCTGTATCTTGTGTGCCTCCTTACACGATGCTGTCTGTAAAATGCTCTTAAATGAATAACATCTTAATGATTGTTGAAAGAAAGAAAAACACCTCGTCCACACTTATACAGAGAAAATGTCTGGTGTCCTCTGCTTCCTGACAGCATAGCGGACAATGAGCACTCACAGGAAGATCATTTGACAATTCAAAAATTAGGAGAAAATATGAGGAGTGCACATTCCAATTTAACTTCATTTAATTGTTTCAAATAAAATAAATTTTAATATGAATCAGCTGACTTGCGCATGCAGCACAGAAATGTTCTAACACCTGAGAGGTAACATACATAAAGATGATTCATTCCATTACACACAACAGTTGTAGGCTAAGCAGCACTGGAACTGCTAAAAGAAAAGAAAAAAGGACCACGTGTCAGCAGGGCACTTACTATGATCTCTGTAATCCCTACATCAGGACTTAACATACTACACTAAGAAAGTTAGTGTCTAACCCCCTACTCTGAACCCAGAGGCACCCACAGCGCATGCCTACCTGCCAGGTGGCCAAGCCTCACCTGTCCGCTGGCTGCCAGGCTGCAGGTAGCGTTCAATTGCTTGGTCGTAAGCAGGACCTACTAGGCTCCCCCTCATCCGCCCTGTTGGCTGCCAGTTCGGGTCCATCTGAAGCTCTGGGGCATCCGAAGCCTCAATGAGGGGCGTGGCAGGAGCAGCAGGTGGTAGACCGGGAGAGTGCACACGTTGTTGCACCGGTGGAGTAGCTGGTCGGGACACTGCCTGTGATCTTGATGCTTGAGTCTGCTGGGGAGTGTAGAGATGGTTCGGCATAGCCTGGCTACCTGCACCACCTTGGGTCATGATCTGTCCCCTTAGGTTATCCAACAGACGCTGGTCAAAGTGCTGAGGTTGTTGAGGAAAGGGTGTTCCATAGGCATTCCCACCTCTACCCTGTCCTGGGCCTCCCGGCGATGGTGGTCTCATATGCATGACGGGTGATGCAGCAAGGCCCATAACCCGACCTCGTGGCGTGTTGCGTATGTCCTGCCAACAGTTTGTAAACCATCAATAAATGTTTGTCAAGATAAATCTAATTCAAGCAAAACATACAGAAATAGAAGTTAATTCAGCTTCTCGTTAATAGGTTGAAACTGGCTACCCTGGCTTGCAGACTACAGTATTGTTACTCAACTATGCTGATCATTTTAGGTGACACGGTAGAGCATACAGCTAGTCACCAAAAACAGGTATGCCATAGTCGCCAAAAACAGGTACTGGCATACGCTAAATGTTTACGGCAGTTGTGAAACACAAGCAAAATAGTATGCATCAAAGTAACAAATGAGACATTTTTCAACATCCAAGCACTGATAATAGTGCAGCTCCAGGTGACTTATAACTTGGTATTGCAGAAAGTGAAGTCACCAACTAATTCTAATGTGACAGTGTATAATTAATATGATGTGCACGGTAAAGCTAATGCAGAGATAAATCACTGTAATGCTATAATCTTGGTAAATATCATGCCGCATGGCCTTCAAAAGAGTTACCTGTTGTGTCGACTGAAGATGCAAGGACGGGGAACCATCAGGAGCCCTTGAGAGTGGCCTGGTCATAGATGTGATTACACTGTCTGCATTTGTCACATGATATGCTGGGTAGTTTGAAGGAGCTGAAATGGGTTGTGGAGTGGGAGATGAAGAATTCAAGACATTTGCCTGCACCCTTCTAGATGAACTATTCTGTTGTGGCACTGCTAACGCCTGGACTGCTATAGGCTCTCTCCTGAGATTTCTAGGCATATTATGTCGTCCTACTTCTGATCTAAGTAAAGAATCTAGTTGTGATTGCGCGTGAAAAAGATTTGGGTATGCTCCTTGTGAAAATTGCTGCATGGCAAATGTTGAATTAGGAGTTTCAAAAGAAGGAGATGCAGAATTTGTGGTAGCAGGTTGAATTTGCATGATATCTCTAGGAAGAATAGACTCCAAGGTCCCAAAAGAACTAGAGCCAGGTCCACTTGTAGATGATGGTAATGAATTTTGGCCAGAAGTTGAAGTACCATGAATAGACTCGAAGGTCCCAAAATAACTAGAGCCAGGTCCACTTGTACATAAATGTAATGAATTTTGGCCAGAAGTTGAAGTACCATTGCTAGATCCATTATTTCCACCTCCTACGAGTAAATCTTCTGACTGAGAAGTTGTGCTTACATCCGGAAGATAGTCGGCGATAGATAAATCCTGACTATTCAATACAGGCTTCAAATCTTCTGGGGTAGATGCCAAACTCATAAGCGTATCACCATCATCATCCCTGTTTACCAGGTCTATGACATCTGAAGTAGTTGCATCAGTATCTACAGTATCCCCATTCTGCTGAATTATATCACCTGCGTGTCTATCTGATCTCCCATCATGAACAGCTTTCCAAGATCCATCAGGGAATACAAGAACATCAATGATGTCATTAGCAGTCTCTTGTAAAACCTGAAAGGAAAAGGAGATTAATCACATATGAAAAATATAATGAGATGAAAATAGGCAGAGAGCTACTTATATTTTATACAACTTGCCTTGGCCATCTTTTGATCAATTCGTAGGTCAATGAAATTTGAAGGAGTATTACAAAATGGACAGCGCCAGGTCGGTTTCTTCAAGTTCATCTCCATGTAATTCTCATAATCAAAACACTACAAAATACGGGTTATATTATCATTTCTGCCAAGAAAGGAAAAGCTCAACTCATGAACACAAACAAACATACAAATTTTATACCTGATGGTGTTTGCATAGGTATCCTTTAACTGGTGTCCGCATGCGCCTAAAACTGCAATAAGAAAGGCAAACATTTTCAAGTTGCAGCTCATCAGCATTTTCCTTTTGAACATGTTGAATTTACAAAATTATTAAACCACGAACAGTCTAGACAAGCATCCGCTATCGAGTAGTCATAATAATGTGAATATATTGTCAGCTAGTAAAATATACATGCATGATACAGACAAAGGAATCAATGCAGGTGCTAATAAGAATAGTTTGCATAGAGGTTTTTAGTCGTTTTTACAGACAAGACCTTAGTTGAGACCTTTTAACATATGTATAGAACATAACAGGCTTAAAGACACCCAAGTTTCTTCAATTAGAATATATCAAATTGAAGAATGTTATACCGTACCTTATGGGACACTTAAGGGAAACTCTTGATGGCCCTTCAAGTATATCTGAATCTACATGAAATTCAAGATGTGACAAAAGAAAATTTCCAGTTACAAACAAGAAACTGCTATTTCAATTTATGCCAAGAAATTGTCAATGCATAACATAAAACTGAAAGAATTTAACTTAATCACTGTTGGAATTTGCCACAAGATCGATCACATTAAACTAGATGAACACACGACACAAGAAGGTCAGGGGTGCGTGTCACACCTTCTAAATCTTGCTCTTTATTGCTTTTCTCAATATCTTGGTACAACTTTGCTACAACGTATATGCCTGGGTATATAAAGGCCAAGCCACACCTCCACGTTGAACACCTAAACCTATAAGGACTAGAACTCACGCAAGACTTTCCTAAACAATCTACCCACTCGTACATGATCTCCTAATCCTAATATCATATGGCTGAGCAATTGCTAGCTAGCTATTCCAGCCCGAACTAGTATAAGTCCACGAGATACATGCAAACTTACCAAATTAGAAAACCTAATTAGACTCAAACTCATTAAGGCAAGATTATAGCTAACAATCACCTACCAGGAACATCTGTTGCGACTGGTGGGGTGTAGTCATTGAGTTTTGGAGCATCAAAAGACATCAAATTGTTCACAAATGCTACTGCTACGATGTAATTAGCTGCAATATAAAGCCAAGTCAGCGCATAAAAAATTGATGTATGTTCTGGAGAAGAAATTGAAGGACACACAACATCACTTAACATACCATTAAAATATCCAACAGCTTGTAAGATGTTTGCGCCATATTTGAGCATCTTGGTGATATCAGTGGGAAACTGGGGACCTGTTTCCTGTTATATGTTTGATATGTGTGAGCCAAGCTTGTTTGACAAATGAGATTAACCCCAGTCCGCAGGTTCACAAGCTTTGAATCAATGCAAAACGAAATAGTAGGAAAGGGACACCAATGTTCTTTCTTAAAAAAAATCATAGGCAAGGATGGTGTGGCTGACCATTGAAACGTTAGTCCTCTTGTCCACGCCTTTTCCGTTTACTAGAAAGCTGAAACATAAAAGTATCAGTTGTGTTTCTTTGTTTAACATTGTCAAGCATCAAAGCAAAGAAAGTAATGCACCTCACATGCGGTGGACTTGCGATACATGATGAGACATCCAAATTTTCCTTTTGGACAACAATTAGACACTGCAGAAGGTGAAACCAATAAATATCCTGATATAACATCAGGAGACAATGGCATGCGAAAAAAATACTAAGACGAGAATTACAATAGATAGTCAGGAAATGCTACCAACTGCCGCTATATCACTGTAATATCGACAACCAAATAACACCAAGGGCCTCAGAGACTTTGCAACAATGAGTACACAATCAGACTCTATTTACAGCTACAAACTAAGCATGACGATCTGAATCAACAGGACGAGAGTGGGCAACATGCAAGAAACCAGAAACAACAAATTAACCAAGATTCAGTTACCGAATACGCAGCCAACTATCATATCTTAATACTCCCTCCGTCCAAAAATAAGTGTCTCAAGTTTGTCATTGTCTAGATACATCTTCTTTTTGACAAACTTGAGACAATCTGAGACATCATAAAACTATCTAAGAGAGTTGCGCTGTGTTAAAATAGTTTATCCTTTTGATCAAGAAACAAAAAAAAGAGTTAGTGGATAGTACAATAGCAAAAATAATCAACACGAGCAGCTTAAATAGGATTAACACTCCTGGAGGCAACGATACAAGTAACAACACGCAACGATACAAGTACCAACACTGAAAACCAATGAAATAAAAATTCACCCTGCAACGGTACTTACAATCTTTTCATTTTTAGGTAGATTTCTATGAATAAAGAAGTCGGCCATCAAAATACCATATCCGACCTGTAAGTACAGATAGACATATCAAAAATCAGGTTACGTTATGAAACATACCCCTTTATCACTGATAAAGATATGTTGTCACATATGAAGATTTAAGAATGAAGAAAGTTGGCACAGTAATAAGAATAAAGTGGAAAACTTTACTGGAAAAAATCACACAGATTAGATAACTAAATTGAACAGATTGATCACCTTTGCTTCCAGCGAAGTGATTAAACGGTCGAACTTCAACTTAGGATAGTACCTACAAGAAGAATCACAACTGAACATATAACATTTGTGGTGGATCAAATGAATGTCTTCGGTTAATCATATTATAACCAATATTATCTTCTAACCTAAACATCTAAGAATGAGATATTAACATTTTGAAATTAATACTTCACAAGGCTGAAAATACATACTGTTATGAGCTATAAAAAATAGAATCGGATTCCACATAATAAAAAGTGTTTTTCAAGTATTTCCACATTTTTTAACTTGATAATGTGATACATGGTAAACTGTTATGAGCTATAAAGATATAGAATCGGATTCCACATAATAAAAAAGTATTTTTCAAGTATTTTCCACATTTTTTAACTTGATAATGTGATACATGGTAACTGTGTCATCTTGCATTAAAAATGTTACAACTTTTAATCCAAACAATAGAACAAGTTTCAAGAAAAATAGGCATTCTTATACTTTTGTAGTCCCAATTTCTATTTTGATTAAGATCTACATAGGCTTCGACAACAGTGCGCATGATGTCAGATGTCAATATGTAAACATTCAGAGGGAGTGATTCCTTTCTTACCTTGGCATTACTGTTGAAATCATCTCAAGCACAGTGCTGTCATTAGCTTCCTTGCTACTAGGCGTGCAGAAGTTTCCAGATATCTGCATGCCAAGAGAAATTATAACTTGGAAGATGATACGGCTGTGCCACCACCTAAGAGTACAAACTGCACTAAGAGGCGAAAACAAGAAACGAAGCATTTCATACACACCTCATCAGCCATTCTGAGAATGTCAATGTAATCTGCAGGTTGAAACCATTTATTTTTACAAGCATTCTGCAAGACAGTAAGTGTGTTACAAAATTAAGATTTCAGTGGGATAAAAACGACATACTATGTTGAAAATTAAGTTCATAACACAGTACACATATGGATGAAACCCTTTAAACGAAAAACGTTATGCCATTATATAGTTAAGTGGAATACTAGCGAACATTGTGCTGAAGCAAATGAATAGTTGATACATAAATGTGGTTACGGAAAAACATAATTCTTAACCATATATCTGTATACGCTTGGATTTTTTCAATAAACCAACATGAGTGAACAAAGACTAAAGGCATGGATATTTCCTGATACATGAGTAACTGTGTTCTGGTTAAGAAAAAGTTTCTAAGTGATACTCACTCATACATGACTGAGATGGGAAGCAATTTACCTTGCATGATATAATTAGTACCATGACGGCAGATTGTAGGTATTGATCATTTCTCAGTTGATACACCTGATTAACAGAGGTAGACTTGAGATATATGACACGGAAGTGCACAACAAAGCTGGAAAGTAACAAAGTACCCTAAAAGAAAATTGTTAGACCAAAGGAAATGCATTCGCAAATCATCAAAGGGTAAAATGCCTAGCTTGTAATGAAAAATCAATGCCCTTGGAGGCTTGCAGCCAATAACCACTCCACTTCGAAATAGTAGACGTAAATTGAACAAAATCCGTAACTGCAGCGGTACTCCACACGAACAGTGAGCCATTAATAACAGTAAGAAAAAGCAATTATGGCACAACAGGCGGGCAGAAAATTGCCACATCAGTTGTATGGGGCAGTTAAAAGACGAAGGCAGTCGAGGAGACCGCTCTAAGAAAAAAGAAGGGGAGGGGAAATCGTCCGGTGGAGAAAGGAAGAGGAAAAAAACACATTTTTTTTTTACCTTCCTCATAGTGTCGGGTATTTGGGCCGCGATCTTCGGAACATCGCCGCCCGAGAGCGCGTAATCGATTCCTCTGCAAGCAAGAAAGAGCCGTCCGGCGGGTAAATAAAAACCCTAAGAATTAGGGGGGGGGGGGGGGGGGGGGCAATGCGGGGGAGCGGCGGATGTGCGGACGGACGGACCTGGCGAAGGCGTAGACGAGGTGGTTGAGGTCGTAGGGCGGGAGCGAGTCGGCGCCGCCGCGGAAGTGGCACTTGATCCGGTCGCCGATGGCCTGCAGGCGCTGCGCGTTCAGCGACACCGCCTTCTGCAGCTGCTCCTTGGCCGGAAGCTGCTGCGGCGGCGGCAGGGCAGGCGCCGGTGGCGCCAGCGATGGTGCTAGGGCGGCGCCGCCAGCCATGGGGATGGGCGGCGGGGGCAGAAGTGCGGGTACTCGTAGCAGGGAGGCGGTTGCTTGGGGTGAAGTGTGGTGTGGCGATACAGATGACGATGCAAGAGAAAAATGCTTCGCATGGAGTTTTCGGGAAGCAGTTAGAGCATTTCTAACTTTACGAATCGAGCTTTTTTAGGTGCTTTACAGGATCTATGATCCAAATCTTATTGCTTTCAAAATTCAAAAACCAAAGACAAAAGCTCAAACAAACACCCCCTTAATCCATAGCAGAGTCCGTGAACGTGAATCGGCCCTTAAACGCGATAAGGGCGTCCGTCGAGGTGGCGCGTCCATCCGTATTTATGCCGGACTGAGGCACATTTGTAGGTCAAAATCTTTATCCACCCGCACCGCCGACGAGCAATCTGCATCGTCGCCCTTTCAACTCCGACGAGCAATACGCTATCGGCGATGTAGTGTAGGACGCCGCCGCCGCCGTGTGATGGCACCTAAGAGGGCGCAGTTGAATCTGCGGGGCCACGGCGACCGATTCGAGGACTTCTCCGCCGCGAATCGGAAGGCTCTCGTCCGCGCCGACGCCGGTCGCAAGCGGCTCATCAAGAAATTCGTGCAAGCCGGCAAGGAGGTCCCGTGGTCGTGCTACCGCCGCGAGGTGGAGGAGTTCGACCGCGAGAGGGTGCGCCGCGACATTCCGGAAAGCTCGAAGGTCACCGCCGCGCCTCAGACGGGAGATGAAGGTCCGCCGCGAGACGGATAGCGAGAGCGAGACCGCCGCACGCCTCGACATGCTCGAGTGAACGCTCGATCTTCTTCAACCGGATGCTCTCGACCTTCTCGAATCGGTACCCGTCGAGATGGTGGGTTGCGTCATCTCCCTCATCCTGCTACGGAAGGAGAAGAAGGCAGAGCACCGCCACGACGAGGACTGAAGCTCGTCGCCGCCGCATCAGAGGCTCCGGTGAGCCAATTTTTGGCAGTAGGGTAGGGCGGTGACGAGTTTAGATTACTTTTAGACTTAGTGTATATTATGTTTGATTTGGCGGTGAACTCTTTCGTGGAGAAGAAAGCAAAATCGTTTGCGTCCAAATTCGATCTTTTACAAATCCGTTTTAGGTTTCTGCTATTGTGAGTGAGCATTTGCGAGAAGATCTGACGACTGCAAACGTATTTTGCGTGTTTTTCTAAGGGCGCTGCTAGAGATGCTCTTAGTCGGCGAGCGGTTTTCGCCCGAGTTTTCGTTAGCTATCGGTTACTCCATGTTATTTTAAGTCAGAATTATGAAATTAATTTGTGGTTCCACATCTAAATCTGTTTGACTGTCATGAATCGGCATGCCAATTCATTTGGAGTTACAGCAAATATCTAGTATTATATGTTATAGTCATAAATAGTGCTTTACCGAACGTTGCTATATTGCTTGAAGTGATGCATGGAGTGAACATATGAACCCCAGTCTATCTTGAATTGTTGTTCTACTACCCCAAGTCTATCTATCTATTTATTTACCAATTCCTATCCTAACATATATATTAATCTTTATAACTAGCAAGACAGGAATTTTGCCAACCTTCCTGAAACGTTTGGGAGCTTTGTTCGGTGGTGGTTGTGCACGTCAGCAGGTGTGTTGCTAATTAGTTGAATTCTAATTATTCCTCGATAAACCATTTCTGATCAGCGCGAGTTCATTTTTACCACTCCAGGCATAAGGTCATTATGCCCTCCTCCCAACGCAAAAGATTTCTCACATCCATAGAAACTGGAATGTGAAAACTCATCATCAAGAAAGACTGTCTGAAAAAAAAAAAATTAGTCCACGTTTTAGCTATATGTTGTGCTGGAATTTTAGTGTACTTAGGCTAAGGCCCAACTAAAATCCGAAATTCTCATGGCCCATTCTAGTTGGCTGGTTGTGGATGTACGTGACTAATATTTAGTCCCATACTGCTAGTGGAGAGTGAGTTGCACCACTTTATATAGTGGGATGTTCTAGTACTAGTATGAGCTAGTGAGAATAAGAGAAGATGAAGAGTGTCACACACGCGCTCCTCCTCCTCCTCGCTCGCCTCGCCGCGCCGCGCCTTTATATTTTTGCAGTCCGAGAAAATTAATGAGTCATTGATTAGTAATTAACGGACGCGTTAATTATCCTGTCGTTTCCGATTCCTACGGGATCGTGGGGCGTTACCGACTCGATCGTGGCTTACAGCCCACGTTCTACCCGACTCGCACTACATATACAGCCCGGGGCAAACCCTAGCCGCTACCACGAGATACATGGTCTCACACCCCGTTTCAGAGCATTGCGCCGCCGTCTACCAAGTCTTCTCCATCCCGTCTTCCGGCGTGCACCGGTTGAAGGGACAGTAGGCCTCCGGAACCCCACCTCTTGTGATCCTGTACGGGAGAGGGGCGATCAGGTTTTTGGGGAGCGCACTCGCGCGACTACTGGCTTCGAGTTCTTCCCCAACGACGACTTCTTCCCCGACATCGCCAGCATCTTCATCGACAATATGGGCGACGACACGGGGAACTCCAGTGGTGCGACTGCCGCTGCACCGTACGCGTTCTTGATCTTTCTACATGATGTTTTGCTAGAGTTCTTACTTATAGTATATGCTCTAGATTGCATCTGTTTATCTACTGTTTGCGTAGATCATATGATTAGTTTAATCTATATTATTCTAGTCATGAATTGTTCACTGTTATTGGAAATTAAATTATATGCTAAATCGTCTAATTATTCAACATGTTGCCTAAGTTTAGGGATAGGAAAAAAAATTTACTTCTCAAACAGAAACAGCCTCGTCGGCACTTAAAAGGACATTGAGCACAGGCAATTCGGAGATCTGGAATGTGAAGACAGGAAGTGAACATTCCAATTCAAAATTTAATATTTCAAATAAAACAAATTTTAACAATACAACCGTGAGCAGCAACCTCGTATTCAAATTCCATTTTTTCAATGGGATTACATGATATAGTTCTTAATATTATTACTTTACTCAATTTTTGCAGTTCCGCAATGCGGTGTCTGTTCTGTTGCAGAAAAAATCGACACGCATATGCGGATCCGCAAAAGCAAAATATGACGATAAAACAGAAGTTAAACATAGTTCACAACCGTTTACATATGAAATAACATTGTTTCAAACATCTAGACATGATCAACCATCTAGACATGATGAACAAGCATCAAAAACCACATTCCGGCCAAAAGAACCACCGAGATGAACAAGCATCAAGTGGCGACACCGAGATGATCAAGCATCAATCACCTCCACCACCAACACCACCAACACCCCCTCCTCCTTGATTAGTTGCCATCCTCCTTCGGTCCATGATTCCTCTTCTCATCAAATCATGCCACTTCCGGTGAGGAGGGTTCGCCGGACCGGTTTCTCCTACAGGTCCCTTGGCGGCGGCGGAAGGGCGAGCTTTAGATCCATCGGGTCCCTTGGTGGCGGCGGCGTTGACACCCGGAGCTCCCACGCCTCCCTGGACGATGATGTTGTCGAGCCGCTTGCGAGGAACGGTGGTGGTGGCGGCGTTTTACTTTACTTGCATATCATTCAATTGAGTTTTCGATTATGTAGCAAGACCTACATCATAGCACTTCAAAAGATACAGTAAGTAAATACCATGATGCCATGCTAGTTTCGACGGTAGGACTTGCCAATCGTCACTAAATTTGGTGAGTCAATGAGTAAAATACAATCTATGAAACAAAGTACAAAAAAGGCCGCATGTCAGCACGGGGCTTACAATGCTCTCTGTAATCCCTACATTATACCTAACATACTCCACTAATAAAATTAACATCTACTACTACCCGGTTACTCTGAACCCAGAGGCACCGACAGGCCACAACGCCTGCCTACATGCCAGGTGGCAGGGCCTCACCTGTCTGCTGGCTGCCAGGTGGCCGGTAGCGTTCGATTGCTTGATCATAGGCAGGACCTACGAGGCTGCCCCTCATCAGCCCCGTCGGCTGCCAGTTCGGGTCCATCTGAAGCTCTGGGGCACCCGAAGCTTCAACAAGGGGCGTGGCAGGCGGTAGAAGTTGTTGCCATCTCAGTGCCTGGCTCTGCTGGGGAGCATAGAGATGGCTCGGTATGGCCTGGCTACCTGCACCACCTTGGCACCACCTTAGAATGTCCAATTGTTGCTGGTCAAAGTAATGTTGCTGTTGTGGAAAGGGAGTTCCGTGGGCATTAGCACCTCTAGCCTGTCCTGGACCTCCCATCGGTGATGGTCTCATAGGCATGAAGGGCGATGCAGCAAGGCCCATAACCTGACCACGTACATGGTTTGACGCGCTGCGTATGTCCTGCCAACATTTTCAAAATCCGACAATGAATGTTTGTCAAGATAAATCTGATTCAAGCAAAACAGAAGAAGAGAGTTGCCCAGTTAATTATCCAGTACAACATGCCCGACCACAAAACAAACGACTACACACGCTGACAAGTGACAACAATGCTTACATAGTAGAATTAACAGGTACTGTAACAGCTAGTCGCCAAAAAACAGGTACTGTCATATGCTAAATATTTACTGCAGTTGTGAAACACAAGCAAAATACTGTAGTATGCAATAAAGTAGCAAGTGCACGAAAATGTTACTTCAAAGATAAACAATGTAATGGTACAATATGTTGGCAAATATTCATGCCACATGGCCTTCAAAAGAGTATTACCTGTTGTGTCGACTGTAGATGCAAGGATGAGAAACCATCAGGAGCTCTTGAAAGTGGCCCAACACCATTAATCGTCGATGTGATTACACTGTCTGCATTTGTCACATGATGTGCTTGGTAGTTCAAAGGAGCTGAGATGGGTTGTGGGATGGGAGATGGAGAACTCCCTCTAGATGAATTTTGTTGTGGCACTGCTAAAGCTTGTACTGCTACAGGCTCTCTCCCGACATTTCTAGCTATATGATGATGTGCTACTTCTGATCTAAGTACAGATTCTAGGTGTGATTGCACGTGCATAAGACTGGGGTACGTTCCTTCTGAAATTTGTTGCATGGCAAATGCTAAGTTAGGAGTTTCAAAAGGAGAGGCGGCATTTGTGGTAGCAGGTTGCATTTGCATGATATCTCTAGGAAAAATAGACTCCAAGGTCCCAAAAGAATTAGAGCTAAGTCCACTTGTAGACAATGGTACTGGATTTTGGCCAGAAGTTGAAGTGCCATTGCTGGATCTAATATTTCCACCTACTACATACAGATCTTCTGAATGAGCAGTTGTGCTTCCATCCGCAAGATAGTCTGTGGCAGATAAATCCTGACTATTCAACACAGGCTTCAAAGCTTCTGGGGTAGATGCCAAACTCATAGGCATATCACCATCATCATCTCTGTTTACCAGGTCTATGACATCGGAAGGAGTTGCATCAGTATCAACAGTATCCCCATTCTGCTGAATTATAACACCTGTGTGTCTGTCTGATTTCTCATCATGAACAGCTTTCCAAGATCCATCAGGGAATACAAGAACATCAATGATGTCATCAGTAGTCCCTTGTAAAACCTGAAGGGAAAAGGAGATTAATCACATAAGAAAAATATAATGAGATGAAAATAGGCAGAGAACTACATATACATTATACAACTTGCCTTGGCCATGTTTTGATCCATTTGTATGTCAATGAAATTTGAAGGAGTATTACAACATGGACAGCGCCAGGTCGGTTTCTTGAAGTTCATCTCCATGTAACTATCATGATCAAAACACTAAAAATACAGTCATATTACCATTTCTGCCAAGAAGGGAAAAACTCAACCCATGAATACAATCAAAAGATAAATTTTATACCTGATGGTGTTTGCATAGGCGTCCTTTAACTGGCGTCCGCATGCGCCTAACACTGCAGTAAGAAAAGGCAAGAAACATTTCAAGTTGCAGCTCATCAGCGTTTCTGTTTTTAACATGCTGAAATTACAAAATCGAACCACCAACAGATATACAAGCATCGACTATCAGAGTGGTCATTATAAGGTGAATATAATGTCGCTAGTAAAAGACAAATGCACAATATAATCAATGCAGCTTCTGTGTAGGCAACAATACATAGGAATTAAGGCAGATGCTAAGAAGAATAGTTCATATAGAGGTATTTAGTCGTTTTCCATGCAACAGCTCATTTGAGATCTCGTAAGTCGTAACATATGTATATAACATAACAGGACTGAATAAGCCCGAGTTTCCTCGATTTAGAATATATCAAACATAATACATCAAAACGCAAACCAGGAAGAATGATATACGGTACCTTATGGGGCACTTTAAGGAAACTCTTGATGGCCCTTCAAGTATATCTGAATCTACATGAAATTCAAGAGGCGTCAAACGAAAAATACCATTTACAAAATAAAGATGGCCATTTCAATGTGAACCAAGAAATTGTGAGGGCATAACATAAAACTGAAAGAAATTAACTTAATCCCCTACCAGGAAGATCTGTTGTGACTGGTGCGGTGTAGTCATTGAGCTTTGGAGCATCAAAAGATATCAAATTGTTCACAAATGCTACTGCGACGATGTAGTTAACTGCAATATAAATTTAAATCAGCACATAAAAAATTGACGTATGCTTCTGGAGAAGAAATGGAAGGACAGACAACATCATCACTAAACATACCATTAAACTGTCCAAAAACTTGTAAGATGTTTGCACCATATCTGAGCAACTTGGTGATATCAGTGGGAAACTGGGGACCTGTTTCCTGGTATATGCTTAATACGTGTGAGCTAAGTTTGTTTGACCAATGAGATTAACTCTTTATCGAAAAAAAATGAGATTAACTGCGGTACGAAGGTTGCACAAGGCTTTGGATCAATGCAAAACGAAATGGCAGGAAGTGGACAATAAAAAAAATCTTCAAAAAAATTGTTGGCGAGGATGGTGGGGCTGACCATTGAAACATTAGTCCTCTTGTCCACACCTTTTCCGTTTACTATAAAGCTGAAACACGAAAAATATCAGTTGTGTTTCATTGCTCAACATTGGCAAGCATGAAAGATAAGAAAGTAATGCACCTCACATGCGGCGGACTTGCGATACATGATGAGACATCTAAATTTTCCTTTTGGACAACAATTAGACTCTGCAGAAGGTCAAACAACCAATAAACATACGTGCTATAACATCAAGAGACAGTGGCATGCAAAAAAAATATAGTAAGACAAGAATTATAATAATAACAATGATGTCTACCAAACTGTCGCTATATGTCGATGACTAAACAAACTCCAGGGATAGACCGATCAGAGATTTTGCAACAATGAGCACAGAAGCAGAGTAAATTACAGCTACAATCTAAGCATGTCCATCCAAACCAACAGGACCAGAATGGGCAACATATAGAAAGCCGAAACAGCAAATTTACCAAGATTCAGTTTCCTAATATGCAGTCAACTAACAGATATTAATACACTACTTACATATGTGCACAGAACATGATGCTACATAGTGTTATCTGAAATATCATGAAACTACCTAAGAGAGCTGCGCTGTGTCAAAATAGTTTATCCTTTTGATCAAGAAAGTGAAAAAAGGATTAAAAATCTGTACATGAGAAGCTAAAATAGAATTAACACTCCTTGAGGCAACCATACAGGTAACAGCACTGAAAACTAATGAAATAAACATTCACCCAGCAATAGAACTTACAATATTTTCAATTTTAGGTAGATTTCTATGGATAAAGAAGTCGGCCATCAAAATATTATATCCAACCTGTAAGTGCAGACAGATATATAAAAAATCAGTCGGTTATGAAGCATACCTTTATCACTGATCAAGATTGTCCCCACATATGAGGATTTAAGAATGAAAAAGGTTGGCACGGTAATAAGAAAAAATTGGAGAACTTTACTGGAAAAAACACACACAAATAATACATCTAAATTGAACAGATTCACCACCTTTGCTTCCAGCGAAGTGACTAAACGGTCAAACTTCAACTTAGGATAGTACCTACAAGAAGAATCACAATTAAACATATAACATGTGCCGTGAATCAAAGGAATGGCTTAAGTTAATCACATTATAACCAATATTATCTTCTACTTACCTGAACATATGAAACTGAGAAATTAATATTTTGAAATAGTTTACAAAGCTGATAATACTTTTATAAGATACAAAATAATTAGAATACGATTCCATGTTATAAATAGTATTTTTCACATTTTAACTTGACAATGTTATATGCCAGATGTGTGTCGTCTTGAATTTAAAAGATGTTTTGATCAAACAATAGGACAAGTTTCAAGAAAAATAGGCTTTCTCATATTTTCTGTAGTCCAAATTTATATTTTTGATTAAATCTACATAGGCATAGACAACAGTGAGTATGATGGCAGATGTCATAATGTGAACAGAGGGAGCGATTCCATCCTTACCGTGGCATCACTGTTGAAATAATTTCAAGCACAGTGTTGTCACTAGCTGGCTCGCTACCAGGCGTGCAGAAGTTTCCAGATATCTGCATGTTAGTTAAGATGATACGGCTGTGCCACCACCTAAGAGTACAATGACCATAAAAGAAGAAACGAAGCATTTCATACACACCTCATCAGCCATTCTGAGAATGTCAATGTAATCTGCAGGTTGAAACCATTTGTTTTTAAAAGCATTCTGCAAGACAATAAATGTGTTACCAGATTAATATTTCATTCGGACATAAGCCACATACTATATTGAAAATGAAGCTCAGAACACAATATGCATATGCATGAAACCCTTTAAGCCGCTTGAGACAACTCCAAACAGAATGTGATTATACAGTTAAGAGGAATACTAACCAACAGTGTGTTGAAGCAAATGAACAGTTGACACATATATGTGGTTACGAAAAATATTCTTGACTATAAATCTGTATACGCTTGGAATTTTTCAGTACATCAACATGAATGAACAAAGACTAAAGGCATGGCTATTTCCTTGCAGAAATTGGATCTGGTTGAGAAAACGTTTCTAAGTGATACTCACTCATACATGGCTGAGATGGAAAGCATTTTACCTTGCATGATATAATTAGTACCATGATGGAAGAATGTAGATATGGATCATTTCTCAGCTGATATATCTGATCAAGGTAGACTTCAGATTAATAACACGGAAGTGCACAAGAAAGTGTGCATACCTCATTTCACTGCATAAACAGATGACCACATTTCCATATGAAAAAAAAAGCTTCACGGTCCAATTATATAATTGTACAAATCATGTCTTGTAACTAACACAAGAAAGCTGGAAAGTAACAAAGTTTCTCCAAGGAATAGAAGTTGGACATGTAAATTACGTTCCGGTGATCCAGAATAGATGGCATTTGGGGATCTGGCAGAAAACCAAGTGACATAGCAAAGACTATTACTATGAACGATAATATGACAAATCTAACCTTGCTTTCTACAAAGTTAGGAACTAGAATCCTACAGTACTTAAAATGTAATGTATTGTAACATCCCTTCACTTTCCAAATTAGATTTTGCGTTGAATTTCTTGGTCAATTAATTTATCTTCACTTCTCTCTCCGTCCAAAAATAAGTGTTACAAGTTTTTCAAAAAGAAGATGTATCTAGACAAAATCATGTCTAGATACATCTTCTTTTTGACAAACTTGAGACACTTATTTGTGGACGGAGGGAGTATATCAGAAAAATAGTTTATTGGAATTAACAATGCACGTCATACCCTAACAGTCTGAAAGAAATGTTATGGTAATTTTACAGAAACTCAACGGCCTACCATGAACTCTTTAAGGACATCTCCTACGGGGCTGCTCAATTGGCCCGGAAAGTCCGGATTTGAGCAGCCCCGGACAAAACCAAGGCCCTGCGGGGCTGCCCAAACGGACTGCTGTCCGTTTTTTGGTCCGCGGCTGCTCAAATCTGGACCAAATTTGGACCACAATTGAGCAGCCTCCCGGACAACTCTGGACACAATCGTGTCCACTACTTGGCGCCCTGGCCCGCCAAAAAGAGGCACACATTTTGCCCTTTCCTCTCCCACCACCAGCCTCCGCCCGCCAAAAACACTATCCATGTCCCGCCCTGCCCCGCCGGCCGAACACGCCGCCCCGCCGCCAAAGCCGATGCAAAAGCCGAAGGTGCTCACGGACAAAGAGAGGAGGGAGCAGTCGGCCAAGAGGGCGGGGCGGAGGAGGAGAGCGAAGGAGGAGAAGCTGTCGCCGATGGACGACGAGCGTACCAGGATCGCCCAGGCGGCGGCGGAAGCGGTGATGAGCGTGTTGGGCATGCGTCCGGCGACCACGACCACGACGTACGTGCCTCCCTCGCAGGCTGCCAGCTCCAACACGTCTGCGGCCCGGTCGCGCTTCCCCCCCGACGCCGACGCATCCCCCGCGCCGACGTACGGGTACTTGCCCGGCCGTGACCCGACGCCGCAGCCCTTCTACTCGATTGAAGTGGAAGATTCGTCGCCGCTCCGCGGCCCCGCCGTGGGCTCGATCGATCTGAACACCGCGCCGGGCTCTGGGCTGTCCGCGGCCCGCAGCATCCGTGTTCCGCCGGGCGTTCTTCCCGTGCCCCGCAACCTATTCGACGAAACGCCGGTCCCGTCGACTCAGGCGACTCCGGGGCTGACGTTTGAGGAAGGCGACGCGTACATGAACGGCTTCATCAACGAGAATGGCCGTGCGAGCTACATCGACGCCGGGGACGAGCTGGAGGAGGACGGAGCGGACGAACACCACATCGCCGACATGCCGTTGTTCATGGACGAGCTCACCCAGCAGGCCAAGGCGGCGAGGAGGAACGTCAAGCGGGGTGCCGGCTTCACCGAGAAGGAGGATGAGTGTCTCTGCGACACATGGATGGAGGTGGGACAGAACACCATTATCCGGGCCGAGATGAAGGGCAGCGCGTACTGGGCGAGGATGTTCAGGAACTACCATGAACGGGCCCTCCTCCAGCCGTACTCCATGGTCACCACACGGACCGAGCTCTCCATCCAAAAGAGGTTCGGGCTCATCTCGCAGGAGTGCAGCAAGTTCACCGGCTCCTTCGAGCACGCCGCGGCCCGGCCGCAAAGTGGCATCGGCATCGCCGACTTGGTGAGTGGCCCTTCCTTTCCTTATCCATTTGTTGTTTGTGTAGTCGTTCCATGTCCTCCAATGGCCATTTGTATAGGCGTTCCAAGCGTTGGAAGTCTACAAGGCCGAGCATGGGGGCAAGTCATTCAACTTCGCCCATTGCTACCGGAAGCTCAAGGACAACCAGAAATGGAAGGAGCTTCATAGCGCCCTCAAGAAAGGAGTGGCCGTGCCCGGAGGGGTGCCGCCAATGGCGACGGGTTCCGCCGATGGTCCGGAAAGCGAAAGGCCAAGGGGACGGGTCAACTCCAAGCTCGACCTGAAGCGGGACGCCACGACGATCGCGCTGCAGGAGACCCTCCAAGGCTTCATCACCCAGAAGGATAAGGAGACCGAGAAGAAGGACGAGAGGGACGAGAAGAAGCGCCGGGAGCGAGAGGAGGTGACGAAGAACTTCTTCCTCGTCCAAACGAAGAAGGTCGAGATAGAGGAGGAGAATGCAAAGACCAGGGCCTTGGAAGCCTTGACAAGGGCCATGGAGGCCGAGAACAAGAGGAAGGAGGTCGAGCTCGCTCTGGCCGCCCAAGAGGCGCAGATCATGGCCATGGACCTGACCTGCTTCACCCCAAGGAAGAGGGCCTACTACGAGAAGAAGCAGCAGCGGTACATGGAGGCCGAGGGCTGATCGGCATGCCCTGATCGTGCCCGACATGGCCTGAACCAGTGGCCGGCATCCTATTTTGTACATCTAGACTAGTCCCTCACCCCGTGGCCGTCATGGCCTGATCGTGGCCGGCATGGCCTGAACCGTGGCCTCCTTTTGCATGTGCCAATTTTGGTTTTTTGGTATTTCCAGGTCATTTTAGTATTTGCCTATATGTGTACTTTGAAAACTAACACAATTTGAGCAGCCCCGTAGGGCGCATGGCTCCAGTCCGCGCGGACACGCCCGCGGACGGCTGCTCAAACGGACAAAATCCGGACCAAATCGGTCCGGAATTGAGCAGCCCCGTAGGAGATGTCCTAAAGCCCTACAAGTAAACTAGCATTTCTATATATAATAACTCAATGCCCTTGCAGAAAATGACCACTCCACTTCCATGTAGATTTAAGTTGATCAAAATTTTGTAGCAACTCATAGTTGCACGAACACAATGTAAAATCCGGTGGTGGAGAACTTGACTACGCACTAACTTAGAGCATCTCCAACCGGACTAGACGATTTCAGCTGAAATGTCCGTGGACATGTCTCGACGGTATTTGGGCGTGTCCACTTTGGACCCTCACACAAATGGGGACAGAACGAGGGGACCGGTATTTGGGCGTGTCCACTTTGGAGTACGAAGAGCAATTATTATGGTATAATAACCAACACGCCGGCAGATCATTGCCACATCAGTTGTCTGAGGGAAGCAGTTAACAGACGAAGGCAGTCCAGGAGACCGCTCTAAGAAAAACAAGGGAAAATCGTCCGGTGGAGGAAGAGGAAAAACGCAATTTTTACCTTCCTCATAGTGTCGGGTATTTCGGCCACAAAATTAGGAACATCGCCGACCGAGAGCGCGTAATCGATTCGTCTGCAAGCACACACACGCGCGCAAAAGTAAAATCACGCCAACCGAGAGCGGCAGGCAGAGAGGCGCCGGACAATGCCGGATGTGGGTGGGCGTACGGACCTGGCGAATGCGTTGACGAGGCAGTTGAGGTTATCGAGCGGGACCGTGTTAGGGCCGCCGCGGAAGTGGCTCTTGATGCGGTCGCCGATGTCCTGCAGGTGGAGCGCGTTCATGGCCACCGCCTTCTGCAGCTGCTCCTTGGCCTGCTGCTTCTGCTGCCAAAGGGCCGGGGCTGGCGGCGGGAGCAGTGGTGCTAGGGCCGCGCCGCCCGCCATGGCGTCTCTCTCCTCCAGAGGCGAAGCGGCGGGGGGGTGGAATGGCGATTAGCGAGTACTCGTAGCAGAACCTGGAAGGTGGCGCGGTTGTGACTCGTGAGTAAAGCGGGGAAGTGGCCGTGGGCGTCGGCGGCCTTTCTTCCTATTTTAATTTTCTCTCAAGTCTTTGAGTAAAGCTCACATCTACAGAAAACCTCTAATCCACTAGTTATCTCACCCCTCTCAAGCATATCTAAAATATGTTGGTGATGTTCTTCCCTAAGCACATCTCTTCTTTTGCAAGATGAGCTTGATGTTCTACAAGCTTATTGAGTTGGCCTTAATATTACCGGTGTCAACCGCATCGGTTGAGAGGGCTTTTTCGACAATGAAGATCATTAAGTCCAAATTGCGCTCAAGAATGGATGGTTCAATAACTTGGTGATATGTTACACGAAGCGGGAGATATTTGAACAACTTGATAATGGTGCTATCACTCAACGGTTTCAGGCAATGAGGAAGAGGAGGAAACATTTACCTTGTATGCCTAGGAATAATTAGCAAATCATGATTGCTATCCCGTATATTTTTTGTCCCATGAATCAAGATTGAAATAGGCATGTTCATATTTTATCTTGTAGAGTCTCTTTATCATTGTTGGGCACTTCTACTTTTGGGTGGTTGATCATCGGCATGGTATTTCATTAGTAATATAAGTTCTTATGTTGTTATGTTGTGACTTGTGAACATTGGAATGTGTATCGACCGTGCAATGTATTATATTCGTGTTTCCGTGTCAAATCTATTTTAGATACAATGTTTGCTCTATATTTCTTACATTTGTCTGAGATTTTTTTTTGCTACACTACGCCACGCCCAGGCTTCGACAAATTCCTGGGTCCCCCACTGTCAACCGGGGTCTATCCGTCCAGATTACAACTAACATGCACCATGTCGACCATCGTCCTCCGCCGCCACGGCAGCGTCGAAAAGATCTGGGAGAGCACCATCGCATGCAAGGATGCTTTTTGAGCCGTGGCGAGTCCGAGACTTTGTGGTGCGTCGGCCGGGGATCTTCCCCGTGGTCACCAAATCCCAACGCCGCCATCTTCATCAGACGAAGTCGGAGAAGAGAAACATCTTCATCACACGAAGTCGGAGAAGAGAAACGGCGTCGCCTGCCGTCTCCCACGTGTAGAACTTGAACGGATAGACGTCGCCTAGAGGGGGGGGTGAATAGGCGATTTAAAACTTTTTCGAGGAGCCGGAATATCCGGTCCAATAGTGACCCGGAAATTCCGAGTAGCCGGAATATCCGGTCCACGAATGACCCGGAAATTCCGGTATGCTTGATAAAGGCGGAATAAAACTAGAGGTTTACTTTAACAAGCATACAACCTAGATATAGAAACTAGGCTCACCTATGTGCACCAACAACTTAAGCTAAGCAATACAAGTAACAAGATGATAGCAAGATATATGACTTCAAGCACGAAGGCTATCACAATGTAAAGTGCATAAGTAAAGAGCTCGGGTATAGAAATGACCGAGGCACGCGGAGACGAGGATGTATTCCCGAGTTCCACCCAAAGGTGTACGTCTCGTTTGGAGAGGTGTGCGCAACCACAACAGGTTAGCCGCAACGCCACAAAGGTTCACCTTCTTCTCCTGATGAACTCAACCACAAAAGGTTCGAGTTCACCTTCCACTATTGATCTCCTTTGGGGCGGAGATCGAATCCCGTACAACTCTTGAGGCACACACCCACAACTTAATTGGGGACTCCCAAGTCTTGAGACACACACCCACAACTTAATTGGGGGCTCTCAAGTGACCGCAAAAGGTCTTGGCCACAAAAGGCGTATAGGGTCCAATGACCCAAGAGTAACAAGCTCACAAGTACCACCACCACGAATCCTCGTGGAGGGCTCAAACCGATGCAAATGCAATGGCAAGAGCACACGAAGTGCTCAAGTCCTTCACTCTCAAATTCCAACACAACAACAAATGTTTATGGGGGAATAAGAGAGGAAGAACAAAGGAAACCACAAAGGAGTCAAATCCTTCACTCCCAAATCCCACCAAAAGCAACTAATGCTTATGGGGGGAGAAGAGAGAAAGAACAAAGAAGAAGAACCACAAAGAAACTCCAAGAACTAGATCCACTAAGTTCCCCTCACTTAGAGGAGAGAAGGATTGGTAGGATTGTAGATCTAGATCTCCTCTCAACTTTCCCTAAAGAATATGGAAGATTCAATGGAGGGATTGAGAGGGAAGTGAGTTTTCCAAGGCCAACAATGGAGTAGGGGAGAGGGGAAAGTCGTGCTGCATTGGATTGACTGGGGAAGAAAGAAGGGGAGGGGTATTTATACCCCTACAGGAAATATAGCCGTTGGCTGTTTCGACACTCGAAAATTCCGATATAAGTGAGACTCGGAAATTCCGGTCATCCGGAAATTCCGGTCTAAGAGAGACTCGGAAATTCCGGTCACCCGGAAATATTGCAACCCATAAATAGAGTAAAATCTCCACACATGGCAAGGTGTGGGACTTTCCTCAAGGTAGAACCGGCAATATTTCCGCCACCGAAAACGCAACAAGTTGTCCAAAGTAAAACCGATTTCGATGAACTAGAGCTTGACATGGAGATGAACCAAGCTCTAACTCCTCACCAACATAAAAGCCAAATAAGAACCAAGAAATATGATATTCCAAGTATGCAAAGGTTTGAGCTCTCCACAACGATGCGATCAAGTTACTAACTTGAGAACCCCTCTTGATAGTACGCCTATCTATCCTATAGCCCTATCAAGATCATATCTTTGCCTTGAGCATTCCACTTGAGTTGGATGATGACTATCTTGATCTCTTCAAATGGTTCATCTTTCTTGATTGCGCGTCCAAGAACATGCTTGATGAAGACTTCTCCAAATACTCCCCCATACTCACAACGGGAGAGTCTCGCTTAGCTCCATCTTCATGTATCCATTGCAAGCACCAAGCATAGGATCTCTTTAAGAAGCTTCTCTTGATCTTGGTCTTGCACATCTCACCTTGATGACGATCACCACATGACGTCATCCTCCATGAGCTATATGAGATCTTCATTTGATGCAAGCTCATGGGAAGATACCTAACCTCATATAAAGATACCACACACACATATATCATGGGTTAGTTCACAAAGCTATGCGGACAAGTGTTTACCATCCCAAGAGATACATGATCGCTCTTGGTACATCTTGTAGCTTTGTGTGTTGATCAACATCTTGATCAACCTTGTATCTTCCAACATTTCTTCATTAATATGATGTCTTGAATCCTTCAAGACATACTTGCAATATGCTCCACTCAACACATGAGCTTCAAGAGTTCAACACATAAACTCCACAATTCCATGGACATGATCTATAATGATATCTCAATGCAAACATTAGTCCATAGAGATTGTCATTCAATTACCAAAACCACACATGAGGGGAAATGCGCTTTCAGAACTGCAAGACATCAAACACAACTACAGCAGTCGACGCGGTCGCCACCCGTGAGAGTGCCGAACGCCAACCACCAAACACTAATCTCACCGGAGCCGGAGACCGGCAAGAAGACCGAGCCACCAGCCCCCTGCGCCACTGGTAAAAGCAACACCAAGGAGGAAGAACAAGGGCAGATTATTCCGAAGCGACAGAGTCTCCTCCCTGAAAGCAACGCCCCAAGAAAAACAGTAGGCCATCCTAAACCCGGGTCCCCACCTCCTCCTGTCGTCGGAGCGACGAACGGAGGAGGCAGGGATCGGTGGCGGCTGGTGTAGTCAGGGCAGAGGTCGCGATCTCCCAGATCGCCTTTTCCGCTAGGAGCGGTTTCACGACGGATGTAAAAGAAATTCCTTCAATCCAATTGTTGTAGCTAAGAACATGTAAACAGGAGCGCACACACACACACTACACACTTATGAACTCAGACATGTAAACTCAAATGACAGCGCTTTGATTCTTCTCACGTAGCCTACTGAAAGCTCACAGACAAGTATACTGAATGACTTATAGGTCTCCCGGCAAAATAGAGAAGTTGAAAATAATGAGGTGCATACTAAAGTTTGACGTCTCAGTTTCTCACTGCAGACCGATTAAAAACCCATAGTAGTATATCACGTATCAGAGGCTGAAAAATAATAATTCCTCATCCCATACCACCAATGCCGAAGCCAAGAAGTGCCATTCCAATCGACCAGTATCAATGCAAGTTAAAACGGACTCGAACTGAGCTCAAACATCATCCAGCCAATCAACCAGCGGGAACAGCTGAAGACCAGGCAACAAAATAAGCGAGCTGAAACAGCCGAAGATAATATAGTAATCTACAGAATAAGGTAGATATCATGTGTTCATGACCCAAAGGGGTAATCTTCGGCATGGTTTTCAACCATACCCAGTGAACCATAATAAACATCACATAATAAGATAAAACTTAACCACGAGTTTTAAAAAGCAACGACAAAAACATTACCCTAACACAAGGAAAATAACTAACTCTCAGCAGTCATTCTCTACCATCACTCCATCAGCATCAGCATGAGACAGTCACTAAAGCTAGCTGAGTTATTTGCAGAGAGAAGTATACATATAAAGCAGCCTACAGAACATAACAGAATCTACATTCAAGATTCACAGTCTTCGTAGCAGGACCATGTTTCCCGACGCCTCCGCATATGCTTAAACATTTTGACATGTGTAACAGAGTAGGAAGGAATAAATAATCCACATACAAAAAACTCCCTGGTTATGGTTTTTCTGTTTCCAGTCTTTTCAGAATGGCAGGACAGATCTGCATCAGCAGACGATCAAAGACAACAGCACGCAGTTGACACTTGTTTGTTCAGGGGACCATAAAATCTCGCCATGACAGGTTTTGGGTTGCTCCATCACCATTACCCAGTTCATACCAGACAGAATCTGCCTAGATAACATTGATTTTTATCTTCCTAGGTGGCGTTCCAGGTTTCGACATGTTGCCACCTTTTCCTTTCTTATCAGAAGGTTTGAGGATCTGGAATGAGCATGTTAGCGAATCGTCTATGCTCATCATAGCACCAGCATTATCAAACTCGCCACAGTAGTTGGGTGCAGAGAATATGGTTACAAGCTGGCGCTTAGCAAAGAATTCATATCCATCCTCCACCACCTGTGCATAGAAAATTCAATGTAAGAAAGTAATGGCAGATAGGGACAACTTTACAAGGATACGAATTCTCTAATAGCACAATACAAGAAAAGGCGCCCTAGGTGCCTCAGTCCAGGTGAATTACATCCCTAAAACACATTGCTGTAAAAAACGAACTCGATTTAACTACTGTTGAAGTGGTAAAAACATCAGCACTTGTGAACTGAAAGCTAATATCCAGATTGCATCAGCAGACTGTATACCAGGTGAACTGGATTCAACTTTGCAGTAACTCCAAACAAAAGTTATGACCCATGGCCTCCACACGCTAAATGGTGGAATCGCTGCAAGAGTGCTCGCACAAAGAAGAATTTAAAAATCACCTGCGGTGTTCAATATCAACTGGCAAACTCACTCTAAAGACAAGTTTGCGCCTTCCACAAAAATAGGTTACAAATGAGTATATTTTGCAATCATATTAATGCAGAAATTTAAGGGATGCAATACCTTTTAACCAAAATGCATGTTCAAATACAGAAGAAAAGAGTCATTGATTTTTTTTACAGAAGGTTGCAAAATCACCACAATCAGGGCATATCAAAGGGATTTTGATTAAATGGGTAATCTTATTAACAAAAATATCACAGGATGGCTGTAGCTTGCTAGTCATCTTATTTGTAAGTCGATCAATTTTGATACATAATTTATTTGTTATAGAAATTAACAAAAATATCACAGGATGGCTGTAGCTTGCTAGTCATCTTATTTGTAAGTCGATCAATTTTGATACATAATTTATTTGTTATAGAAACATCAGTTGACACGTCAAATGTCAACATAACTCCATATCAAATGATAAAAATCACAGGTGATACAACTTTGTTACTAGCTACAAAAATGGCCTTCCGGGTGATATGAAGGCATACCTGGTGGGCCCTGCAGACCAAATCTAGATCATGTTTCTCAAGGAACTCTGCAACCTTATCAGCTCCAAAAGTGTAAGACACACCCCTGTCATTCTCACCCCAGCCATCAACATCTTTATCAGGGTCTGACCACAGTAGATCACAGAGGAGACCGTGGTCTGGAATATCGACAGGACGAGCAATATTACGTATCTGGTCCATGTTCTTCAGTTCAGGCGATAAACCCCCATGCATGCACAGGATCTTATCATCAATAAGTGCAGCCACAGGGAGGCAGTTAAAACAATCAGTGAAAACCTTCCAGAGACGAACATTAAACCTCCTCTTGCATTCATCAAAGAATCCATAGATTCTGTTGATAGAGGCACATTCATGGTTTCCCCTAAGGAGAAAGAAGTTCTCTGGGTACTTTATCTTGTATGCAAGGAGAAGGCATATTGTTTCAATACTCTGTTTGCCACGATCAACATAGTCACCCAGAAACAAATAGTTTGCCTCCGGTGGGAAGCCACCATATTCAAATAACCGAAGAAGGTCAGAATATTGGCCATGGATGTCCCCTGCAGTACGTAAAGAAGCAGTTAAGCACCAAACATGCTTTTAAATCATCATACCATTTTACTTTGATTATAATGACAAATTTAGATAGCACATCAGACAAAACATTGTTTATCGTTTAGTCTGTTCATTTGCAGTGTGACAGGACATTCTTTTTTACCCTCAACAGCTGATGCAAGCTTATAGCTTGTGTTACAATCTTAATCCAAGGTAAAATCACAAATCTATTGACAAGAAAAGGAGGTGTAATAGAGTACATATCTGGTAATATAACATATACACATATATAAACTTAATACACTAACAGGGTACACATTGTGGAAAAGTAATCTTTTCATGGGAAAGGTTCCATTATGTTAGTTATATAACCTTCAGCTGCAAATATCAAAAGTTATCTGCAAGCATATAATCTGACATGGCTTGGAATCTTCCCCACTGCAGCAGAAGCAACGGATTCATGGTCTGGAATGGGTACATGTCCATGCGGTGACATATTTTATACCTCCTCCACGACTAAGTATCGAAGCATGCATTTTTGACATATCCATGTCTAGTGTATGGTAAGTTCTGTTCACTCTAACTAAGGGTGTGTGAGTTAAGAGGTTTCCACACACTCCGCCTTGAAAACTAAAACAACCCTTAACAGCAATATCCAGGACTGGGCACTGGTCAACTTGACAATTAAGGTGTGCTGCTTCCTGGCATGCCATAGTGCAAAGTACAGAAGGTTCCCTAGGCATCCAAGTTTAAGGGATACACGTCGTTCAGCTGACACTTTCATTTCTGTTGGGTAAAGACATAGCTTAATTTGTCAACGTCTCTAAATACTAGCATGGGTGGCTTATCTCCCGCTCAGTCCTGAAGCACTAACGGTAAAAGAAAACATAAACATGTGGCCACGAGATTTTCAATAGTTGTGAACCCAACCTCACTCACCTCCATTTAATAAAAAAAAACAAGTCCAAGAAAAGCGATTTGACATTACAAGGCTGTGCAACCTTCTCCTCTAACTGAGAAATTCACGACGGGGTCAACGCAAGAGATATGGGAGGAGGATAAATCGTATTGACAGCCCGGCTTGACCTTAGAAAAAAAGAACATTTCTGCACGAAAGCAAGATGATATGCACCTATAGTAGAGGCGTGAACACACTTGAACTTGTTTTGATCAAGGAGAGGGAACAGGGGTTCGGGGCTTTCTGGGAACCCCCAAACCAAAACAGCAATCTTTTCAGAACAAGAAGCAGCGCAGCGGAAGCGGGCAGCTCCAAACAACAGGAACACCAAGCCTAGGGTCAATAAAGCAGGCCCAACACGGCAGCCTACAAGAGAGAGCAGCAGTGGGCGGGCGCTAACAACGGACAGAAGAAGATAGGCGGGGTGGGGTGGGGTGGGGTGGGAGCAGAGCGGGTCCTTACCGCAGACTTTGATGGGCGCCTCGAGCTCGAGGAGGTTTGGCTGGCTGAGGAAGACGTCCTTTGCGGCGGCGCAGAGGCGGCGGATCTCCGGGTCGGTGAGCTGCGCGGGGCGCGGCGTCCGGCCGCCGCGCGCCTCCAGGAGGCGGCGGATCACGTCGTCGAGCGTGGCGGCGTCCATCGGCGCCTCGGGGGCAGGGGGAGAGGGGGTAAACCCTGGCGGCTGCGGCGCGGCGGGTGGCTAAACCCTAGCTATCCCGTGCTTTCCGCCTGAGCCGACGGGGTGGAGGAGAGGGGAGGGGAGGGGGAGGAAAACGCGTAGCGAGACGAGACGAGAGCAGAGCGGAATTGGCTGCGAGTGGCGAGAGATATTATTGTTGCACCAGGCTTGGTCTGAGACGTGTGTGCGTGTGTGACTTGGACTGGCTCTACGGCTCAGGTCTACTCCTCCAATCCAATCATGACTGCCCCATCCCACACAATTTTACTCCTGCCATCAAAATTAACGCAGAGAATACACTCAACCTTATAAACAACACGCGTGCTGACCCACCGGCAGCCCCAAACCCAATAACTCAAATTTGACCGACTTTCACTAATTTCGAAAGGTATGATTTTTAATTGAAATCTGACTCATAACAACAAATTTTAAACGACAACCAATTTAGATTCATACTACCACTAAACTAATCCAAACTATGGGAATAGGTGACGCGCTAAGGCAGACTCGGTATCCATCGTCGTAGGAGATGGCCTCTACTCCTCCACCGCCACCGCCATGTGCATATGCGCCTGCCTCTCCTTGTCCACCTCTAGCACGAACTCCTCCCTCGATGCCGCCTCGACCATCAGACGTCTCCTCTCTAGGCAATTGGTGCATTGTTGGTGTTTCGTTGCCGGTTAGTGAATTTATGTGTACGTATGTGCTTCTGAGCTCGATCGGATGGTCTGACTGTATCAAACACGCAATAACGTATGCAAGTTCAGGCATCAGGATTGTCCCAGTAAAACCACATTCCTCTGTGTATCAACTTTATTTTGGCATGTGAGACAATCAAGGTAACAAGAAGATGTCAGCCAGCCGGTTATCCGGCTACGGTGGATGGTGTGTTGTCCGATGGAGACGGTGGATGTTTTGTGAGTTTTGATGGTCGGGTCACTGAATCGAACAACTCTCTCCTGGGAGAGATGTACCCTTACTATAGGGCGCATTAACGCCTTATAGGAATGGTCTATCGACGCTACAGACCCGGTAGAGGTTGTGACGTAATCTATACTAGGTTCTTGTAGCTGGCGCCGTATAGGCCAGCGTGTCCTCCCAACGTGGTGTCGGTCGTCAGCGGTGACTTTCATCTGAGATGGGACGGGACCGTTAGAGTCCCTTTCATTCCTTCTGGGTGTTGGGCTAGACGAAGCGTCATCCCACCTATGCTTTGTACGAGCATACATCCGACTACCCAAGCAAATGGTGCTCGATCTTTTGCCTTTGAAGGGTATCGCCTGCATAGGATTTTATCAATATCCCTCTTAGCCTTCTCGTGTCTCCTGAGAACCCTCAGTTTCTCCCCATGTAAGATCTCATATCTGGCACGATAGGGGTTCTGTGTGTCAATTGTTAATATAGTGAAATTGTGTAATAAAAAAGGGAAAGCAACAATGCAACTTAAAATAAGTGACGATGAAGCAAACACAAGCCTTTATATCACCATCAGATCTATCAAACCATTTAGCTAGGGTTTCAAGCACCGCATCAGACATACTGCATTCTTGATTGGTCATCCTAACCTAAGAGTTACGGAGGAACATAATTTATAACACCAAACCATCAAAATATACGGTGAAAGGACATCATATAACATAATCCATAATATAATGCTGATCTATCAATGTTGCATTCTTATCATGCTTATGTGTGTAGTTTTTATATTTTTCCATTTTAACTTCCCATTTTTGTGTGTACTTTTCATATTTTTGTATTTGTAATTAAGCTACATATGCAATTAACAAGTTGAATTGCTTAGACCACATGAGAGAAAACAGATGTATGTAACTCAACCGCTTCCCCCGATTCATTTTTTTTCAAAGTTGTGCTCGTAGGGATGAGTGTTTCAATGCTAGGTTAGACATCGATTAGATATGTTTCAATCAAATACAACATAATTTTTTGGTTGAGTGATGGAAACATATATATGTGTCAGCCATTTGCCCATTTCACAACATATTGTCACATGGGAACTTCGGCACTAATACTATGATACTTCTTCAGTTTTTGTATATCAACTTTCAAGTAAAAAACATTGTTGAATCATATGAAATAGAGTCTAGTTTAAAAATCTCATCCCGACAAAACTAAGTGCAAAGATAGATTACAAATGTTTTTATCTGATAAGGAATGCTTTTTCGAAAGAAAAATGTGCAACAAGTGTTGGTGTGTGAGATAGAGGCTCATTGTAGTTGCAAAAATCACAAGTTCCTAGGTATTTGCGCTTGTATCTCGAGAAAAGTGCAACTTGTGGCCGTGCAAATCGAAAGAAGGGACCCAATGTAGTTACACTTTTCTGAAAGAGATAGAAAAGGTGCAACTAGCGTTGATTTACTAGCTGGATCATCCGAGTTGCACAATTCACAAGTTAAAAATGTGCCACTACTTTTATGTAGTTGCTCTTTCCTCTCGAGAAAAGTGCAACTCAACCGAGTAATTGTACTTTGTGAAAAAGAAAAGTGCAACAAGTGTTAATTTTGCGAGATATAGACTCCTTAGAGTTGCATAAAGCACAAGTTCAAAATTGCGACTACTGGGTGGTTGTGTTTTTCTCTAAAGAAAAGTGCAAGGGAGGTGCAACCGGTGCGGTGAGGAACCTAACATAGTTGTGTTTAAAAAAAAGAGAAGTGCAAGGAGTATTGATTTAGAAGATCGAGTCTCTTCTGAGTTGCACAATTGATGCATGTAAAATGCATACAAACTTTGCATTGTGTTACTCATATTTCAATCATATTTGCATCATATAAGGGTTATATAAATGTTTTATAATAATTTTGGAATATTTCACAGTTTCCCTGTTTATTTGGAATTAACCCTGGAGTGTCAGAAAACCTCCTTTTTCTATATTTTGATGTTCCAGGGACTCAAACGACGTCCAAATGACCTAATATTTCACGGAGATTATTTTTTGAAAGGAACAAAGCGTAGGATCGAAGGAAGCGCACAAAAGGAAGTCCAAGGAGGAAAATAGGGGGGCCCACGCGGCCATAACTCCTTGGTCATCCGATGTCTTCGATCTTCGTCTCCCTGGCTTCCGCTTGACCTAAAAATGACTAAGAAAATAGTCCCCCGAGCCCTTTCGGAGGAGCGCCGCAGAGACACGGAAACCACGAAACAGAGACCTGGAGCCACAAATTGGACTATGGGTTTGTGGAAGTAACTTATGTATCTCTCCTCTCTATTGAGCTTCACTAATTAGTGCCATATGAGCTGCTGAACATGATTATGGTCATCTATGTAATACCTTTGTAGTGGATCTCTTAAGTTGATATATGTTATGATGATTGCATTTATTATGTCTTTTGTTATGAAAGTAGATGCATATTATGCACCCGTTCTTATTTATGTGTTTTGATCCAACATATGTATCAGGGTGTGCGAGGGGAAACATGTGCATTAGTTGGAGTAACGGGTGGTGAGTGCGGTGAAAGTGACAGACGTTCCGCGATCCATTTGGGTATTTTACCTTAATTTGTTGCCTCACTAGATATAAAAAGGAATACCATTCTACCGAGCATATGGGTGACCATGCCATTTTCTCCATGACTAGATCTAGCATGTTCTTATTATATCTCATGTCATAGAACTTCAAGCTATACTATGTTTATCTTAATTACTGAGATGTTATGATTTAATTCGCATCTTCGTGGAACATAAGAGAAGTTAATGACCAAAAGATCTCTATGTTAGGATGTGATGCCCATATTATTAATAATTTGTCTTGTTGCAATCTCATATGTCAATTACTGTGTTCCATTATCTACCACTATATAAAAGAGAGAGTGAAATTGTAAAACTATGAACCCCATTCCATTTTTAATCATAAGAAACACCTTTCCAACACTTTATACGCACTTTACATTTTATGCCGTTTAAAAATCCGAAAATACAAAAACACGTTTACATCTTGCAAACACCATACAAACCACAAAAACATCATCCACTATCATTTATACCATTTTTGCATACTCCCTCTGATCCTAAATAACGGTCGGAGTTGTGCTATGACTTTGTAGGTACGTAGTTCTTTTCTTGCGACTATTAAAACGGATCAGAGGGAGTATTAATTTATCATTATTGCATTCTGTTTTACATTTGTTATTTGTATATCTTTTACTTACACCTTGTGCTCGACAACCACTTAGTGGGGTTGAGGGCACAAAACAATTTACTTTGTTTTGTAGGTTTGATAAAGAAGTATAAGGAGACAACATCTTTTGGTTCATTTCCCCGAAAGTTCGATATTAAACCATCGAGTCACCCTCGTGGGAAAATAAGTCTTTTCCCTTACTATACACTTTGCACTTGTAGTCTGAACCTAACCGTATACTTTTGACGCATGTCATCTACAATCATCAACAATCATCAAGACTTGATCCAGAGTCATTAACAATTCACAAGATTATAAAGTGTTTTCGCTCGCGGAAAAACGCAACTTGAGTTCATGAGAAATCGAAACAAAACCATTTTGAACTGGTTTGAACAAAACAATTAGGAAGAACCGAGCTCGATGGCTAGTCATACTCTAGCTCGAAAGATGTATTTGATGTTGTCGGTATTGCCTCAATTTTTTTTAGATTAATTTCTGACAGAAACCGATCGCCAGTCCATGTTAAACTCCGAGCGAGCACTACACCATGTCGCGAGGCGAGCAAGTAGCTAGCCGCTTATCCTCCAACCTTCGGGTGCCAAGCCGTAGCCACACACCGCGGCTGGTCCACGTGCACGTCGCCGTTCCCCATGCCGTCACACCACTCCCCGCACGCCATTGGCCCCGGACCGATCGCCAGAAAAGGGCGAGCTATATCCACTTGGGATCGGGGCATGAAAACCTGTGGAGCAGATGCTCCGGCGGGCCTCTTCCATCCATCCATTCTTCCTATTTAGCTATCTGCGATCCATCCTCCTGTCACTACCTGGAGTGATCGATCGATCACAGTAGTAGCAGTCTTGCTTCCGGGCTTCCAGAGCTTCTTCGATCCTCCGGTGGGTGATCAATCATGGCACTCCCATCGCCGGCCGGCATCGCCAAGCCCAGGCTTCACCTGCTCTTCAACCACAGGCGCGCGAGCTCCTCCATCACTTGTGAGTGATCCCTCACTAGCTCCGCCTGCACGTCAGCACGTGCGTGGAGTTCTTGCTCACTCTCTCTTGGCATCCACAGGCTGCAGCTACAACGGGCGGTCGTCTGAGCCCGAGGACGGAGCGGCGCCGTCCATGGACGCCGCCGACTGGCGCTCCTTCCGAGCGAAGCTCGTTCTCAAGGAGCAGTACGCCAAGAGCGTGAACCCGGCGGCAGCGGCCATGCCGTCGGCGCCGGCGAAGAAGGTCGCCGACAAGTGGGCGCACCCGCTGGTGGAGCCGGAGAAGGGGTGCCTCCTGATCGCGACGGAGAAGCTGGACGGGTCGCACATCTTCGAGCGCACGGTGATCCTGCTGCTGTCCGCCGGGATGCTGGGCCCCGTGGGCGTCATCCTGAACCGCCCCTCGCTCATGTCCATCAAGGAGGCGCAGTCCATCTTCGCGGAGACCGACATCGCCGGCGCCTTCTCCGGCCGCCCGCTCTTCTTCGGCGGGCCGCTGGAGGAGTGCTTCTTCCTGCTGGGGCCGCGCGAGGCGGGCGCCGACGACGTGGTGGGGCGGACGGGGCTGTTCGACGAGGTCATGCCGGGCCTGCACTACGGCACGCGCGAGAGCGTGGGGTGCGCGGCGGAGCTGGTGAAGCGAGGGGTGGCCAGCGTGCGGGACTTCCGCTTCTTCGACGGCTTCTGCGGGTGGGAGAGGGAGCAGCTGCGCGACGAGGTGAACGCCGGGCTGTGGCGCGTCGCCGCCTGCAGCCCCGCCGTGCTCAGGCTCACCAGCGTCGTCAAGGGCGGGCTCTGGGAGGAGGTGCAGGAGCTCGTCGGAAAGAGGAGGGTGTGGTGACTGCTGTTACCTTCTCTTGACCGGCCTCGCACCTCTTGTAATTAACTAACACACAAGTGAAGCAATACTACATCGATCACTTTCAAAATACTAGCATCAGGCCGAGTTCCTTAGCACACGATTGATTTACACATTGGAGGCATAATAATTAGAAGAAGAAACTAAGGTCGAACATCTTAATAATATGAACAAGTGCAATGAACTAAGAGCATTTGCGAGAGCCACCATGCTAGTTGTTTAAAACTAAGAATGAAGGAGGTCTATACGTGTTATATCGTTTATTTGTCAATAATAAGTGACCAAATCTACGTGTTATATCGTTTATTTGTCAATAATAAGTGACCAAATCTATAGTATATCTCACTCATAACAATTGGTATAAAGGACACGAGTGGTAGAGGAGTCTGTCACCATCTCAAACAAGATTAACACTTACAAACATACTAGTGGAGTTGTCGCGGCTATGCCGCTTCCGTGCATTGAAAAGTTAGTTTGTATTTTCTTTTAAATTTTGAATTTAACTTTCTAATCAGTGGGTGGAGTAAATTACGCGAGCATTTATTAAATTTAGTCTGCAATTTGAGGCAATGAAGTTGTATTGTGTGTAAATTTGCACTGTTTTGAAAATTCAAATTTGTTGCATTATATCATTAATCTTTCATATTTTTCTCCAATTGTTGTATTTGGAAATATAAATTTGCTGTAGTGGATTTTTTGTTGAGCTTGTCTAAACTTTTTTGTTGGGCTTGTCTAAACTTACACCAAATTGAAACGTTAAAATGTCGTTGGAGTGTCCAGTAAGTGTTTTTTTGTGTGGTTAGCCTGATATTTTTTTCATATTTATTTGGTGATTATCTGTGAAGATATTATTTTTCTACAATTAATATCTTGTTGGTCTTTGTCTAAATTCACACCAAATTAAACTTTCAAATGTATTGCATTGTGGCCAAAGTAAGTAGGGTTTTTTTTTCCGGCATTTTGGTATTTTTTCGTGTTTGTCTGATTTGTAGTTTTAAAGATATTGAATTAACAAGAATAACCGTTTTCTGTTTTTTTTGTTACGAGAAAATGGGAGCAGACACTGACAGCGGGGCCCGCTTGTCAGCCGCCTACCGCTGACGTCGGCCCTCGACGTTAGCGGCGGCGAAACTGGAGGCGGCGCTGAGCCCCGGGCGGAGCAGCGGCGAGGTCGCGCGGGGCCGCGACCGCTCGATCGTGAGGGAGGAGGAGGAGGTGAGCCGTCTGGGCGGCGGGAGGGACCATATGGTCGTCGGAGCCGCCGGCGGCATGCCGAATCGCGGCGGTGTAGCCGGATAACGGCGATTACGGGCGACACCGGCCACCCCGGACGCGTCCGGTGGGCAGGAGATGGAGGCCGAGGCGGCGCCACACCCTACGTTCTTCTATTTGAGGGAGGAGCTCCGTCGCGGTGACGCGTCGTGGAGGCGGCGGCGGCGACCTCAGTCACGCATGGGAGAGAGAGGAAGGAGGCGTGGTGGCTGTGCGAGGGCAATTTTGCAAAAAAGTCCGTCGGGTTTCACAGAATTGCATAGAGGTCCCTGGACGCAGTAATGTTTGGATCGCGGAACACGGTTCCATTGTTTCGGATGCTTTTCTGCAAAACGGCACGGCGACCGGCGGGACCGTCCGTCACCGGGAGGTTACCGGGGCACGTGGCGCGATTTGATTGGAAGATATTTGGGAATGAACAATGATCTCCGCTCCGGGGCGACGTGGACACATCATGGACGTCGATTTCGGCGATCGGACAGACAGAGGACGGGGGGCGACGTGGAGGGGTGGACTGGGGGTGAATGTTGGCACCTATTATATATTAGGTATTCTGATTTGTATCTTAAATCTTATGTCTCGTTTTGTGATAAATAAACTAAGCACCAATGAAATTTAACAACATATCCTTACATTTTTAGCATTTTCATCGAACAAAAACTGTCATGAAATTTGTGATGAAATTTTGAACACAAAATATTTGATTTAGCGACCTAAATTCCGATGGGGGCGTCATATCATATGGAAAATATGATGACATGGACATAGAGTAGGATCCTATGTGGCATGATATCTGAAGAAACAAAAACATATTTTTGGCCTATCCGCGCCGAGCCCAACAATTTTATAGTTGGAGAGTTGAATACTCAAAAACGTTAGAGAGGCCGAATGTGTTATGCCCACACTTATATTACGAGGATCCACACGAGTGTATCGATTACAGGGGTGATATTACTAGCGATACAGGAGTAATCTCCGGGAGAGAGAGAGGTCCGGGTAGAGAGAAGGGAGCTAGGGAAAGGGGATAGAACAAAGAGTAGGTGAGAGTTCCTCAGGTAGTAGTTCGTTGATGCCGATCCCGAGGTGTCGCAGGTTCCTTTATGCCCTCAGCGAATCCATTCCTCGCCAGCGTAGCGCACGGAAGGTTGTCGTGTACGTCGTGGCTGTTGGGCCGGCCCAACAGATGCCTGTTCTCTTCTGGGCCCATGACATTCCTCCCCCCTTCAAGAGAGGCTTGACCCCAAGCCGGCGCTCGTGGAAACCGAGCACGCAACTCCTCCGTGTTCTCCCAGGTGGTCAGCGATGCCGGCAGCCCTGTCCAACGTATTAGAGATTGATCAAGCAACTTGTGCCTGCGACGTACCTTGCGAGTCATCGGTACTGCTTCCGGAACATGGTGCGGTGGTGACTGATCCACAATCTCTGGAATCTCCTCATGCACTTCCATTGGCGGTTTCCCGGCGCACTGTTGCGAGACATGGAAAATCGGGTGCAGTTTACATTTCTCCGGCAGTTGCAGCTTGTATGATAGCTCTCCCACCTTCTGCACTATTTGAAATGGTCCGAAGTATCGAAATGCTAGCTTCGCATTGGATCGTAACGCCAGCGACATTTGCACATACGACTGGAGCTTCAGGTACACCCACTCATTCACCTGGAACACGCGATCAGATCGCTTGGCGTCCGCAAAGTGTTTCATGCGAACATTGGCGCGCTGCAGGTGCTGGCGCAGCACTGCCGTAACCAACTGGCGCTCCTGGAGCCACTCGGTCAAGTTTTTCACCACTGGAACTGATGCATCTGTAATGCCCAGGTAATGAGGTGCATGTCCATAGAGGGCTTTGAACGGTGCCATCTTGATTGCCGTATGATAAGATGTGTTGTACCAGAACTCCGCCAGGGACAACCACTGACTCCATTTAGATGGAAAAGTACTGATGAAAGAACGGAGGTAAGTCTCCATGCATTGATTCACCCGCTCGGTCTACCCATCCGTTTGAGGGTGATACGCCGTGCTCATTTTCAGCTCTGTGCGCGATAGCCGAAACAACAATTGCTGCTAGAAGTGGCTGGTGAACACCTTATCTCTGTCAGAGATCAGCGCTTCGGGCATGCCATGGAGTTTAAACACTTGATCCATATACACTGGCGCCACTGTCGATGTTGTAAAAGGATGCGCCAGAAGTATGAAGTGCGTGTAGTTCTTCAACTTATCCACGACCACCGGCACTGCATTGAAACCTGTTGAATGAGGCAAACCCTCCACGAAGTCCAGAGAAACCACTTGCCAGGCCATATCTGGGATTGCCAACGGCTTGAGCAATCTGGGGTACTTCACATGTCCAGGCTTGGCTTGCTTATAGATGCCACAATTGTCCACAAATTGCTCCACAGTGACAAGCATTTTGGGCCAAGCAAAGAGTTGACGCACCCTTTGCAAGGTAGCCTGTACTCATGAGTGCCCCCCAATTGCGCTAGCGTGCAATGTCTGTAATATCTTGAGCTGCATTGTCTCGTTACAACCAACCCTGATTATGCGTTTGTATCGCAACAATGCCCATCGCGTGTCAGGTTCCCTTTACGATCGCCAGCCTCCTGCATTTGGCGTAGCATCTTCTGTGTGACAACATCGTCTGTGTAGCCCGTGGCTATGTCCTGCAGCCAGTCTGCCGTGCCAATTGTCATTGCTAGCACCTCACATGCTTCAAACGCTGGATGTCTCGAGAGAGAATCTGCCACTTGGTTGTTGCTCCCCTTCTTGTATTCAATGCTATACTGCAGGCCGAGCAATTTGGTCAATGCTTTATGTTGCCACGGCGTGGTAAGGCGATGTTCATCCAGGTGTGATAACGCTCGTTGGTCTATGCGAATGACAAACGGTGATTGTCGGAGGTATGGGCGCCATTTGTTCACTGCCAGTAAGATTGCCAGGCTTTCCTTTTCGTAAGTGGATAAACTTCGCAGCCTTGGGCCCAAAGCTCTGCTCAGGAATGCTAACGGGTGCTCGCTCTGCATTAGGACTGCTCCAATTCCTTTGTCGCTGGCGTCAGTCTCCACCACGAACGACTTCATGAAGTCCGGCAGCGCTAGCACTGGTGTTGTAAACAGTGCAAGCTTCAGCGCTTCGAACGCCTGTTGATGATCGTCAGTCCACACAAATAGCACATTCTTCTTCAGCAACTCTGTTAAGATGCGACTGATTAAGCCAAAATTGCGAATGAATTTGCGATAGTACCCCGCCATGCCCATGAATTTCCTCAAGTCCCACAGATTGGCCGGCACTGGCCACGATCGCACGACATGGATACTCGATGGGTCAGTTGCTACTCCTGCCGCCGAGATAATGTGACCCAGGTACTTCAGCTGCCGTTGCGCGAACGTGCATTTGGATTCTTTCACCTTCAAGGACTGTGCATCCAGCAACTGGAACACGGACTTCAGGTGTTCCTGATGTTCCTGCAGTGTTCGATTGTAGATCAAAATGTCGTCGATGAACACCAGTACACATCGACAGAGCAGTGGTGCTAAGATTGTGTTCATGGCGTTCTGGAATGTTGCTGGTGCGCCCGTGAGCCCGTACGGTATCACTCGGAACTCATAGTGCCCTTGGTGCGTTTGGAACGCGGTTTTTGAAGGGGATCGTGTGCAGAAAACAAAAAATTTCCTACCAACGATATCCTTAAACTAGCCAAGATCTACACTATGCAGATATAGTAGTACGGCGGAGATCGGAATACATACCCTCGTAGACCGAATAGCGGGGATTACGCTCCCGCACAAGCGTTGACGATGAAGACGCTGTAGCCGACCTCTAGGTCGCGGAGAACTCGGCGCGACGGAGACGACGAAGATGACCCCGAGGTCGGGTGGAGGAAGTAGGCCTCCGAGTACCGCTAGCGCAGCACCTCGCAGGGAGTCGCACACATACGGTGGAGACGACGGCCTCCGAAGCTCCAGTCCAGGACGAGCAGCGGAAGACTTGGACCGGAACACCAGCAGCGCGGCAGCGGGCTATGGTGGAAGAGATCCCCCTCCTCTACTCGGCGCGGATACAACAAGGGACCCACGAGATCGAGAGAGAAATTGGGAATTAATTGGTGAATTAAAAGGCCAGGGGTGCCCCTTCTTATATAGGCTCCCAGGGGGAGCCAACCTTGCCAGCCAGGCAATGTGGGACTATCCCCCATTGCCTGGTTTGGCCAAACCAGGTGCGCCGGCCCTAGGTGGGCCCCATTTGGCCCACCTAGGCCGGCCAAGCCTCCCCCACAAAATTCCCTTGAGGGTTTTCCCCCCCATGGGCCTTCTTTCGACCAGAAGGCCCATTTAGGGAAATCAGACTAAATAAATTCGAAAATAAATATATAAAATCATATTTGCATATTAATTACACTAATTAATATCAAACATAATATATATAATTTTTCCTAGCTCCGAAAACTCTTTCGTCGCTGCCCGATCTCCATCGGACCCCTCCCGGGGCGCTCCCGGTGATCTCCTTCCTTTCCGGTTGTCTTGTCGAAACCCCTTAAGTGTGTTACCCTAGCGGTTCGATATAATATCAGGTATGATCAAGACTCCTCAATGATCAACGACTAACTCGTAGGCCTGGACCCCATGAATTAACCCCTGAGATATAACGAATGACTTTCATCTATCAAACCTGGACGTATAGTCTTAAACCCTTTGTCATGGCGATACTTAGCGCGTCCGAGCATCATTCTCAGATATCTCTATACCTAGCATGATCTCGTTACCGACATCGCTATCTTCTACTCGTCTATGATATTATGTCAGCTGGTGACCTAGTCACATGTTTGCAAACTCATTTGACATAATCTCACCGAGTGGGTATCTATCCGGCTATGCGGACTGACAAATCCCGATGTTGACCCCTCGTCTCAACTACTCCTTTCCGATACCCAAAAGTATCACCGTTATTGTCATACTAAATAAGATACGACGTTTGGTGCGATCAAAGTATCTTCCAGAAATAATAATAAGAGTTGGTCTCACGGTCTTAAGGCGTAATGACTATGTCCTATAAATACTGGGTACGTCCATCACATCGTTACTCCTAACGATATGACTTCCATTGCCGACCGGCGCCATGCGCTATGATTGGAAAACCTCGATCATCAATCGCGCAACGAAACTAGTCTTAGTAGAGGCTACTAGGGACCTGGTTGTTTATCTACCACACCTGTATTAATGTTTTCGCTTAATACAGTTATAGCATGGTATAAAACATATAATGAACAATTGGGATATTGCCAATAAACTATGTTTATTAAGTGCCTCTAGGGCATATTCCCTTCAGTTTTGTGCTCTTCACCCTCCGCCATTCTGAACTGATGGTATCCTCCTCGGAGGTCCAAGCTCGTGAACCATGCCGCGCCTGACAGTTCGTCGATCAGTTCATCGATAACTGGCAATGGGTATCGATTTTTAATTGTCAGAGCATTCAAATAACGGAAATCGATGCAGAATCTCCAGGTGCAATCCTTCTTCTGGACCAACAGTACCGGTGAAGCAAAAGGACTGGTACTAAACTGAATAATTCCTTGGCGCAGCATTTCTTTGATCTGTTTCTCGATCTCGTCTTTTTGCTCTGGGTTGTATCGGTATGGTCTCAGATTAACTGGTCGAGAACCTGGAAGCAACGAGATCTTGTGATCGAATTCACGCCTTGGTGGCAGCCCCTGTGGCTCCTCGAACAGAGATGCAAAGCGAGTCTTCAGGTCTTGTATTTTAAAAGGACACACCTCCAATTCAGATGTTTCTTTGATCTCCCTCAGCTGGACAATGTGACAGATGGCATTGGACTCCACTAATGCTTCCAATTGACTCACATAAATTGCCTCGCAAGAATATGTGTCAACCTGAATCCCCTGTATGTCCCTGATACTGAAACTGGAGTTGTTTCAGACCCCAATGCACCACCATCGAGCCAATGCTCTGCAACCAATCCATACCTAATATGATGTCATAGCAACCCAGTGGAAACAGACGTAAGGTGGTAGTAAACTCCTCTCCTTGAGCGTGCCAATTGCACTCTCGCACTTCCAGGTCGCAGCGTAACGTGCCGCCGTCAGCAATCTTCACTTGCATAGGCTTGCACTGACGAACCTCCGGCCAGCTGCTTGCGATCGTTTCTGAAATGAAACTGTGGGTACTCCGAGAATCCACGAGCATCAACACCTCACGCTTATGCACGCGCCCTTTTAGCCGCACCGTCTGTGGTGGTTCTGCTCCTTGCAAAGCTGCGTGTGATATCACGCGGATCTCACCCGTGTCGCCAACGAACGAGGAATTTGTGCCCTTCTCGTTCTCCAGCAAGCCCATGAGTTCTTCCACTACACGCAGTTGTACCGTGGGGCCGCAGACGTGATCACGGCCCCAACGCTCGCCGCAGGTGAAGCACAGACCACGCGCACGGCGGTAGGTGCGCATGGCCTGCACGCGCTCGTCCATGCTCGGTGTCGATGTAGGTGGTGTCGCAGCGCGGCGCTCATCCGTTCGCGGGGCCGCTGGTGGCCCCGGCGGCCGTCCTGTCGGCGGAGGTGGTGGTAGCGGCATCCCCGTTCGCGGTGGCGCACACTGGTGCGGCGTCGTGTGCGCCCCAGGCCTCCATGCCTCGCGCGCCAGCTCCATGGCCTCTTCCTGTAGGATAGCGAGAGAAACAGCAGAATTCAGCGTCTTGGGTTGTTGAACCATCACCACGACGCGAATATCATGTCGCAAACCATCGACAAAATGTGTGACAAAATATAAGGGATCCCAGGACTTGTGATGCCCAACCATGCTGTTGATCGAGGTGTTAAACAGCACAGCGTACTCCGCCACCGTCCCTGTCTGACGCAGGCGAGAGAATTGGCGCAGAAGCTGCTCAAATTCCCTGCGACCAAACTTCTCACACACCTTGCCAACGAATTCCTCCCACGACCGCGAGGCCGTGTGAGCATCCGTCCACTGCAACCACAACGCCGCCTCTCCAGTGAAATAAACCACCGCCGTATCCACCCAAAATTCCCTGTCGATTTTGCACACCCGGAAAATACGACACACATTTGAGTTTCCACTCCAGGGCTCCTTCCCCACTGAATCCCGGACAAGCCATCCGCGGAGTCTGACCCGATCTATCATACTCGCGGGGAGATTGAACAACAAAGGATGGGAAATCGTACGTACCCTTGGCCGGGGTCGTGAAGGGTAGAGGACCCATCAACGATCCTCGCTGGTTTTGCTCGACGCGGTGGCCAATCGGCCCGTGACGCCCTTCGTCACCATGACGTGGAATGCTCGAGTCCGGTCGCGAATCAAGCCCGATCGTCGCCTGATCCTTGGGTGGGAGACAGAGTTCCCGAATTGTTGGTGCAGCGCTCGAGTTGTTGACGCAGGTTGTCGAGGTCCGCCCGCAGCGCTCCCACAACTTCGTCCACCGACGGCCGCCACTGCGCCAGTTCCGCCAACGCCGGTCGGATCTCGTCAAGCGCCTCGACCGCGCCGAAATTCCCTCGATCTTCTCAGTCTGCTCACGAATCCTCAACACAGTCGCCACCAGATTCACGATCTGGTCCTTGAGCTCGAGATCCGCCATGATTTCCGCCAGTGAACGCGTCCGGGGTGCCATATCGGATGCTCTGATACCAGATTGTTATGCCCACACTTGTATTACGAGGATCCACACGAGTGTATCGATTACAGGGGTGATATTAGTAGCGATACAGGAGTAATCTCCGGGTGAGAGAGAGGTTCGGAGTAGAGAGAAGGGAGCCAGAGAAAGGGGATATAACAGAGAGTAGGTGAGAGTTCCTCAGGTAGTAGTTCGTTGATGCTGATCGCGAGGTGTCGCAGGTTACTTTATGCACTCAGCGAATCCATTCCTCGCCAGCGTAGCGCACGGAAGGTTGTCATGTACGTCGTGGCTGTTGGGCCGGCCCAACAGCAGGCTGTTCTCTTCTGGGACCATGACAGAATGCGACCCATTCTAATCTGTTTGTGTTTGCATATGTTTATGTTTGGGGGCACGCTGTGGACGGAAGAATCAGCACAATCGGTTCGTCCTTAAAAAATAATGACACGTCAAAAATCTTCAGTGCGCTTGAGATGAGGTTCACAAGTTTGTTGTAACTCAAAAATACGAAAATAGGATTGTTCCTGCTTTTCAGAGCCAAATAAAGGGAAAATTTGTGGTGTAAACTCATATCATGCAAACATACAATATATTTAAGGCAAATAGACCTACAAAGTAAGATAAGCCTGTTTTTACGGAAAGCAAGAAAAATGTTACTATATGCATAATTCTATCATCCATTACGCTACACCCGTACGTATACTCTGTCGTCGTTTGACAATTGATCAACTGTTGTAGCATCAAACGCCAAAAAGTCTCGGAAGGCCGGCCGAGATCACCAAAACTTCAGCTTGCAGTTCATGCTCTTGACCGCGATGGCGCCCTCGGTGCTCAGCCTGTCCAGCACCATGTCGCAGAGTACACGGGGCGTGACCTTCCCGGTCGTCACCGGCCCGACCTTCACCCGCACGGGCACCTCCCCGCGGAACACCAGCGGCAGCTCGCCGCCTCCGGCCCCATTGATGTGCCGCATAGCCTCTGCCACTCCCGTGCCTTGCAGCTGCGCCTCGCTCATGGCGACGCGCACCACCGCCGCGTCGCGGTGCCCCTGGTAGAACGCCGGCAGCGCGCCATGGGAGAGCCGGTAGCCGCCGTACCACACCGCGAGGCTGGACCCCTCCTCGTACGAGATGCCGATGGCGCGGTTGGGGTTCTCGAACCGCACCGACGCGTCGAACCGCGCGCGCGCGGTCATGTCGTCGTCCATGCCGAACGCCGTGACGTTGAGCGAGTGCACCGTGTAGAGGGGCAGCTTCGGGTCCAGCACAAGGTAGAGCGCCCCGAGGAGCGCCGCGAGGGCGACGGCCACGGCGGCCGCGACGAGGAGCGCGACGCAGGCGCACCGGCGGCAGCCGCTAGCGCTAGGCCGACGTTTCTGCCGAGAGGCCTTCTCCACGTGGAACGGCGGCGTACTTTTCCCGGCCTCAAGGTCGCGCAGCTCGTCGTGTTCGTGGATCGTCTCCAGAGGGGCCATGTATACCATGCAAAGCCTGCAGTACGTGCGTAGCTAGGGTATCTCGACGTGAAGCTGCGCTAACCTAGATGATGATTGATTACGGTCGATCGAGTTGTTCTCTTGATGATTTGCAAACGTAATCGCAGGGTTTTATTAGCTCAAGCAGCAGGTCATGGACGAGATACTATAGAGATCGTGTATGTGTTGGCACCGGAGCTTGAAGCCGAAACGGAAAGCTATTAATTCTGTGTTAGTGTTATTCTTCGCCGCGGAGTCGGAGAGGGAACCCATGGCTCGTCTCTGCAAACTGATTACCGACTACGGGAACCCATGAACTACGTTAACGTTCGAACCAGTTACATCACCCTACGAACCACTGCTATTCTCACTCAGTTACCGACATGAACTATTATTCGTTTTGCATTGCCTAGATACATCTCTTTTTTAAGAGACTTGAGACACTTATTTTGGAACGGAGAGAGTACATATATTAAAACATTTATTTTTTTAATGAGGAATCACCGGGAGGTTTGCGCTTCCACCTGAATTTTTTCGTTTTTCAATATATGAAGGGGTGCGCACGAGCAGTCAAAATGGCATACAACGTCAGCTGACGTCTCCTACAGAGAAGAGAGAAGGGGAATCTTGAGGAGGGCAGGCAGCACGTCTAGCCACAGAGACCCCCGACGCAGAAACCCTGGCTGGCTGGCTGGACCGGAGAAGCGAACGCAGGCAGTTACAGTACAGGATCCCAAGCCCACACTCAACCGAAAGCCAGCATCAATGCGACCCAGAGAGAGAGAGAGCTGACACGCCACCTCCTGTCTCCATTGCTGTGCTCTGTGTAAGGGTGGGCGTTCGGTCTTTTCGGTTAGTTCGGTTCGGTCTTTTTTGGTCTTTAAGAATTTCGATCATTTAGAAAATGATACCCGTAATAAATTCGGTATTTTCGATTTTTTGTTATTCGGTCTTCAGTCTATTCGGTTCGGTCTTCGGTCATGATCAAATAGACCAAAATCTAGTGCGCAAGAAGAGAAATCGGCGCCTGGTAATGGGAGAGTGGGAAGCAATCGACTGGTCTCTCGCGCACGGAAGAATCTACGTTACATGGGGAAATGATACTCAGTTGTTGGGCATAGAGACTATATAGTATGCTTGATTTCGTAGTTGGGACTATAAAATATATGTACATAAACTAGGCTGGCACACAAATTTGACTGCTATAGTATGTAATTCTCAAAATAAAATAAAATCGGTCTTTCGGTCTATTCGGGTTATCTATAAGTGATGACCAAATTTCTGATATAATTTTGGTCTTTTCTAATTTGCTACCTAAATTTCTAACGGTCTTTTTGGTCTCAGTCTTTTCAGTTTCGGTCTCAGTCTTTTCGGTTTCGGTTTTCGATCTTCGGTCTTCGGTTGTGCGCACGGCCGAGGAGAGGAGAAAAATGCCGCCAAAAAAAACAATTCGCCAAAAAGGAAGGAAGGGAAACCCAAAGCAAGCAGCGCGGCATGGGCGCAGCACTAAAAAGAAGCGACGCCACCTCCCCCCCCAAACGCTCCTCTTCCTCTCTCTCCTCCGCTCCCCCACACTCCCAGCTGCAGTGCGGGGATGGAGGAGCAGGGCGGCGCCGGGTTCGCGGGAGGCGGAGGGGCGGTGCGGGAGCTGGTGCTCATGCAGCAGGAGCGGCGGCGGCGGGAGGAGGAGGAGGAGGACGAGGTGCGGCGCCAGATGTTCGGCCACGCCGCCGACCGGGTCGCCTTCCAGGCGGCCGCGGCGGCTGCGGCGCTCGGCCAGCGCCAGCACCAGCAGGCGGCGGTGGAGTACGGCGGGGAGCTCGGGCCCGGCGGCGGCGCCGCCAGGTTCTACGAGAGCGAGGCCGGCGGGTCGTCGGAGCCCGAGCCGCACGACGAACGCCCGCGCGGGGTCTCGGGGAGCAAGCGGACCCGCGCCGCCGAGGTGCACAACCTCTCCGAGAAGGTGCTCCACTCCACTTCGCCTCGCGGCTCTACCTCTGCTCTTCTTGCGGACCCGTTTCTTTTTCCTTCCTTCCTTCCTTCCTTCTGGGCTTCTGGTGCTCACTCACGCACTGACTCTGACTGACCGTTGCTTCTCTCGCTGATCCGCGGTCGGGGCGCAGCGGAGGAGGAGCAAGATCAACGAGAAGATGAAGGCGTTGCAGAGCCTCATACCCAACTCCAACAAGGTCGGTCAGCGACGCAAAAACTCACCTTTCTTTCCTTTCCTTCTCCCTCAATCTTATTTACGGACTTTGCGTTGCTTGCAGACTGACAAGGCGTCCATGCTTGACGAGGCCATTGAGTATCTCAAGCAGCTGCAGCTCCAAGTGCAGGTCAGCAGATGCGCCTGCGTTTACTTTGATTCTTCACCCAGACTGCAAACCTTAACATCGGAGTTGTACTTGTACTTCAACTGTGTCCTTACAACTAGTATATAATATAAGTAGTTTGTCTGCGATCAATGATATGCACCCTTTGCTCTGATTTTCTTTTACAGATGTTGTCTATGAGAAATGGAGTTTACTTGAACCCATCGTACTTATCTGGGGCACTTGAGCCTGTGCAAGCATCACAAATGTTCGCAGCACTTGGTGTTGGTGGAACAAATGTGGCAGCACCAAACTCTGGGGCAGGACCGCCACCTGCAAACCAAAGCTCAGGACCTCTTCATTCGTTTGACCCCTCACCACAAAATCAACCACACGCTGCCGTGTTGCCAAGTTGTCCTAACACGACCATTTCAGAGCCTTCGTTTCACTTGCAGTCATCACAGTCCAACATTCGATCATTTCACTTGCCTGAATCCTCTGAGGTAACACAGCTGAAATCTGATATGTACCCTACTTTCCACAAATATGGTATTGAAGTTTCTGCGAAGAATTATCTTAAAACATGCATGCATGCATTCTTCTTTTGTTTGAAGATGATGTTTCATGGGGAGCTAATGCCAAAGCATCACCTAACATCGGCTCAGGAAAGAGCTAATCCACCAGGTTTGTTAGTACAATTTATGTAACTAGCTGCTGTCACCAGTATTTTCTTCGTCTCACAAACAACACCTTTTCATATTTAATTGAATATACTATGTATCTCTGTGATATTATAGCAATAAAATGCCCTTTATCGTTTTTCTATTTGCATACCCCGTCATGTCCTTGAAGCAACAAGATGAACTCATTAAGGCAAGAAGCACCCATGTTGAACACTCATTTTGATGGATGCTCATGTGCGTAGGAAAGAGCAGTCACTTGATATGGTACCGACAAATATAAGGCATCTGTAGTGTAAGGTTTTCTTGGAATTTTTGAAGGGCCAAGCATATAACCAATATGCATTGAAAGGTCGAAATATGAGGACAAACATGCTTTAAGAATGATCACATCCACAACACACCATTGTTTTTTTACTTCTCCTTTTATAATCCATAAATTTCAAACCAGCTTTTCCCTATTTCGCGCTTAGCTAACCATAATTTTCTTGCTTTCGTGAACATTTTTCCACAATAGAATGTAAAATTTGTTCAGCATAAGAATTAAACAACTGCCAACTGAGCATCTGATGTTAGAGAAAAAACACTCAATTTAAACTAACGTGTCTCATTTATTGGGATGTTATCTGTGATACGCTTAAAACTTGGATATCAAAATGTGAAAATTATTGATATTTCAAGTTTCAAGCCCGGGTTCCCTCTAAATAAAATGATGTAGTCAAGTAGTGAATGGAGATTGGTGTTTAGAAAGACAGTAGTTTGACTGAAAATATTTTGGCCTAATTTAACCTGTTCCATGACTTCAGCCATAGCATGAATGAGCATATTCTTTCAGGCCAAACAACGGAACTCAATATATTACTAATACTTCATGACATCATCAGCTGCCTTTCCCATTCTACTAAATACCACAATTGCTTAGTTAGAACGAGAAAAACAGAGCAACTCTGTAACTCGCCAGTTCTCTGACCTACATCCATGTACATACTATTTTCGCATAGACTTTTGTCATATCGACAAGTACTAATAACAGTTTGTTTGTTTGCCTGCAAATCCTTGTGTTTGACAGCTTAGGAAGTGATTACTATTAACACTGAAGTCGGGGCAGGATGACGTGACCGTAGTTCAGTAATCTAACCGGCAAGTCCGACAGCCAAGATTTGCGAGTCGTTGACCTACATTACTGCTATAGTACTGTTATTCTTGAAGCGGCCTGAGCGCTTCACCTAGTAGCTAGAGAGAACAATGTAATCTCATGACCTGTTGCTCCTTTTTCCAGTCCATTTGGAGGCTAGCAGGCAAACGAGACTAGTCTGCTATGAAATGTTTTCTGAAGCAGCACAGTCCATGTTGTTTAAGCAACTGCCCCTTCATATGAGGCATCAGGCAATGTGTAGCGCTCCTGGTAACTGTAGATCAGAGGTTCAGAGTATAATCTGCAGAAGAACCTTTTTGTGACCGAAATTCTGCACGGTCTCCTATCTTGAAATAATATTGCGATATGATCTGCCTTCACAGACTGCAATTCAGCAGCAGTGATGAAATCAGCGATGTGCTCGGGATCCTACTACGAAATTCTGCATTGTGTTTCAGAATCCCCATTGCACTATAGACCTCAGCGAGGCGCAGAGCCGTGGCGGCGACTCCAGGATCGCGGTAGGAAGAAGAGGGTGGGGAATCTGTGATGGTCATTTTACAGAAAAGACCGTGAACTTTTTTGGTAATTGCGTATGTCCCTTGTTGTTGTAAATGATGGACCGCGTGGCACAGAGACTATTTTGGAGGCGCTTTTCTAAAAAAAACATGACGTGTCGCGATCCCATTGGTGGAAAATATGGTGAACAGTGTCGCAGTCGCACACGGGGATTGTGCACGCGTTTATTTATAGATCAATATCAAAGTCCTAAATATAAAATTTTAGGGCTTAAATGTATCCCAATTCACGTGCAATTGGGAAACCAAATAGCCACATTAACTTATTTCTGCTTGATGACATCACCCAGCTCTATTTGTAATTCACGTGCAATTGGGCATACTTGTCTTGCCTGCACGAACCACGATGCAAATTCAACGGTCCCAGAATTGTCTGAGGTCTAGATAATTTTTGGTCGTGCAAGAAAGGGAATTTGAAGCGAATGAGTAAGAAAAATGTGGATAGTATCAAATTAAGGGAATTATGTAATAAGTTTATTTGGGCGGTGCACAGGAACTACTCCCTCCATTTTTATTGACACTTCTAGGTTTAGTCGAAGTCAAACGTTGTTAAGTTTGACCAAATATTTTAGGAAAAAATATCAACATCTATAATGTAATATCTATGATATTGGAACCTCAATAAAGTATACTTTCATGTTATATGCATTTGCTATTATGAATGTTGGTATTTTATCTATATTTTTGATCAAACTTAATAAAGTTTGACTTTGACTTTACCCAAAACACAAAGTAAATAAAAACGGATGGAGTACATACAGAAGTGTTGCGAGACTAATAATAATAGTAGAGAGATAGAGTAAATGTGCCTTGGAGTTTCCAACCAATTTTTTTTGGTTTTTGCAACTCATGTTGTGAGTCCTATATAAAGGAGGCATATGAATTGAAATCCACTTTGCGTCGCCACGAGGATGGACAACATTTCAGGGGCATGGAAAGAGGCTAGATCAGGGGCGGATCCAGGGGGGCAGCAGGGATCTCACAGCGGCTATTATTACATGCTTATTCAGATCCTGTGGCTTTTACTCTTTATATTCCATCAGATGCTAAAACTAAAACAATTACTATACTTGACCATTGGCTCTGCTACTATTAATACACCGGATAGTCCCAAGTTCAAAACTTGGCATCTTCATTTTCTATTTTTATGATATATATATATATATTTTGTAAATTGTGGCTATATATGAATATTATTTTACCCAGCCAATTGATCCAGGTTCGAATCTAGTCAAGTGTTGAAAAATATGAATAATATTTGATAATACGGTATGAAAATATATTTTATAGATAAATTATTGATATTGATTTGGTATGGAACATGGTCAAATCAAAACAACCATTTCTTTTGACTACTATGTGTGTCTTATTTTGTGAACTGGGAGAGCAGGTTCACGTTTACCCATGATGTCAAGAGACCTTATATTTATTCTTTGACGTGGATACTACTCTGATAACACAAAACGGATGCCAAATTAATGTCCCCTAAATCACCCATACTACATAGGATCACAATTCGGGGTAGTGGAGTTGTGGTGCGTGCCACCCACCCGATATGCGTACATCATGAAGACACAATTTAGTTTTTCCGCCATCCTTTGGTGTTTTTTTTGGTGCCGGCGTGAACCGCCCGCTTGTTTTTTCCGAGTTGCTCATACAGAGTGCGGTCTGTTTATAAAGGTGAGTATACACGCGAGCGTCCATATTTTGTATTGTGAAAAAAGATTGTTGTCGCACTTTGAAAAGAAAAATGTGTATGCACTTTGATTTTTTTTCTTCAGAATAAACCATAAACTTATAACGAAAGATAAACCAAACTGTAAACTCCTAATCCTGATAATTGACACCCTGAACTTGTCAATCTCAATCTATCGTGAACCATGAACATGTATACCAAATAACTACTCCCACCGACAGTATTGGTCTATTTGTCATATCCATCTCTAACCTTTTTCGTCGGAGCACTTGGCTGTGGCGCAGTCTTCACTACCACCGACGACTCATGAAAGGGCTCAATGTGCGACAATAGACGGCCGACGCTCCAGCTCGATACAATATAAAATTTGACTTCATGGTGTGTGTGCGTGAGCAGCTTACACACTGCATAATTCCCAAGCAGTCGTGATAAAGTCGGTCCGGTGCACACCGGCCTTGGAGTAGTGACAACACAAGAGGAATCCTTCCGTATTTGTTCGTATGTCATCCGCTTGGTTGCCGTGTGAGGGGACGGTGCAAAGCTCGAAGAGGTCGAAGACGAGGCATCCCTAATTTCTCTCTCTAACAAATCTCACCGGCAAGTCCGGTCCAACACCTATGCACCATACCGTCTCCCCTAACACGGCTTCTAACAAGCATCGGTACCAGGAATGCGCATGTATGTTCAAGGACCGCCGGCGCGCTCCCCAAGGACGGTCGTGTCGACACGCCCGTGGACCATGGGTGGCCTCCTCTAGATCAAGACACGTGTACCGCTTGTCGAAGCCGTGTCGTGACGACCTTGATCGCTGGCGCACTGTGGAGATCTAGGAAGGAAGGAGATGGATATGACGTGTTGATCAAAATCTTGGGTGAGAGTATCAAGTAGTTATTATTATGGCGGGGAATGTAGTATTCTTGGTGTGCCAAACAACTTTAGGAGGGTTTGAAATCGACCGGAATTGATAAGTTTGGAGCACCAATTTTTGAGGATTAGGAGTTGAGGGTTTGATTTTTCTTTCAACTATAAGTTTAGAGTTTGTTAGTGACCATTTCCTTTTATACTTTTTTTCTATGATATGAAACACCATACAAGCCATATGTTCACACACACCATACAAGATAGACGTTCACATACGCCCAACCCCTATAAACACATCCGAAAGACTGAAATAAGGAATCAAGTTTTTTTTTTATAACTCCGTTGCTTAAGGAGTCGCCTTTCGTGCGGGTCTTTGCTTGCAAAGGCGTGTGGGGGTGAGTGGGGAAATGCACGGGAAACGTCCGGGCGGCCAGGCTCGCCGTGTCGCGTCACTCCGATCGCACCTCCACCTCCTCCATACAAAATCCTTCCAAGCGTCGACAACGCAACCACCTCCACCACCATGCGCTCCCGCCGATGACGCCGTCGCCGCCCCCGTCCCTCCTCCTGCTCACCCACCACCTCGCCACAGCCACCGCCGCCGTCTCCGCGCTAATCCTCGACCCCGCCCCCACATCCACCACCAGCAAGCGCAAGCGCAAGCGCATCGACGATCCCGCCGTCGTCGTCGTCCCCCCTCCTCCCGCCCCACCGCCCCCGCTGCCGCTTCCCCCGACGAGCCCCGACCACTACCCGCTCGCCTTCCGGGTCTCCGCTCCCACCTTCCACTACCTCTCGGGCCTCCTCGACCCGCTCCTCTCCCACCCCTTCCTCCCCTCCCCGACCCTCCTCGCCCTCGCCCTCGCGCGCCTCGCCTCCGGCCTCCCCTACCCCACGCTCGCCGCGCTCTTCCGCGTCCCCGCCTCCGCCCCGCGCGCCGCATCCCGCCGCCTCCGCCGCGTCCTCCTCGCCAATTTCCGCTTCTGGCTCGCCTTCCCCTCCGCCGACCCAACCACCACCACCTCCTCCTGCCGCGGCGCGCTCGCCTGCGCGCGGTTCGCCGGCCCGGCCGGACCCGTGGCCGCGCAGCTCGTCGCCGGCGCCTCCTCCCGCATCCTCTCCCTCGCCGCAGGCTTCCGCGGCGCCCGCGCAGACCTCGAGGTGCTCAGGTTGTCGTCTCTCTACCACGATCTGGAGCAGGGGAAGCTGCTCGACCCCGCGCAGGAGCAGTACCTCGTCGGGGATGGAAACGGGTACCCGCTGCTGCCCTGGCTCATGGTGCCGTTCCAGGGCCCACTCGTGCCCGCCTCCCCAGAGGCGGAGTTCAACGCCGCGCACAAGGCAATGTGCCGTCCGGCGAGACGCGCCGTGCGGAGCTTGATGGGCTGGGGGGCCATCGCGCGGCTCCACGAGGAGGAGACTCCTCGCGCGGCCGTCACCTGCATCGGGACATGCGCCATGCTTCACAATCTGCTGCTGGCCAGGGAGGATTACTCTGCATTGGCGCCGGAGGAGGAGGCAGAGACGGAGGATTTAGGGGCAAGTCAGAGCCAGAGTGATGCTCATGCCGCCGGAGTGCAAGAATTTAAGGTTGACGAGCGGGCTGTGGCGCGGCGAAGCGCACTGGCTGCTACGATCAGTCACTGCCGGACGCCTGCTTCTTAGCACTGGTGATTGTCGTCTAACAGTTCCTGCCATTGCTCATTCTTTTGGATCGTGTTACATTCTGTTCATTAGTGTGTTGCCTGCTCAATAAATCAAGTAATAAATGATTACAGATTGATCCAACTTACTAACGTGTACATATTATTCGGTATGTTTCTGTTTGTTGTCGATCTAGCTCGTTGAGATGCGAAGAATTTCTTATTCATATGCAGTAGACCCAAAGCATTCAGAGACTAAAATATGCAACTTACTACAAACCGTACTCCATGCGAAGAAACTCCAAGGCTGTATATGCTCACTAACATATGATAGAGATAAGGCTTGTAGTAACTTCTCTGTGCAACATCACAGATTAGTATCCCTACATATTACACACATCAGATACCTGTAATTGCACTACTTAACACCACTCCACCAGTGAAAGCAGAGTTTCGACAACTTGGCTCATGCTTGGCCTTCTGCTCCTCTCTTCTTCCAAACATGATATGGCTATCTTAAGCATCACGATTGCTTCTGAACACTTGAAATCTCCGTCAAGTCTGTTATCGACAAATTCCAAAAGCCATGACTGATCTTCGCGTGCTAGTTTCTCTTTAAGAATTTCAGTAGAGCATCTAACAGCCATTTCCACCTCCTCCTCACCCTCAACCATCCATCTGGAAACCCGAACCCCCTTCACTAACTCAAGAAGCACAACTCCGTAGCTGTAAACATCCACCTTACCGGTGATAGGAAGATTTAGAGCCCATTCCGGTGCAATGTAACCTCTCGTCCCAAGCACTCTTGACATCATTCCTGCGCTTGAATCTCGTTTTAGTAGCTTTACCAATCCAAAATCTGCAATCTTGGGCTCAAAGTCTTTGTCTAACAGTATGTTTTCTGGTTTGACATCGCAATGCACAATCCATTCAAGGCACTCATGATGGAGATAGGCTAGTCCTTTTGCCACCCCTAGTGCAATATTGTACCTTTTGCCCCATCCAAGCACAGGAGATAGGCTCTGGTAATCAAACAGAACAGTGGCTAAAGAACCATTTTCAATATACTCAGAAACCAAGAGCTTGTGTGTCTTCTCAACACAAAACCCCCAAATTCTGACCAAATTCATATGATAAATTGTGCCTATGACACTTATCTCAGACCTGAACTCTTGCTCTCCTTGGACCACATCATTTAGCTTCTTCACTGCGACTTTCCTTTCATCATCGAGGACTCCCTTGTAAACTGCTCCTGATCCACCACACCCTAGCTCTTCTTGGAAGCAATTGGTTGCATTTCTCAACTCCCTATAGCTAAATATTCTGAACTGGCTAGAGATTATCATGTAACCTTTGTCCGTAATCTCCGGTCTTCTCTCCCATTTGTAAACAACCCAACACCCGGCGATGATTAAGGACGCTTCAATGAAAAGCAGTGTTAATGCAGAAGAAAGGAAGTAGCCAAACTTGAACTTGGAAGTGCCATCCTTGAACATGTGTGCTGAAGTGCTGGCCTCTTTTTCGTGAACTTTGCATACATGGTTTACCGTAGAAGTTAATTCTGATGAAGACACTACTCCCTTAGGAACTTTCAGATAAATGTCAGTGTGGGGACGTGGGAATGTCTTGCCATTGATAAGATAGACCTTTGGGAAACATTGGCCTTCTCCGTGCCGGTAAGCAAAAGCTTGGCAATCGGTAATATTTAAGCACATATGTCTACACTTCTGAATTGAGAGCTGCTTGTTGACATAGCCAATGTCATAGCCATAGAAGTCAGTTTCAGTGAGCTTTCTGAATGAGAAATCCGTGGTGGCCAGGATGTTTGCCTTGCGCCTGCACCCTTTGCTCCAATCGCTTGCATCAACCACCTCAAAACTTTCGAGGCAAGAGCACTCAAGCTTGGGTAAATATTTGCAGAGGCTGTTTTTTCCACACAGTCCATGTATGTCACAGAGTTGAAGGAATGCCATCCAAGAGACTGACCAATTGCCGCTTATCATGTTTAGGCTATACAGCCTAAGGTTGCCATCGTAATCCAGAGTCAACCTCCTCACGACCTTTTCACCCAAATCTGAAGCTTGAAATTCAAAATTATCACTCGAGACAAACTGGCCTGTCTGTTTAAGAACAGCTGAACGACTACTGTTGTAAGTAGTCCTGTTATTTTCCCACGATCTGAAGAAAGGGTTGGGCCAATATATGCTACTAACCTCAGGGCCATTGTAGATGAGTCTTAGAGTATTGTCACTGTCGAAGTATAATGTATAGAACCCTGAGGAGATCAAACCTTTGGAAGATGCAGACACCAGCTTTGTGTTCTGAGTCATCTCCTGCGATGGCAGAAGTGTATCAGTCGGTGTGTCGAAGCTCCTCCAAAGGATCCGACGATCTGGATCCATGATGACAAGGTTGCCGCTGTCGAGAAGCTCTGCGTGGCTGGCACGTGTCGCGGTCGTGTTGGTGCTCCAGATGGCGGTGCCGTTGTAGTCGAGAAGGGCTAATGCCCCATGCTTCCGGAAAGCGAGCCTGGACCCTCTGCCGTTCACCGGCGCATCACGGTTGGCCGTCCAAGCGATGGTGTTTTCGGACGAGCCAGTGAACCAGATAGAGAAGGTGAAGGCGTTGGTGGCCACCCTGTAGAAGCCACAGGCGAAGGCGTCGTTGGGCGAGACAAGGATGGTGGTTGTGGTGGAGTTGCCATCCCTGATAGAGAGTGAGGAACCTCTAGCAAGGTACCTGCCGCCTTCATCCTTTGCAAGAGCAATTGACATGAGAATGAAGATGGATGTGGTGAAGATGTAGGCACCTCTGATGCGCTCCATGGCGAGAAGCTGGTTCTGGTTAGTTCTCATGCAGCATGTGTGCTCGAGCAGCATATATATCACACAGTATGCTGCGTGTGTGAGTTTATTGGGCTTTCAGGGTTTCCACCGCGAAGTTGCTGTAGCATGTACTCTCCTGATTAAATTGGAAAGAGACTTAAAGGTATCCTGATTAAATTGGAAAGAGACTGGAAGGCAAGTCATATAACCGGTCAAGCACGGCGATTTCGAATGTTATAGCAGATGAAGACTGCTCGGTGAGGTCCATGTCAGGTTCTTGTCTTCTCTTCATCTTCATTCACTCGACTCATGGCTAGGTATTGTACTGATACAGGTTGTAGCTTAGGCTCACAGACTGATGACTGGTCGAGATTATGTTGTTTTCTGTACTGCACTGCGCTACCGGCATGGCAGGCAATGATGAGGTCTGCTCGACCGCTAACTTGAGACACCTGACCGTATTTATAGGCCATCTGTTGAACACAAAGTGACACTCTCTAATCGTAGGAAATGGTTGATTTAAACAAATAGACATGCCTGCCTGATGAACAACAGAGCACACAAATATGTGCATTTCAAGAGATGACCCCATTGTACCAGGATCACAACATATGTTTGCACTCTTGAATTGTGACCTGCTTGGTTAGGTAGCCGATGTCATAGCCATAGAAGTCAGTTTCGGTGAGCTTTCTGAATGAAAAATCCTGGGTGTCCTTGATGTTTGCTTTGCGGCTGCACCCTTTGCTCCAATCGCTTGCATCAACCACCTCGACGCCTTCAAGGCAAGATCACTCAAGCGTGGGTAAATATTTGCAGAGGCTGTTTTTGCCACACAGTCCATGTACATTACAGACTAGAGGGAATGCCATCCAAGAGACTGACCAATTGCCGCTTGTTGTGTTTAGGCTATACAGCCTAAGGTTGCCATCATAATCCAGTGTCAACCTCCTCATGACCTTATTACCAAAATCAGAAGCTTGAAATTCGAATTTGTCACCAGAAACAAACTGTCCTGTCCGAGTCATCTCGTGCGACGGCAGATCAATAGTGTTTGGTTAGACTTTTCTCTTGTCTTTTGGTTTTGGCTTATAAGGCATAAAAGCACCTAAATAGGTGCTTCGGTCCGTGAGTCAAAGCTTGTCCAGAGGATCTGAATCCCATGATGACGGTCGTGTTGGTGTTCCAGGTGGCAGTGCCATTGTTGTCAAGAAGGGCCAAGGCCCCGTCCTTCCGGAAGGCGAGCCTGGACCTTCTGTCGTTCACCGGCGCGTTACGGTTGGCCGCCCAAGTGACGGTGTTCCCCGACGAGCCAGTGAACCAGACGGAGAAGGTGAAGGCGTTGGTGGCGGCATGCGAAGCCACCGTTAGCGGAGACGAGGATGGTGGTGGTGCCGTCCGACTGAGGAATCTCTCGCGAGGTAGCTGCTGCCATGAATCCCATGATCCTTGGCAAGAGCAGTAGACATCAGCATGAGAAGGAAGTAGATGGATGTGGTAAAAGACCTCCGATAGACGCCATGACAAGAAGCTGATTCTGGTTAGTTCTCATGCATCCAGTTCACAGGAGGAAGCAGCGTTTGTGCTTCAGCCGTATAAATGTCTGATATAATTCCGCCGCCCCAGTTCACGTACGCGCCTTCCATAATTCCGCAGTTATGCTGCCATAAGCCCATACCATCTAGTGGGCACTCCTGATTTAATAGGAAAGGGACTGGACGGCGAATCATCCAAGGCATCAAGCACAATGATTGCCGAATGTTTGTATCCCAGCGTAGTAGAGTTCAAACCCTAGGTTTGACGATGGTGTTTTTTATTTAATCGGAATATTCTTTCAGTTGGAGACGATGTTCCCGTCGATAGCGAGACGCCTATGGTGACTTCGTCAATCTCAAAACCCGACCCGCTGGCTCAGTCTCTCAGAGGTGCTCATAGGAGTAGGGTGTGCGTGCGTGCAATCTTAGGGGGTGAGTGTGTACGCGTGTATACGAGTGCTGCGTTGTACTATGTTTAAAAAAAAAAAGATTACCGATTGTTAAGAGGTCTCCACCAGCACCCCTGCAAATCTATCTGGCATCCTAAAAATCGTGTTCGCTTCATGTGGGGCACAATGGGTGGTGGTGCCCAAGCAGAACCTCCAAACGGGCAGCCCCGAAATAATTTTTGATCATTTTCACATTTGCAACAAAATAGTGTATGTCGGCAACAAATTCTTTCGCGAGTCCCGATCGACGCAGCGGCTCGCTGCTGTAGACGACCTCCTGGTTGAGGTCAATTCCTCGGCCTCGGTTGACGTGCCCAAAGACTGCCTTCTTCGGACTGGTGTTGTCGTTCTCAGCCACCTCGAGCGAGGTGGAGAAACGTCACCATGACTAGGTCTTTGAAGTAGGCCGAGAAGACGGCGAGAAGCTCGTAGAAAGGACGACTATCGTGAAACAGAGGGGCGGGAGGGTAAGAAACTGAAACCAAGAGGAATTACCAAGGCGGTGCTTGAGGAAGGGCGGAGCATGGCCTGGGCGGGGCAGCGCGGAGCATGGCTGGGTGGCGCTCGGATCTAGGGCTCGAGGCCACGGGAGAGAGAGGCAGCTCGGAACTCAGGCAGCAGATCAGATGGCCGATGACTCGCGTGGAGGCGGCGGCTGGACAGGGGGCATATCGTCGAGTGGATGGGGCGATAGAACATGTGAGACAATTTTCGTCCGCTCGGCAACGTTTCACCAGGGAAATTGCTAACGGCACCCAGATCATCCGTTAGATCTATCTAGACCATCAGATATTGTTAAGCAGGGATAGTCTAGGGTTCAGATCGGACTGTGTACAGTGGGTGGGGTGGTTGTAGAAAAGAGAAGTTTGCTTGTTTAATAAATAGTATAGATATAGACTAGAACTCCTACATACTCTAGATACTTCATGACTAAGCTAGAAAGCTCATGCATAGAGTATGACAAGACTACTTCTAACAACTACAGTTCACTTGTTTATACGATGAATTACCTGAGCTTGAAGAATCTTGGAAGAGGAATGTTGGGCCGCACATGCCAAGCTAGACAGAGATATTGCTGAGCCTGGATGAAGGTTTGATTTGTCATTGTTCACTCAGCTGTTGAACCGTTTCCATACTTGTGCAGTTGCACACTTGCACAACGTTGCACTCTCTAACCCTCGAGCTTCGCCGCATGTAACCAAAATCCCAGTGGCAGCAGGCAGCCTGCGCAGAACTGGGCGCTCCCTGGAACTCAGCAGCTACAGGTGGGAAAACGAGAGGCAGAAGTCATCGCAGATCATCCAAATCTCAGGCAGCCTGCGCAGAGCTGGGCGCTCCCTAGAACTCAGCAGCTCCAGGATTCGGGGAGGCGGAAGTCATCGCAGATCATCCCAATCTCCTGAAGATAGACCCGAGGAGGCTCGTCCCCAATCTCCCGAAGAGAGAAATGCGCCATACCCACATAGTAGAAGAAGAAAGTAGTGCTGGTTGGTGCAATCAGAGAACTAGCACTGTAGTGAAGTCTGATGGATGCCTTAGTCTGTGTATTCGCCTTCTCCGGTACCGTGATTACCGTACTTAGTAGTGCTGGTAGGTGCAATCAGAGAACTATACTGCTGCACCGTTTGTTCTTCTCCAGGACCGTACTTAGTAGTGCTGTGTATTGCCTTCTAGTCTCTATAACTGTATTACATGTGACTAGCAAAATACCCGTGCGTTGCTACGGGCAAACAAATTTAACTAAATTTGAACAAAAACCACGTGGAGCCGGCAGCCGTCTGCACCTCCATGCTCAGGCCACACTTGCTTGCTCGGTTATGAACCGAAAAATGTGTCCTTAATTATTTTGAACAGGGAGACACGACAACAACCGCAATCACACCCTAATTAGAAATTTTATTTGGTAGTAACTGTTTCCTGGTCGCATTGCAAGACAAGGTTGTTGTCGCATTACAATTTTATCAGCTTCTAAAGTTGAATCTAACGAAATCGGGGCAGACTTTAAAGATGGCCTTTAAAAGGGTCCAAATGAAGCACAATCATAGATCATCAAAGACAATTAGCGCAAAGGTAATGAAGAGTTGAAGCCAAAGATAGTTAATATGGCATGCCTAACAATCATGTACTTATATTGTTTCAGTAGGTTCCAGCATGAGCCAAAATATAACTTTTTAAGGCAATTATTATAGATATAATAAAATGTCATTTTTGATATAAGAAGTGTTGAATGAATACCACGATCGTCAAGAAAGAAAGAAATTACTCAAGGAATTTGGTGTATAATTTGGCCAAGCTAGTTGAGATCATCTCTTTTTATGCCTCTTCTCTAGTCTCTGATGTTAAACAGCCCACAATCCCGTTGCGATGCTTATTCTGATGTCTTGATGCACACCTGTCAAAATGGGAGATGGTTAGCAACATTAAAGATATAATTAATAAACTGCATTGGATTGCTAATGCAACATACACAAAAGGAAAACCGTGAAACATAAAGAAAAGCAACATAATTAAGAGGCTCATTAATCAAACTGAAATCTAGCCTGATCAGGAAAGAAAAGGCCATATGTCATCTTCTTGTTTTGAAATGATGCATACCATATAGGAAGCATAACAACAAAAGGTATGTCCGGTCATATTCTCATTTTGTAACTTCAGCTAAATTGACAGTCATCATGTAATTCCTAATTTCAGCCTGATCAAGCAACAAGCATTTCCATCAAAGAAAAAATATTTGCGGTGAAATTGTGATAGACTTTCCATTAGTTGAAATGACACAAATTTTAACAAGGGACAAAACCATGTAAGAGTGTTGATAAATTTCCACCTTGGTTCCAATAATGCAGACGTCGAAATGAATCAGCAAGGCTCTCCCAGTCCTGCTCACTCTTCCTTTGTGCAACATTCTTACAATCTTCAAGCTCCTGTTTTCTCGCACAAGTGTGGAAATACCCATAAGCAAAACCACTCTTGTAAACCTGGCCAAGTTGCGACTACACAACCACTTTGTAGCTCTTCGAGATATCATCACCATGCTTGTTTCTACGTATGTCAATGTGAGTTCAGACAGACCCTTCCTTGCTAGGATATAGCATATGTGACACCACTTTATGCTTTTGGTTTCTCCGCATGCCCAACCACCGTAATACAGGCTTCCTTGTGTCTGAATAAAAAGATTCAAGAACTGATTCGGAAATACTTATCGAAACATTACCATTCACTGGATAGATGCCATAAAACAAAACAATAGTTGGGTGAGCTCTATATGGTACATGTAAAAAATAAAACACAGGATGAGCACAACCTCATTGTTCTGTAATGATATTGTACAACTTTCATTTCCAACATGCTTTGTGCTCATGGTTTTGGGGGCATCTACATATCCTGAATCATCCAAAAGGAAATATTTTGATTTTAGTTTTACAAAGGTCAACATATTCTATTTTTCAGTCCAGGCTAAATGACAAGTATTTACAGTGCCAGCTCGTCTTCAGGAAATAGGACAACGTAGACAACAACCAAGGTAAAACAGCCTACCGTTTTCATGGATCGTGGGGGGGGGGGGGGGGGGGGGGGGGGGGGGAGGGGGGGATTATGATTAGAAGAAAAGGAAGAAAATTATCACCGCGACACAACCAATGTGTGCTGTTTTCGCTGAAGTGATACTTTGCTTTCATTGCTTTATACATACCAGCTAGGAGGCGAGGAGGCGGTGGCAGCTTCGGTACGGAGCTCCTCTGCAACAAGCAGAGCAAAGGATTTTGGTGCGCGGCTCCTCCATGATGCGCTGCTCCGCCTCTCTCCCGCGCTGGTATTGTCCCTATCCTGGCGTGGAGCTCCTCCGCCACAAGCACAACAGCCACGACGATCCCCGGCGAAGGTTGCGCTGATCCGGCCCCGACCTGGAGCGCGGGAGAAGAAGGATCCGGGGAAACGGCGAGCAGCATGTTCACGGTCCCCGGTGAAGGCGGCGTTGCTCCTTTCCGCGCTTCTCCGATCCTCTCCCGGCGTCGGCGTGGAGGTCCTCCCGTGGCGCCGCTCAGCAGGGTTCCCTAGCGATCTCTGCACTGATCCTGTCTGCGCTGCGAGCTCTGATTTAGATTAGATCGCTGGTTGACTTCACCTAAGTACTGTGGTGTGATTTCCGTATTTTATAGGGGGGTTTGTGCAAAATGGCCAAACGTACGACCGATTACCCCAAACAATTTCTAAGAAAACTAAGCTCCCTAGAAACAGAGCCTTCTCCTTCTCCCACATGTCCACATCATGGTGGACCCCACTCATATTTCACTTTATATTCAGTTATAGTTCACAATTTTAAATCCAATTTAAAAAATATTCTATTGGATATATTACATATGCATATTTTTATACTTATCAACTAAAATTTTGGTGAAATGAAAAGGGATTTCCATCTTAAAAAAAAACATATTCATTTCCCCTGAAAAATACTCTTTTTGTGTAGACAAAAATATTAAAAAACTTCTAGAGTTTGTAGAATATGTGCACGTAGTGGAATGTTTTATTATAAAATGTTAAAACCTAAACATGTCGTTTCGATTTTTGTAAAACGACATATGGTGAGTTCGGAACTACCGGAGAGATATCTGATACACTCTCTCTTATCTCTGTCTAGGGCCATGCTGCTTGTGCCACACGACACTGTTTCTCTCCCTCCGCCTCCCTCGAGTCGTATTGTACTGAAAACAACTATCCCTACGTAAAGTTTGCATTTCTCCTCACACCTTTATGTAAAGTTTGCCCTTCTCTTCACACGCACCTCTGACTTCGTCAAGCACTTTGGACTACATGGCAACTCATCCCTGATGCCACGTGCCACCATTTCTCTCCTCCCTCTCCTCGTATTGTATCAAAAACACGCCATTGAGCTGACTTCCTACAATCCTCACAATAGTTGCATGCGAACACCAATGTCGCCTCCTGCACCGGCCACCGCTATCACCGTTGCTATTAGTAGTGGTCGACTCTTCAATCCTAATATCGCCCCTCAGGTCCATTGATAACTTGCATGCTACGTGCGCTCAAACTATATGTCAAAAGAAGTGTATTTCTGCAATTCAATATATAATGGTCGGTGGTACTCATTGCATTTAACTTTTCATGTTATTTAATAGAATCGAGATTCAATGCACAAATTAATATTGCATGCAAATTAATATTGATTTTAGGATAATTTATGTCGAAAAATTACACTTAATTTCATTATATTAAAATCAATGCATCACTGTATGACCTTGATGCCTAATCTAGCTCTTTGAGTTTGCAATGTTCATCGTACAATGTCTCTAAATAGTCGGAAATTTGTACAAAACATTATACAACCATGTACACAATTTAACTTTCATGGCATTACAACTAATAATTAACTCCCTTCTCTACTTCCATGTAGCGATAGGTTTGTACTATTTTTTAATCATTAATATTATTTTATATGTATGTTTTACTAAAACTACTTTTTATCTATAGTTTTTTTTAATTAGAACAGACGCGGCAACGCGCGTCTTTTTCTTCTAGTATTATATAGTCTGTAGCAAGCGTACACATGCTTACCCTTTAGGCGGTGAAAATTGAGGACACCTTCTTAAAAATGAGGAGGAAAGAATGTTATGTATGTATAGTGAGAAACATTACATTAATGACAATTCTAAGATCTGCATAACCACCTTTCTAACCATCAAAACACAACGCAGAGTGTTACAGAAGACGAAATACTAATCTCAAATGACACTACTCATATGTCCAGGCCCGTCTTTGACCCTAGGCGACCATGTGCATTGCACAGGGGCCCATATTTTGGAGGGACCCATTTTTATATAAACTTATATATATTGTGTATAGTATTGGGCTGAGAAAACATTAAACTAGCAGCCCAGTTAAGAAGAGCAATAGTCACCTACGCTAGGCTGTGAAGGCAATCGATTGATCAGCTCGGCACATGGACGCCTCGACTCTCTAGCTCAGATTCAGATCGGCGCATCGCTCGACACGTAGACGTAGCACCAAGCGCGGAATGTTGTTGCCTGCATCGTCATTGACGTCCTTCAGCTCTTGCAGGTACGTCGGTTAGTGCCTACAAATTGCCCTCATCTGTTTGGCTGTTCTAGGTAGTGTGCTGTATTTTTTCTGTTGGTTTGGACGGAAAACAAACCCAGTACTATTGTGCTGAAAATCGAAAGCATGATTTTGAGAAGGATATTTTGAAAAACATTAATATTGGTATTATTCTTAATGATTTTGCATCTAGAAATATCCGATTTATTTTTTACCAAAGCACTGGAACATTATTGACGACAAACTCGTTAGAATTTCGTTCTTATTATGTACATATAGGGGTCATTTTTTCGACATTGCACTAGGGCCCCCAAAAATATAGAGCCGGCCCTGCATATGTCAATCAATTTTTTTCATTTCTACTTGCATATTTCGAATTTGATTGTGAGTATTCTATAAATTGTAAACACACAAGATCCTGTGGACACATACAGTATAATTTTATTTCGATCTTTGTTTTAAATAGTACGTAGAAAACTTGTGTCCACCACTTTATTGTTATTGATCACAAGAGACGACACCTCTGGTTCTCAGGCTTCCAGCTCGTGCGCCTACACAGCTCGCGCTCCCGCCACGTTCGTCCCCACGCGTCCCTCCACCGCCACCGCCGCCGCTGAACCCAGATTTGGCCCAGACCCACACCGCCCAGCACCGCGCCAGCTCCAGCCAGCTCTTTCATCCCAAGTCCCAAGCCATGCTGCCGCTCGCCCGCCGCCTCCTCCACACGAGCCCGCCGACGGACCCGGGGGTCCTGGCCTGCCGCCTGGCCTCCCGCGCCGTCGTCCGCTTCGGGGGCCCCGAGGCGGCGCGCTTCCTCAACTCGCTCCTCACCAACGACGTCCTCGCCCACGCCCGCTCCTCCTCCTCCGACGACCTGCCGCCGCGGTACGCGCCCACGCCCAACGTGCCCGCGCGGGCGCCGCCGCCCCTCTACGCCGCCCTGCTCACGCCCCAGGGCAGGTTCCTCTACGACCTCGTCCTCTACCGCCCGGCCCCGCGCTCGCAGATGCTCGACCGCACCGGCTCCGCGCCCGAGACCGGGGGAGGGGACGAGGACGCGGAGGTGCTCGCGGACGTCGACGCCGCGGAGGTCGACGACCTGCTCGCTTGCTTCAAGAGGTGAAAATTCGCACCCCCGGTTTATTTGCTCCATTCAGCTTGCACTCATTACTCTTACCAGAGATGACACGAAAGTATAATTAACTTGGGAAACGCTTCTAGGAGCTGCTGATCAGCCGACGGGGGCAATCACTGCAGGAAATGTAGTTTCTGAAATCAAATCTGTTGCTGATTGATATACATCTGCTTGTTAGGACAATCGGTGTCAGGATAGAATTTGCAGATGATTGTATGCCCACTTTCGGGTCTAATTTTAGTGCAATAGTTAGGAATCTTGATTGTTAAACGAGTCCATCGACCTTGGACGTTTCTGTCCGAAAAGCTTGAATTTGCAATTGAAGAAGAACATCAGCTTACTCACTATTGGGACTTAAGATCGAGCTGAGCAGCTTTTAGTCTCAAGTAGGTATCGTGTTTGGGAATTATTCTGGACTCTAGCATGGACTATGGAGTAGCCTCTCTTGAACGAATTAAAGCCGTCAGATTGAGCGAGTTGTAGCCGTCAGGTTTTTTGTTGAGCTCTGGTTAGGACTGCAATAGTTAGGAGTGCATTTGTTGTAGCGATCCGTTATAACACTCCAGAGGATCAAAGCCGTGTTCTTGTATGGTCTTTCTCTGGTTCAAATGTCTTATGCTCATCAACCTTTTGACCCATTTGTAGGTATCGGCTGCGAAGCAAGGTTGAGATAGATAATGTAAGTGAGGAGTTTTTGTGCTGGCAAAGATTTGGAAGCAATGTGGCACATTCTGGACCTTCAACTCAAGAACCTGAGGCTCAATCCATTGGATGGGGTCAAGGTACTGACCATGCTGCCGAGTCATCTGCACAAGGGAACGGTCATGGTTGGCAGTGGCTCAAAGATCCTCGGCTAGATATTCTTGGCTACAGAGGAATCTTTCCAGCTGATGCAATACGTAAGTATTTGTTATCGGTGCTTTCCGAAAAATACATCTGGTATGGTGCTCAATGGCTAAATGTTCGTTTGTACACATGACTATTGCGTTTGTCTGCAGCACCACTTGTCGAGTCTGACAAAGAAGCAGATGAACAACATTATTTACTTTGGCGGATAGAGAATGGAGTTGCAGAGGGCTCAACTGAGATACCAAAAGGTGTGATTCATTTCTAATTGGTTTATTAAGACACTAAAACATTGGTATACTCAAAGGTTTACATAGCTCTTTCATTTTCTTTAGTTAAATTCATGACTTCGATCCTGGAATTGTTGGTTCAGTGTTATGTCCAGTAATACTTCATAAAGGGTTCAATACCCCTGTAACTGGTATTTGCATTTGCCTAGTTAGCAACTCAACAGTGTTTTTAAACTCAACCACATCCTGTTAGCAACAGTAAAACTATTGATGAAACATCTCTATCTACTGAAACAATTTTAAGGAATTGGTTTGCCTACTCAAACATCTTTATCTACTGAAACAATTTAAAGGAATTGGTTTTCCTACTCATGGTCTGTGAGGCCATTCTGGTTTGTTAGGGATCGCTATGGATGATTTATCATGGTATTGGACTATTAGTATCTAAAGGAACGAGCTTAGAAGCCTACAGTTCTGTTAAGTCATATAGGCGATATCATGTTCTGTCACAAGATAGTGGAGCTAGGAGCCTAGGAATTCCGGTTGATTCGTGCTAGTGAATTATTCAGTATGGTGTTAGAAGGGGCTTAGCTTAGAAGTGTACAGTACCATGCAGGATACAGGATATGATCAGATTTCAGTATTCTTGTCTGTTGTACCACATGGGCAAGTTGTATGGAAATTCTGTACTACCCGTGCGTTAGATCGTACAGTGCAACTAACATAATTTCTCTTAACCTTGCTTGCTTTCCTAATTATATCATCTCGCGTGTTCCTCTTTTGGTGAAATTGTCTTCTTTTGACAGGTGAAGCAATTCCACTCGAGTACAATTTTGCAGGCCTGAATGCTATTTCATTTGAGAAGGGCTGTTATATTGGCCAGGAGCTTATCGCACGCACGCACCACCGCGGTGTCATTAGAAAGCGCCTGATACCCTTGAAGTTTGTAGATGAAAACGACAAAGGTATTAGTCTGTGCTGAAATAACGCAAGTATCCAGTATTATCTGTTGCCAAATTGCTAATTCTACTACTTGGGCCACCAGAACTTGAGCAGGCTGTTGCTCCAGGCTCTGATGTCGTGGATGAGGCCTCTGGTAAGAAAGTTGGTACAGTAAGCACCGCTCTCGGTAGCCGTGGGATGGGGCTGTTGCGACTGGACGAAGCACTGAAGCAAAATTCATCCCTCGCCATCAGCGACAATAGGGATGTGAGGGTCAAGGCAATTAAACCGGACTGGTGGCCAGCTGAGTGGACACAAGTCCTAGAACAGCGGAGTGCAGTCGCTTGATCTTTCAACTTTCTAGTAGCTGATCCAAGACTTCCAGTGAAGCGAAGTTCGTTGGAGCTTATAAGAGGCAAATACGGAAGGCTTTGGGTGTCGAATCTTTCAGAGAGGCCCCGCCAGGGAAGTTTCATAGAGTTTAGCAAAGAATACCTGGCCGCCTGGCCGTGTTCTGTTTTGTATCAGTTGCTGACTCCCTTCACTTAGCTGTATCAGTGATAGGTCACGAATAAACGACAGTGTACAGAGTTTGTGCGAACACTCAAATAATTTTAGCTGTTCAGGGTTTGCGACTTGCCAGCAAACTTGTTCTTTGGAACAGTCAGTTACTGATGCTCTGATTTCGCATCATATACCTTGTTCTCTCCGATGTTACCTTTACCTGTAGTGGTTGTGATCAGCTGGGTGTTCAGCACCATCAATTTTTTTTTGCTACATTTAATTAAGTACTCCTACAACAGCTGGCTGTTATCTTGAAACTTCGTGAGCGTATGTTATTCCAGCTGCGAAAGAAGGGTAAGGAACATACATTTGGCATTGCGCAAACATAGGAATTTCACAAGTTTATAAGTGAAAAACACAGTAACAATGTGGAAATTGTGGGTTGGATAGAACGCATCAAAAATACAGAAAAAATGTCTCGATTCTACGCATTGGAGTGTAAAAAAGAAGTTAAAGTGGATTTTTAAATTCCTATTAAATTTAGGCATAGGAATCGGAAGCCTGCACTACGGAGTTGCAACTGAAGTATGGACTCGGATGTTGCAGATGATTGTCATTTTTCCTACCATTAGATGTAGCCAAACTAGTATAATTATTGTTTACCAACAATTCTAGTCTTAATTAAAAAAAAACAAAAAAGCAATTCTAGTCTTCCATTGACCTTTGGAAAAGACTAACTAGTCTAGATTCTAGTCTACTATTTTGTCTGTAGTCTGCTGATCATATTTTAAACGCTAGATTCTAATCTAGGTTCCACGGAAGAAGGACAAAGTTAAGAGCATCTCCACCGAGATTGACAGAGCGTCCAAGTTCCCATAGATAGGAAACTTCGAGACAAGTATACATTTTTATGTGCTGCAAATAAAAGGTACTCCTAGTTCTTAGACCGGATCAGAGAGAGAGAGAGAGAGAGAGAGAGAGAGAGAGAGAGAGAGAGAGAGAGAGAGAGAGAGAGAGAGAGAGAGAGAGAGAGGAACTTTGGGAGCAGAATGCAGTGTCTCTCCCTCTCCACGTATCAATGGCAATGGCAGCCATTGCTGGCTTGCTGCTGCATCATGGAAGAAGAGCGTGCGTTCGAAGTAAACAAGACGGCTCATGGCCAGAGAGACCATCTTTGATGTAATCAGATTAAGGTGTTATCCTGGTGGCCACAATAATGGCGCTGTGATTAGATGATTGCTCGGTTTGATCCTAGATGCGGTAGGACACTTCTTTTCATGGTTTTCCCTTTCGATCTAGGTTAGGTTAAACAATTCCTGTGTCGTTGTTCCCCATGAACGGGATCCTATGACCTAGCTAACCTGGCTGTCCCCAGCCTTTATGGTCACTGACAGGTGAGGTCGCTACGTCAGGGGACTAGCGCTAGTTAACGCTGGAACCTGGAATCGGGGCTTTGCCTTCAGTTCTCTCCCGGCCCAATGCCCATCGGTTTTTCTCTTGGTAAATTTATGTGAATGTGCTGGTAGTTTCGTTCAAGCACTTTTTCTTTTTCTTTTGAGATGTTGTCCTTGCCCTTCTAGTTCATGTTATTTGCAATTTAGTTTCTGTCATGAGGGTTGATATTTCTATGAGATGTTTACTAGGATGAACTGAAGTAGTAGTATGATAGTCCACTCCAGCCCTCCAGGGCATGCTTTGTTGAATTAGACAAGTTCTTGATGTTATAAAAGATAGCAAGACATTGATGAAGAGCGGAACGATCAAACCAACAGGACACAGGATTTTAACGTGTAAAACCCTTCCAAATAAAGGAGAGGAAAAAACCACGGGCGTCAGCCAGCAATTTAGTTTCTGTCACGAGGGTTGATATTTCTACGGGATATTATTTACTAGGATGAACTGAAGTAGTTGTATGATAGTCCACTCCAGCGAGATTTTTTCTAAAATAATATTTTTTACACGAGTATTTCTAATGGTAGCATACGCAGCAGGAAAATTTGAAGATTAGCATGCCGTCGGTCCCGCCCGAGCCGAAACCTGCGTTTCGGTTCCATCCGAGCCGAAACTGCCCGCCTGGCAGGTCTTTCGGCATGAGCCTAGCCGAAACTAGACTTTCATCTAGGAGCAAGCCGAAACCAGCACGATATGTACCATCATGCACAAGCACTCCGTTTTCCTTCTAGTTTCTTTTGATTAATATAAAATTTGGTTAACCGTGTCTCGGTTTGATATGAAATATGTATAAATATATGTGTATCGATGAGTAGATTCCATTTTTGTGATCAGTTTTGAGTTTGGTTGCTTCTAACCTTTTAATTTTGAAACACAATTTATATAATTATTTGATGAATTTTATGAAATTCGTCGCACTCATTTAACAGTTTAAAATTTCCTTTCACGAGTACATGTACCTCACCCTTCTCAACAACTATTACGTCATAACATTTTTGTTTCGACGGGCGCATTTATTTTTCCGGTAGCATTAAAAAAATGTATTTGAGATAAAAAAATACGTTTGTCGAAAAACAAAAGTTGAAACGTAAAAGTTGTGGAGAAGGTTGAGATATTTGTAGTCATAAAATGAAATTTCAAACGGTGAACCGAGTGCGACGAATTTAACAAAATTCGTCGAATAATTGTACGAACTGTGATTCAAAATTATGAACTTAGAGACGATCAAACTTGAAACCGATCAAGGGAATGGAGCCTACTCATCGATACGCATATATTTCATATATGTTTCATTTCGAACCGACACATGATTAAGCAAATTATGTTTAAAATTGTAGAAACTATACATTCGTCGCCATCTATTTTGCCTAGAGGATCAGGTAGCTCGTGTTGGTAGGATCTGACCGTTTCGGTTCGGCCCAGGCCGAAAGCTGCTTTCGGCTCGGCCCAGACCGAAAGTCAGCTGGCCTGACACGGCCTAGAGCCTTTCGGCATGTGAAACGCCGAATGTGATATTTTTGCCCAAGACAGACCGAAAGTTGCCACTTTCGGTCCGCTTCAGACCGATGTATTATTAAAAAAAATTACTCCCATTCCAGCCCTCGAGGGCATGCTTTGTTGAATTAGACAAGTTCTTGTTGTTATAAAAGATAGCAAGAAACTGATAAATAGCGGAACGATCAAACCAACATGACACGAGATTTTAACGTGGAAAATCCCTTCAAACAAAGGAGATGAAAAAATCACGACCGCTAGCCAACAATACTTCACTATATCAGGGTGGGATTATAAACGCCGTGTATTTATAATGTGTGGCTTACCCTAACGGGCGACTTATAAGATCTATTTATATATGGACAAAACCATAAATCGATTGCGATCCGACTCAGAAACGATCCATACCGTACCACAAGATACGACGCCATACTAAATGCTACTTGTCAGAATAAAAAGGATATATGTTTGGTAGTACTCCTTCTTTTCGAAATAAGTGTCGTGGTTTTGATTCAACACTTATTTCAGAACCGACGATTTTTTTTTACGTGACATGCTAATTGGAAAAAGGAGAAAAAAAAGAACACACTAGTTGACATCCGGCACAGCTCGTACAGGCAAGCGCCGCAGCTGCCCGGTCGGCCGGCGAGCGTACACACACAGCTTTCTGTCAAAGAACATGAGTAGGTTAGGGTTTTGAACTTGAACGACAGAAAAAATAATGGCAGAAGGAATGAACAGTGTCCAGCTCCACAGTAAGGGGTCAGTCAGCAGGTACGAGAGGGAGCAAAAAGGTTAGCAGCAAGAGGCGTTCTTGCGGTTCCCGTGCATATTGCATTCCTGCTGCCCACTGCTCAAACATGGCGTAGACAAGTGTGTTCAAATGTCCTTTTTCTATTTTGCCCCAGAGATTCAAATTTGAAGTTTGACTTCCACAGCAGATCATCAGTTCAGGGTACTCTTGTTGTTTGCAACTGTTGTATTCATTGTCTCAAATATGTAAAAAAAAAACTTTCTACTCATAATCTATCAGTGCTGATATCACCAAGTTAAGAAAATTGTTGTATGTCAGCACACCATTTCAATGAAGCAATGATACTAGTACAAAGGTGATGAAAGTTGTTAGCTCTTTTCCAAAATGTAAGAATAGATTACCAAAACGTCTCGCATTTTGGAACGGAGCTAGTACATTAGAAAGTACTAAACTTGCTTCACCTAATGGCTTACAGATTCTACATTCATGGCATATTGTTCTAGAGAACGAACAGTTCGCGAGATCTTATACACAATCTTACATCATTCCAGAGATGAAAAGATTGCGACCCACCAACCAGAGTGGCTAGTTAGTGGCAACATGTTCCACACTAGCATGTCACTGGCAAAGGGATCAATACCCCCCTCCAGCTTCCTACTACTACTACTACAAAACACCTCAACGTCCAAGAGTGTTCCCAGAAGACATCATCGTATCAGCATCAGGCAATGAGTTGCTGAACAACAGCTTCCATCGCCGGCCTCTGGCTCGCCACTTCGTTTGTGCACTGCGCAGCAACAGCTGCGAGCTTGGCAGCCTCGGTCCTAGAGAAGACGCCCCGGAGGTTTGGATCGATCAGGCCTTCGAGGTCACCACCGGCTGTGCCTACTTTCAGTTGTGAGACAGCCCTCCTGCCCGTGATGACCTGGAGAACAACAATCCCGAAGGCAAAGACATCACTCTTCTCCGTGAAGCGGCCTGTGTTGGCGTACTCAGGGGCAAGGTACCCCATGGCTGCGCTAGCCTTTAGGGTTGAGAAGACAACGTCGTCCGCAAGGAGTTTGTGAAGCCCTGGGACAGACAACCGTGGTGTGAAGTGGTGGTCGAGAAGGATTTTCTCGGCCGATATGTTCTGGTGCACTAATGATGGCTTGTTGCTCTTCTTGCTATGTAGGTATTCGATGCCTGAAAATGTGCAACAGATTGATAAGGCATGGGAAAAATAGAGCATCACATGTACAACAGCCTTATGTTACAGTAGAGAAGCTAGAATAGAGAGGTCGGTTACCTTTTGCAATGCCTCTGATGATGGAAACTCTTGTAGGCCAATCAAGGACACTAGCATCAGAACCAGCCTTAATGTCAAGGTGCTGTGACAAGCACCCATTAACCATGAAATCATACACTAGGAAACATTCTCCCCTACCCCTGGAACAGCAGAAGCCCCTCAGGCCAACTAAGTTCTCATGTCGCAGCAAGGTGAGTGTCTTCAATCCTCGCAGGAAATCTGACTCCTCTTGCTTGCAACTTGTCTTATTCAGGCTCTTAACCGCAACAACAGACCCATCCCGCAGCATTCCCTTGTATGTCGCAGCAAAGCCGCTCTTGCCTAGCAAGTTAACCTCAGAGAAATACTGAGTAGCACACTCAACCTCTTCGAGGTTATACCTAAAGCTATCACCAACCTCGCCGGATGATCCACAACCTCCACCTGACAAGGAGTCCCATCCATTTGAGTACTCAACACTAATCAGAGGTGAAGCGCTCCTCCGGCAGACTTCTTTCTGCTGGTAATGGTCAGTGCTGAGTCTACTATCTGAAACTTCCAGTGAGCTGCCAATCTTTTGCTTCTGCCGCCGATAATACGAGAATGCAAATATTCCGCAAAATACAGCACCAACAATGACAGCAACAACACCGACAATAAGGACTCCGGTAGAGGCCTTTGTCGAGTTTGGATTTGCCGACTGGGGTACTTGCCCTGTCTTGACAGTACCATCCGGGCCAAAAGGTTCAGGCTTGCTAGGCTTCAGGCCATCCTCCGAAGAAGTACAAAGATCAAGCAAAGTGAACTCAATTCCGCAAAGACCCTTGTTGTTCACATACTGGAACCCTCCATTCAGTCTCTTCAAGCCTAGCATCCGAAACCAAAATGCAATAGTTAATACGATGAAAGCTATCAAGTTACCTCCAACAAAGGTTGAACAAGAGTGAGCCTGTTACCAGCAGGGACACTCCCCGATAGAGTGTTGTTGCGAACATCGAAAACCTCGAGCAACGGAACATCTGCAATCTTCGAAGGGATCGAGCCGAATAGGCTGTTGAAGCTCAAATCAAGGCGTGTCAGCTGAGTTAGGCTGCCAAGGGTTGCCGGAATTGCTCCGGTCAGCTGGTTTGACTGGACTGCAAGAACAGCCAGCTTATTCAGTTTGCCTAGTTGCGGTGGTATGCTGCCTGTCAACTGGTTGTAACCCAGCTGCAACACTGCAAAAAAAAAGGAAGTTAAATAAAGGGTCAACGTATTAAGATTTTGACATAATCACACTGCAAAACAAAAGGAGCACTGAACAATCTTGTTCATACACAAAGAACACACACATTGGACAAAATGAAATCGGGGAAATTTCTACTGTCTGCTCAAGAGTTATGCACCAGGATTTAATCTGAAGTAGTCAGGAAAGAAGGGAATCTGCCGACCCAAGTGGCTCTAAACAAATTTAAAACCACAATTTTCAACTCCGAGAAGTCCGTATTTGTCCTTTACCAAGGCAGAGTCAAACAAGAGGAATCAAATACGACGATCACGTGGCTGCCACACTGCTCCAAAAGAAGGCTAGGAATAGGAACATACAAAGACGAAAGGTTGGTACAGGAGTAAACGAACTACCCATTTCGAAAACAAAACGAAAATGGCGATTGTGCCCGGTTCAAAAGTTAAAACTTGTGCTTAAGGGTCAACAAACTTGGATGTTCACATTGATGAGAGCGTCAAGTACTATCTCCTATAAACAAATCTGAACATGTACGGTGGCATTAAGGTTCGTTAATGAACAAAAACCCACCAGGACATTTTGAAATGCACAACCCTAAATGAAGTCCTGTTCCCATGCCCCAAGTCCCGCCACAAGCCGACGAAAAATGGAACCTTGATGTGATGGAAGAAATGGGAACCTACCAAAAGGAAAGAAGGAAGAAAGAAACGGCCATAACAGTACTACTACTACTACATTTGTTCTTGAACAGTCGGTACATGGATTCAAGTTATTTTGAAGGTTTATGCGACATTTTACGCAAAAGTACAGATCCAAGGAAATAGCAGCCCAAACGTCCAATCAAGTGCTACAAGGTAGCGGGAGCTCTATAAGAAGATGGAAACAAAATGAGCAAAAATCACCCACTCAACCAAAATAAACCCACCAAATGAAGGTGAAATGCAAATCTTTGAGCCAAAAGCTCACCTTGGAGGTTCCGCATGGCGGAAATCTCCACAGGGATGGCCCCTGAGAGATGGTTGACGTCGAGGTAAAGGTCGGCGAGCTCGGACAGGCCCCCAATCTCCCTAGGTATGGGCCCCTTGATGCCGTTGTAGTGCAGGTACAGCCCCCTGAGCCGCCGTAGGCCGGCCACCGCGGGCGGGAGGGTGCCGGAGAGCCCGCGGCCCTGCAGCGAGACGCCCGACACGCGGCCCTCGCCGTCGCAGGTGACGCCGACGAAGGAGCCGCCGCAAGGGTCTCCGGCAGGGTCCCACGAGCCCAGTACCCGGCCCGCCGGGTCCAGGGCCGCCCTGAGCGCCGCCAGCGCCCGGGCCTCCTCCTCGTTGCGGGCCGACGCGGCGAGGACGGTGGCCAGGAGTAGCAGGAGCAGGAGGAGCTCGCGCTTGGCGGCCATTGGAGAGTGAGAGTGGAGGAACTGTAGACTGGAGAGTGAGGGTTTGGAGGGGAAGAAGGGCTAATGGAGGGTAAAGTGATAAATTCAGTACTGATGTAGTGCCTCTATCCTTTTCACGAAAATTCCAGCTTTTCGAGGACAATTTCCTTTTTTCAAGTTCGAAATCTACCTTTCTAAATGTTTGTGCTTTGCTTATCTTTTATACTATTTCTTGTGAGGAACTGTGCCGTTTGCTCTGCTGTGTTGACCACATGTGTGTGTCAGCGATGAAATGGCACGCTACGCCCGCGTGTTGTCAAATCCTACTGTGCTTCTCAACTGATGACCAAACTTCTCATTTGGGTCTTGCTTAACTCTGTCATGGTTGATTGGAAATATGGAGAAACAAACTAGGTTTTTGTCGGGCTAAACTTTGCCAAATCTTTATAATAAAGTAGTTCGAAGCGAAAGAAATGTATACGTGATTTAAATTCTAAATGATTTTAATTGTTGGATGGCATACATAAAAAAACAAAAGATGCTTCCTAACTTTGACCGGGTGCCAAAAAAATATCTATGCAGTACAATACAAAAGAACAGTTAGGAAAAAGTTATTTATGGTTGAGTTGTTCGAATCAAATATTGAAAAATAGTAGGGATTGTAATCAACCAAAATTTCTGAAAACATATGTTGAATCAATGACGTCCTTAACAGAGACCGGTGTGGAAGATGGGACATAATCACAACACAAGGTATCCAGGTTTTGGTAAACACGCTGGATTTATTTTACGATGGCCCCAAGATTTTGTGGCAGCTATCCATTTTATGCATGATTAAGATTACTTGAAATGCATAAATGTGAGGTACTCTCTCGGTCCCTAAACAAGTTTACTTCTCGTTTTGTACTAAATCAAAAAGAAATGAAGTTTAGCCATTTTCATTGAATATTTACCAATATTTAGGACACCTCCAACGGGCTGGCGCAAACGGACCAGCACAATATCAGCCCAGTGGAAACTGGGGTGTGAATAGCCCACTCTTCTCAGGCCTCGCACGCGGACTGATCAGACGAAACAACTAAGGACCAAGTCACCACTTGAAGAGACACTCGAAAGGCAAATCCTCTTGAGAGCCTGAAGAGGAAGCGAAGGAATGAAGAGGACCTGCGCTTCAAGAGATTCTCCCGAGGCGCCGTGCGTCTGATGAGAAGTTAACAGAAATCCCTCCACAGGTCGCCTCAGACCTGTGGGGAAGCGTCGCGGCCAAGGCAGTACTGCATGGCGCACATGGCCTTTGCAACAGCCGCAGAGTGACGCGTGCACTCTCTTTGCCGTTTTGGTGATAAAGGGGTCAATAAAGTTGCGCCGCCTGCGTCCGGACAGCTGAGGTTTTCCTCTCTGATGATAAAGCGACTGGACGACGCAACACTCCAAGAAGATCGTCATCGTGGGCTCCACCATGATCTCTGCGACCCCTACGAGCCGTTCTACGCGGTCTGCAACCTGTCGGCCACCGCGCCCTACTTTATCGCCAATGGACTGCGTCCATGGAGGATCCAGCCGCGGTGGACTCCAGCGCCTCCGCGCCACTGACGTGTGGATACCCACCTGGGACACCCCGCGCAAGCAAGATGTCCGCGGCGCCTATAAAAGGAGCAGAAGCTCCACCGTAGGAGGGGTCGGCCAATTACTTGCTAAACACTTGTAAACCCTAGCCCAGCTAGTAGAATAGCCTTCGGGTGGAGAAGGAAGAAGACCATTGCTTCCCTCTCCAGGCATGAGTTGCCTCAAGAGAGTCCTCGGCAAGCTCAGTTGTACTGTAACCTCCGCAGTACAATACAGACAAGCAGGAGTAGCGGTTTTACCTCCTCTTGAGGGTCGTGAACCTGGGTACGGGCCGGTGTCCATCTCTGTCGTGGGTGTTCCTCTCTAGTCCCGGCGAGCATTGTCGTCATGCCTCTCGACGGTCTTGACCTCCGCTTTCAATCCCCTTCATGAACTACTGTTTGGGGTGTGACTACCCCTGTTCCGTGGGAGTCACCACTCGACATTTGGCGCGCCAGGTAGGGGGATGAGGCGCGTCAACGACCTTCGAGCCGCCTCCGCGCTATGTGAACACCCGCGCTACTCGCGCCGCCCGCGCCAACAGACGCGCACCTGAAGGAGCACGCGCCACGCCCGGCGCCACGACCACGCGCGGACAACGGGGACGACCCCGCCGTGAAGAGCGCGCCAACTCAGACCCTCATGTGGAGGAGCCCGAGCACAACTTTGAGCACCAGGGGGACGCGCAGTCGTCGCACCCGACGCAACGCCCAAGCGGCTCCGGTCCAGGCAGGACGGACCCCGCGCCGCATACCGCCCTGCTCATGGCGCAAGAACTTCTCTGCTATCAGCCTACCGCTGAGGCCCACGAGCAGTGGCTGGAGCGCCTCAACCACCTCGTCGGCATCGCTACGACTCACCCCGCTCCCTCGCAGTCCGTCGTGCACCCCTCCCTCGCGGGCACGGCCGCGCCCCCGCCTCCACCAGGGCACGCACCGGCTGTGACGCGGAGGGTTGCCTCCCACGCGTCCTCGCCTCACGACTGCTTGATCGTGAGCGCACTACGCCAAACACGCGCGTAGGGATGGAGCTCCAGCGCAACCGCCAAAACCGCATCGTGGAAGAAATCGGCCAGGCGGGCCAGCAGAACCGCAGCGCGCTGCAGCACGGGGTCGCCACGTACGCCACATGCTGCATGGCGTTCACCCGCTCCCTGCGCCGCGTGGTATGGACCCCAAAGTTCAGGCCGGCTCTCCCCAAGGGCTACGACGGCTCCAGCAACCCCATTGAATTCTTGCAGTTCTACACCACCTCCAACAGGCGGCAGGCGGGGACGACAATGTCATGGCCAACTGGTTCTCCCACGCGCTTCGCGACTCTGCGCTGTCGTGGCTCCTGAACCTCCCTGAGGACTCTGTAAAATCTTGGGAGGAGCTCTGCAAGAAGTTCGTCTCCAACTTCAAGGGGACGTACGAGCGCGCGATCACCCACAACGACCTGCGTGCTGTGGTGCAGAAGAAGGATGAAACCCTCCGCAAGTACATCCAGCGCTTCAGCCAAGTGCGCAACAAGATCCTGAACATCCCAGACACCCAAGTCATCGCCGCCTTCCGCGAGGGCGTCACGAACAGCAGGATGCTCGAGAAGCTGGGTATCCACGACAAGCTCACCTCTGTGGTGAAGTTGTTCGACCTAGCAGACAACTGCGCCAAGGCTGAAGAGGGACTCCTTTTCGTCAAGATGTCCTCGAGAGGAGACGAGCACGCTGAGGGGTCCAGGGGCCAGAAGAAGAAGGAGGAGCCCAAGCGCAAGGCTACCACGGTTCTCGCGGCAGAGCCTGACACAAAGGGCACCCGCAGGGACTCTCCCGAGCCTGGGGAGAGAAAAGACGACCACCGCCCGTTCTGCATCTACCACAACAGGCGTGGTCACTCTACAGAGACCTGCTTCGATCTCAAGAGGCTGAGCAAGGAGCGCAAGCAAGCAGAGGGCAGCGGCAGCCGCGGTTGAGTGTGACTACCCCTGTTCCATGGGAGTCACCACTCGACACCCAGTCCTCTTTTGTCCGAACGGACAAAAGAGGGTCTCCAACGGGCTGGCGCATGCGGACTGGTGTCCGCCCGGACTGGCCAAATCGACCCAAACACGACCCATTTTTGGGACAGCTTTGGGGAGACGCGAACACCAGGTGTGTCCTCTCCGTGTCCGCCCCTAGCCCACGTGGCAGCGACCGTGACCGGCTGCGGGTCCTTCTTAAATGGGGACACCAACCCTCATCGTCCCCATTGCATATATCCACACTGCCCACTGCCCGCTTCCACTCCCAAACCCTAGCCTAGCCACCACTGACCGCCACCGATATCCATGAAGGGAGGCAGATGGTCCGACCGCAACAACTTCGAGGCCTCCTCCAGCTCGCGGGCACCTTCGCCGTCCGACGCAGCCCGCCGTGCGGCCAAAGGACGACAGGAGCTGAGGGCGGCTCACAACGCCCGCCACCGGGCCGGGCGCGCCCGCGTCTCCAAGGAGGTCGCGGCCATGTACTGGGAGCTCAAGGCCCCCCTGCCGTGGGGAGATGTGCATCTCCCCGACGGCTGGCATCTCGGGCCGCGCCGTGTGCACGTGCCCGCCGTGCCTCTCGCCGGCAGGGCGCGGACGGAGGAGATCCGTCGCCGGCGCAGCTTCCTGCCGTCGGAGCTGCTCAACGACCCCACCTACGCCATCCAGTCCCCGTGGTGGGACCGGTGGTTTGAGGTCGAGCACGATGCTTGTCGCCGGCAGGGCTTCACCGGCCACACGCCCCCGGTCGAGCCGAAGCCGGAGCCCGTGGACTTCGACGGCTCCGGCTCCTCCGAGGACGAGTGGAGCGGCGACGTCATGGACCTGTCCCACTGGCCCGTGGGGCCCTGCTACTGGACTTAATATTATGTATATTATTTTATTTTTTTCGCCTTGTCCGTTTTTGTTTGCGCCACACCGTTGGGGGCACCTCCACACCAAACGCAAAACAGGTCCGCGGTCCGCCCCTAAACAGACCAAAAGGGACACATTGGGGTGTCCGTTTGCGCCACCCCATTGGAGATGCCCTTATGACATTAAGTTATTATATTATGAAACTACATTCCAAGATGCATCTAATGATATTAATTGGATGAACGTGGATTATATACCATGGTGACTACCTGCGCATGGCATTGTAGTCGTTCGATAGCAAGGGTAAATTTTATGTTACGATCTTCTGTCCTGGATAGCATCGCCATCTGAAAACAAGGAAGTCTGAAAGGGCATGTGCCCTCATGTATGGTTTTGGTAATTAATGACAATCCCTATGGACTAATGTTTGTGTTGAGCATATTGCAAGTATGTCTTGAAGATGTCAAGACATCACCTATATGAAGATAGATGGGATGATACGAGATTGATCAAGATGTTGATCAACACACAAAGATACAAGATGTACCAAGTGGATCATGTATCTCTTGGGATGGTTGACAAGTGCAAGACCAAGAGAAGCTTGTCGGAGATATCGTATGCTTGGAGTAAGAAATGGAGACATGAAGACGAAGCTAAGTGAGACTCTCCCATAATGGAGTATGGGGGAGCACTTGGAGGAGTCTTCATCAAGCATGTGCTAGCAAGCACAATAAAAAAAGTGGTACACTTGAAGAGATCAAGATCGTCATCATCTAGCTCAAGTGGATTGCTCAAGGAAAATGTATGATCTTAATAGGGTTATAGGATAGATAGGCATACTATCAAGAGGGTCTCTCGAGTGACTAACTTGATTGCACCTTTGTGTAGAGCTCAAACATTTGCATGCTTGGCATATCATCTTTCTTGGTTCTTATTTGGCTTTTCTCCTTGTTGGAATTTTGTGCTTGTCTCGTCGTCATCTTGACAAGCACAAGTGCTTCCAAAATGTTTTACTTTAGAAAACTTGTTGTGCTTTATCCATGTGACGATATAGAGCTTAGTTCATATTCATATTAAGCTCTAATTCATCAAAAACGGATTTCATATGAATATCTTGTTACGTTTTTTATATTAGAAGTTTTACCGGTTTACATGTTATATGAAAGTTCAACCTTTCCCCATTTGGTTTTATACTCACATGATGGACTATGATGTTTCTCTGAAATCTTATAGAGCTCTTTGTTGTGATTCCAACGAGCCAAAAATCATCAAAAACGTAGTTCGGATGGTCAAGTTATCATCGTTTTCGTTTGGGTGTTCCGGCATATTTTTGTCCAGCGGTAGTACCGCTCCGGGACCGCCCGGTACCGCTAGGACACCAGGAACTAGCGCGTTTTGTGCGTCCAGAATCACCCGGGGCGGTAGTACCGCTACCGTGGCGGTAGTACCGCTGAGGGGTCGCGTTTTTCACATAACGGTCAGTTTTTTGGGGTCATGTTTAAGGGGGTCTTCTTCCCCATTGACCCTAAACTCTAGAGCACGAAAATCCCCTCTATTGTTGATCTTCTTGAGCTTGCCTATTGAACGGATAGACGTCGCCTAGAGGGGGGGGGGGGGGGGGGGGTGAATAGGCGATTTAAAACTTTTTCGAGGAGCCGGAATATCCGGTCCAATAGTGACCGGAAATTCCGGTATGCTTGATAAAGGCGGAATAAAATCAGAGGTTTACTTTAACAAGCATACAACCTAGATATATAAACTAGGCTCACCTATGTGCACCAACAACTTAAGCTAAGCAATACTAGTAACAAGATGATAGCAAGATATATGACTTCAAGCACGAAGGCTATCACAATGTAAAGTGCTTAAGTAAAGAGCTCGGGTATAGAAATAACCGAGGCACGCGGAGACAAGGATGTATTCCCGAGTTCCACCCAAAGGTGTACGTCTCGTTTGGAGAGGTGTGCGCAACCACAACAGGTTAGCCGCAACGCCACAAAGGCTCACCTTCTTCTCCTGATGAACTCAACCACAAAAGGTTCGAGTTCACCTTCCACTATTGATCTCCTTTGGGGCGGAGATCGAATCCCGTACAACTCTTGAGGCACACACCCACAACTTAATTGGGGGCTCCCAAGTCTTGAGGCACACACCCACAACTTAATTGGGGGCTCTCAAGTGACCACAAAAGGTCTTGACCACAAAAGGTCTTGGCCACAAAAGGCCGGCCACAAAAGGCGTCTAGGGTCCAATGACCCAAGAGTAACAAGCTCACAAGTAATACCACCACGAATCCTCGTGGAGGGCTCAAACCGATGAAAATGCAATGGCAAGAGCACACGAAGTGCTCAAGTCCTTCGCTCTCAAATTCCAACACAACAACAAATGTTTATGGGGGAATAAGAGAGGAAGAACAAAGGAAACCACAAAGGAGTCAAATCCTTCACTCCCAAATCCCACCAAAAGCAACTAATGCTTATGGGGGGAGAAGAGAGGAAGAACAAAGAGAACCACAAAGGAGTCAAATCCTTCACTCCCAAATCCCACCAAAAGCAACTAATGCTTATGGGGGGAGAAGAGAGGAAGAACAAAGAGAACCACAAAGGAGTCAAATCCTTCACTCCCAAATCCCACCAAAAGCAACTAATGCTTATGGGGGGAGAAGAGAGGAAGAACAAAGAAGAAGAACCACAAAGGAACTCCAAGAACTAGATCCACTAAGTTCCCCTCACTTAGAGGAGAGATGGATTGGTAGGATTGTAGATCTAGATCTCCTCTCAACTTGCCCTAAAGAATATGCAAGAATCTATGGAGGGATTGAGAGGGAAGTGAGCTTTCCAAGGTCAACAATGGAGTAGGAGAGAGGGGAAAAACGTGCTGCCTTGGATTTTTTGAGGAAGAAGAAGGGGAGGGGTATTTATACCCTTCCAGGAAATATAGCCGTTGGCTGATTTGACACCCGGAAATTCCGGTATAAGTTAGACTCGGAATTTCCGGTCACCCGGAAATTCCGGTCTAGGGAGACCCGGAAATTCCGGTCATCCGGAAATTCCGGTCTAGAGAGACCCGGAAATTCCGGCTGAAGTCAGAAGCAATACCAAACTTTTCCTTAGCCAATTCTGGAGGACTTTTCAGGGGGCACTCGGAAATTCCGGTATATGGAAATTTCCGAGCACAATTTCCGACTGGAGTCAGAACCCTTTTTCTCCTTTCCTTAGCCGTTTTCTTGGATGAGCTGGGGAACCGGAAATTCCGGTAGGTAGGGCGGAATATCCGGTCCCAATAATCCGAACCAGCAGAACACCGAAACGAAAACTGCTATAACTTTTGCAAATGAACTCCAAATGAGGTGAGACCAATTTTGTTGGAAAGATAGCGACGAAGACTAACCAACAAATATTGCATCCCATAAATAGAGTAAAATCTCCACACATGGCAAGGTGTGGGACTTTCCTCAAGGAAGAACCGGCAATATTTCCGCCACCGAAAACGCAACAAGTTGTCCAAAGTAAAACCGATTTCGATGAACTAGAGCTTGACATGGAGATGAACCAAGCTCTAATTCCTCACCAACATAAAAGCCAAATAAGAACCAAGAAATATGATATGCCAAGTATGCAAAGGTTTGAGCTCTCCACAAGAATGCGATCAAGTTACTAACTTGAGAGCCCCTCTTGATAGTACGCCTATCTATCCTATAGCCCTATCAAGATCATACCTTTGCCTTGAGCATTCCACTTGAGTTGGATGATGACTATCTTGATCTCTTCAAGTGGTTCATCTTTCTTGATTGCGCGTCCAAGCACATGCTTGATGAAGACTTCTCCAAATACTCCCCCATGCTCACAATGGGAGAGTCTCGCTTAGCTCCATCTTCATGTATCCATTGCAAACACCAAGCATAGGATCTCTTCAAGAAGCTTCTCTTGGTCTTGGTCTTGCACATCTCACCTTGATGACGATCACCACATGACGTCATCCTCCATGAGCTATATGAGATCTTCATTTGATGCAAGCCCATAGGAAGATAGCTAACCTCATATAAAGATACCACACACACATATATCATGGGTTAGTTCACAAAGCTATGCGGACAAGTGTTTACCATCCCAAGAGATACATGATCGCTCTTGGTACATCTTGTAGCTTTGTGTGTTGATCAACATCTTGATCAACCTTGTATCTTCCAACATTTCTTCACTAATATGATGTCTTGAATCCTTCAAGACATACTTGCAATATTCTCCACTCAACACATAAGCTTCAAGAGTCCAACACATGAACTCCACAATTCCATGGACATGATCTATAATGATATCTCAATGCAAACATTAGTCCATAGAGATTGTCATTCAATTACCAAAACCACACATGAGGGAAAATGCTCTTTCACCTATATCTCAATCCCTCCCATGATTCTTGCATATCTTTGAGGGAAAAGAGAGAGGAGATCTAGATCTACAATTCCACCAATCTATATCCTCTCTAAGTGAGGGGAACCTAGTAGATTTAGATCTTAGAGTTCCTTTGTGGTTCTCCTCCTTTGTTCTTCCTCTCTTCTCCCCCCATAATCATTGGTTTTTTTGGTGGGATTTGAGAGTGAAGGATTTGACTCCTTTGTGGTTTCTTTGCTCTTCCTTTCTTATTCCCCCATTAGCATTTGTTGCTTTGTTGGAATTTGAGAGTGAAGGTCTTGAGCACTTCGTGTGCTCTTGTCATTGCATCTTGCATTGGTTTGAGCCCTCCATGAGGATTCGTGGTGGTGAAATTCGTGAGCTTGTTACTTTTGGGTCTTGGACCCTAGACGCCTTAGTGGCCGCCTTTGTGGCATATGACCTTTTGTGGTTAAGGCCTTTGTGGCTAGTTGGGACCTTTGTGGTCAAGACCTCTTGTGGTCATTTGGGAGCCCCCAATTCGGTTGTGGGTGTGTGCCCCAAGGTACGTTGTACGGGATTGTTCTCCGCCCCTAAGGAGCTCATAGTGGAAGGTGGACTCGGACCTTTGTGGTCGACTTCATCAGAGAAGAAGGTGAGGCCTTTGTGGCGTAGAGCAAACCTGTTGTGGTTGCTCCCACCTCTCCAATGAGACGTACACCTTTTGTGGTGGAACTCGAGAATACATCCTCGTCTCCGCGTGCCTCGGTTATTCCTATACCCGAGCTCTTTACTTATGCACTTTACTTTGTGATAGTCATCATGCTTGAAGTCGTTTACCTTGCTATCACTTTGTTGTTTGTCTTGCGTAGCATAAGTTGTTGGTGCACATAGGTGAACCTAGTATATTTAGGTTGTGTCATTGATAAGTTAAACACTAAGTTTTATTCCGCATTTATCAAGCCTAAATTGTAAAAAGTGTTTCTCGCCTATTCACACCCCCTCTAGGCGACGTCTTTTCTTTCAACGTCTCCGTGACGTCTGCACATCGTCTACTCGCTTTTGTCTAAAGGGCATGCGCCATAAGATAGCGTCTCGGTTATCAACTTTAGCACATCCAGTTAGGCAATAACAAAAGGGTCTACAAGGGACCCTGTTGAATCCATTGCTCCTAAAATGTCAGTTTTGAAAGGAGATTATGTATACTGATAGAACATTATGCATGACACATGACAAATTGTAGCGACGAAACCCGTGATAGCATGTTCCGTGTGGAGATAAATGTGTGTTGTCTCAAATCATAAAGAGAAAGTGGGTGGTAGTTGTTATGTATATTTTAGTCTTGTCAATTGTTGTGTATTTTAGGCATTTGTTCCTTTTGCTTCTTTTTCAGATATTTCTTTGCCAAATGTTTCACACTCTTATTAAGAGCTCTCTCTTGATCTTTTAGACATTTGTTCCTTTTGCTTCTTTTTCAGTTTGAGTCCTTGTAGTCCTTTTCTCCTACTACTATTAATGAAATAGCAGCCATGACTGCATTTTCGTCAAAGAAAAATTTAAAATGTTTGTTTTGATGGAGATGTATACCGAAAGACCATGTTGCGTGACAGTTCATAAGAGAAAGTGGGTGGTATTCTCTTCTGACTAAAAAATTTAAATATTCATCTTTTTAAATGGCGTGGTGTTATTTGAATATACAGGGTAATTTATTTAATAATAATTATTATTCAAAACATTTGGCTAGATGGTATGAAATCAATATTACAAGTAAAAAAAGCTGCATGCAGTTGCAGTTGCATTCGCCTGAACCTCCTCCTTTTAAGTGCAGATCGCCTAGGGACTTTAGGTAGAACCCTTGTTCCGGTGATTTTTTTGTTTCAATTTATCAATGTGCTACACGAACTCTGATGAAAGGGAGCATCTGTTGTTTTTCAGGTGTAGCATGTTGAAGAGCAGTTTGGTAGGGCTGACGCAGTCCACCATGAGCTGCGTTGTGTGATACACATAGGATGACGAGGTAGGTTAGGAACTTGCACATAACAAAAGGTTAGGAAATCTGCTTTCAAGTGGGAATAAGCATATGAAACCATCTCTTGGGGGTAGCGGCTGGGTCAGCTGGATGAAGATGGGACATGTTCGGCGCCCCTTCCTGGCAACTTTGAAGATCCAGTGCTCATCGATGTGTTGTAAAAAGATTAAAGAGGGGGTAGAAGAATCAGTCCGCCGTGACATCTGAAAGATTAGCCTGACTAACTAGCCCACGGAATGAGATGATGATCCAACCTGAAGACAATGATCAATGGAGGATTCTTCAAACAGGGTCTAGATCCAGGAGATGGATGGATAAGATTCTTGTTTTCCTATATGTCCACATGCTCTCGTCATGAGATATTCTTGTCGGAAATGTCTAACACTCTGAGATAGATTTTAGTACTCGGGATATCCCCTACGAAAAACGAAAGTCTGAAACTTTTTCAAAATAGATTTTAGTACTCGGGATATATCCCTTACAAAAAACGAAAACCCCGTAGTACAACAGGGAAAGAATAAAATAGTGTAGCACGACGTCAATAGTTTTGTTAACTTAATATGTATGGTCATATCCTCTCAACATCTCTTAGGGGCGATCCAACGGATAGGGAGTGGTGCATAGCTAGCCACCATGTTAGAAGGCTATTTCTCTTGTATGTAAACACCAAGCATAGGATCTCTTCAAGAAGCTTCTCTTGGTCTTGGTCTTGCACATCTCACCTTGATGACGATCACCACATGACGTCATCCTCCATGAGCTATATGAGATCTTCATTTGATGCAAGCCCATAGGAAGATAGCTAACCTCATATAAAGATACCACACACACATATATCATGGGTTAGTTCACAAAGCTATGCGGACAAGTGTTTACCATCCCAAGAGATACATGATCGCTCTTGGTACATCTTGTAGCTTTGTGTGTTGATCAACATCTTGATCAACCTTGTATCTTCCAACATTTCTTCACTAATATGATGTCTTGAATCCTTCAAGACATACTTGCAATATTCTCCACTCAACACATAAGCTTCAAGAGTCCAACACATGAACTCCACAATTCCATGGACATGATCTATAATGATATCTCAATGCAAACATTAGTCCATAGAGATTGTCATTCAATTACCAAAACCACACATGAGGGAAAATGCTCTTTCACCTATATCTCAATCCCTCCCATGATTCTTGCATATCTTTGAGGGAAAAGAGAGAGGAGATCTAGATCTACAATTCCACCAATCTATATCCTCTCTAAGTGAGGGGAACCTAGTAGATTTAGATCTTAGAGTTCCTTTGTGGTTCTCCTCCTTTGTTCTTCCTCTCTTCTCCCCCCATAATCATTGGTTTTTTTGGTGGGATTTGAGAGTGAAGGATTTGACTCCTTTGTGGTTTCTTTGCTCTTCCTTTCTTATTCCCCCATTAGCATTTGTTGCTTTGTTGGAATTTGAGAGTGAAGGTCTTGAGCACTTCGTGTGCTCTTGTCATTGCATCTTGCATTGGTTTGAGCCCTCCATGAGGATTCGTGGTGGTGAAATTCGTGAGCTTGTTACTTTTGGGTCTTGGACCCTAGACGCCTTAGTGGCCGCCTTTGTGGCATATGACCTTTTGTGGTTAAGGCCTTTGTGGCTAGTTGGGACCTTTGTGGTCAAGACCTCTTGTGGTCATTTGGGAGCCCCCAATTCGGTTGTGGGTGTGTGCCCCAAGGTACGTTGTACGGGATTGTTCTCCGCCCCTAAGGAGCTCATAGTGGAAGGTGGACTCGGACCTTTGTGGTCGACTTCATCAGAGAAGAAGGTGAGGCCTTTGTGGCGTAGAGCAAACCTGTTGTGGTTGCTCCCACCTCTCCAATGAGACGTACACCTTTTGTGGTGGAACTCGAGAATACATCCTCGTCTCCGCGTGCCTCGGTTATTCCTATACCCGAGCTCTTTACTTATGCACTTTACTTTGTGATAGTCATCATGCTTGAAGTCGTTTACCTTGCTATCACTTTGTTGTTTGTCTTGCGTAGCATAAGTTGTTGGTGCACATAGGTGAACCTAGTATATTTAGGTTGTGTCATTGATAAGTTAAACACTAAGTTTTATTCCGCATTTATCAAGCCTAAATTGTAAAAAGTGTTTCTCGCCTATTCACACCCCCTCTAGGCGACGTCTTTTCTTTCAACGTCTCCGTGACGTCTGCACATCGTCTACTCGCTTTTGTCTAAAGGGCATGCGCCATAAGATAGCGTCTCGGTTATCAACTTTAGCACATCCAGTTAGGCAATAACAAAAGGGTCTACAAGGGACCCTGTTGAATCCATTGCTCCTAAAATGTCAGTTTTGAAAGGAGATTATGTATACTGATAGAACATTATGCATGACACATGACAAATTGTAGCGACGAAACCCGTGATAGCATGTTCCGTGTGGAGATAAATGTGTGTTGTCTCAAATCATAAAGAGAAAGTGGGTGGTAGTTGTTATGTATATTTTAGTCTTGTCAATTGTTGTGTATTTTAGGCATTTGTTCCTTTTGCTTCTTTTTCAGATATTTCTTTGCCAAATGTTTCACACTCTTATTAAGAGCTCTCTCTTGATCTTTTAGACATTTGTTCCTTTTGCTTCTTTTTCAGTTTGAGTCCTTGTAGTCCTTTTCTCCTACTACTATTAATGAAATAGCAGCCATGACTGCATTTTCGTCAAAGAAAAATTTAAAATGTTTGTTTTGATGGAGATGTATACCGAAAGACCATGTTGCGTGACAGTTCATAAGAGAAAGTGGGTGGTATTCTCTTCTGACTAAAAAATTTAAATATTCATCTTTTTAAATGGCGTGGTGTTATTTGAATATACAGGGTAATTTATTTAATAATAATTATTATTCAAAACATTTGGCTAGATGGTATGAAATCAATATTACAAGTAAAAAAAGCTGCATGCAGTTGCAGTTGCATTCGCCTGAACCTCCTCCTTTTAAGTGCAGATCGCCTAGGGACTTTAGGTAGAACCCTTGTTCCGGTGATTTTTTTGTTTCAATTTATCAATGTGCTACACGAACTCTGATGAAAGGGAGCATCTGTTGTTTTTCAGGTGTAGCATGTTGAAGAGCAGTTTGGTAGGGCTGACGCAGTCCACCATGAGCTGCGTTGTGTGATACACATAGGATGACGAGGTAGGTTAGGAACTTGCACATAACAAAAGGTTAGGAAATCTGCTTTCAAGTGGGAATAAGCATATGAAACCATCTCTTGGGGGTAGCGGCTGGGTCAGCTGGATGAAGATGGGACATGTTCGGCGCCCCTTCCTGGCAACTTTGAAGATCCAGTGCTCATCGATGTGTTGTAAAAAGATTAAAGAGGGGGTAGAAGAATCAGTCCGCCGTGACATCTGAAAGATTAGCCTGACTAACTAGCCCACGGAATGAGATGATGATCCAACCTGAAGACAATGATCAATGGAGGATTCTTCAAACAGGGTCTAGATCCAGGAGATGGATGGATAAGATTCTTGTTTTCCTATATGTCCACATGCTCTCGTCATGAGATATTCTTGTCGGAAATGTCTAACACTCTGAGATAGATTTTAGTACTCGGGATATCCCCTACGAAAAACGAAAGTCTGAAACTTTTTCAAAATAGATTTTAGTACTCGGGATATATCCCTTACAAAAAACGAAAACCCCGTAGTACAACAGGGAAAGAATAAAATAGTGTAGCACGACGTCAATAGTTTTGTTAACTTAATATGTATGGTCATATCCTCTCAACATCTCTTAGGGGCGATCCAACGGATAGGGAGTGGTGCATAGCTAGCCACCATGTTAGAAGGCTATTTCTCTTGTATGTATATATATGTATGTAATAGCGTAGTATAAATATGTCCTATATTTAAATTATATTATATATCAACGTGTACCGTATGTAGTAGCGTAGAATATATATATGCGAAAAGTATATTACATATGCATCAACGATGCAAACGTGTACCGTATATATATATAATACTATATGTACGTAAAACAGTAGATCAAAAAGAAAATATAAAATAAAATTGCAATACCCTAAATTGCAGTAAACAAAAGAAAACAGAAAATGAAATGGAAAAAATAGGAAACGAAAAAATCTCTCAGAACTTTAGTACCGGTCGGTGGTTTCTAGACGAAATCTCACCCACATGGGGGCCGTTTAGTACCCGTCACAAAACGACTGGTACAAATGTTGAGGGCCTTTAGTCTCAGTTGAACAATATCGGTTACACAACCGGTAATGATGCCCCTCTCTAGCCAGCACTGAAAGTCTTTTTTCCACTATTGTATGGCTAAGCCGGTGGGAGTATTACCACAAGTCAAGATGCTCCCATGGCTATCCACGATTTAGCTTCCGCCTTAATATAGAGCAATTCACCGAGATCTAGTTTCCACAACATTGCAACACACGCCGTCTAGCTTTGCGTCCTGGCTCGCCGCCTGCTCACAGACGGCGATATCTGCGGCCACCTCCACCGCCATCTATCTGCTGCGTCGTCGTCGTCATCCGGGGGCGGCCCCGGTGCCAGGGCAAGGCCGCAGCCGCCACCTCCACCGCCAACGCAGCCAGCCCAATAAGCAGCGTAATAAGCAGCATCGCGTGAGCCATCGTCGACGGCTTTCCGGTGAGCGCCATGTGGTGTGGCGTTGATAGCTAGCAGCAGGCGCAGATATTGGAATTTGTCAGTAGCTTGGGAGCACTATTAGTTTGAGTGAGCTTGTGTAGTTGTGTGTGATCTTGCCTCGCGCGGCCGTCATTTTATACACCACGGCGGCGACGCTAGCTGATGGATCAATTGATACGTCAAAAAACACTTCGTAATCACCACGTCGATCGCAAGAATATATTCGCATGTTACTTCCCACGAGCCGGCCGGCCGGCCGTAGTCAACCGAGAGATTTGCACCAGGAGCGACCGTGCAAGGAAGCGGCAACATAGTATACTTCCTTTATCATTAGAAGACGCAGTTGCATATACTAAGGTATTACCTGTTCGGATCATCAAAGTTGATCAAGTCGTACAACTAGCAGTAGCAGGTGTAGCCAATATGACCATGCACGTACGTTCCAAGATTGTACGTATCAACTAATGGACCACACGCTCCCTGGCCGCCGGCCGCCAAATGGACCGGTTTCGATTACATAAACCAAAGGAGTTGAACACCACCATGTTGTCAGAAAAATTATGGTTCGAGTAGAAAAAAGGTTTTGTCTTGATCCCTAGTTGTACTGTCTATTCTATTTTATTATCAATCTATTGTAGTATAAAGTACTAATAACAATATAAGAGGTAGTAATATTCTCTATCTAAATAGGAGATCCCCACTACATGATTTTCCAGCCTTCTTGTGAGGCCACGTCATCACCTTATTTCTCACTGTGTGTGAGTGCGTTGCGAATTCAAGAAGAAAACGCTAGCACATAGCGCCTGCTCGCTCCCTTGGACTGACCCGACAAGCCCCTTCATGGGCCGAAACACACCCCACTGGAGGAACCACTGGCTGTTCGTCCTTCGTCATGTAAAAAAGGGACTCGCCGCCGCCGTTCGTCTTCCCTCATATCTGCTGCTCTCTTCTCACTGCCATTATTCATCCGGCACCGCGACCTCCGGCCTCTCCGCAACAAATGCTCACAAAAACGCTCGATCCAGCCCAGCAATCATTGAGTATCATTTCCCTAGAAGTGCGCAAGAATATGAGCCGTCGTCTCCATGTTTAAATACTCTGGTGTTGCCCTGGACATCGCGACTGTCTGCTCGCTTTCAAACCTCTGTCACCGCTCACCGGCGTGGTAGGCGTCCGCTCCCGATTTCTCTTCTCCTTTTTTTCCATATCCCCCATTTCATTTTTGTCAATCTGTCAGATTGTGCTTCGGCTCGAAAGCTGCTTGAGATTCGCCCCCTGCGCTATTGGATTATCTGCGCTGCTTGCATAAGTTAGAAGAAGCGACTGTCATCAAGTGTACGGTGTACGCACGCTGGACAGCAAGCCGCGCTCCATAGCAGGGGCTGCTTGCATAGTTGCATTGCTACACAATATCTTATCTCTTAATCTAGGTTATGATCCGGAAAGTTCAGTAATCTGGTCAGGTAATCATTTCATGGAGCATCTTTCTGCATGCGTCTTCATATACACAAATGTTTTGCAGGTTGTCTCTCTCTATGATGGAGTTGAGTTTATACTGAATCTAATTTATGAAGTTATATGTTGCATGGATTCTCAGCCTTTTGGGTAATTACAGTTCTACAGTGTTGGACTATCTGACAGTACTTTTTGTAGCCTTCGACTGATGTTCAATCGTTCTCAAATATCTGAAGAAAAACATCATTCAGACTAGCAGGGTGGATTCATTCCATGGCTCCGGTCTAATTAGGGTATGAAAAAGCACTCATATATTTCCAGGTGCTTGCAAGTGCGACTTTTATTTCTACTGGTCCTTTTATGGCATGAAAAATATAATTTTACAAGAGGGGAGCCACCACATGAATACATCGCAAGCATATTTGGATTTGATCATCCACTGTTCACAACTGCATATATCAAACATGGAAATAAAACATACCACCGTAGAAATGATCTTCAAAGGCCCCAAATATTTATCGGTAAAACCCCGGGTACTCAGATCATGCAATAAACTTTTTATTGACATTCATATCCTAAAATATCTCCCTTTTTTATGAAGGCTTATAGAAAACTCTATGAAATCTTATCCTATACATCACTACCAATGATCCCGCCGCAACGCGCGGGATATCATCTAGTAGGCTTTAACAAGAGATCTAATGTATAAACTGATTGTTCGTGAATATAAGAGGTAGCAATAGTCTTTACTCTTTAACAAGAGATGTTGTTCTACTGTTTTACATGTTATTCATTCGGCGGCGTACTGGATCAAACTATGGGTATTTCTGGTTCCTTTGGTACAGCGTGACCTTATGGAGTCTGGATGCACGCGTCTACTTACGGTGGCACATGATTTTTTTTCTCTCAACTCACGTGGCGACATATTAGTCGATTTCAGTAGTCACTTTTTTACGCTTTTTTGTTGGGCTACGACTGCATCTTCTTACCTTTATGCGTTTGGAGATGTAATTTGGATGTGATACTCCGACTATTACTTTGTTTTAATAAATGGTTATGTGCATCGCTTGATGTATAGGTCAGGACTACCCTTCTCGAGAAAAAAAACTAAAAATAAAGCAAGATATAGGGATCTAAAATAGATACACCACACTGAGCACATGCCCACAGGCCACATCATCTCGGTTATCTAAACAGTCGGATGGGTAATCTACAAACACGATTTAATTTAGAAGTCCTGGCCATTTTATTGTGTATCTTGTTGTACGTGCAGCCCACGGAGTCTCTGGCTCGGAAGCGTCCGTCCCTGTCCAAATCCAGATTAGAGAAAAAGAGAGTGCACGAGAGCATGAGCTACCCCTTGACATTGACCACTTAAAAGGCCACGGAGCCATAGCCAGCATAGTACCGGTTCTCGTGGACAGTCTACGAGCTACCAGCTGAAACAGATAGCATCATCAAATCTCAATAAATCAGCTAGCTTATTACATGCATCTCAGCGGAAGTTTTCATGGCTGATCTGCTTGAGTATGTCGATAGAACCAAAGCCGATCCATACCACTACATACGTGTCCGACAAAACTAAAGTCTAATCGCTTAGACTGAATTGGTATGCCACAAGAGTGCATCAAAACGGTATAAAAATGGACTGAATAAATGGGATACATGTGAGGTCATAAAAACAAGAATATACGGATTTAACTCATGTGTACTATGAATCTCAGCTATTTAGAACTCATATTGTAAAGAAACCATAGTACAATCACATGCCTTAGTGATATTAATATTACAAATCACTTGCAACAACCATGGATGAAGCAACACCCATTCTTTCTAGCAAGCTAATCAACATGAAGCGCAATTTCCTTGGTGACAATATCATCGATCAACGCCTATTCCTTCTAGCAAGCCAATCAATATGCAAAAGTAAGGAACTACGCGAGCAGCCGGATCAGTGAAACCGAGGGAATGTACACACAACATAACCAATCAAAATTTCAAATGTTCTATGTGGGGTCTCCTATGGAAGTGATTCAACTTCTCCATCAAGACATAAACAAGGTACAACCAGCGTCGCATATCGGTTCATGACGCCCTTTCACCTTTACTGGTCCTCATCTACTTACTCTTGTAACGGCTCCCACGGAACTGGCCAATCACCAGATATACAGTCATACAATGAAGTGTATTATTAGTGATCAATACTCGGATGGGAATGATTTAGCGCAACATATTCCTTTTTTTAATGGTGTGAGGCATTCTACAGACGTCGTTTTAGAACAATCGCCTCCTTGATGAGGTATCACCTAGGATCCTGCTAGATAGAGTCGTCGGGTGCCCCAGCGATCTTGGCGGCATGAACGGCCATGCCCCCCATGTGTCCAAAAGCAGCGATGAGTGGGACATCCACTGTGTTGCGCACTCTTTCTAGGACAGAAATCAGCTTATTATTGTATGCATATTACTGGGATTATCATAATTATCTAAGTGGGCCTGACTAAAAATGTGACTTATAGTAAAGAGAAATGGGATTCAAAGTACAAGTGTTTTACAAAAAGAACTATGATATAAAGGATAATTAATATATTGTACAGACGTGTGTTGCACGTGCACACTTACTTCTCCTAGCTAGGGCGTGGAACTGGCCAGATATGTGCCTGTTTTGCAGTAATGAAGTAACTATAATCACCTCTTTTCCGGTGCTCTATTGTGAGATATGCCTGGAGTATGGTTAGATGTACTTTGAATCTTAATTTTTTATTTGTTACTTTCAATGACTAACCTTCCTGATTATGGACTTACGCAACAAAAGATAGATTATTAGGGTGTGGTTTGGTAGCCCCGGCCTTCCTAACATGGTTTCTCAGCTAGGCCAAGCTGAACTTATACGGGTGTCTGGTTACCTGAATGCATTTAGGCCTCCCTTCTCCGTGATCCAACTCAGTTTGGTCCTAGAAAAACGTGGCCAGAGCAGTGTTGTACAACCCGTTAGGTTGCCAACAATGTTCTAGGCTGGCCCGTTCGGCTGGGTGCAAAATTTACACTCTCGTTGTTTCGTCGCATGTATGCTAAACTCAGATGCAAAGTAGGATGTTTAGTTATGTATGTTCACGCATGTACTGTCACCACTTCTTAAAGTGGTGAGCTTACCAGCATAGGTACACCCAAACTACTTATGAATCACTACAACATCACAGACTATAAGTCATGGATACTTCAACAACACTCATAGTGATAACAATCATATAGTTAAACCGGCAAAGTTCAACAACTAAACAACTAGTAGGAAACAAATAAACATTCAAAGTTTAACAAAACGAGGTAAATACATAATTCAAGACTCTTGGAAGGCATCCTTTTGCATAAGCAGGTTAACGGAGTGTTGATCACACTTCTTCACAATCTCAGTGCCATGTAGACCGAAGATGGTTACTCTGTAAACAGTCGGATGTAGGCTTGTAGCATCTTGAAGGTCAAGAAGTGCCCTTTCTTTATGCGGTGGCACATGGCAAATGCTGGCCATTAGTTGTCAATCGTTGCATACCCATTGTGGTCGGCGACAGTGACCCTCCAGTTGCAGCCAGTGTTTGTCTTGAGGACAATCTCTTTAGGTAGGTCTCCTAGATGTTCACATAACGCTGGAGGAATGGGCAGCAAGTCCAACCCAGGTTCACGGATAACCTTGCAGAAGTGGGTTGGAGATACTCATCGTGGAAATGCCCGAGTAGGGCCTTCCTCCTCTTGGAAGCATCGACATCTTGATTCTCCTAAATAGCCTCCTTGCCCTTTCTTGACTTCAAAACAAATAGCACGCAAACAAAGATCTCAGGGAGACGACATTGTAATCATCGGGTATGTGCAGAAGAAAGACTCAAACAACAACAACAACAACAACAACAACAACAACAACAACAACAACAACAACAACAACAACAACAACAACAACAACAACAACAACAACAACAACAACAACAACAACAACAACAACAACAACAACAACAACAACAACAACAACAACAACAACAACAACAACAACAACAACAACAACAACAACAACAACAACAACAACAACAACAACAACAACAACAACAACAACAACAACAACAACAACAACAACAACAACAACAACAACAACAACAACAACAACAACAACAACAACAACAACAACAACAACAACAACAACAACAACAACAACAACAACAACAACAACAACAACAACAACAACAACAACAACAACAACAACAACAACAACAACAACAACAACAACAACAACAACAACAACAACAACAACAACAACAACAACAACAACAACAACAACAACAACAACAACAACAACAACAACAACAACAACAACAACAACAACAACAACAACAACAACAACAACAACAACAACAACAACAACAACAACAACAACAACAACAACAACAACAACAACAACAACAACAACAACAACAACAACAACAACAACAACAACAACAACAACAACAACAACAACAACAACAACAACAACAACAACAACAACAACAACAACAACAACAACAACAACAACAACAACAACAACAACAACAACAACAACAACAACAACAACAACAACAACAACAACAACAACAACAACAACAACAACAACAACAACAACAACAACAACAACAACAACAACAACAACAACAACAACAACAACAACAACAACAACAACAACAACAACAACAACAACAACAACAACAACAACAACAACAACAACAACAACAACAACAACAACAACAACAACAACAACAACAACAACAACAACAACAACAACAACAACAACAACAACAACAACAACAACAACAACAACAACAACAACAACAACAACAACAACAACAACAACAACAACAACAACAACAACAACAACAACAACAACAACAACAACAACAACAACAACAACAACAACAACAACAACAACAACAACAACAACAACAACAACAACAACAACAACAACAACAACAACAACAACAACAACAACAACAACAACAACAACAACAACAACAACAACAACAACAACAACAACAACAACAACAACAACAACAACAACAACAACAACAACAACAACAACAACAACAACAACAACAACAACAACAACAACAACAACAACAACAACAACAACAACAACAACAACAACAACAACAACAACAACAACAACAACAACAACAACAACAACAACAACAACAACAACAACAACAACAACAACAACAACAACAACAACAACAACAACAACAACAACAACAACAACAACAACAACAACAACAACAACAACAACAACAACAACAACAACAAGTTGTGGATGGTTCTTAATTTTGGTGATTGTCTAGTGGTGACACTGTTTGCAGTTCAACTTGTACTCACAAAAAATTCTCAATAATATTAACAACTCAAAGGGCATATAATAGTACGCAACACATGACAACCAACAAAATCAAGTAAAATACACATCTACTGATGCCATGGCGTGACAATGCCTGACGTGGGGCTACCTTGCGGGTAGCCCACGGTGAGGCTACCTGGGCCGCGCAAAGGATGGAAAGGCCCGCAGAAGGCCCACTCGGGGTACCTTGTGTCCTAGTCCAACTCGGTTAGGACTTTAACCTACCGTATCTGTACCAACAACCCGAGACCTGGCTGCCTATAAAGCCAGGAGGGTTGCCCGTCCTAGAGGGAGAGAGATATAGACACACGTACGCTCAGAACCACAAACCCTAGCGAGATCGCAGTCTCGCCATTGTAATCGCTATTCGCATCAATAACCAGACAAGCAGGAGTAGGGTGTTATCCTCCGGGAGCCTGAACCTGGGTAAACCTTGCTTGTCAGCCGTCGTGATCACCTTGCACTCTCCTATCTCCCCATCAATCAACCCGGGGTGTACAACCCTGGGACTTGCCGAGTTAGAACCTCGTCAATTGGCGCCGTCTGTGGGAAGTTCAAACAAGTGCTAGGATCATGGTCACGCTGGCTCCATCCGCAATGAAGATCGGCGCACCCGCCATCAGGGAGTCGATCCGATTCGGCTCCTTTGAGTACGTCATCCACTCGAAAGCTCATCAATCGGTGTACGCCGATTTGGACAAAGGTATACACATCACCTTCGGCTCCATATTCTGTTGCATCGATAGTCGTGGCATACTCAGGTCTACGACTACGGCGTTATGCGCGGCGGCATCATCAAAATCGCCGACCACCGCGCCCGCTGGACCCGCGAAGATCGCATCTGCCGCACCCGCGGAGATCGCAACCGCTGGACCCGCGAAGATCGCATCTGCCGCACCCGCAAAGATCGCGACCACCGGACCCGCGAAGATCGCATCTGCCGCACCCGCAAGGTTTGCGCCAGCGGTACCCGCGAAGAGGGCATCTACGTTGACAATCTCGACAACGACCACGCAAATCGAGTCTACTACCCCAACCTCGATCGCGCGGTCAATCATGTCAAGACCCACCTCCACCATCGCACCCGCACGTGCGACTGGGGGCCCGCGTCCGACATCAACATCGCGCGTGCCCTCATCTTCCTGGAAGTCCCAGGTCTACCCCAAGCCACTCGCACTCACCCCGTCAAGTGCGGGCGCATGGACAATCGCGAAGAGACGCGACAGCGGATGCGCCGCGCGCCACGTTGCAGCAATCTTCGACCCCGAGCAAGAAGCGGGTGACATAAGTAGCAGCGGCAGCACCAACTCTCCAATCCATGCCTACCCCAGGCAGGTCTTCATGGCCGGCACAGCGCCGCATGACGACGACGACGAACCCGCATACCCACTAGAGGTGGACATGCCGGACCAGACGAAGCTTGTCATCACGCGGGATATGGCGATCCAAGCAATGAAGCATGTGGACGAGGGCACGTTCCCGCCACCCAACGCATCTCGAGACGATCACCTGGCAGTCCAGTACTTGCTACGCAAGGAAGGCGAACGAATTCGCGCCGAAAAGGCCGAACTTCTCAGGCGCAAGAGGGACGCGGATGCATCGAGTGCCAGGCGAGCTGCTCTTTCCTTCACATCCTCCACAGAGGTGAATCAGGGAGCACGGCGAACCAGAGCCCGTATCCCCCGCATGGGAGAAGCTGATCGAACAAGGCTCACCCGCAACCTCGACTCTTCCTTCGTCACCGAAGATGAAAACGGGATACCCGTCCCAAAAACGGCAAACGCTGCATTAATAGCAGTCGAGACATACCTTCGGCTCACGCAGCCACCGGAGGGTGACACGCGCTCCCTCCTCCACAAGCAACAAATTGCCTCCATAAGGGCGATCGAAGAAGCTCTAGCGGCCAAGGGGCCAAGTAGCCAAGCTCGCGAACCAACGACGTCGGGCATCCCGGCGGCACAGCAACAACCAATCAAGGACCTCCGTGACGTCCTGACACAGAAGACGGTGGACCGCAGTCGCAAGGAACGTTCGGCTAGCGCGGCACACGCAAACGACCACGCCGACCGCGACTTCGAGCCGTGCGGCGCAGCATGTTTCTCCTTCAACATCCGCGACACCCGCATGCCTAAGGGCTTCAAGTTGACGGCGGGCACACCAAAGTACGATGGGAAGCAAGACCCGAAGTTATGGCTCGAGGATTACCTTATTGCTTGCACCTGCCAAGGCGGAACATCGACCACGGCAATGCAGTACATCCAGCTCATGCTGACAGACTCTGCGCGCGGGTGGCTCACAAGCCAACCCAAAGATTCTTTCCGAACGTGGGAAGAGTTCCAGGACAACTTCATCAAAAGTTTCTCGGGAACATTCGCCAGACCAACGACCTACATCGAGTTGCAGGCCTGCAAGCAAGGGAAAGACGAGTCGCTCCGATCTTACATCCAAAGGTGGACACTCCTCCGCAACACCATGGAACCCGTATCAGAGGACAGGGTGATGGACGCCTTCATGCATGGCGTTGCTCGCCGCGACCTCCGGGAGGAATTTGGTAGGCTCCAGCCGAAGACCACAATAGAGTTAATGAAGACAGCCAACCAATGGGCCGAAGGAGAGGACTACGTCCGCGAGACTTCTCCCAAAAAGGAAGGCGAAACAAGCAAGAGGAAGGCACGATACACGCACGACTCAATCGAGCTAGTAGCGGCGGGTTATGAAACCCCCCGCGAGGTCAAGCGTGAGGGCAGCAAACCACACGAGCAAAGTCGACAGCCCGGCTCAAGTCAGTACAACCGCGGCAGCAGCAGCATCGACCACAGCGATGGAGGTCAGAAGCGCGAGTGGAAGCGCCCGTTAACCCCGGCAGAGGAACTGATGCAACCCTGTAAACATCACTCGTTCCGCAACCCGGTAACGGGTAAGTGGGGTTCGAACCACCTGTTGAAAGATTGCCGCAAAGCAAGAAAGATCTACCATGCCATGCAGCAAATCATCGCCCCGGTGCAGGCCATACAAGCGGCACCGCAGCTAGCCATCCAGGCAGCACCCGCAAACAACAATCAACTGCAGGCGGCAGGAGCGTTCCTCCAGCCGCAGCAGCAGCAACAAGGTCCGCCGGCAGCAGCCGACGCGTACCCAACCGCACGGGGACAGTTGAATATGATACAAAAGGGACCCCCGTCGAACAGGAGGCAGAAAATTATCACACGCCAAGTACTTCAAGCCATCAACAGCCCGCGCGCGGTACCAGACTACCTGCGCGGGTCGGAGACACCAATCACATTTTCCAGGGCAGATCACCCAGCGGAGGTAGTCCGACCAGGGCACGCCGCACTCGTGATTGAGGCTTTGATCGGCGACTACAGCCTGAAGAAAGTGTTCCTGGACGGGGGCAGCGGCATCAACATCATATTCGCCGACACCCTCAGGCGAATGAACAGGTCGACAGAGAAATTGCCGGAGTCGGAGACCACCTTCCACGGCATAGTACCAGGGCAGCCAATCACACCCATGGGAACCATCACGCTCGACGTCATCCTCGGAACACCCGAGCACTTCAGGAAGGAGCCGATAGACTTTGAGGTCGTCGACTGGAAGTCACAATACCACGCCATCCTCGGACGCCCAAGCTTTGCCAGGTTCATGGCATTACCCCACTACGCCTACCTGATGATAAAGTTACCCAGGCCAAAAGGAGTAATCACCGTCCGCGGTGACTTTGGGCTCTCCAACAGCTGCGACCGCGAGTTTGCTAAGATCTCCGAGTCCTTCGGCGTCGAAGAGCGGTTCAACGCCATATCAGCCGACAACGACAAGACCATCTTCCCGGCTCGCAAGAAGCCTGCCAAAGACGCAGCATTCAACACGAACGACGATACCGTCACCCATCAAGTCCATCCGACTGACAGCGATACCGTCACCCATCAAGTCCATCCGACTGACAGCGGAAAGACAGTCAAGGTCTCATCAAGCCTGACACCCGCGTAGGAAAGCGCGCTCGTCGAGTTCCTACGTGAGAACTGGAAAATCTTCGCATGGCAACCTTCTGACATGCCGGGGATACCCAGGGAACTCGCCGAGCACTCTCTGAAAGTACACAAGGACGCAAGACCTGTCAAGCAATCCATGCGACGCTTCTCAGGACCCAAACGAGACGCCATCACCATGGAAGTCGACAGATTGTTGCACGCCAAGTTCATCCGAGAGATCAAGGACTCAGACTGGGTCGCTAACCCGGTCCTAGTCGAGAAAAAGAAGACGAAGAAACTACGCATGTGCGTGGACTTCACCGCAGTCAACAAATGCTGCCCCAAAGACCATTTCCCGCTCCCGCGGATAGATCAGATCATCGACTCGACTGCAGGTTGCGAACGCCTATCCTTTCTGGACGCCTACTCAGGTTACCAGCAGATCAGGCTGAAGGTCGAGGACGAAGAGAAGACAGCTTTCATCACACCCGACGGCGTCTTCTGCTACCAGACGATGCCGTTCGGGTTAAAGAACGCAGGTGCCACGTACCAGCGGACAATGCAAGCATGCCTCAAGGGGCTAATCGGGCAGATCGTCCAAGTCTACGTCGACGATATCGTCGTCACTACCCGGAAGGAAGATACCCTAGTCGACGACCTACGCAAGGTCTTCGCCGCACTAGACGTGTACCAAATCAAACTCAATCCAGAGAAGTGCGTATTCGGCGTGCCAGCCGGAGAGCTGCTAGGGTACCTTGTATCCGCAAGAGGAATCGAAGCAAATCCCGAGAAGGTGCAGAACATACTCACAATGCCAGCACCCACGAAGCTCAGGGAGGTGCAACGATTAGCCGGCCGAGTCGCAGCCCTTAGCCGGTTCATTAGTAAGTTGGGAGAAAAGGCCTTACCCTTCTACCAACTGATGAAGAAGTCAGACAAGTTCGAGTGGACGCAAGAGGCGCAGGACGCATTCGACCATCTCAAGAAGACACTGACAACCTCTCCGATCCTCGTGGCACCGCTGGAAAACGAGCCGCTCTACCTGTACGTCTCAGCAACAAACAGGGTGGTGAGCACGGTACTCGTAGTCGAACGCGAAGAAGAAGGGCACAGTCACCCGGTGCAGAGGCCCGTCTACTACCTTAGCGAGGTGCTCACCTTGTCCAAACAGAATTACCCGCATTACCAGAAGCTGGCATACGGAGTCTTCATGACCTCCAGAAAGGTCGTCCACTACTTCTCCGAGCACCCGATCACGGTGGTAAGCTCCTCCGGACTAGCAGACATCCTCACAAACCAGCGCGCGACAGGACGAGTCGCCAAGTGGGTTGTCGAACTAGGACCATGGGGGCTGAAGTATGCTCACCCGAAGTCCATCAAGGCCCAAGTCCTCCCAGAATTCACCACTGAGTGGATAGAAGCCCAGCTACCGAACGTCCCCGACTTGTCCAACGCATGGACAATGTACTTTGATGGCTCCAAGAAATTCAAGTCAGCCGGGGCAGGAGTCGTGCTCGTTTCCCCCAAAGGCGACAAGCTCAAGTACGTCTTGCAGATGGACTTCCCGAAGCCGTCCAACAATGAAGCCGAGTATGAGGCCCTGATCCACGGCATGCGGATGGCCAAGAACTGCGGCGCTACGCACCTCATGATCCACGGCGACTCCTACCTGGTGGTACAGCAAACCATGAAGTCCTGCGACGCCATCGCTGACAACATGATAGCCTACAGAGACCTCTACAATCAGATGGAAGGAAACTTCGACGGCTGCGAGCTACGCCACATCGGCCGTGAAAGCAACGAGGAAGCCGACGCCCTAGCTAACATGGGCTCGGACAGGGTACCAGTCCCACCCGGCGTCTTCCTCGAGTGCATCACGCAAAGATCCATCAAGACTCAGGGTACAGCCAGCACTGCAACCACAAAGGGCGATGTCAACCCGCCAAGCCAAGACAAAGTCCCCATGGAAGTCATGCTAGTCGAAGCCACATGGACAGGACCATACCTGGCATACATACTGCATCAGAAGCTGCCAGCTAACCCAGTCGAAGCAAAACGCATCATCAGACGCTCCAAAAGTTTCACCGTCATCAACGGGGAACTCTACAAAAGAAGCATATCAGGAATCCTACAAAGGTGCATACATCCAGTCGACGGCCAAGCCATCCTACTCGACATTCACGCGGGTACATGCGGACATCACGCAAGCAGCCGAGCACTGGTGGCCAAGGCGCTGCGAGCCGGATTCTATTGGCTCACAGCCATGCAGGACGCTGAGGAGCTGGTGAAGAAATGCACAGGGTGCCAGGAATTCGCCAACAAGCCGCACGCCCCAGCATCAGAGCTCAAAACAATACCACTAGCCTGGCCCTTCGCCCAATGGGGCCTGGACATGGTGGGCCCGCTGAAGAAATCCTCACCCGGAGGTCATACCCACCTCCTGGTCGCAGTCGATAAATTCACAAAGTGGATCGAAGCCGTGCCCATCACAAGTTCGACTGCGTCCACAGCGGTCAACTTCATCAGGTCAATCATATTCAGGTTCGGAGTACCTAATGGGATCATCACCGACAACGGCTCGAACTTCACAGCCGAGGAATTCAAAGACTTCTGCTCAGAACAGGGGATCAAGCTCAACTACGCATCTGTCTCGCACCCGCAATCCAACGGACAAGTGGAGAAAGCCAATGGCTTAGTCTGCAACGGCATCAAGAAGCGACTGCGCGTACCCCTGAAACGCGCAGCGGGCGCATGGGTGGAAGAACTGCCGTCAGTCCTCTGGAGTCTACGAACAACGCCGAATAGATCTACCCAGTACACGCCATTCTTCATGGTGTACGGCGCAGAAGCGATCCTCCCCTGCGACATCAAGTTTGACGCACCAAGAGTAGTCGCCTACGACGAGTCAGAAGCAGAGAAAGCACTCGAAGACAGCAGAGACACCCTAGACGAAGCACGAGACATCGCCCTAGCACGTTATCATACTCGGAGGCTGCGGCCAAGAGCGTTCGTGGCAGGAGACCTGGTCCTTCGACTCAAGCAAAAGAAGGTGCACAAGCTCGCCTCCCCATGGGAGGGCCCGTACATCGTAACAGAAGCAATAGGCAATGGAGCATACCGCCTAAAGGACTCGAAGACAGGAGCAGACTGCAGCAACCCGTGGAACGTAGCACAACTCCGCCGGTTCTACGCCTAGTTCACGTCAAGCATTGTACAAGAAAGGCAACGCGGCAGGTTTCAGACGCACTCTTTTCCTTACCAGGGTACCTGAGGGGACTGGAGGGTTTTTAATGAGGCGGCCTGTTCGCAGGAATCAATAAAGTGACTTGAAGAAAAACTGTCTCCTCCCTCCCGTCACTCAAGAAGCTCAAAATCCTAGGCAGCCACTCGATCCACTCGGGGGCTGACCACACAGGTTGAAATAATAGCTTAGGTCGCCACCCGAACCACTCGGGGGCTGCGCCATACAAGCATGCCAAAAATCCTAGGTCGCCACCCGAACCACTCGGGGGCTGCGCCATACAGGTTGAAATAAAAGCTTAGGCCGCCACCCAACTCACTCGGGGGCTGCGCCACACAAGCACAGAATCAAAAATCCTCGGCCGCCACTCGAACCTACTCGGGGGCTGCGCTGCACAGGTCAAGTTCAAAATCCTAGGTCACCACCCGACATACTCGGGGGCTGCGCCACAGAGGTCACACTTGCAATCCTAGGCTACCACTCGACTTACTCGGGGGCTACGCCAAAACAGGACTCAGAAAAATCCTCGGCCGCCACTCGAACCTACTCGGGGGCTGCGCTGCACAGGTCAAGTTCAAAATCCTAGGTCACCACCCGACATACTCGGGGGCTGCGCCACACAGGTCGCACTTGCAATCCTAGGCTACCACTCGACTTACTCGGGGGCTACGCCAAACAGGACTCAGAAAAATCCTCGGCCGCCACTCGAACCTACTCGGGGGCTGCGCCGCACAGGTCAAGTTCCAAATCCTAGGTCACCGCCCGGCATACTCGGGGGACGCGCCACACAGGTCACACTTGTCATCCTAGGCTGTCACTCGACCTACTCGGGGACTGCGCCAGACAGGAATTAATCAAAATCCTAGGCCACCACCCGAACGACTCGGGGGACGCGCCGCACAGGTCAAGTTACAAATCCTCAGTCGCCACCTGATAAAACCAGGGACCGCGGCATACAGGTAACACTTGCAAAACCTAGGCCACTGCTTGGCATACTCGGCAGCTGCGCCACACAGGTCCTTGGCATACTCGGCAGCTGCGCCACACAGGTCGAATCAGGCACCCTCACTTTCGAGTAAACATAGCAATTCTCATTACTCGAAAAAATGCTGTAACCTGTTACATTATACTTACACAAGCAAATTTGCCCCCTATAGCTAACCCTGTACATCAGATGACAGCTACTTTAAACTGCAGGCTCAGCCTTTGGCGCATCGAGAGGACCTACAAGCCGCTCGCTCAAGTCCTGAACTTGCCGTATAATCCGGCGCGCAGCCGGCAAGGTCTCGTCGAAGTCGTCGTCACCTGGCAGGCCTTCAAGCACTCGCTCAAGCGGAAGATGTGGCCGGTGCATCCGAACATACGCCAGCGCCGCGTTTGCACCAGCCACAAGCTGAGCGTCGACTACTTCCTTCAGCCCTTCGCCATCACGGAACCTCTCCAGCAAGGCAGGCAACCCGTTCGGCTGCACATTATGCGGGAAGTACACGCGGTTGACGTGCCAAAGTGTCGTCCGGCAGCGCTCCAGAAGAGCGGCAGCGCGCCACGTTCGATCAAGCATCGTGGCAAGGACGCGCCCCCTCGACTTGTTCACCCAGAACTGGCGAGCTTCATAGGAGTCGCCGGACGCCTCTCGGGTGACTCGCTCTTCAACGCGATCCCGCTCGGCCTCCCAATCGGGATTAACATCTGCGCACACAAACTGCAAGTCAGAAGGAGAAGGACTAACAACAGCGAAGGCAGCCGCCAAACATGACACATACCCTGCAACTGTCGACTGATCAAGTCCATCTCTCCAAGCAAAAAATCTTCACGGCGTGAGAACTCCGCCGTGGGATGCGACTGGGAGCGCTGCAACAGCCGCTCCGCATTCTTCAGGGTCGCCTCGAGCTCCACCACCTTGTTCTTCAGATAGGTGATTACCCGCTGGTCATTTGCACTGCGCGGAGGAGCCGGCGCCGCCCGGCGACGGCGAGCACCCGAAGAGGAAGCCGCGCCACTCGGCCGTGCCAGGGGAGAAGGCGAAGCATCATCGCGCATGTCACTCTGTCAGAAATACGCAGAGTCAATACAGAAGTGCGACGGCCAAGCACAGTTCAGCTCAGAAGGCAGAAAGTCAGCAAGATCAATACTAAAGAGCAAAAGACCCGACAGGGCAATATCCATTACAAACAGGGAGTTCAAAATACAAGCCGCAGCGACTGCTGCATCCCTACACCTATGCTTACTCTAAGGCCGCGGACTGCGACCGGGAGCGGCCCTTCCGGGCAGCCGCTTCAGTCGCCTTAGCAAGGGCCCTCTCGAAGAGTGCCACAAGCTGCGCAACCAGCTGTGAGGCGCGCTCCTTCACGCCACTCAGCGACGCGGTCCGACCGTCAGGCTTACGAGGAAAACCGCTGACGATCTTCTCGAAGTCACCTGGAACTTGGTGGCCTAAAAGGAGCTGGAAGGTGAGCTCGGAGCCGCGTACCGTCTGCGACCGCGTGAAGTCGGCGATGGTGGTCGCGTCCCCAAACGGCGCGGCCAGAGCGTCCACGGTCGCTGGCGGCTGGCTGCCCGGAAAAATGCTTTGATGCACCACGGCCAGAGCTCCGGTCGACTTCTCCAACGCGGCGGAAGATTTCTTCAAGGCATCCGAGGCGTAGGCGCATACGCGGTCGAAGAAGCCAACCGCGGTCGCCAAGTCGACGGTGTCACTCGAAGCGTCTTCCGGAGGAACTCCACCGCAAGTCTCTGCGACAAAATTCAAAGTCAGGACGAGAAAAGGAATGAAAAACTCAGTAAGCGAAATGCTGATACTCACCCCCAAGAACAGCGGCGAGTGAAAGGAGACGACCAATCTGAGTCTTCTCCTGGGCGACCCGCGCCAGCTCTCGCTCTTGAGACTCACGAAGAGCCTTCTCGAGCTCATCCACCCGGCCAGTAGCCTGGTCCAGCGAGGAACGCAGTTGGTCCCTCTCCTTCTCCAGGCGAACATAAGCCGCGGCTGCGTCAAGCTGCTGGCGATAGTATGGCTGAAAACAAAAGATGCATGATGTCAATAAAGTTGCGGGCGACTATACTAGTCACCCACACCTTCGGGGGCTACTCCCATCGGGAGCGCTGATCGCGCACCCGATGAGAAAACAAAAGAAGACTTACGTGGTCCAGGAGCTCAAGGTCATCGACAGTCGAAGGAGGAGCCCGGCTAGACGAGGCCATGCCGATGGCCTCCGCGTGCACCTTCTCCCCCACCACAGGCGTCTCCAGCCCAGTCGAAGGGCCAGAAGTAAGCTCTGTGTCCCGAATGGGGGAGCCGATGTTGTCAGAGCGATGGCTGTAGCAATATCAAGAACACAAAAGTCAATAAAACGGCGAACCCGCAAAGTAATACTCGAAGAATATGTTGCAAAGAAACCAACCTGGGGGAGCTGGCGTCGTCGAAGCTCGGCGAGGGCATTCGCGCGAAGGACCGTGGCGCAGCAGAGGCGACGGGAGGAACGCTGAGAGGTTCCTCCCAGCCACCCGAAGAATGCGCACCCGGGGACGTCGCCACGGCCTCCTCCTCAGCAACACCCGCATCCCTAGCAGGCGACGACGCAGAAGCAGACTCGCCGCGGATCGGAAGCTTCCGCTTCTTCCTCGCGGGTTCCTCCACTTCGTCTTCCTCCTCCAAATCATCGCGGGGAGAGTGTGCGGAGGGGATCTCTTCGTCATCACCCTCATCCTCGATGAACTTCGACTCATCGTCGGGCCCATTCTCAGGGAGGGGAGGATGGCTGATGAATAAATCCCGACCCTAAAAGCAAAAGTAGACGCAAGTCGAATCAAAATACAAAGTAGACTCCGGTCGAACAAGTACAACAAGAAAGAGAGAACAGACTCACCTCCTTGACGTTGCAGGCGTCCGCGACTCGAAGATTGGTGATGGACCTGACGTTGGCCTCCACCTCCTCGTCGTCCAGCGGTTTGTCGCTAACGCCCTCGGCGGCCCACATCGGGTGGGGCCGGGCGCTCAGCGGCTGCACCCGAAGGCGGAAGAAGGTGGCCATCAGAAAGACGCCACCCGCTTCGCGCCCAAGGGTCTCGGTCAGCTCGCGCAGCAGCACCAACAGGGGCCGCACTGCCTCCTTCTCCCCGGCAGACAGCGGGTGCGCCCAGGCGCCAGTCTTCCTCAGCCCGCGCCTGCCGTCGAATGCGTCCAGGCCATCTCCGGACGACTGGACGTAAAACCATCGCCGGCGCCACCCTTGGACGGAGTCGGACTTCTTCATCGCAAAGTACGCGGTATCACCGCGCACCTGGATTCCGAAGCCGCCCACTGGGTAGGTCAGCCCACTCTTCCCCACGTTCTTGCGAACGAGGAAGAGCGACTTCCACAGTCCCCAGTGGGGCGCGACCCCCAAGAAGCACTCGCAGAGCACGATGAAGCCCGCGATGCTCAAGACGCCATTGGGGGTCAGATCATGGATCTGAACCCCGTAGGCGTACAGGAGCCCGCGCACAAAATCGTGCATGGGGAACCCGAAGCCACGCGGAACGAAGTCCGCGAAGCAAACGCGCTCCCCATCGCGAGGGGTAGGAAAAGCCTCTTTGCCAGGGAGTCGCACCTGGACTTCGTCCGCAGGTGGCAGCAGACCCTGCGTGCGGAGTACATCGACGTCGGCCTTCTTCGTCATCGACCTTTGCCAGTCGCCCTCGGGCTTCTTCATCAGCCCGGCGGCATCGGCGGCGGTGGCGGATGAGCCAGCAGTGCCCTTCGGCTTGCCCATCGCGCAGGTCGGAGAGTGCGGGGAGAAATCGCTTTGAGCTCGGGACGGCGGCGGCAATGGCAGAGCGCAATAGGAGAGGAAAAGGAAAGAATGGATTGGAGAAGATGACATCCCAAACGCCAGGGCGCAGTACTTGTCCCTCGAGGATCGGCATCTCAACCGTCCATCGCGAAAGAGCTCCGAGCGAAGCCATCCAGCCGTCCACGTGTCGCACGGAGAAGCCAATCGTCGCCGCCAACTTCCTCCACTACGCACGAAAACCGAGGCGTCGTCGCCGCGCCGCGCAAATTTCGCGCCCAGTTCGGGGACGTGACAGCTGTGGGCGTGGTCATCTCTGACAGCGGGGCCCACCACGTCATGTCCCATCGGGCGCAGAGGAGTGCAGCAAAACCGTCATCAGTGACGTCAGCAAGCCAACGGCTCCGAAACCAACTGAAAAAAGAACTCGACAGATTCATTCGAGTGGTAAGCTTCACAGCTGAAATCAAGAAGATCAGCAACTGATCTGAGCACCCGAAGTAACCTTTCGAGTGGCAAAACAGTAAGCTCAATCAGCCGAATCCATCCAGCAAGTAAGCCAAAGCAGGCTGAATAGAATCAAGCTTCACAAGAAGAAGTTAAAGTAATTCGACTGCACAAGATTACTCCCATCGGGAGAGGCTGGTTCGACTGAATAAATTCGAGTTCAGGCTCAAGATCAAGCAATCCAATGGCGCGTCCAGGAAGAAGGAGTCCTTTGTCCGACTCTGAGACTCGATCAAGCACTCGGGGGCTACTGACGTGGGGCTACCTTGCGGGTAGCCCACGGTGAGGCTACCTGGGCCGCGCAAAGGATGGAAAGGCCCGCAGAAGGCCCACTCGGGGTACCTTGTGTCCTAGTCCAACTCGGTTAGGACTTTAACCTACCGTATCTGTACCAACAACCCGAGACCTGGCTGCCTATAAAGCCAGGAGGGTTGCCCGTCCTAGAGGGAGAGAGATATAGACACACGTACGCTCAGAACCACAAACCCTAGCGAGATCGCAGTCTCGCCATTGTAATCGCTATTCGCATCAATAACCAGACAAGCAGGAGTAGGGTGTTATCCTCCGGGAGCCTGAACCTGGGTAAACCTTGCTTGTCAGCCGTCGTGATCACCTTGCACTCTCCTATCTCCCCATCAATCAACCCGGGGTGTACAACCCTGGGACTTGCCGAGTTAGAACCTCGTCAATGCCACAACTGCTATCACCCTTCATCATCGGCAAGCATCACTCAAAAAATGATCTCTCTATACCTACTATCATACACCAAAGTTTAATTTTTGCAACGCAACATATATTAAGACACCTCTCGAATGCGCACTAGTAAAGTTGAAGCCTCATACATCAAAACCAACAGTGAAAAAAGAGTGTCTACAACAATGAAGTGGAACTACAAGCATTGTCTCTGCATTTATCACTCAGTTTTGAAGACAGACGCCTTGCAACTATCCCGCCCTAGTTTAATCATCGACCCACATCAAGAAAAAGAACACAAAGCAGTTGATCTACAGATCAATTGATGGCCTTATTTACCAAAATGTTGTAGAGTTCGTAGGGGCGTGCCAAATCCAATGTAGACATAGTTTACCTTGTTTTTGAAATGGAGCCCTTGATCCCTAGGACACAAAACTGCCTAGTGTTCATCATAGGCCCGCATCAAGAATACTCACGAACACATGCAAAACTATGTAGAAACCTTAAAACGAGATAGATCTACAGTGCATGTCAACCTACACCAAAATATGTACCACGATCTACAGATGCACGACATAAACTAGAGAGATGGACGAAGCCCTCGAGGAACTCGGTGAGCAGCGGGGTCGTCGTTTCCGTCAAAGATCTGGCTGACCGACGACGAAGTATGAATGACATACCTTCCTCTCCCACCAATGATGTGGGTCGTGGAGCTGTGGACGTGCCAGTGGCGGCAGAGGAACCGTCGAGGAAGAGAGGAGAAGAGTGAGTGCACTGAGTGGAGGAGATGGGTGGTGAGGACATTTAGACGTGTGTTCTCGAAGCAATGCAACATCTCCCGCCCCTTCCCCAGGCCTACAGGTGGGAGTGATTTTGGCCAACGAGAGAGTGGCGCCACAAAAACGGTTGAATCGGGAATTTCCCATGGGCCTAGCCACGAGCTGCTTTAAGGTTTGCGCTATGCAGGAACGCAATGCAACCCAGGCCTAAAATGTGTCTCCACAAGTTGCACGGTCTGCAGGTGGGTAACCAAACATGCCCTATGTGTTGGACTAGGATTTTGTTGTGTGTTGATAGGTTGTATGTGTAGCTTGACGTGAGATGTTGTTTGGTAGGCTGTATGTGCTGAGACTAGAGTACATGAATTTAAATTACAATTAGGTCCAAAGTTCTATACAAAAGTTCTCACATCAACTCGCTAACAGAGCTCGTAATCATGTGTGGGGTGGCGGCACAAGCGTAGTCGGAAGTGGTTTTCCGTAGCAGCGCGAGCGGCGGCTGGTGGTCCTAAGTGGCGGCATGAGAGAAGGAGACATGGACGGCTCGAGGGAAGGAGGAGGCGGTTTCGCGGGGAGGAGACGGGGTTGGATGACGAGCGAGCTGAACGGGGCTAGATTGTCATACATGGGTGGGGCCCACACGTGTCATATTTTGAGGACGAGTTCGACAGGCAGATGTGAGAAGCTCGGAATGAGTAGAACATGAGTCACATGGTCCGGGTGAGTAAACCGGGCTACCAGACACATCCACAAAGTGGGTGTGCTGAGATTTTCTGGGTGTAGCCAGACTACCAAAAACGCCATTAGTTTCATCAGGTGTGACCTTGTTGATTTGGGCGACCTGGAAGACTTGAAACAAAACTTGCTTCAACAAGGTCATAGCACCGGATTCTACACTGTAGTTTTCTTGATTTCTCATTTTAGGCCTGGGTCCGTTTGGAGAGAGAAAATTGCATGTAACACCAACATTTGGTGTCATTGTTGCACAGAACAAAGAATAAAAACCTGTTTTGCAGCAAACCCCAGTTTTTGGTCTAAATGTTGCATGTAGCCCAAAAAGTTAGCTTAGTCTCTTAACATATCTCTAACATGTGGCCCCATGACACTACACCATATTTGTATACTGTATACCACAATTATAAGACATTTTTCTAAAAATACTTACTTATAAAAAATGTGGGCATCAACATAGGCGTTTATAAGGACTTGTTAATATCGGTATAATTTTTTCATTCTCGCTATTAAGCCGGCTCTTGCTTAAACAATGTGCCAAGTGAACCCGTTGCTTAACAAAGTGTATTGTGAACCCGAATTTATATATTTTTGTGTAGCTTGAAATATAATGTATTTTTTAAATTTTCTACGTACATACAAAATCTATTTATGTTTTTGCAAAGAAAGTAGAATATTTTAAAAAAGAAAGGTACAGTTGTTTGTTTAGGCCATGACACTGCGCCGTATTTCTATACCATACACCATAATTATATTCCTTTTTTTGTATAAATCACATATACAAAAATTAGGCATCAACACAAGACTCTACATGGGCTCGTTGGTGACAGATTTTCCTGTATTATAATATTCTAAATAACATGTTATGGGCAACGTTCCCATGTGGACGTTAGAGACATGTTAATTGGTATACAAATATGATTTAGTACTGTCATGGAGCCACATGTGAGATACATGTTAATAGACCAGACCAACTTTTTGGACTACCTGTAACGTTTAGACAAAAACTGGTGTTTGCCGCAAAACGAGTTTTGATTTTGTGTTCTGTTCAATAATAGCACCAAAGCCTGGTGTTAGGTGCAATTTTCTCGTTTGGAGAGAACAAGACTGTAAAATTTTCAACGCAGAAGAGCAAAGTTGCTAGTGCTAGTAGCAACTGAATTTTTCTACCAAAAGGGGCCCACTTGTGATCAGAGTTTTCAATTTATGAGGCTAATGTCTAGGAGGTAGAAGATATGGCGGTTCTCTTATTTGGTGGAAAAAGTAATGCATGTAGCGTAGTGTTTTGCTGGTTTCGCGGCTGTTTTTGTTTTGCCTGGTGTGAAGGGGTTAGCTATTTCTAGTCTTGGAGTCCGTAAAAATTAGAGTTGCTTAAACGCCGAGTGGGTATATTTGGCACACAAGGAAATGTCACGAAGAGATGGGCAGACAAGTTCTGTATTATCAGTTTTCATGGAATGAAAATTGGGGGGCGTTTTGCTCACAAAACGTGCAAACTTATTACTAGTATACACACGTGTAGAAGAGCGGCTACCACATACATACGTGCTACAATGGGTGGATCTGCAATTCGGACTTGCACAATTCAAGAGAAACGGACGGAGATTCGATCCAACAGCGCAACACATACTACGCATGCCTGCTGCTCTACGGGACACAACACAAGAGACGGCTGCTTGCATTGCCACGCCGGAGGATGCACTCGCAAAAGCCAAGCCTGCAGCTAATATAGCTCACAGACGGGGATGTCGCCGAGATGTCGCAAGCCTCCCGTCAATCTGCTGTGTCGTCGTCGTCATCCGGGGCCGGGGCCAGGGCAGGGCCGCAGCCGCCACCGCCACCGCCAACGCAGCCATCGCAACAAGCAGCGTAATAAGCAGCATTGCGTGAGCCAACATCGACGGCTTTCCGGTGGGCGCCATGTATGTGGGGTGGCGTTGATAGCTCGTAGAAGCTGATGCAAATGTTGCAATTTGTCGCTAGCTTTGGGGCGCTATTAGTTTGATTGATTGAGTTTGGGTGTGAGTGATCTCCAGCTTTTGCCCTCGCGCGGCCTTCGTTTTATACACCCTGGCCAGGCGGCGACGCTAGCTGATCGATAAAATTAATACGAGGTCAACAGATACTTTGTGATCCTCGTTAAAAAACAAATACTTTGTGATCAACACGTCGATCGCAAGAATATATTCGCTTGTAAATTAGTAGTGCCGCGATTCCCACTTGCCGGCCGTATCAACCTGAGATTTGCACCAAGAGCGATCATATGGAAGCAGCAACATACTACTTTATCATTAGAAGATGCAGTTCCCATTTTTAATGATAACAGTATATTAGTTGTGGTTGGATCATCAAACAATTAGTATATATGCATCAAACGATTTGGTTAGGATTCGTTGACTTTGATCTGGCAAATGATCATATAATGATCATGCACGTTCCAAGATTGTAGAGAGTAGCAGTAGCAGGTGCAGCTATATGATCATGCACGTTCCAAGATTGTTGGCATCAGCTAATTAATCGACCACGCGCTCCCCGCAAGATGGACATCTTTCGATTACATAAATTAAAGGGTTTGAACAATACCATACCACCCGAAAAATTATGATTTTCCGTTGATTTGTAAGGAATTGAACTAATATCAATAATCATGTTGGCCTACTACTAATATTTTTTTTTGAGATTGACCTACTACTAATCATGTCGATGATATGTTGTTTTCGGAGGAGGTGGATTATACGCAATTACAGTAAGAGCACTGAGATTATTTTAACAAAGCTTAAGCAATCTTGTCTCCCCGGTCAAGCTTCTCGAGTTGTTTCTAACTTGGCGAAATTGGAGAACAGTCGATCCCTGACCTTCTTTTATACCTACAAGGGGCTATAATAGGACTGGTCAACGCGCCCGTGGGCCCCGTGCGCACCGTGCCTGGTGTCACTTACTAAATGTGGTATGAAAAGATGTGTGCCCTTTCGGATGAGACATGGCTCTGCTGCCGTCTGTCGGAGAGCTTGTCAAGAGGTAATAACATCCCGCCTCACCTCATTATACTGTAGCAGCACTGCCCAATGGCTCGTGGTGGTGGATCGGGATCTTCAACCATTTCTTGGAACCATGCGGAGGGGGTCTCATGACCTTGTGGAAACGTTAGGGTCTGGCCGCTCGGTTCCGACGCCATAGGAGCCCTCCTTTCATTACATGCTTCGTCCTCCAAATGATGGGCTGAAAAAGGTCCCACATCTGATTTCTGAGGACACCTTCGTTGTACAGAGTTGCCCACTTGTGGCATTTCAGTTGGGACACAGGTCCCAGGAGAAAGACACACTTTCGTTATAGTGGCGGATCTCACAATGATATTATCATGTCGCAATCCTCATTGATGTTTGTATTCTTCTTCGTTTCTTTGTTTGGATAGAACCACATTGTTGTACCACGATATGAGCGTTCAAAAATACAAACACGGGAGTATTGAAGTTAAACCTGAGTTAGGATTCGGTCTTGTGTTTACGTGTCACATTATGACATGAATCAACCTCACATGTCTGATCATGATGCACTATGGCATGGATCGGTCTGCATATTGTAGATGTATTTTCTCTTGATATGAAAGTGATGGTAAATACATGGGATGCCTGATCTCACATGTCTTCGTTGATGTATATTAATCTATAGGATCGAGACGATAATTTTGTTTGGAAACACACAAATAATGGGATTTTCACTGTGAAGTGTACGTATGAGGACTTAGTATATGGATATGTTGTTTATTTGCGCAAATAACTAAAAAGTACCGTTAAATAAATATTTTCATATGGTTCCTTGATAGAAAAGTCTTGCTTACAAAGGATCATCTAACTAAAAGAAGTTGGCAGGAATGTACGAAATGCTCTTTTTTGGCTCCGAAGAGACAATATAACATTTATTCATTTCTTGCCCTTTTGCACAATTAGTGTGATGTGTTGTTTATAGCTCTTATAATATACCACCACTTACTAATATCACAAATATGATTAGGAATTGGTTGAACTATATAGATAAAAAGACTAAGGAGGCTATAGAACTCATATTGCATTTCAGCAAGAATATTGATCTAGTACCCATGGGGTAGCTACCCATACACCTTACCACCGTTGGATGATCTATGTAGGGAATGGACGGTTAGCAAACCAGTTGCATGCATGCATGCATGCAATTAGTGTTGGATTAACTGACAAAACAACGCGAAAGATGTAGGATAGCGGTACCATGGACAGAAGCGTAGGGTAGGACAGAAGCTGATGTTCATACATGTTATTATCTCCGCTGTCCATCCATAATTATTTGAACGATGCGCACGTAAAAACCTTTGCGTGCCTAATATTATTTAGTGTTCGCCATACCCATGCACAACATTAAGACTAGTGATAGTTAAACTTGAGTGGTATCATATACATGATACTAGTCTAGGTTATTATCTTAGTAGCGGGGTGTATCATAGAAGTATTATCATATAATTATGCATTTATTAGGTTATAGACTCATTTTGTCTCGAAATCCGTTATGTTACAGTATCTATCTATGATACCATCATCACTTCTTTATTCATTAAATACTTACGACATCATTATTTTTTAACTATGTGACATTTATGTTACTACCTATGTTACTCCCAGTATGACTAGTCTAACACTCAGACTTGTAATGACTGCACGTGTTCTACGTAGACAATAATGAGTATATACACAGCACGCCTCCGCGACTGGGCGCGAGGTGCAAGTCGTACTCCGGCAACTTTGATTACGGGAGGTACTCGCGCAATTTGACAAAGCACCAAGGACAGAGAGGTACGACGCATGATGTTTTGCAGCATATGAAGCTAGAGGGTGTAGGGAGATTGTTCAATCGGAAATGGTTGGTTATTGGCCTTTTGGAGCACGCCGTGCGAGGGAAACGTCCGCTGCGGGCTATACCAGACGTACACAGTAGGGTACGGATGTAGACGTAGTACACGTTGCAGAAGCTAATGACGGGCCTTTTCGTCAGATTTCGCTTAACACACCCGTCGTTCACTTGACATGGATCGCTGCACGAATCGCGGCATAGACTTCTAACGGCAACCCGTGGGTACTCAATCCTCTCTCTTTTAGCAATTTGTTGATTTATTTGAAATTATCAAAATAACCTTGTAGGCCATATGCATCATCCTGATGCAGGGCTCCCCTCAAATCAAAATAACCTTGTTTTTAGTAGAACTCAAGAACTTACATATTATGCAAGTTATCCACATGGCGGTCCACCGATCAGCTTTGGTCATTCCTACCGTCCTCAGACCAAAGAGATCTTATGGCTACTGGCTATACCCGGCTTCAAACGGTCGCACATGATATATTTTCCCGAGCTACTTGGCATATTAGATGACTTCATGATGTGTAGTTGTTCTAAGTTATCCTTTTTGGCTGACTGATTCATATTTCAACCTTATGTGATCCATGATTTGTAAACGTTGAACTACTTTTAAACTATGCAACAAACTGATGTGTGTATGAATCAATCCAGAGTCTTGGGATTTAGCTGATTTTTTTTAAATAATACTTTTTTATTGGAAATTCAGGAAATATTGTGCAGAAATAGGAATTTTTAAAAATAATGCAGCTTCGGCCCAGAGGAAGCCGAAACGGCTGCGTCGGCCCACAGCAGGCCGAGCGGGTCTCGTCGGCACAGAGCAGGCCGATCAGGTCTCGTCGGCCGCATCTGCGCGCGTGCAGGCGCCTGCCACGGCCTACATGGCTCTGGTCGGCCCAGAGCAGGCCGAGTAGCCCTGTCGGCCCAGGGGAAGCCGACGGCTGCATGCAACCGTTTCTCCCGCTTCTCCCGGCTATTTCTCCCGGCTCCCGCCTATTTCTCCAGCCACCGATTCACGCGCGTTTCTCCCGCCAGCCGTTCCCACCTTTTTCTCCCGCCACCGTTTCCCGCCCGTTTCTCCCGCCAGCCGTTCCCGCCTATTTCTCCCGCCACCGTTTCCCGCCCGTTTCTCCCGCCACCGTTTCCCGCCTGTTCCTCCCGCCAACATTACCCGCGATCGTTTTCACCTCAATTGTCCTATAAAAACCACTCTAAGCTAAGCGGGGTACTCTCAAAGAGCGCCAGCATGGTGTGTATTGTACCTTGTGAGAAGTGTGTGTCTGGCTTTCATATAGCCGCATCCGAGCATCTAGCTAAGATTATCACCTATTTGAAGATAGATGGTAGGGAAGTTCCACTTGAAGAAATTATTGGTAGTGAGAGACATCTCGCTTTGCTAGGGGCGAGGCTATGCTGAGATGGGTTTCCGTATAGGACCACAGAACAAATCCGTGCTGAAATCTTGAGGCTTGCGGATAAGTTCGATAGGCATGTTACCAATGAGCCGATTCATCGAACTCAAGACATATGTGAGAGGTACGGTCGTTCCTTTCTCTGGGTATACTCCAGCGATGATGACGACGATTTCATGCCGTCGTCAAAGGAAAGGGGGGTTGAAGTACTGCATAAGGGCAAGGAGAAGAAGGCAGAAACATCCAGCAAGGGTGCGGGAAAGAAGTCTGAATCATCATCAAAGGGCAAGGGTGCTAAATCTGCGGATGGTGCAGGCTGCATTGATGGGAGATAGGTAGAATCTTAATTTGAATTATGTTGTATCTTTCTTTGAGTATCGATTAATTAGTAGTTGTATCTTGATTTCCTATTGTTGTGTGGTGTGATCGGTATGTAATCGAGATTTGCTGTATCTTATCTTACGTACCAATGTATACCGGTTACGGACATATCAAATATTGCTACATAGGTAGAAATAAGTATAGTACCTAACGATACATAATGTGTACTACATAATGGTACATAGGTAGAAATATGTCTAGTACAATATATAGATAGAAATAGATCGTACATAAAAGTAGCATACATATGTCTCATACATAGGTCTTACGGTACATGGAAAATAGCGAACATATGTCTTTCATACATAAGTAGAGTCTCAGTCATCGCCTCTGCCACGACGTGGCGGATGTGGCTGAGGAGTGCTCCATCCTAACCGATGGGGTGGGCGGGTGACTCGTGGAGGAAGCAAAGACCCGTCATCTGTCTGCTGTGTATCCTGTGTGGGGGGTGGAGGAGGAGTGTTGTTGAACATGTTAGGCCACTGGGTGTCCGCATCCGCATCGGGAAACACGTCTTGCTGACTCGCCCAACCCGACGCACCCGAGTAATGCTCGGAGATAGTAGGCCCCAAGTCAAAGTCGAATTGTGCTAGAATCGAGAAATTTTATGTAACATGTTATTTTGTAAATAGTTTGAATACATGAGAATGTAGTAGTACGAATCGACATACCTTGTGGTGGACGAGGCTGGAAGCCGGTCGTGGGGCTCTGCTGGTACTCCGAAAAGGGTCGCTGCTGGTAGCCCCCAGTGGGGCTCTGCTGGTAGGCCCCCTGCTGGTAGCCCCCAGCGGGACTCTGCTGATAGCCCCCCTGGTGGTAACTCTGCTGCTGCCAGTCCGAACCTCCAGGCTGGTCACGTGGAGGTGGTGCGACACATGGACGCGGGTGCTGTCGGTGTGCCTCCGGAGGTGGCTGCACGTTACGCCGTTCCTTTCGTTGAGGCAGCTGCGTGGACGGATGCGGTGGCCGTCGTGCAGCGTGTGGGAGAACGTCAGACGAGCGGACACACGTGATAGCCTCGTAGATCCGTCGCACTCTCTGGGCAGCGGACTGCAACCAAGACCGATGCTCTTCGAGTGTAAGCAAAGGCCCGGTCGAAAGTGAACGGTCTAACTGGTCTATATCATTCCCAAGATCCCACCTCAACTCAGCCTGAAAGTGGTATAGACATTTAGGAAATGAAGGACAATATAAAAAAAGGTAAATGATTGTAGAGAATTTAATTATTTGTACCGCGTTTTGCCGTGAGCCGGACATACACTAGATGCGGCTGCTTGTGCCGCTACTTGGGCTACATGAAACGCCACTGCCGCAGTACGTGCAGCTTTCCTCTTACGAACATGTTTGTTCGTGAACTCATCAAGCTTGCCGCGGATAAAATTATACTTCCATTCCTGGTTCTGCTTGCAGAGTTTTTTGAACAGATTTATGAGACTCTTATTTCTAAACTGTGAGAAGAAGTTAGCAGATGGCGCATGCACCAACGACTCTAAAGATCCACCCACAGTGTTTCTTCATCTGGTTCAGGGTTTGTTAATGCCTTTATTGCGTTGAGTATACCCGCATGTTTGTCATATAGAACGCAAACGTTATGCTTATCCTTCACAACTGCTTTTTTCAACTGCCTAAAGAACCACGTCCAACTATCCGTGTTCTCGCTCTCAACAAAAGCGAAAGCAAGGGGCAACAGTTGGTTATTGCCGTCTTGGCCAATAGCAGTCAATATCTGACCCTTGTACTTGCCGGTCAAAAATGTGCCATCGACACATAACACTGGTCGGCAGTGGCTAAAGGCTTCGATGCATACACCAAAAGAGAAGAACAAACGGTGCAACACCCTAACTGTAGGGAACTCTGGCATGTAGAAGTCTTGAAGATCAACATATGTGCCAGAATTCCTCGCCTGAAGCGTGCGGAGCAACCGGACAACAGAATCATATGAGTCACAGAATGACCCGAATCTCTTCTCCAGCGTGCTCTGCTTATCCCTCCAGGCCTTGCCATAAGAAATGTTGAAATTGAATCTCGTGAAGACTTTGTTCCTTATTGCCTTCACTTCCATCGCCTTGCTCTCCACTATCTCCGTGTAAAACAAACGAGCAATAAGCGTGGATGACAGATTACGGTGATCCTGAAGGATGCTGGGAATATGACATGTATGCATAACCATGTCACTCACAACCCAGTTTGTATCATACTTGGGGACATATGCGTGCACCCTACCCGGACAATCTATCCTCGAGCATTCCATGGTCAAATATTTCTTACTCGACACAGTTGTCTTGAAAACCCTTGATGTCGACATTGCCCACTGTATGATTGCTTCCAGCAGATGTTGCTTGTCAGGGTACATTGCTCCCACAGCCATGCTGCTCTGGTGATATTGCCAGGAAGAATCATGACCATCGTCCAGAGTCATGCCAGATGAGATGTCCTGAGTCCATGAAGCTGGATAAGGCACCTCCGGCTCGTACTCTGCGTCATTCGAGGAATCAGAATCACTGCCGTCCCCGCAATCACCCTCAATATCTTCATCTTCTATCTCGTTCTGCATTCGGCCATCTTGCTCATCCCCATCAGCCTCCACATTTTCATCGTCATCATGCCCTCCAACCATACTACTCTGGCCTGATTCATAACCACTGCCTCCATCATAACCATGGTTGTCATCATGTTCAATTTCCATGGTTGCTGCACTGCTCTGCCCTGGATCGTGCCCACCCTTGCATTCAGGAGGATTGACATTTACCTCATTAACGACAGGAAGCAACAAGGCAACTGGGTGGCTTCCCCTGTTTTCGCAACCTTGCAACCAGTTCACCCACTGAGAATCCCGATCAATCGGGCTCAGAGTGTACCAAATTTTTGTACTGGACCTAGACCATAACGCGTGCACCCCGACAGTGTGTGTTTCTGCATTTAATCCCAAACATTGTGCCAACCAATCTTTTAACTAACTAACAGACCAATTTTCAGGGCCTGTCAGATCCAGCTCGACGTGCTGAAACTGACTCAGGTCCATCCCATACTCATTTTGCTTTACTGAACCGGCACCGTAGTAGAAAACAAACTTACTATGTTCGACATAATTGCTCACCTAAAAAATATTAAAACGCATCAAATATTAATATCACATCGTACCTAAAATTCTACCGAAACTACTACATAATTAAAATACACGGAATTAATTTTACCAGATTACGTAAACACGAACCCTAAGACTAATCCAAGATTAAACATAAACCCTAACCCTAATGCATGAAACTATGGCGACGGTAACTACACACTAGTCTGCATTTATCAACTACCAGTACTACCATACTAACTACAAATCCATCCGGACTAACTACACTCTATCTGTAAACTAAATCCTAATGTACATATAACACAAACCCTAACCCTAGTGTAGAAAAAATGTTTTACCCTTGAAGCGTGACAGCAGCACAACCGCACCAGCCGGAGCAGCGCACCACCGCAGCACCTCGTGCCTCCACCGGAGCACCAACAGAGCACCACCACGAGCACAAACACCTCCAAATCCGCATCTCCAAACGCCACCAAATCGCCTCCACAGCCTACCCCATCGTAGATGAGCCACCCCACAGCATTAGGAACACCCTAGAATTATTTTTTTGTGGCTAGATGAAACAAATCGCGGGGAAAACGGTGCTCTTTTTTCGGGTAAGGAAGAACAGGAGAGAGAGGAGAGAGCCGGCGGCGCGAGGAAGAGGAAGGCGCGTAGGGTCTTCAAGCCTCCTAGTCGGCCCAGAGGAGGCCGACCAGCCCTTCGGCCGAGACGTGGCCGAATCTGAGCCACTCGATGCCGATCAGGCAGTCGGCCGGGCCCGTGACCTCTCTGCGCCCTGGTCGGCCTGCTCTGGGCCGACGAGACCCGCTCGGCCTGATGTGGCCGACGCAGCCGATTCGGCCTCCTTTGGGCCGAGCCTGCATTATTTTTAAAAATTCCTATTTATGCACAATATTTGCCGAATTTCCAATAAAAAAGCATTATTTAAAAAAAATCAGCTGGGATTTACCCCGGCCCATTTTGAAAAGAAAAAAAGAGAACTATTTGATTAGGCCAGCAACAAAAGATAACACGTACAATATGTTTCTGATTTGTTGGACCGTCCCAGTGTAAGGGTCGGCTATTGGTTGCCCTGGAGTCTGTAATAAATGGAGAGAGTTGCGTAAATGTCGAACGGGCGAATTTCGAAGAAAAGGAAATGTCTGGAAGAGATGGGTAGATAATAAATTATGCATTATCATTTACATGGAATGAAAATTAGGGGCCGTTTGGCTCCTTCACTCAGAAAGAAAAAGGCGTGCACACTTATTAGTATACATACGTGTGGAAGAGCAGCTACCCCACAACGATGATACCACGTACTTCCTCCATTTCAAATTAGATGATTTTCATATGACCACATGTAGATGCATCTAATATGGGCATATGTAACATATGTAAATGCATCCAACCACATAAAAATCATCTAATTTGGAACGAACATAATACATGTGCTACCATGGTGCTGCTCTACGGGCAACTCCCGGCCGGCGTCGGAGACACAAGAGACGGCTTCCATTGCCACGCCGGAGGATGCACTTACAAGCCGAGCCTGCAGCTAATATAGTCTCGCAGCACGCGCCGCCTTGCTGCCCTGGCTCGTCGCCTGCTCACAGCCGGGGATGTCGCCGCGAGCCTCCCGTCGATCTGCTGCGTCGTCTTCGTCTGGGGCCAGGGCAGGGCAGCAGCCGCCACCGCTACCGCCAACGCAGCCATCGCAACAAGCAGCGTAATAAGCAGCATTGCGTGAGCTAACATCGACGGCTTTCCGGTGGGCGCCATGTATGTGGGGTGGCGTTGATAGCTCGTAGAAGCTGATGCAAATGTTGCAATTTGTCGCTAGCCTTGGGCCGCTATTAGTTTGATTGATTGAGTTTGGGTGTGAGTGATCTCCAGCTTCTGCCCTCGCGCGGCCTTCGTTTTATACACCCTGGCCAGGCGGCGACGCTAGCTGATCGATCAGTTAACACTATGTCAACAGATACTTTGTGATCCTCGTTTAGAAAACAAATAATTTGTGATCAGCACGTCGATCGCAAGAATATATTCGCATGCCGGCCGTATCAACCTGGGATATGCACCAGCAGCGACCATGAAAGCAGGCAGCAGCAACATATATACTGCTTTATCATTTACAAGATGCATTTCCATATATTGTAGCATTTTATATAACAGTATATTAGCTGGTTCGATCATCAAACAATTAGTATATATGCATTAAACGATCCGGTTGGGATTCGCTGACTTTGATTTGGCTAAGTCAACCAATCCCTTGCCCCGATCGATCAAGTCATACAACTAGCGGAGTAGTAGCTACTAATGGATTTTGCACGTTCCAAGATTGTACGCATCAGCTAATTAATGGACCACGCGCTCCAAGCATGATGGACAGCTTTCAATACATAACCAAAGGGTTTGGACACTACATGCCACCCTAAAAAAATTATGATTCTCCATGGAGTTGTAAGGAATCAAACTAATATCAATAATTAAGTTGGTTGGCTTATTAATCATGTCGATGACGTGTTGTAACCGATAATACAAGGACACGCAATCACAATAAGAGCACCGATATATTTTAACAATCTTGGGCAATCTTGTCTACTCCCCGGTCAAGCTTTTTGAGCCGTTTCTAACTTGGTGAAAGTGGAGAAGAGTCGATCCTTCCTGTCTGGATGCCCATGACCTTCTTTTATACTTGTAATGGGTTAGCACACGGACTGTTGGACGTGTGGCGCTCCCGTGCGCGTGGTGTCTCGCACCGCTTCCTAATTGCAGTATGAAAAGGTGTGCGACAGGGCATCGTAATGATATGCATCTGCAGCTTGTTAGGCTTAACTTCCTGCCTCGTCTAGTTCTATTACAGGGGCACCGTCCAATGGCTCATGGTGATGGCCTTGGGACCTCCAAGCGTGTTGCTCCGGATCTGTAACACATTTCGCGGAGCCGTGCAGAGGGGGCCTCGAGACCTTATGAAGACGTCAGGGTCTGGCCTCTTGGTTCCGGTGCAGGAGCCCTCTTTCCTTACAAGCTTCGTCCACCATATGGCGGGTTGAAAAAGGGCCCATATCTACATCCCGGGAACAACTTCGTTGTAGAGATCGAGTTGTCCACTCGTGGCTTTCCAGTGGGGAACCCCGGTCCCAGGGGAACAACACTCTCTCTTTGTAATGGCGGGATCTCACAATGATATTATTGTGCTGCAATACTCGTTGATGTTCGTAAGACTTATTAAAGGTCATGTTTCAGAGTGCTAGTATGTCCGTATGTCTAGGATGTTAAGTACATGTTTACTTACGCTGGTAAATTGATGTCTTCAAGTTCTTCTTCATTGTGTGTATAGATGCAATTATAGATATGAACAATTATGGAACCTCCCCATTGTACCAACCAAATATTCTAGTACATCGCAAAGCAGACAACTATTTATGTTGAAATCATGACTCACCTGCTAAACCTACCTTACCGCTCTGAGTTTCTCTACGCATCATGTATACTTGCTCTTACCTATGCCGGCTGAATAAGAAGTTTGCTCCCCTTCCCACCTAAATAATGTGGACTACCTTGTATTTTGTAACTTTAATCCTCGAGTACTGTTACTGTACGCATTGGAGGTGTCGGGAAGCTCTCAATTGCATGCTGTAAGAGACATCGTTGGATATTATATGAAAGAATCCATGAGATTTTGTTAAACACATTAGCGCAATCACTTTGGCTCCAATGGCAGTTCTATATCAAGAGTGCCTTTTCTCTTATCATGATTTATATTCTGGAATTATTCAAGAACTTTCCGAATCATCCAACACCACAGAACAACGACCCATGCATTCTCCACCGCACACTTTACTCTTCCATGTGATCTCTCCTATTCACCCCAACTGAATCGCCTCAATCACCCCATTTCGATGACGAAAGTTCAGCCGCCCCTTCCCAGTAACAACATGTCACCACTCATCCCATTTTGCTACCTCGTTGTCGTTTTGAAGTCTTTGTTTGGTAGCCTATACTAGAATCGTTTTTTTTTATTTGACTACACTAGAATTGTACATCTATTCAAAAATGCCCTGCTGCATTGAGGTGTCTTGCATATGGTGTTGGAGATACACAAGACGACTACCATTAAAACCATGAACATATTTTGCAAAGCGGTGGTGGTAGTGTTTGAATCAACCTATGTGAGAGCACCAAATGATTCAGGCACGGCTCAGATCCTGGCACAAAATGCAACAAGAGAATTTGCTGACATGCTTGGAAATATTGATAGCATTGCATTAGGTATGAACGAATTGTACAAGAGTCATATTAGTTGGTGAAGTGTCGTGCTTGAAGCCGTGGTAGATGATGACCCGTGGATCTAGCACACTTTCTTTGTAACATTCTCCAGTGTGTTTGCAAGACTTGTGAGTGACATGCTTCGAAGTACAACTATGTCCCTTTGTCTAAGATGTGAAGTACATGTTTAGTTATGCCGGTAAATTAATATCTTCAAGTTATCTTCCTTCTTCTATGTGGATAGAGTTCAAAAACCAAAAAAGGCAGACCCAAGAGTACTGAAGTTGAACCTGAGTTGGGATACGTTCTTGTTTACATGTCACGAATCAATCTCCATTTTGTAAAAGTATTTACTCACGATATACTACGGCATGGATTGGCCTGCATATTATTGTTGATGTATTTGCTCGTGATATGAGAATTTTTTTTTGAAACGAAGGCAAAAGTTTTGCCTTATATTTATTAAGAAGAAGGTGCCTGGTTTATTAATGGAAAAAACCGGACGAAAACCATACACGAACATTAACACCATGAACCCACAGAAACACAAAGACCAACACCTATGGCAACATCCAGAACCAACCCGACCGCTCACAACTCGCCTACTCAAGATTTCGGTAAGGTAGCCGATCGACCAATATATTGTACCTTCAAAACATTGAATCGCCACTATTCGTTCTTTATCAATTTAATGATATGCTAGATGTGTATACATGACATAAGGCAACCTGATAGATGCAATTATATATGGGAACGACATCATGGCTAACATAGGAGTACCATCTCCTGTTGTAGATGCATACATGCCAGGAAGACAAGCATAACAGGAGGCTTTCTGTATTTTGGCATCATGTCTTGTGTTTGTGTTTTACAGATCAAACATATATCCAAATTACCAGGGCTTGCTTGGAGTGTCTCATGGAGCTTGTTCAGCTATGGAGGCTTGGCGCAGAGAGAGGGACGTCATCGACGGGTAGCTGCACCAAGAACGAGACCGGAGCAAGCTTGGCGCGGAGAGATGGACGGCTTCGACGCGCACCGAGAGCAGGAGGAGGCTTGCCGTGTTGGCCCGTTGTTCGGCGCCGGCGGCGGGGTCGTACATGGCATCGCGTGCAGTGGCGTCACTGGGTGGGATGGGATTGTCACACTATTCTAAATCTGGATACAAATTGATGGGCTCAATTGGGCCGGGCCTCCTTTGTGAACATATGGGGTTGTTCGGTCATGAGGGCACTAGTACGATTTGTACGGTGGAATTTTCAGTACATTATGAAATCTTATCGGCCATTGGATCTATATCTATATCTATACTTATATCTATACCTAATAATAAAGTCAGGAACGGAAGAGCTGAGAGGGATCAAGGCAGAGAGGGGATCCCGTGTAAGGAAGCAGCCATGGAGGCGCTGGCATCCGCCGGGAGCAGCTCGATGCTCCGGATCGAGTTGGGGACGTAGAGAGATGGAAGAGGCCGAGCTAGAGGCTCGCCGCCCCAGTGGTCTAGCTAGCCGCCCTGGCCGGCCTCGCGGCCACGCTCGAGCTCCTCGCCATGGTTGCCCCGGTGATCTAGCTCGCGGTAAAATAAATGGAAGAATCGTCTTCGATCTATACCGCAGTGAAGCCTTATCCTCTATCCCTCACCCGCTGCCAATCCCTAAGCCGGCTCCTACCATGACCACTATCCCTCACCCGCTGTTGGTCCCGTACAGATTACAGAAGCAACCGTCTGCAGGCGTACATGGAGTGCTCCACCGGCAGCTCAAAACCTAGGAGCAAGCAAGGACGGAGGGGCCATCCTTGCTCGCCGGCGCAAGGGGAGGAGCTCTGTCGCGGGAGAAATCCGAGGACAGCTGGGTCGGGCGAGCAGCTCAGGTCACCCGTCGTTGTAGGGAGGGGACATGGGTGGAGGAGATTCAATCCTGGCGATGCATGAGGGGAACGAAGGGAGAGGGCAAACGAGGAGGCGACACGAGGAGGAAGAAGGAGGAAAAGGAAGGAGATCGAGCGGGGCGCTCGCATGCGATGGTCGTCCTGCCGGTGGCCAAGAAGGTGTCGAGGTCAAAGAGTCAGACCTTGGGCGAGCAGCGGGGAGGCTCTGCCCCTAGCCGGACACATAGACGAGGTGGCACGGCACCAGCGTCAGCCAGTGGTCGGCGGAAGGCACTTCACCTAGCCTTCATAATCTTACTACTAATCTCACTTTTATTTGGCAAATTTTAGTGATTCTATACTATTTCACCCCCCTCCAACATAATTTTGCCCCCTCCAATCCCAGTGGCTGGCTCCGTCCCTGCGGACGAGGAGGCAGGACACCAGCATCCCCGTGCTAGCACCCCGCTCTCTCGGTTGTCCATCAACTTCCACAGGCGTGCCGCCCCACTCTCCACCTTCTTCTGCAAACGCCGATCCCTTCCAATGCACTGGAGAGCTCACTCCTCCCCTCTGCCTTTACAGCCGTTGTTGAGTGCTCACTAGATATTCTTTTCCGGCGGAGGAGGATGGGGAGACTCCGACGAAGAACAAACTATTGAATCTGCTCTCGACAGAGCGCAGCGCCATTAGGCCTCCCGTCTCGTACTGTTGTGTCGGTACCAGCAGCACGGCCACAATGGGTGGTTTCACGTGTGGGTGACGAACAGGTCTTTGATTCCTTGTCCTAATTGTTGTATGAGGTGTTCAAGTTTATTTCTGATTTCTGACGATTTTGTGTGACTGTGCTTCAGTTTTGAGCTGTTGTATTCTTGCGGCTACATGTTCCATGCATGGACGAGGCGGGAGTTGGCCTGGAGATTGAGCAACTCGTCTTTTGGTGCCAGTCAGAGGCAGAGGAGCGCATCCACTTCCGCATTCTCGCCTAACGGATTTTGGCCAACGTGGGTCCTCAAAGGCTCAAAGCTGGGTTCCATGTGTGAATTTTGCTCACGCGGAGCACGACAATGCCGGCTCTTCCCGTGTTTCATTGTTCTTCTCTTGGTCAACAACGATTAGTAGGGATGGATGTGGCCATGTGGGTGAAGTGCTCACGTGTGAAATTAATGGGCTGCTAGCTTATGATCTTGTCGAGAACAGAGCAAAAGGAAGAAAGCCGTTCATAACAGAGCAAAAGGAGTACAACAAGTGCAGTAGTTCGTCCGAGAAAAAATCGCATGCTGACAACGACCGTCTCCGCTTACATACCGTGCGGGCGAAAATTACCAAGCCTGCAAGCTAGCTGCCTCTTTGTATAACTCGATTTCCACGTGTTTACTATCCCCAAAACCATCCTTTGGTCCCACACATGCCCATTTGTGTTTCTCAGTCGTCAACTATTTCAATCACGCTTGATTGATTTCCTCCTCTTGCTTCACGTTGCGGTGTTTGTTTTAAATCTTAAGGAATACTATTATTGGATTTTTTTTCATGTCGGTTACAAACTAACCAAATATTGATGTAATTAAGAGAGAGAAAGAGAGAGTGTGTGTGTGCGCGCGCGTGTGCGTGTGTGTGCATTGTGTGAGCACTTCCTGTCGTGAGATGGCGATTTCGCGGCTCCAAGAACAAAACTTGGTTTACTGGATGTTTAAGCGGAGATTGTTTGTAAGCTTGTCTCTGGTGGTTTTGACTCATGTGAATGTCCGGGGATTCATGCATGGGAATAATTTATGTTCCTTGTGAATTTTGAGGTAATGATCTGTTCTATGAATTTTCCCAGCTGCTCATGATCAGAAATGCTAGGAAAATTGCTCATGATGGGAATGGGAAAAGCAAATTAGCGACGCAAACTGTTTAACATATGGACTCGGGGTGCATCCCTGGTCATGAACCACAACAGTCAGTGTGGTTTTGGATAATCTTGTCGTTTTGACCGTGCTCAACGTCTCTCTTTCTCATCCTTATGTCAAATGTGTAGAAAACTCGCCGTTTCGATCGACTTCACCAGAATTTCCCCGCTTCGTTCATGCTTGACATTGTCAATCGTGTTTGACACTTCTCTAATCTCGTCATATTTTCATTGGGTGAGCTAGCATTGGGGCACATGACTCTATTGTCATTAGCTCCAATGTACCAGTATCGGATGACTTAGCAGATGCGACAGATAGACCTCGAAGTGGCATGCATATCTAACTGGGTGGAGGGGAGGGACACGTTGAAGATTTGAATGGTTTTCGCGAGACATCGTGGCGGTACCAATAAAAATAAACTTTGCGTGTCTATTTTCTACCCGGTGCAACGCACTGGCATGTTTACTAGTTGATGAAAATGTATGGTTATTGTTTATTTGAGGGTAACACAAAAGAGCTCTTTATATATGCATGGCACGAGGCAACATGGTATATGTGATTATATATAGGAACAATAATGGAACCTCACCAACCAAGTACTACCGATTATTGAGGTAAACTTGATAAACGTAGATCACAAGCAGACACCTCCATTTTCAAAGAAGTCATGACTCACCCTGTACCTTACAACCTAGTAATGCATATATATTACACAATTCTGATATGCATATAGTATATACTTGCTCTTACCTGTGTCACTGAATTAGAAGTCATGCTCTCCTTCCCACCAAATGAAGTGGCATACCTTCCCATCATTAGTTTTGCTCCTCAAGCGTGCTTGTAGGCATTGGAGGTGTCGGGAAACTCTTAACAACATGTTGCCAGATGCTGATAGAAATGTTGGTGGGTGTTATATGGAATAATCCATGAGATTTCGATACACATGTTTCCCCAATCACTCTGCTAAGAGGTTGTTCTACGGGTCTGTTTCTCCGGACTGTAGCTGTTTAGAAGCTGGTGGACTGTGAAAAGGCAGTTGTGAGAAGCAGTTGTTGGAACCAGAGATTTGATAGTTAACAGGCATGGTTGCAGCTGTAGATTTTGGAGTCAAATGTGTTGAAGTTGTATGTATACTGATTTGAACCGAATTAGCTAGTTTTGATATTTTTAATGTGTTTTATTGGAATAATTTTTTTAAGTGTTTTGTATTGGAATTTATTCATCGAACCGTCAGCGAAGATCGAGTGGGGGGGGAGGGGCGGCTACGAGGGAAGAGAAACGCGTTGCGACTACTAAAAGTGCTCCTCTCGGCTATGATCGACGGGAATGAGATCGATCTGTCATGCACCCGGTCGCAATGTAGGCGATCTTGTACAACGGCACCCGAAAACAGCATAGACCATGCGCCAAACCAATTACAACTAATATTGTGAATTTCAGCAAGAAAATTTCAGCTGGTAGGTGCTGGTGATGACGAGAAGTTTAGAGGGGCAACAAACATGACCACGTCATGAATTATTCTCACCTCTAAACACGTACATGCATATGAGATCTATTGATACATGTTTGTGAAAACGAAAAAGCTACAACACGAAATATGTATGCTTTACTAAGCGCATGCTATGTACACCTAGAAATCGTAGAGGGGTTCCATAATTTGCCATTGACTCCTCCTCCCGGGTCCCTCGCGCGGGGGGCTCCGGAGGCTCCCCACGAAACCCTAGAGGAGCCGCCGCCGCGCCGGCCACCCAGGCCGCTGCCCGCTGGCGGTGGTAGCGGCACCCCGTCGTCTCAAGGCGACAGGGAGGAGGGGCTGCGCCGAGACGAACCGAGTTCACGCGGAGGAGGTCGTCGACCGGCTGCGGCTAGTGGTGGAGTAGGCGGCGGCGCACGGCGAGCTGGAGGAAAGGAGCGGCGGAGCAGTTCGGCGAGAGGTGCGGGGGCCATGGAGCTAGCGGCGCAGGTCCTGGTGGTCCTTGAAGAAGATATGCCCTAGAGGCAATTAATAAAGTGTATTCTTTATCATATCTCGTTTGTTCATAATAGGTTTTTGTGTCATGCTGGAACCGTATTAAGCGGAAACATTAATGCGGGTGTGATACGTAAACAACAAGGTCCCTAGTAGCCTCTACTAAGACTAGTTTCGTTGCGCGATTGATGATCGAGGTTTCCCGGTCATGGGGCATGGCGCCGGTCGGCAATGAGAGTCATATCGCTGGAGAGTGATGTGATGGACATACCCAGATTTGGAGAACATAGTCATTACACCTTTGACCGTGAGATCAACTCTTATTGATATTCCCCGAAGATACTTTGATTGCACCAAACGTCGTATCTTATTTAGTATGACAATAACGGTGATACTTTTGGGTATTGGAAAGGAGTATCAAGACGAGGGTTCAAGAGCGGGATTTGCCAGTCCGCGTAGCAGGATAGATACTCTCGGGCCCACTCGGTGAGATCATGTCTAATGAGCTTGCAAGCATGTGACTAGGTCACGGAGACATGAGATCATGAACGAGTAGAAGATAGCGTCGTCGGTAACGAGGTCGGGATTAGGTATGGAGATATCTATGGAGCGACGCTCGGACGTGCTAAGTATCGCTATGGCAAAAGGTCTAAGACTTCACGTTCAGGTTTGATAGATGAAAGTCATTCGTTATATCTCAGGGATTAATTCAGGGGGTCCAGGCCTACGGATTAGTCGTTGATCATTGAGGAGTCTTGATCATACCTGATATTATATCGAACCGCTAGGGTAACACACTTAAGGGGTTTCGACAAGACAACCGGAAAGGAAGGAGATCACCGGGAACGTCCCGAGAGAGGTCCGATGGAGATCGGGCAGCGCCGAAAGAGTTTTCGGAGCTAGGAAATATTATATATATTATGTTTGATATTAATTAGTGTTATTAAATGCAAATATGATTTTATATATTTCTTTTCGAATTTATTAAGGCAGATTTCCCTAAATGGGCCTTCCGGACGAAAGAAGGCCCAAGAGGGGGGGAACCCCCTTGGGAATTCGGTGGGAGCCTAGGGGCCGGCCTAGGTGGGCCACAAGGGGCCCACCAGGGGGCCGGCGCACCCCCTTGGCCGAACCAGGCTGTGGGGGGTTAGTCCCACATTGCCTGGCTGGCAAGGTTGGCTCCCCTTGGGAGCCTATATAAGAAGGGGCACCCCCAGCCTTTTAATTCACCAATTAATTCCTGATTTCTCTCTCGATCTCGTGGTTCCCAAGTTGGAGCCGCGCCGAGCAAGAGGAGTCGGGGATCTCCTCCACCATAGCCCGCTGCCGCGCTGCTGGTGTTCCGGTCCAAGTCTTCCGCTGCTCGTCCTGGACTGGAGCTTCGGAGGCGTCGTCTCCACCGTACGTGTGCGACTCCCTGCGAGGTGCTGCGCTAGCGGTACTCGGAGGCCTGCTTCCTCTACACGACCTTGAGGTCGGCTACGTCGGTCTTCATCGACAACGTTTGTGCGGGAACGTAATCCCCGCTTTCGGTCTACAAGGGTACGTATTCCGATCTCCGTTCGTACTACTATATCTGCATAGAATAGATCTTGGCTAGTTTAAGGATATCGTTGCTAGGAAATTTTTTGTTTTCTGCACACGATCCCCTTCAGTCCTGGCGCGGTCGGGAGGACCTTGGCGTCGGCGCGGTCCCCTGTCCCTGGTGGTGGTCTGGTGCGTTGCGGCCAGCGCTGCTGCTGGCTCCTGGAGGCAACTGCCAGGTTGCGGCGGAGCAGCGCAGCGGCCCTACTGGTGGCGGCGCAGCCCAGATCTGGGCCCATCCGGGCCCGATCTGGGTCTGAGGGCTGTCGTGGTGTCCAGCAGCTGTCCGGAGTGCGACAGCTGTGGCACGGGTGGTTCTTCATCTGACCTAGGAGGTGGAAGACGGGGGAGAGCTGCTGGGAGTTTGGAATTGGTCTTGCTTGTGCGCGTCGTCGGTGTACCATGTCGCAGCAGCCATGGTTTTGAAGTTCTGCGGCGGCGGCGGTGTGAACAACATGGGCAACTGCCTCATTCCGGTGGGCGAGAAGGGAGGTGTGCGACGTTACAGACGAAAGTCTTTGCTCGTTCGGGCCGACGATGACGGCGCCCGTGGGTGTCGGTCCCTTCTTGGAGGCATCACCGAGGTGTGTCGACACCGTACTCGCTCTCATCCCGGTGTGGTTGATGTCTCCGGGCGAAAGCCTAGGTTTGGAGTTTGACCGGCGCGATAGCGGCGCCCTCGGCGTCGTTCCTCCGTTCGGAGTATCGTGTTTGGAGACATGGCTTGGAGGTCCTATGTTGCAGTCCTCCGGTGCTTGCTGCTATCCAAGTCTGAGATGCAAGGGCGCTATGCACACCTTCGCTTGCAAGGCCAAGACGAGGCCTTTCTCTAGACGAACCGAATCCCGCCATTCACCTCCTTAGGATGGTGCGTCGACAAGGAAAGTCAAGATAGAGTTGTTCTTCTTGGAGGCGACGACATTGGTTGAGACGCGGCCATGTTGATCAGAGTAGGATAGGTTCTTCTTGTTGTGGTTGTTGTGTGTGGTGGCTGTCTACTGACTAGCCGGTGTGGAGTGTTGTGACAGTGTTGTATGCAACGGACTGTCACTTTCTTGTACTCAAACATCTTTCTATAAAAGTAAGGTACACATTTGTGTACTCTCGAAAAAAAAATCGTAGAGGCAGAAGAAGCCAAAGTAAAGAAGTTCGGCTCACGGTGGCATGTAATTTTCAGCGACGGTGTTGAATTCATTACCTTGCCATTGCTGGCCGGGCACCTCCTCTTCCTGATTTTCTCCTCTCGGATTAGATCAGATCGGACGGTGCTCACATCCGGTTGACTACACACTCTGGTTTCATCGCTCTCCAGCTCCAGATCGAGACGGCGGCGGCGGCGGCGATGGGCGCCCACCCTTACTTGCCGGCGGAGCTCGACCTCCCGGGCTACGTGCCGCTACGCCTCTCCCAGCTCGAGATCCTAGCCGCCTACCTCGGCACCTCCCTCTTCGTCCTCCTCACCGTCTGGCTGGTCTCCGGTACACTAGTCCAACCCCGCCTCTTCCAAATCCCTCCTTTCTTCCACCTCCCTCTCCCGACCCGAGATCCCGTCGTCTCGCAGGAAAATGCCGCAGGCTATCCAAGACCGACCGCCTGCTCATGTGCTGGTGGGCGTTCACCGGCTTGACCCACATCCTCATCGAAGGGCCCTTCGTCTTCACACCTGATTTCTTCTCCAAGAACAACCCCAATTTCTTCGATGAAGTCTGTAAGTCTCCCCACAGGCTTCCCACGTCGCTTGCTCTGCCTCTATGGCTCTATCATCGTCCTAGCTATTTTTAGCTCCGGATCAATCAAGGTGGAGTTTTGACGTCCAAGCCTGTCTCTCCTGTTATTGTCCAGGGAAGGAGTACAGCAAAGGTGACTCCAGATACGTCGCCAGGGACACCGCAACCGTCACCATCGAAGGGATCACGGCTGTATTGGAAGGCCCTGCTTCGCTGCTTGCAGTGTATGTCTTCCCTCTTCATTATGGTCCTTGTCCTTGATAATGCAGAATTGCATTATGCAGTCAGTCAGTGCTTGCTGTGAGTTTTTCTGATTCCGTGGCACTCTGTTTCTCCTAGACTAATTTCGGATCGGAGGTAGTAGTAAAAGTTCAACAAGCATGGTTCTGCAGTGGGATTAAGAATTTAAGCCTCACTCGGATTTCAGACTACTTCGGAAATTGCCCCGAAATAAGGGCTGACTTGATTGTTAACCCCTTGCTTTCATTAAGATGTAAGGCTCTGGTCTCTATCACAGAGCATTAATCTGCCAATTGGCATTCGTGGAAGTCCATAACTTGATGTTGTTAATTCATGGAAGTTCATAATTTGATGTGACGTGCTACTTGTAGCATCCAAGAGAGCATATATTTTGATCATGGAGTTATGCTCAGGTCCATGAGTAGTTTGTAGATCGTTAATGCTAGTGTCGTATTGGCATGATAAGAGGCAGGAATGATAGTGCAATGCCTCCAAATCACATAATTCATGTATAAGTGAAGTGTCTTTTCGTGTGTTTCCTTGTGGATACTTCTGATGACCCTGAAATAAATAAGCATCATGATGATTGTAGTGTTTGACTAAATCTAGATGCGATATTAGGGGCCATACAAATAACATAATTAAACATAGCGGTGTGCTTACTGCCAAGTTATCTTTCAAAGGTCAGTCTGTTAACTTAGTATTCTTGTAAGTTTTGAAAATATACTGTTTTAGTGCAGTAAGTCTACAGTATATGTTTGTCAATAAAATGTGTATAAGAAAAAAATTACTTCCTTTTTGTGTAGTTATTTCGTCTCAATTAAATCAATTCAACCGCAAAATCATGGACACACAGCTACACAATGCAGTAGATCTATTTCTAGCCAAGGTGTTCGAGAGCTCTGATGTATCTCACTCATGTTACATTTCCAGTTGGAACTTATTTTCAAAAGGGCTCATTTTCTTCTTTGTCTAGTCAAAGTGCATGGCCCTTCTAGTTAGTATGAAATTTAGTCCACAGTTGTTATGATTTTTTATGGTGTAGATTTATTTCATCTTACCACAAGTTTGTTGTTTGCAGCTATGCTATTGCATCTCGCAAGTCCTACAGCCATATCCTCCAGTTCACTGTATGTTTGGGTCAGCTCTATGGATGCTTGGTCTACTTCATCACCGCATACTTGGATGGCTTCAACTTCTGGGTCAGTCCATTCTACTTCTGGGCATACTTCATCGGCGCAAACAGTTCATGGGTTGTGATTCCAACACTGATCGCTATGAGGAGCTGGAAGGGGATCTGCGCAGCAATCCAGCTGAGTGAAAAGGTGAAGACTAAGTAATGCTTGCCGTAGGCAGGGTTTGATTGCAACCAGGACACACTACTCTATGGAAAGTGAAATATCGTTTGCTCGATATACTGAAATCTGCCTGCCTGTACTCTTTGCAAACAAACATTGTGTCAAACAACTATGTGATATTTGATTGTCTTCCTGATTAAGGAGAGTTGTTGTTTTTCACTTCAGATAAAGTAGTGACGTGCCAGCAGTGTGTCTTTGACTCTTCGTACTGAACCTCGAGATCCTTTTTCTCTTTCAGCAAACCGAGTTGTGAAGCCAATGCTAGTGTGATAAAAGATCTTACTCGTGAAGGTTGTCATTGCCTTGCTGATTTGGTGTATATAGTTTATATATTCCCCCTGAACCCCTCTTTTCTTTTCTTGCTGTTGGGCTAACTAATTTAGCAATTCATGCTGACTATATGATCTTACAATCGTCACTATTAGCAGTCGGAAAAAATGATACAAAGAAAGATTGTAATTTACGGACGGACGTGGTCATGGGACGCATTTGGCCAGTGTTTTAGTCCAGCACGACGTAAACATGCACGCAAAGACTCAGCGCTCACCGTTGGAGTGCCCGTAGTTCAAGCTTCTGCTTTTTTTTAAATTTAAGCTTCTGCTTTTCTTTTTAGTGAAAGAAAAAGAAGTTGGAGTTTCTGCTGGGGAAAGGAAAGGAAGTTCCAAGTCGGAATCCAAGGGCCGCAACCTGATACCAAGAGGAGCAAACCATTTCACAACAGTATGCTGTAGAGTGCAGACACACTGATGAGGAGAATCGTATCTTCTGAAATCCAAGAGCCTGTCACTGCAGACAACTTTGCAGATTGCAAAACGGTTGATAACAGATAGAAGTATCTGCTTGACGGAAGATACAAAACTTAACATTTCAGAAACCGGTGGCCTGTTCAACTTGGATGCTCCAAAAGATAAATAATAATACAGAGCAACAAACGCCCACATACATAAACGTGAGAGTTACCCTGACAAGTTGGGATAAGGTACCTGTACATGGTGCTTATTTGAAGTCCAAATGAGAAAGCCCATTCTCACAGACAACAATAATGATAGTCATGAACCAGACTTGCATCGTAGCTTGCCACCAGCCCACCACTACCTACAGCTATAAATGAACTGCTAACCATCATCTACTCCGCTCTCAGCTGAAACTGTCCAAAGCTAGCCCTTATCGATTGCTAAAGATCATCATGCTACACCCTTCATATAAACAAAATGATATCGATTCTCCCCCATTCCATCTACACATGCAGGCACCGCTGTAAACACTTTTCCACCGCATCAGACCTCTGAGTAAACCTGCAACAGTAAGAACATGTTCGGTCAGCCAACCAGGTCGGATAAACATCCGTCTGAATTCCTTTAATGAGTATGATCCTCCATGCTACCAGTGGAAAGCAGTTAGTTCAGCAGTAGGATTCTACCAGTCATGCACGCCAATGATACAATCCAGTGGTTCAAAAGCACTCAAAATTCAAGAAAACCAAATCGATTGCACAAAAGAAAAACGGCTGGCACAATTGATAAAAGTTATGCAATGTTTTAGTTTTTCTAATGCTCCCTAGGACATGGTCCCTCAACTATCTCCTCGATCCAACCCATATCCTGAACTAAAATACTATTTAGTGTGTGCACCTTCAGCTATCAGAGCTGTTCAAATGGGTCAACCAAGACTGGCTTTGTGGAATTGTGGGCAGTTTGAGTGGCGTGGCTGACAATAATAATTTTTGCCACCACATCCCCCGACAAGGCAGCAGACTCAAGAGCAGGCACTGGGAAAGAAGTGACACATTCTCTCATGATTATTGTCATCTCCCCGATAGAGCTGGTCAGTTAGTGCCCAAATCTAGCCCCTCTCCACCTCTAGCCACAGATTTAGCCAGCTACTCCCTCCGTATCAAAATATAAGATGTTTTAGCACAAGATATGTCCACATGCATGTAGACATATGAACCTTGCACTAAGATATGTCTGAGCTAAAACATCTTTTATTTTCATACGGAGGGAGTAGATGACTTCCATTTGTCTACATTTGGATGTACCTAGACATGTTACCTGTATAGACACATCCACGTGTAGACAAATGAAAGTCATCTAATGTGGAGCGGAGGGAGGGATTATTCTGCGCGAATCTGGGCTTGGTATGGGAGTGAAAAGAAAGGGAAGGGAGAAGGAGCCATCTAGAATGGCCCGGTGGATAATACCACTTGAGTTGGACCAGGGGGTACATTGTTTAGTTTCTAGAAGAGGGTTAAGAGTTGGGGTGAAAATTAAACAAAAATTAGAATTCTCCTATCAACATAGATTTTGAGTCAATGTAGAACTCTCTGTAAAGTAATCTATTCTGACCATTGAGGATTTCTTTAAGATGTCACTTTTCCAGCAAGAATGCCCCTTTTGAACATGATCCTAAGTTGATAGGTCAAGAAGAGGTTGGAGAAAATGCATGGCAAAAGAAAAGATATACCTGCTATACAATTCTGCAGATGAGAAGTTGCTTTGTCTACAGAAGAGCTTCACATGTTGCCTTATTGTGGCCTGCTTGCTTGCACCTGCTACAGAGCCGTATAAGAGTAGTTATCTTGTTGGGGTTAAACCTCTTCCTTCTCGGTTTATCTGATGTCCGTGGCTTGGGAGGTGGGATCGTTGCACCAGCACTAAAATCAAAGGTATCCATGTCAGGAATTGGAAAGATTATTCCCGAGTATGTCAAATGGTAGCTCTCTATTCTAAAGAACTTCGAGCAGTAGTCGTAGAATGATCGCCCAATCCTGTTAAACACAGCAACAGCATGCATACAAGGGAGGCCAGAAAGTTGCCACCTCCGACAGGAGCATTCCCAATTTGCAAGATTAACAACAAAAATACCGTTGCCCCGCACTTCAAACACAGTCTCAGAAGAGCACAGCACGGTCAACTTTCCAGCCTTCGACATCTCATCCTGTGCTTTGTAATCCATGGAAGGTGTTAAAGGCCCTTCCCATGACTTGCAGGCTTCACGCCTCGCTTCCATTGTTTCCGTTATTTTTATTCTCAGAGAGTCTATCATCAGCACCATTGACCCTTCCTTCTTTGTCGGTATCCAATTATTAAATGCATCAACAATGTTTGAGGAGAAATGGTCATACCGACAGCCAGTGAAGAAAGCATCTGACCAATGCTCTGGCTTACTCGCAATGATCCAGTCGGCAGCTTCAGTGGATATATTCCTTATGCTCTCAATTGATGCATTAAACTCATCAATGCTGCATGCTTGGGCTGCACGAGTAAAATCCTCTACCATCGAATCTCGTATCTGTTGCGACCACGGCCCCTTCTTCAGTTCTCCTCTGAATTCCTCCATGATGTAATGCAAACAAAAGGCATGGTGGCTATCTTCAAACACATGTGGGACAGCAGCATCCAGACCTTTTTGTCCATTGGACAAGAATGTCATATCATTGAATGGGTAGTTATGATACTGGAGAGCCATCCTCAGCTGCATCAAGAACCAAACCCAGCTATCATAATTGTCATCTTCAACCGCATTAAATGCCACTGGAAAGACACCATCATCCGCATCAACCGCAGCGGCAACCAGCAACTTGTACTCGTTTGTCGCTTTGAGCGGAACCTTGTCGAGAAAAAGGAGGGGCCTACACCCATTTGCAAAACCATGCAAAGAAGCATGGAATGCAACAAAAACACGACGTGTATCCACTGTTTGAGACAACTCAAGTGAACTTCCTGGGTTGGTCTGGAAAAGCCTATCTCGATACCAGGGTAAATGGCCGAATGTCTCCCTCATAACATGAAACATCTCCTTTTGTGCCACTTCTCTGCCTCGCCAAACCTGTGAATAGGTCAGAAGAACTCCATATTCTTCATGTATTTCTTTGACAAGGTCCTTCGGCTTGAGCAGTGAGTTCTCACGCAGTTTCTCCTTAATGATGGTAGTTAACCACTGCCTTGTTGCTCGTCGCTGAACCTCTCCACCTTCTCCTCCACATGTGTGCTCATCAGTCATTTTCTTGATAACAAACTTCTTGTTGCGAGATGACTCAGATGCATGCAATCGCCAGGTACAGCCATCCCCAACACACTTTACAGTGACACGGGTGGTTTCATTCTTGATGAATCGGTACACAAATCCTTTCCCGATGGCATATTTGCACAACTGAGCTCGGAAATCCTTCACGTTGTCAAATTCTTGACCAACACCTTTAATAATGTCATCCCAGAACACATTAGGATTATTAGTAAGCTCCTGAGGAGGATCTATTATGATCTCAGAACCATCATATGCATTGATTGCATCATCAAAAATCTCAGTTGGTTCCCTGCAAAAGTCATGCATGCATCTGTGAAATTTTCTTTTTTACAAATTTTGTGGAGTACCAAAAGACATAACTTGAGTTGCTAACAACCTTTGTGTGCAAGCAATGAGAGCAAGCTTTTCCTGATTCAAGACATCTGGAGCAGAGGAAACAGTTCCAGCTGTTGTGGCAAAGGCAACATCACGTCCAAATTCTACTTGAAAATCCCTAGTTTCATGAAGAACAATAGAAATTATTTGCTTTTGCCACTATCGTATCACAAAAAGAATTATTGCCCCTTATAATCTACAGCCAAGTGATTGTCATGAAAGTGCAAACAACGAGTAGCTAAGTAGGGTTCATACAAGCAAATCTGTAACTCAGGTGAAATGAAAAAAGGAAGACTAAAGTAGCAGTAATTACAAAACACAAAGACTGAAAGAACATCATGCTATGGATTCAATCAGGACATTAACCATTCAAATAACATAGAGAAGTACAGAACGTCATATGGAAAACTAGGTAACACAAACAGCTACAACATGGGAAAGAAGTAGCCTAGTAGGTATGCATTAGGCCATTAGCAGTTCCCACAATTAACGGAAAGGGGCACTAACAAAGTTGTAAGAATGCCTACGAGTAACAAGGAATGGTACCAAAGTAATGCTGTGCATAAGGTAATCATGTTACATGTACATGGCTTAACCAGTTCTTCAGTGATATGATATGTTTCCTAAACAAAAATCATGCTAAGAAGTAAAAAAACCAAGGTACTGGCAAGATTTAAATTCTAGAGATTTCACCAAACATGAATAAATGATATGCATGTCAGTACTGGGAGAAATAAAAACTCCAGCACATCAGGTAGGCAGCGATTTGATAGGATAACCACAGCTTGAAGCAAACTGCATCTCTTGAAGTAGGCATATGCATAAGAATACTACGTCAGAAAAATATAACGGACTCTAAATTTTCTGTTCTCTGTTTTGAAGGGCACAACAGATCGCAACCAAGGTACATCTCAAAATAGTCTAGGACATAACAAAAACGCAAAGATTGTGAAGATTAGTTACACACTCATTGTAATCATTCAATGCAACTTCCGGTCTTGGTTGATTGGCATCATGGGGATTAGCTGGAACTGCATCACAGGCGGGATTAGGGGTTTTCTTGTTACTTTTGGATGCCCTGGAGAGAGAGAGAAAACACTGAGTGTAATGTGAAAGAGAAATAATAACATCCGAGAAAGACAACCGGCGAGGTACCACCTACTTGTTTTTGGAAGCTGGCCTTTTCCTTTTGTCACCTTGTGCATTAGATCCAGTTTTAACAGTGGAAGCTCCATTGTATGGTATGATACTCCTAGTTACCCAGTATGAGAAAAATATAAATGGCATCAGATGCTTGATATTGGCTCTTCCAAATGAACAATAAAAAGGTTACACAGGAAGATGGAACAGGACATACCTGTTCTCCACTCTACTAATCACAAAAACGTCTACTTGTGCAGCACTAGCAGTAAAATCAACCATCCGTTGCAAATCTCTATCACATGATACTGTGATGAGTGTTCTGTTATTGTTCGGAAGGAAGTACTTGAACGACATATCTGTGATATCGACATGGAACACCTTGGACACCTCATCCTTGAAGCTGTCCAGTGACATGTCCCGAGAGACGTCAACAGCGTGTGCTTCTCCTCCTTTGTAGATCAGATTCCCGTTGGGACCAGAAGTGAACTCCCCACCATATTGGCAAATGGCTACTACAATACCACCCTCTGACATCCTCCGTAAGCTGTTCCGTTATGAGTGATGACACTACATATTTTAGAAGAAGAAGAAGAAGAAATACATTATAGTAACGGAAAATTAATTCGATAAAAAGGTTACAGAACTCCTGGCTCAAAAGAATATATTCCATAAATATCTTCCTTCAGATATTTATCTCTGCAGATGTAATTCATTTTCACTTAACCGAGAATATATACACGAGGATTCAAACAAGAAGGTTACAGAATTTCTGGATCAAAAGAATATGAACTCTAAAATACAGATTAAGTCGAAGATGCAATTTCACACAACTCATCAAGTGTAATGACAACTAGACAAAGTATTGAACACAAGAAACAGATGGAACCGGTTTCTTCCCCTATAATTAAGTATGAGTGGTTTTAAAACTATTTAAGCTTGTACATAAGCCAGCTGTCCAGTTAAGCCCAGGATAACAGTTAAAATAAGCTAGTGAAATTTGAAGCTGCCTGTTTGGAAAGGATAACAGATGACAGATTATTTTAGCGGTGAAGAGTGCGAAATCTGAAATACCCCTGCACTTGTTTGCCTATTATTTAAAATAGATGGACTTGTTGTCTTTTGGACTAATTTGAACAAGTTACCGAGAATATAAGATAAAATAATTTTGGTCATGAAACAATCACAAACATGTAAACATATTTGCTCACTGGTATTCACTAGATATATTTGCTCACTGGTATTCAACAATGTAATAAAGAAAAATGTAAGCCTGCATGCTGTTCATGCTTCATCCATACATACACGCATAACTTATAGAAAGTGTTGCATCCAAAAAAAAAACAATTGCTAGCAGAAACATGGACATTTTAAGAACGCCTTGTGATACCTTTAGGCCTCGGGGAGCAGCGGGGGACTTGCAAGGCAACCTCCTGGCTAGCTCGCGGCGGCCTCGTCTGCTCGGCAGAGCTGGACAGCGACCAAAACGGAGAGCTTCGCGGCGAGCTAGGGGCGGAGGGACTTGGGGGCGAGCTGTACTGCAGGTCAGCGCCCCGCCCCGTGCGTGCGGAGCAGGGAGCAGGGAGCAGGGATCGTAGGATGAGTCGCGAGGCGGCCGGACGGAGGGGACGGCGCAAACCCTAGGCCGCTCCGTCGACCGTCGCGGATTGGGGAGACGAGATAAAGTTGGAAGGGAGGAAACTGCGAATGTACCACAACAGTCGGTGGCAACGATTCCGTAATTTCGTTCAAGTCCAGGGGCGTGGTCAAACAAAACCTGGCCCAAACGGACGCTGCCTATGAGAGCGCTGACGGCCTCCTCGCCGCTCCGCGCCCTCCTCCTCCTGCACCTCTCCCCTCGCCCCCAGCTCACGATGAACCCCTCCTCTTCCTCCTCCGGCTACCGCTCCAGCGCCGCCGCCTTCGCCTCGCCGCACCAGCCGCGCGGCGGCGGCAGGCGATCCGGCGGCCGTGGCGGGGGCGACGGCGGAGACCGCATCGACGCCCTCGGCCGTCTCCTGTAACACCGACACACCAACTCCTCTCGTATTATCCGCAAAATCGCTATCCGGGTACTCACTGCTGCTTCTGATTCTCTTCTCCTCAGGACGAGGGTCTTGCGGCACATGGCGTCAGAGCTGAGCCTGAACATGAGGAGCGACGGCTACGTGCGGGTGCGCGACCTGCTCAGCCTCAACCTGCAGACCTTCGCCAAGGTTCCACTCAAGTCCCACACGGTGGAGGAAATCAGGGAGGTAGAGATCCTCATGACTTCATGCTTCCTACTACTAGTGCTGCTAAGCAACTCAGCACCTGCGTGTGACCTACTTTTACATACTACTAGTACTTGTTAGCCTGCATCATGAACTTGCATTGGAAAAGCCTCGACTGTGGTGTACATTGAATGAGCGGCTTTATACATGGTGAGTCGGTTGTTAGTTTTGTTGTTGTAGGCGGTCAGGCGGGATAACAAGCAGAGATTTAGTTTGTTGGAGGAAGATGGTGAGCTGATGATTCGGGCAAACCAGGGGCACACAGTGACAGTATGTTCTCCGCCCGAAACACTATGTCCTATTTAGTTTTTTACAAGTGACATGCAATTTATCTTGTCCACGGTCGCCTGTCATAGTGCACATAATGTTTTTTTTCTGTAACTGCTGAGAGGCACAGACATACTAAAGGAGCACTGATACTGGCATGTGTCGAACCACTTTCTAGGATTTCCATATCAGACATTACTTGCTTTAGTTCAAGATGTAAATGTTTTACATACTATTCAGTGTGGTTTCCCTATGCTAAGTAGTTAGTTAAGAATAAGATTGTTGGATTTCTTGCTGGCCTAAACTAGGAAAAAGAAGTTCAATTCATGTCAGATATTAACTTCTTTTAGCTTCTGCATGTCAGATATTCTTTTGTAGCACTTCAGTTTAACTTCCATCTTTATAATTAAGACACTTAATTCCTCTAAGATGCCCAGCTTTCTCAAAAATAAAAGCTTCAGCAGCATAATGCATTTTACCTCTAGGTTGATAATCGTAGCTCTTTAACCTGTGGATATGTCTTGAACAAATCATATAAGATCTTAACTCAGAGAATGCAAGCAACTTTTGAGTTACACGTGTTGTTGCAGTGGTTGAGCTCATGTTTTCGAGCCTCATCGTTTACTGTAATTAAAGACACATAATTCCAGTGCATCTCTCTCTCTCTCTTAGTTGGCATATCTGCGAGACTTGTGTTTCTGCTCTGTTATCATGTGGGGTGGGGTGTGGCATGTGATCTGCTAGTTTCTCACTCTCGTCAAGTGAATTGTATTTAACATTTATGAGCAAGCAGCAACTGGAATTATTCAAGTTTCCTTTCAAAAACCTCTTCAGACTGTTACTTCAGAGAGCCTCTTGAAACCAATTTTATCAGCTGATGAAGTTCCAGGTATGTGATTTTAAAACTCAGGTTTAACTCCTCTCCTGAACGGTTGTGTTTTTGCTAATTCCTTGTATCCACAGTTTGTGTCCATGGTACCTACAGGAAAAATCTAGATTCAATCTTACAATCTGGGCTGAAACGTATGGCGAGGTTACATGTACATTTCTCAAGTGGTTTACCCTCAGATGGGGAAGTTATCAGCGGTATGATTTGCCATTATAAACATTCTATGATTGAGTTTATTCTTTTTGAAATAAGTAGAAGAACTAAGGCTGTTATAGTAGTTGAAGCTATGCTGATATAGTGATATGTTTTAGTCTTTTATTGTACTAGTACACATGTACGTGCAACACACGTCTTATAATTTATTCTAATATAAATACATCTTTTGAATACTACATTTAAACTGTTTTTTTATGCTTTCAAGTCCACTATGTCAGACTTCAGTCAAAAAGTTTTACTCTAACTGTATCCTTTTACAATTAAATATTAGGCTGGCTAGATTTGATAAGCAGGAAAATAAATCTTAATTGTTGTATGAAGTGTAAGATTAGCAACGTATACAAAATATGTTTGCTAGATTTGATCCTAAGGTTAGAGTGCAGATAGTCGCATGCACACATGAAAAGGAAGATAACAACTACTAATATATTGAGAATTCTAAATAAGAACTCGGATCTAATGCAAATTAGAGACGGTTGACAAAAAAGTATGCATGGCCCTTCTCTGTTGTAAACTTGGATCTAATTATTCAACAAAACTGTGGCAGCTAATAACAGTAAGCACTTCATACAGAAAACTATGTTCTTGACAGATTAGTAAAGTGTCACTGCTTGCAATTTGTCCAACCAATTTGCCTATGAATATTTTTTTATGGGGATTTGCCTATGGATTCTTGGTTTCTAGTAGAATAAGTCACAGAACTAAACTCTTCCCCATAGACAGAGAATCGAAGTCCTCTTAACCCATCGTACATAGCAATCGGACAAGAAAGAATTTCAGAATTACCTGATTCGTGCATGTGTCGAGACAAAACAAATCTTCGTGGCGTTATACAGTGGAACGGCGCAATGTCTTCTCGACGTTGGACAGTGGAGAGTGAATAGGACGGGAGGCGGACGACGCACGATGGGGTAGGATTGTCCCAGGCGGCGGCTGTGATGTTCACGACGCCCCTCCCCTTCCCGTCATGTTTTTACCAATTGTTGATAGTAGATTGCTATTCAGCTATACATTAGCAAGCAACATCAAAGAGTACTTTACTATGTTTGAATCAACAATGGTGAAAAATAGAGGTCGTATAACCTGTGCATCGCTGGCCCTTGCTCGCCGCCAGATGATTCTTCCATCCGCCTCGCAAAGCTTTGCTGGCTGCTGGAAGTCTGGAACCCTCCTTTGCCATTAACTCGTACTCTGCAATTTCCTAATGACAACACCCTTCGTATCTCTTTTAAACTGTCATCTGTACAACTGCTCATAGTCTCCATGATACATCACGGAAATTGACTGAACTAAAAGAGAATCTAGACTGCAGCACACACAAAAATTGTAAGCTAAAGGAAATCGAAAGTCTGCATGGCAACAGGTTCATCTAGATGATGGATTGGGCCCTGGCGTTTCTCAGATCAATCTGCGACATCAGTGAATACCGGAAGTCCAAAACATGGACGGCTGATGCGGGCCACGTCCTCGTTCAATGCATACATCACCCAGAATTGCAAAACTTGGAAGATGGGGAGTCGGTCTGGTGATGCTCTCTAGATGGATTGCAGAATAGATGCAGCGTGCAAGTCGAGGACGTCAAGCGGTGGGGATCGAGGAAATCAGGAGGTGCCGAGCGCTGTTAGGAAAAAGGAAGAAAACGTTTCGCTCAATATGGAACTTGTTTGGTGCTCGACATCTGAACGATCCGGACCGTTGATTTATAATTAGACTATTTAGATTTAAAGTATCCCAACATGTTTGCTCTTTTAATAGTAGTGTAGAAATGTACATTGCTTCCAACTGATCGTTATTTGTTTCCAGTTTGTCGTCTAATGTTTCTTCCACAAGTGCCTTGCCAGTACAAACCTTTTTTTTTTGCGGGGGAATACTAATGTTTGTGTTGTTCAGGTATGAGGCGGAGTGCTAACATTTTAATATACTTGGATGTGAGCAAGGCACTACAAGGTATCAATTATTACTCTAGTAGTCGCAGATTCATTCATTTTCTCACTAGAGACTAGTATTTGACAACCAATTTATCTCTCAGATGGGATGAAGCTATACATTTCAGACAACAAGGTGATACTAACAGAGGGTTTTGATGGCGTCGTTCCTGTCAAATACTTTGAGAAGATCGAAACATGGCCAGGGCGAGTGTCGATACCATTCCAAAGATAGCTAGGTCCTCCAGTAGCAGCAAGGTTTCTGTATCGTTTGTTGTTGGGAAATTCAGAGTAACATACTTTACATGATTTCATTGCCATCAAAGGGAAATATACTGTTTAATGTCTTGAAGTTCCACTATTTCTGCTGCCCTTGTGGCTGTTGATAACCGAATTTGCTCCTTTGATGTTGATGGCGCCTGACAATTCCATTCAACATGCCACTATGAGTTTGTGTGCAGATCAATTGTAACTTGCATTATAAATCTGACAGGGCACCTACTTTCGTGTCGAGATAAATAAAATTCTTCACATTGTGCTTGATAATTTGCCAATTGTTTTTTCAAAGAAGCAGGAAAGCTATTCATTGCGTTCAAATAAATAAAATTCCTCGCATTTTGTATTGATAATTTGTCTTTTTTATTTTTGAAAGAAGCAGACCCTGTTGAACATTTTTTAGATGATTTAAATACATGGGGTCCTAATTCTTTTTGTGAAATGCTCATTGGCCCCTAATTTTTTGAAATGCACATCTCATTCCCATAGGCCCGTAACGGTCGGACTTGCAATTTTGCAGCTTTACCCCCCCCCCCCCCCCCCCCCTCCCCTAATCTGCTCTCATGATTCCAAGGGCGACCTTCACCAGAGTCGTTTGTGCGTTCAGTAGGGGCGTTGATCGGAGGCGATCGGCCAACGATGAAGCCCGTGAGTATGCCAACGATAAGGAACCCTAATCCTCTCCGCTATGCTTCATATGCAATTGGCTTTGATGATTGATAGTAGTGTAGTTCAAAACGATGGTATATATTGAAGAATTTCATGTTGATTAGGACCACTTTAGACATTTTCATCATAGAGATCAACTATGGGGATGGGGGTTGTGTGGATTTGGCTCATCGAGGATTATGTTGATGTGAAAGTTGCTAAATTTGATGGGTGTGGAGTAGACACATGGTCTTCTCTGTGACTCGTTGAATTTATGTGTCGGCTTGGTTATCATTCTTGCCAAAATAATATTTTGTGTCGGTTACTCCCTAGAAAGAAAGGACTCCGCATGACTGTGACACCGATACATTGAGCATGATTATTGTTATCCCAAAGTTTCATGACCACAAAGATATGGCATTTGGCAATGTATTTGCTGATATTAACATTACTAACACATGCATCCTGTCATGAGCCCAAAGTATGGTGCGTACAAGGTGAAAGCACACAAAAGTATTCGGAAGCAACACCCCCCCCCCCCCCCACCCCCCCACCCCACCCCCAATGGCATGAAATTTGGGATACGAGTTGACGAGAAGTAGGAGAAAAGTAGTGGTACAAGAGGGAACACACAAGAATAGTAATGGTAGTGGAAGTGACGGTGAATGAGATTCAGAATGGATGGATACCAAAAAACTTGGAAAGATGATGATGACCTTTTGAAGAATGGGTTCATGTAGAATTGAAGGGAAAAAATCCAAATGGGAGTTGGCCAATGGCTATGATTCTGAGGATTTTGAGGAGAAAGAAGATTCTGATATTGAAGAGGCTGATTAAGAAGTCGAGGTTGTTGATGCATGATTGATACGTCCAAAACGTATCTATTTTACCGAACACTTTTGCTATTGTGTTTATGTCTAATTTGTGTGTTTTGAATGCAACTAACACGGACTAACGATGTTCTCAGCAGAATTGCCCTGGTGTCTTATTTTTGTGCAGGAATTCAACTTTTAGAAAATACTCGGAAAAAACTCAAAGTCAATATTTTGCCCGAAGAGTCCCGGGACGAGACGGAGGCGGGATGCGAGGCGCCCGCACCACGTGCTCGCGCGGGTGGGCCGTGGCCGTGGCAAGGGGTGGTGTGGCCGACTCGGCCATACCCCCGAGCCCCGCTCTCGGCTATTTAGCCCCTCTGATCTAAAAACGACGGGGTTGAACACTTTTTCCAGAAACACCGCCGCCACCTCGAAACTCAATTATCGAACAAAATCATGCATATCCGTAGATAACATGTATATGCATCCACATAAATTAGTTTGGATGTTTTTTGAAACTTCAAATTAAAATTTCGAATTAAAAAAATGTCAGAAGCAAAAATTCTCTCGCGTTCTGAGTTAGTCACGTGCAGCTACCGACTGACAGGTTGGGCCACTACCATAGACGCAGCACCGATGCGAGTTCCCAATGGACGGCTCGATTACTCCTGCCAGCCGATCCAACGGCCGCGCGACCATCCTCCCGTGCCTCCAATCCCTACATAAAGCACGGCACCCGACCCATCCCGCAAACCCTAGATCCTCAACGCCGCCGCCACCTCGCAACCCAGCGCCCAACCCTAGCAAGCGGCATCCTCTGCCCCCCTCCCCCGCCGCCACCAGCCATGGCGACCGAGCTCGCGTACGCGCCCCCGATGAAGGCCGGCAAGGAGGGGTTCCAGGGAACGCAGGAGGTCCAACATAGGATCCGCATCACCCTCTCCTCCAAGAGCGTCAAGAACCTCGAGAAGGGTAGGCTTCACGTCCACTATCCACCAAGAATTCTTCGGTCATGTTCTGCTTTCTGTAGATCTCTGCGTGAACTTTGATCTGATGTTTGTTCGCGTTTTGCGTTGCTTGTGGACAGTTTGCTCCGATCTGGTCAAGGGTGCCAAGGACAAGCAGCTGAGGGTGAAGGGCCCCGTGAGGATGCCCACCAAGGTGCTCAACATCACCACCAGGAAGTCCCCCTGTGGAGAAGGTGATCTCTCTTCTCCCGAATCGCCCTGATGCAGTACATTTACTTAGTTGCTGTGTAGTGTATCTCGTCCGGCCTTTCTAAGCAGTATTGTTGGCTGATTAGGAATTAGAAGATAGGACCAAGAATTCATCGTGATGATGATGATGATTTGCTGAGCAGATGATGTGAAACATTTAGACCACTGAGATCGTTCTGGTCTTTGATGTCTCTAAAATCGAGCTTTTTAAAACTGATGCTTAGCATGCCGTAGCAGTGTTGAGCTGTTCTTTTCTACTTAGAGATGTTTGTGGTAATTCTGTTATTGTGGCATGATATTAAGTAAAATGGAATCTACATGGGTATTTATTTGTCAGCTGAGCATATGATGTTACAAGGAGATGCTACTGAGGTGTTACATCATTGAAGTATCTTAAACCGAGCTTTTTAAAACTGATGCTTGGGTTATCTTGTGCAAGTAGATTAGTTATGTTATAAGTTAGTCGTTATTGATTTATGCGTCATCCTGCTTGGTACTGAACTGTCAACTGTGAATATGTTCATTAGTACTGTGCAAGTTAGATATTCATCACGTCTCAGCTGTATTCTGTCATTGTTATGGTCTTTTTAGGAGCCTTTTAGGATTCCTGTTATAGGATTTTGGTTGTTTATGATGGGCTAATCAAATGATGCTAAACAAAGTTATTCCTGAGTTTTTCTTTGAGGAATTACAAATCGAGCTTTTTAAAACTGATGGTTAGCCCTTCATAATGTTTCATGTTTTCACCCTTTTAGTATGGAGTGGGTCTTGTTTTTCTGTATTTATTGATTGTTAGAATTTACTTGTCATACTCAGTTCGCAACTAATTTACGTCGGTCTTTATGAACTGTGAATGGGTTGAGCAAATGATGATTCTGTATGATTATACTGATACATTTGAAGTTTCATAATCGAGCTTTTTAAAACTGATGGTCATCTCCTGACAGATCATTTATCATTTTATTGTAATCTTTGTGTTTTTAGTTTGATTGTGCTAATAATAATGCAACTATCCTTGTTAATCAGGTACCAACACCTGGGATCGCTTTGAGATGCGCGTGCACAAGAGGGTGATTGACCTTGTCAGCTCCCCAGATGTTGTGAAGCAGATCACCTCGATCACCATCGAGCCTGGTGTTGAGGTCGAAGTGACCATCACCGACCAGTAGTTATCCTACCCAGCATTGTTACATTTACAAAAGTTTGAGAGACCAGCAAACAAGATGTCTTTGAAGTTGTAGTCTGAGACTTGTTTTTGTATGACCTAGGTTCTTTGCCTCGTGATTCTGAGTCTCTATCGTCTATGTTATCATCATCGTCATTATTCATCGCTCTGATGTGTGTCTGATTAAAAGTTTATATACATTGCTTGCTGTTGATCTTATGTCATTTTGATAGCGTTTACCTTTAATTCATCCAAAAATTCAGTTTAGAACAATGGTATTCTTTCTACAGTTGGCTATCTCTACTCGCAGGTTTTGCAGTTTAACTCGTAACTTGACTTGCTTAATTTGGTCAACAAATAAGTTCAAATTTAAAACTTGATTCGGGTCGTTTGACACAGATGAGTCTACTTGCTGAGTTTTGAGGTTTAGTTCCGCACTACTTCAAGATGTTCGCCCATACGCTCACACGACCATAGATGTGCTCAGTCGGCTTAGTTTTTCGGAAGTATGTACGAGCGTTCCACCTTAGATTATCTTTCGCTTGCAACGGGAGTACTTAGTAAAGACCAGAGTTCAAAATCAGTATAACTGAAAGAATATTTATTTTATTGTTGTCCATACAAATCACTACAAATACTACCTGTCCCCTTACATAATCATTGTGTCTGAACCGGTTTGCTAGTTGTTTTGTTCGTGACCATAAAAAACTTCAAAAAAAAGGGTTAGCTTTGTTAATGGTGAGAATTTTGATGATTATGGCCATGTTTTCTTACTACAGGTCCACAGCATGTTCTGTGTTTTTTAGTTTAGCTATTGCATTATCTGGTTATAAACCTGTTTTTTTAATCATTTCTGCTACTATGACCAACTGTAATCTCAATTTTGCCATTTGACCAAATCAAAATTGGATTCTTGCCTCTTTTGTTAGTCTCTCCTCAGTTTTCCCATCGTGCCTCTTCACCATTGCTTTTGTCCTTGGTTTTGCCATTTCTGATTCGGATTGGGGAGGTCACATTGACGGGGGACAACTTGAGATTGTATAAGGTGAAGGTGTAGAGGTTAGCGGCAAGACCACCGGATGTGCTTGAAGGTGGACTCACATAGTCACATTCATGTGTGGTTGTGGGCATGTGGCGGGAGATACCTACTGTTGTGGCACATCAACGACTTCATAGGGGAAGTTTCACCGAAGACACCATTGTCGGTGTTATCGGGGTGACTGGAGACACCTCGACGTAGTGAACTTGTTAGGGGATTGTCACATCATAATCTCATCAGAACTACTCCACTACATTTCCTGAAGTGATGACATGATGGTCCAACCGTCTAGCTAATCTTCGGGAAGGGATGGAGAACTTGTAAAAACTGAGCGCAAACTTGACTGTGGAGAGACAAAATGGCAAATCTGAGGAGCGACTAACCACTAATGGAGCAAAGGCAAGTTTGCGCTTCGATCGGTCAAATGGCAAAACAAAGATTAGGCTTGGTCATAGTTACAAGAATTATAAATCCGAAATAAACATTGTTCTCTTTGTACAAGATCTATATAATTGCACTGGCGGTCATTGAACTCGTCACTCATGCGCACTTAAGTCATACTTTTGAAAAACGGATTTTTTTTGTCTCACAACTGAATCAAATTTATAACGATGTGACATTTTGTAAATTAGTCCACCATGTACAATCACAGGGGTTACGTGCAAAAATCACAGCACCTGTCAACAGAAAACGGGTGGATTTTTTTTGACCTGCTGCGGCACACATGTGTCCAGTTGTGAGACCAAAAAATTCCATTTTCTAATAGTGTGATTTAAGTGCACATGCGCGACAAGTTCAGTGACCGTCAGTGTAATTAACTCTCTAATATAAAGCCGATTCAAGTTTAAAAAAAACTTCTCTGTGTATGCCGCAAACTAATCCGAGGGAAGCCGTCACAATGACTGCGTCAAGAATCTGGTTCGCTGCAAGCAGTATAAGAAGCTACGAGGTGTTGATCAGTGGAATCCAATTTCACTAGGACTAGTCCGCTGCTCTAAGATGTGTGTTGCTCGTGGATTTCGTAGTTAGCCAACATTACGATTCTTCATCCCTATATAAGTACGAGTACATGTTTCTGCAATGATCCAAAATTTGCTTCCATAAGTCACAACCGTTAATGCAGATGTGCTGATACATATCTTTTACCAAGAATGTTTCGAACACGTTACATATGCTGCCATCTACTCACTGATATCTTTTGCTTCATAGCATATATTAACGATGATTCAAGGAAGCACTAAACATTACAAACTTGCAATGATCACTTGCATTTGGCAGAACTAGCTGTGTTCCAGCATCTGGATCAGCGGATGGATTTATTCTTATTCAAAAAGAATTCAGTGTGTAATACAACTCATTTTACCTCAACACCATGCCATGCTACATAAACTAATAATACAGACTCACACATCATCTCGCGAGAAGACCAAAAGAGTAGAAATTCCTCAGACTGTTGGACAAAAATACATACGCGGTACGCTGCAGATTTCCTGGCTAGTTCTTCACGAAAGTGCTTAGCACATCAAAGTAGTTGGGGAAGGTCTTGCGGGTGCAACCAGGGTCTCTGATCGTGACAGGCACCTCGGCGCAGGCGGCCAAGGAGAAAGCCATCGCCATCCGGTGGTCATCATAGGTGTCGATCGCCGTGATGTTCAGTTTCTCCGGTGGTGTGATGATGCAATAGTCTGGGCCTTCCTCTACCGATGCTCCAAGCTGGCACCAGATACACAAAAGGTGAGATTAAGGCCTGGGGATGCAACAATAGTCCTATTCCCTTTGTTTTTTAATATAAGATGTTTTAGCTTTTGCCAAATTCATATGCATCTACATGCTAGACATGTTTTAGTGTACATGTTCACTCATTTAATTGTGTACCTAGTCAATATGTACAATGTCTAAAACATCTTATATTAAAAAACGGAGTACCTTTGTTAGCTCTGTCCGAATGGCCACCATTCTCTCGGTTTCCTTCACTCTCCAGGAGGCAACTGCAGAAGAGAATGAACGAGTGTCAGGACTAAAAACATGTGATGTAGGGCTGGAGCCATCCAAAAGAAATCAACAGCAACACACTTGAGAGTTACTACACAAAACAACATATCCTGATCATTTGTAATTTTTACTCATTTTTCTGAAGAGTGCTGGCAGTTTTCACCCCCCCCCCCCCCCCCCCCCTCCCAGATGTTGTAGAGTAGCAACAAGGTAGGGAGACCATAGAAAGTTTACCATCTCTGATAGCAGTTGGACCATCGGCAAAGAGGGCAACAACAGCAAGAGTCATAGCAACATCAGGCATTTTGTTCATGTTGACATCAACAGCTTTTAGGTGTTTCCTTCCAAAGGGCTGACGCGATGGACCGGTAACAGTTACACTAGTGTCGGTCCATGTGACCTTTGCTCCCATCATTTCAAGTACCTCAGCAAATTTCACATCACCCTGCAATATTAAGCATTGTCAGGGAGAATGATAGCAGAAGAAAAGCCACCTATAGTACTGTAGTAATATGATTAATAAAACACTTCAAGCATGTTTGGTTGACAACAGTATATCTTTGATTAGTTTTTTTAAAAAAGTACTCCCTCCGTCCTAGTGTATAAGGCATAATCTCAAAAACTATTTGTCCTACACTCTTAGGCACAATTGCATTAATTGCTTCTCAACTAGTGGTCGGTTGCCTCCACCACCAATGCATGCACCTTATTAGGTCCAATCAACTAGCACTTTGGGCTAAGAGATTTGCAAATTGTGCCTTACAAACTAGGACGGAGGGAGTATATCTTTGATGATCTTACTGTACTGCAAGTATTTTTAACCAAATGGTTGAAACGGATAGTAGAATTCTACCTGCAAACTGGTGGTTCCACAACCTTGGACAGTCACAGTTCCTCCAGTGATTGCAGCGCCAGCCAAGAAATAGCTCGCACTTGACGCATCACCTTCGACATAGGCATTTCCAGGGGACCTGTCAATTCCAAAGCAAGGGAGGGCTTGTTTAGGAAATGAAAAATTCAACGTTCATGAAGTTTGATCTAAAGTTTCGAGTACATAAAAGAAGTAGGTTCAGTAAAAGCAGGGCAAAACATACAAAAGAAGCAAAATCAAGAACCATCTGCAAAACAGATGCTCGTTGCCAAACAGCTGCTGTCAAGCTGTCGACATTCTTCAGCTGACTTTTAAGATGGATGATATTTCTGGCGTGACCAATTTTATGCACCAGAAATCATAAATGTGCAATGCAACGTAAGTAGCTAAGTAATTGCCTAGGCACTGATTTCCTAGAACAGTTTACAACAGTATGGTCATATCCAGATAAATAAAGTTACTTGAGCAGTAAATAGTTCTTTACAATCCCTAGTTTATCCATAATTCAAATGTGATAATTATTTGGACAAACCAAAAGTGGAATCATTTTTCGTACTCTGCTACTAGAAGAAATGAAGCAGCTAAAAGCTTATTAGAGTAAGTGGAACAATTCAAAACTTACTTGTACTTCTGCCCTCCTTTAATGTAGAACCTGTCCCAGCTATCAGAATGCTCTGCCTTCACGCCAAAACGCTCCATCAATCTCAGTGTCATTTCAACGTAAGGTACAGAGATTAGTTTATCAATGATTTCAATCTCGACATCTCCAAGAGCCAAAGGAGCAGCCATCAGCAAGGAACTCAAGTATTGACTGCTGATGGAACCAGACAGCTTGACCTGTGGAATGCAATTCAATGTTAAGTGCTAATCTATGATAGGCCATGTGATCAAAAGACTAAAACACAAGCAGCATATCTATTCACTTTAAATTTATTGTGTGTTTGCATTGCACGTACAAATCTTGGTAATAATGTTTTCTCAAAGGAAAGGAAACATACAAAATCGCATAAGATGCAAGTTGATGAGGCTAACCTTGCCACCAGGTAGCCCTCCAATGCCGTTGATACGAACAGGTGGGCAGTTAGTGCCAAGGAAACAATCGACGTCGGCACCGAGTTGTTTCAAACCGACAACTAAGTCACCAATGGGTCGCTCCCTCATTCTTGGTACTCCATCAAGAACATATCTGAAATTCAGAAAAGAGACACCATCAATCTCAAAATCAGTCACGTAGATTCAATTCTTATTTCCACAAGGACAACAAGAAACATACGTTGCATTTCCACCAGCAGCTACTACAGCCGCTGTCAGTGGCCGCATCGCAGTTCCAGCGTTCCCCAAGAAGAGCTGCACTTCCTCTTTGGCATCCTTTTCAACCGGGAACCTGCCGCCACAGCCAACAACTACAGCTCTTTTTGCAACTTTGTCTGCTTCCACGGAGAGGCCGAGAGCGTCCAGGGCCTCGAGCATGTAGTGGACATCCTCACTGTTCAACAGGTTATCAACCACAGTTGTTCCCTGATGAGGAAATGTTAGCTATAGATCAACAAGAGATGACAGACGAAGTGTAAACTAGTTTCAACTTCTTACTGTAAATAGGTTGAATTTACAACTCAGATATCATCTTGATGCAACTAATGATTTCACAAAGGAACAGTGGAATTGGCTACTTTGAGCAAGACTAGTACCTTTGAAGTAAAGCCTACGTTGAGCAAAATCTTATGATCGCGCGAGCACCTAGCATGACAAGGTACCTAGAGTAATAATTCCCAAACCCCCTAAAATCCCATCTCTACACCCAAAGGGAAGGAGGAGCCTTTCTTGTGACTGGTCGCTCACCTCGGACAAGGCGGAGAGGAGGAGGATCCGGTTAGACAGCGACTTGGACCCCGGCAGCTGCACGGCGCCGGAGATCTCCCGGATGGGCTGCAGCAGGATCTCCTCCGCGCCGGCCGGCGCGGCGGGCGCCGCCACGGACGTGGCGAGCACCGCCCCGCCGCGGGACCCCCGCAGGCGCATCCCGCGAGCCGGGCGGGCCGGCATCCGGAGGCGGCGCGAGGAGGCCGGGGCGGCGGCGGCGCGGTCGAGCGACACCACAGCCGCCGCCGCGTTGGACGACGCGATGCTCGCCATTGCCGACGCCGACGTGGTTGGTGGGAGTGAGGAGAGCGTTGGGGGACGCCGGGTTGGTTGGGTTGGTGGGGATGACCGGCGACCGGAGGGAGGAAGAAATAGGAGTCTTGAGTCGAGACGGTGGCGGTGGTAATAAGTAGGCGCCACCAACCCCCGCCATGTGTACAACTCGGGGTTAAATTCTGTTCAAAACAAAAATGACAATACGCATCCATCTTTTACATAGTACAACTCTAAGGGCCTGTTTAGATTCTCTGAATCTTAAAGAAAATTTACTATAGTCCAATCCTTAGAAAATTTTCTTTAAGAAATACATTTGTTCCTCTAAAATTAAGAATATTTGTGACCTTTCTTTTCCAAATTACCTGCATGAGGGACGATGTATTGCCGGACATTAAATCTACATAGATTGATTTAACTGAGAAAGTAGACAAGGTACTACGCAGTCCCTATCTACAAACATCAAGTCGAGGAGTTAATTTACAATAGTCAATGTTTGACTAGATGAAACCCCAATGTACATTTATCGCCAGTTAGGTTCCTTCTGAAACTAATATCAATGGTATTCATACTACATATAAATATATTTCTTCAAAACCTTTAAAGTCTCAAATTAGTGTTTTCATTTATATAAAAAAGTGCTTCATATAGCTCGAGCTCTATTTCCATTGTTTGTGTTATAATATTTCGACTAATATCTTGATTATACATAATCAAAAATAATGCTTTGATAAGTACACACTACGCATTTTTTATGTATCGTGTATAATCTCTAAAAAAATGTTTAAATAATAATTTGATTTTTTACATAAGAGGATCTCCGCCACATTCTGATACTTTCACGCTATATAGTCGCTAGCTTGTTATTCTACAAGAAACAATCTTCTATTTTTACTCCCACGTTAGATCCGACACTCTCTTGGTAACAACTAAGGTGAAGTAGTGGCGATTTTCTAAGTTCATGCAATAATTATTTAACAATTCAGTCCATGACCACCAGACATCGAGGTGATATGAAGAAAAATCTACATATCAAGAGAAAAAAGTGACTAAAAAAAAGAGAAAACCCTGCTAACTTGTTAACAGATGGCATCTAATTACTCCCTCCGCTTCATGAAAGGATGTCTCAAATTTATCTAAATTTCTATGTATCTACACACTAAATAATGTCTAGATGCATGCAACTTTATATAAATTCATGACATCCTTTTATAGACGGAGGGAGTAGTTACATTTCTCTTTGGCTTGGTTTCTTATGACAGAAACAAGGTCTAAAGATAAGAACAAATCAAGTCGGATTCCTCATACTCGAGTTCACTTGAATGTTGTCCCTACTAAAACACTACATAATCACACCACATACACATGTCAGTTAGATATCGCAAGTAACATCAAGCAATCTTACAATGTCTAGGATGTGTTAGGGAGGAAGCCATGAGCATTATAAGGATTCGCAGACCAGCCGTAGCAAAATGAATGGTTGATGACTTATACGTATCAAGTTTCTGTTGTAGAGGTTAAAGGACCAATTTGCTTGCACTCGTCTACTGGCTTTGACGTAGAATAATCTCTGATGCCTCTCAAGCCTACACAATTTTCTAGATAAGATACAGTCGGCTACCTCTTGAATATAGGAACAATCTTCGTCCGTCATCAGCGGATGGACTACAATGAGACTAGCAATGTAATAGGTATCCATATTTATCTGTTAGGCATTGCTGATGTGAAGGTGTTATGGCAGCTCACCGCATTTACCATCTTGTCGGGCTGCAAAAACAAAACGTTGTTGCTCGTTTTCGATTTAATCGTTGTTGTCTTTCTAGGATGAAGCTCATGTGCCTTTTGATACGAGTGTACACATATCAACCATGGATATTACATCTAGTGTACAAATGATTTCTAGCTTGGCATTGTACATCTATTATGTTGTGGCGACTTGTTAGGTTAAGTTTGGATGACTTTCTTATAAAAGAATATATTATTGGTCAAATGAGGCAGCGCTCCCCATTCAGTCTGACTTGTGCCCGACACCTCTAATGACAGACACATTGTAAGGGCATCTCCAATGCTTATTTCTTAAGGTAGCAATAAGCTGGGTCCCACCAAACTTGCTATAGCAGATCATGTCCTCCCCAATGTTTAAGTAAATTTCTAGGTCTTAAGGTGGAGCCCACGGGCCATTGTTTTTGTTTTCTTTCCAACCGCACCCAATTCCCCAATCTTATCTTCTTCCTCTCTCTCTCGAGAGTCTCGACCATGAGGCCGTGGCCGCCGGCCATGGGGCTGCTGCCTTTTACCATTCTTCTCTTTCTTTCTTTGTAGTGAACTCAAATCCAACAAAATCAATCGCTCCCGCACCTCCAAAGATCGGATCCACAGCATCTATGCTGGCTTCAACGACAGGTTGGTGTCCATGGCGTCGTCGGCCCCTGCAGCCTGTCGGGGCCATGTTCGGCCGGGCTCGCTGGCCCTTGACGATCGGTGAGCTCTTTCTCGTGCTTCTCGTCGTTGGCACCGAGCTTCTCACCCTTGGTTTGGCCAGTGCGTGCTCCGTCCGCTTCCCGGCGCTGCTCTTTTGCTGCATCGCGTGAACATGCTCGCGGGAAGAAACTGTTTCTGCTACTCTCGAGAAGAGAGAAATAACTGTTTTTTATTTCCTATGGCCGAGCCATACCAGTGAGATCGACCTTAGAAATCTTTTTCTTACGACCAACGTTAAGCTGCTTTTTTCCCTTATGGCCTTTCCTTATGTCTACATTGGAGACGCCCTAAGGGTTCTAGTCACACATAGGGCAGTGAAAGGGGCGCCTAGGGGAGACGAAAAGGATGGCAAGCGGCTCCATTTAAATCGACGTGACCGGTGTGGGAATGACAATCCATACTCACCTCTCTGAGCCTATGTGGCGGGTGTGTGTTCCAACGTTCCTGAACCGGGCCCAAAATTTTAGGGTGGACACTTGCTGCTGTACATTTCCCAGGCGGACAAAAACAATGGGTTGTCGTTTGGGGATGTTCTTAATGTCCGGACTAAATTGAGCGGGATGTAAATGATTAGGATAATTACTGCACCAAATCCGCTTCTGAATCCATCTTAAAAAATTCATATCCGGTTTTAAGAAATCTGACAGATAAGGATATCCGATTCTGTATTAACACCCGGATATGATATACGATATGGTATGTAAAATAGTATCTGAATATATATTATCTGAAAATCAGTTAGGATAATCCAATGTTTTTTAACCAAATAATCCAAATTTTTATCTAAAAGACTACCTGATATATCATAGCAAGTAGTTTACTAAGTTTTCGAGCTGTCCTTTAATCATCATATAACTAACATAGTCACTGCACCGACTATCGATTACAATTTTGTTAGACCATCAATGCTATATAAGTATGTGTGGAGGGTAACTTAGCACTTTGCGTTCACGTTATTTTATCCATATGTGATGATCATGATACGCTTATTGACTTTATCGTTATGTTATTTAATTAGTTTTATGAACTAATTTTGGCTGGATGATTTGACGATGTGCTTAAGTGTGTACCGACCCGATTAATGTTGTTTCCGCCCTAATTTCGCTCCATTTTCTTTCAAAATCCACAATCCAACATATTCGTATTCGTATTCGCAACCGGCCGTTATCCGCTATGCTTCAAATCCAATAAAAAAATATGATAAACACTAGTGAAAAAGGACTTTACTTCTGCTTATATTTGCGGCTGGTACTAATGAGCACCAGTACTGATCCGAACGATCAGAGGGGAGGGGGGCAATAGTACCGGTCTGTAAGGGACCTTTAGTATCGGGTCGTAACACGACCCGGTACTTAAGCTCAATGGGATGGCAACGACCGCGAGGGGCTGACGAGGGGAGCTTTAGTACCGGGTCGTGTTATGGTCCGATAGTAAAGGTACTAACCGTTCGACTCCCGCCACGATTTTAGACAGGAGTGGGCAATTTCTTCGCTCCCTGTCTCTCATCTCTTCTTTTTTCGACACGGCCGGCGACTCTCTCTTCCTCTCCCCTTACTCCGGCGACAACTCTCTCTCCCTCTCTCTTCCACTCCGGCCACACCATGAATCCGACGCCACCAATCACTCTCGTCGGACCGGTGCTTGCACACACCACCAATCTTAAGGTCGTTTATACCAACGATAACGCTATGGTGGCCGGTTATATCTCTGATTTCCAGAAATGGGTTGGTGAATCTCAGGAGCAAGAGAAGTTCATCGGTCTTGATCTCGAGTACACGGCCAATCAAGGAGAGGTTGCGGTCATCCAACTATGTTTTAAGAAGTATGTCTTGGTCTTCCAGTGGGCAAGTTATTAAATCTCATCCAATGTTGGGGCAATTTTCTTTAATTTGTTGATTCATATGGATAGGAAATGAAATTGCATTGTGCATATATATATATAGGACATATTCATACTACACCCGGGTATAACTACACCCACGTGTGTTTCACACGAGTATGGGAGTATTTATCATACCGGGAGGTATGTAACATGTAGTATGGTATATGAGACGTGGGTGTACTTTATTAATTAGGAAGTGAAGTAGGGAAGTGTTTCCTATTCAAAGTACAGTGCCTTTGGTACATTGGTGCATTGGGGATTTCCAGGTAGCAGGCACCCGGGAGTAGTATGCGTGTAACTACACCCACGTGTGTTTCACACGAGTATGGAGTATCTATCATACCGGGAGGTATGTAACATGTAGTATGGAGCATATAATATTATTTTAGTACTATAGATACTTCTTTTTAGGTAGTATGTAAAAAAAATTACATACTTCTCTTTTATATGCATATATGACGGTATTTTTAGTATATAGTGTAAAATATGAGGACAGTTGCAATTTTTTCATGAAACTTATTTTGGGATATCTTAGATATAATATATGAACATACTCATACCGATAAAGTATGACAAATTCTTCCATAAGGTGGTATACGAGACGTGGGTGTAGTTACTGAAAGAGCATTTCCCCTCATATGTGGTTTTGGTAATTGAATGACAATCTCTATGGACTAATGTTTGCATTGAGATATCATTATAGATCATGTCCATGGAATTGTGGAGTTCATGTGTTGGACTCTTGAAGCTTATGTGTTGAGTGGAGCATATGGCAAGTATGTCTTGAAGGATTCAAGACATCATATTAGTGAAGAAATGTTGGAAGATACAAGGTTGATCAAGATGTTGATCAACACACAAAGCTACAAGATGTACCAAGAGCGATCATGTATCTCTTGGGATGGTAAACACTTGTCCGCATAGCTTTGTGAACTAACCCATGATATATGTGTGTGTGGTATCTTTATATGAGGTTAGATATCTTCCCATGGGATTGCATCAAATGAAAATTTCATATAGCTCGTGGAGGATGACGTCATGTGGTGATCGTCATCAAGGTGAAATGTGCAAGACCAAGACCAAGAGAGGCTTCTTGAAGAGATCCTATGCTTGGTGCTTGCAATGGATACATGAAGATGAAGCTAAGCGAGACTCTCCCATTGTGAGCATGTGGAAGTATTTGGAGAAATCTTCATCAAGCATGTGCTTGGACGCGCAATCAAGGAAAGATGAACCACTTGAAGAGATCAAGATAGTCATCATCTAACTCAAGTGGAATGCTCAAGGCAAATGTATGATCTTGATAGGGCTATAGGATAGATAGGCGTACTATCAAGAGGGGCTCTCAAGTTAGTAACTTGATTGCATCGTTGTGGAGAGATCAAACCTTTGCATACTTGGCATATCATATTTTCTTGGTTCTTTGGCTTTTATGTTGGTGAGGAGTTAGAGCTTGGTTCATCTCCATGTCAAGCTCTTGTTCATCGAAATCAGTTTTACTTTGGACAACTTGTTGCGTTTTCGGTGGCGGAAATATTGTCGGTTCTACTATGAGGAAAGTCCCACACCTTGCCATGTGTGGTGATTTTACTCTATTTATGGGATGCAATATTTCCAATATTTCTTTTTATTGGGTGCTCATCGTCGCTATCTTTCCAACAAAATTGGTCTCACCTCATTTGTAGTTCATTTGCAAAAGTTATAGCAGTTTTCGTTTCGGTGTTTTGCTGATTCGGATTATTGGGGTCGGAAATTCCGCTCTACCGGAATTTCCGGTTCCCCAGCTCATCCAAGAAAACGGCTAAGGAAAGGAGAAAAAGAGTTCTGACTCCAGTCGGAAATTGTGCTCGGAAATTTCCGTCTATCGGAATTTCCGAGTGCACCCAGAAAGCCCTCCAGTTTTGGCTAAGGAAAGAAGGACTTTTGGTTCTGACTCGAATCGGAAATTGTGCTCGGAAATTTCCATATACAGGAATTTCCGAGTGCACCCAGAAAAGCCTTCCAGAAATGGCTAAGGAAAAGTTTGGTTTTGGTTCTGACTCCAGCCGGAATTTTAGCTCGGACATTTCATGGACTCGGAATTTCCGGTTGACCGGAATTTCCGAGTCTCACTTATACCGGAATTTCCGAGTGTCGAAACAGCCAACGACTATATTTCCTGGAGGGATATAAATACCCCTCCCCTTCTTCTTCCCCAGCGAATCAAAGGCAGCACGACTTTCCCCTCTCTCCTACTCCATTGTTGACCTTGGAAAGCTCACTTCCCTCTCAATCCCTCCATTGAATCTTCCATATTCAATAGGGAAAGTTGAGAGGAGATCTAGATCTACAATCCTACCAATAAATCTCTCCTCTAAGTGAGGGGAACCTAGTGGATCTAGTTCTTGGAGTTCCTTTGTGGTTCTTCTTCTTTGTTCTTCCTCTCTTCTCCCCCCATAAGCATTAGTTGCTTTTGGTGGGATTTGGGAGTGAAGGATTTGTCTTCTTTGTGTTTTTCTTTGTTCTTCCTCTCTTATTCCCGCATAAACATTTGTTGTTGTGTTGGAATTTGAGAGTGAAGGACTTGAGCACTTCGTGTGCTCTTGCCATTGCATTTGCATCGGTTTGAGCCCTCCACGAGGATTCGTGGTGGTGTTACTTGTGAGCTTGTTACTCTTGGGTCTTTGGACCCTAGACGCCTTTTGTGGCCGGCCTTTTGTGGCCAAGACCTTTTGTGGTCAAGACCTTTTGTGGTCATCTTGAGAGCCCCCAATTAAGTTGTGGGTGTGTGTCTCAAGACTTGGGAGCTCCCAATTAAGTTGTGTGTGTGTGTGCCTCAAGAGTTGTACGGGATTCGATCTCCGCCCCAAAGGAGATCAATAGTGGAAGGTGAACTCGCAACCTTTTGTGGTTGAGTTCATCAGGAGAAGAAGGTGAGCCTTTGTGGCGTTGCGGCTAACCTGTTGTGGTTGCGCACACCTCTCCAAACGAGTCGTACACCCTTTGGGTGGAACTCGGGAATATATCCTCGTCTCCGCGTGCCTCGGTTATTTCTATACCCGAGCTCTTTACTTATGCACTTTACATTGTGATAGCCTTCGTGCTTGAAGTCATATATCTTGCTATCACCTTGTTACTTCTATTTCTTAGCATAAGTTGTTGGTGCACATAGGTGAGCCTAGTATTTATATCTAGGTTGTATGCTTGTTAAAGTAAACCTCTAGTTTTATTCCGCATTTATCAAGCATACCGGAATTTCCGGGTCATTCTTGGACCGGATATTCCGGCTCCTCGGAAAAAAATTTAAATCGCCTATTCACCCCCACCTCTAGGCGACGTCTATCCGTTCCGTTACACCCGGGAGTAGAAACCATTTAACCTATATATATAGTTCAATAGTTGTTGTTATTATACATAGTTCAATACTTGGCCGAAATGAAATGAGATTGTTGTTATTATACATAGTTGGCCGAAATGAGATTGTTGTTATTCAATAGTTGGCCGAAATGTGATTGTTCAATAGTTGGCTGAAATGAGATTGTTCAATAGTTTGCCGAAATGAGATTGTTGTTGTTATTATACATAGTTCAATAGTTGGCCGAAATGAAATGGCATTGTGCATATATATATATTGGTTGAAAATATCTTGGCATATGAATATATATGTTTGGCCGAAATGAGATTGTAGGAAAATCTTATATATAGTTCAATTTTCTATATTGTTGTTGCAAACAATTTATCTCTAATATGTTGCAAATAATTTATCTCTAATATTTTGTCGTACTGTTATTGTTGGATGTGAGTTGTGTTATTGTTGGATGTGAATTGAGTACTTTCGAAAAATAGTCATAAACACCTAATACATGGGCATTATCCATCATATGTGTACTAGTTTCCATGAAAATTAAATGAGTGCCATTTTGCATCATATTTTTGGTACCTTGTTCATAAAAAAAGTCATTTTTTGTACTTAACAAATAAAAAGTGATATTAATGAAAATAAATGGTTGCTTTTTATACCAATTGTCACATATTTGTGGAATATTAGATCTTTATCACAAACTATGATTTCAAAATGACCATAACTTGATCATTTGCCTTAAAACTTCTAGATCTTTACTATTAAATTGCAGTTCGTGGCCGATCGTCCGCAGGACGTGGTCTGCCGAGCTAGCGAGAGATTCACGCGAGCGAGAGAACGACCTACAATCCATGCGAGCGAGCGATCCATCGTGGTACAGTGCGAGCGAGCAAGCATCTACAAGGCCCAACCCATTTAAAATTTCCGGCCGCGAGCGATCCATCTGAAGCGGAACAATCACCACTAGCAATCGATCTGGAACAAATTATTATGGAATAAATTCTTTCCATGCTAGCTCAATCTCACGGAACAAACTACATAAATAATAATCATCGCTCGATCTCTTTCCTTGCTTGCAAAAACTGTATCGATCAAACAAATTCATCTTACCAATCACGACCTGATCTCTTTCCTTACCAACAAACGTACTCAAAGGAAATTTTAGCCACGTAATAATTCACCTGATCAATCACGGTCCAATTTCTTTCCTTAGGAATCATGGCGCAACAAATCACTCCATTGTACCCGGATTGCTCTATATACCACACCCGAAGTTGGATATCATTTTTGCCTCATCTCAGCTTCCGTCTGCCATTTTCACCTCTTTTCGCCTCAATAACCCATGACGGCTCGATACCCGTGTTCAAAAAGGGTTGTGTTTCCTCCCCTGGCCTTCTCGCCGCCGCCGGTGAACACGTATGTTTTGAGTACCCTCCACTTTTACTTCTACATTCTGTTTACCGCATGAGAGCGAAGGTAACATAGATGAGATCAAGAGATACATTGATGCAAGGTGGGTTACTCCACCAGAGGCCATGTGGAGAATATTTGGCTTCAAGCTCTGTGAGAACTTGTCGTCGGTCCTACAGCTTCCACTTCATCTCCCAAATATGCACAGGGTCACGTTCAAAGCAGGAGAGGACCTGAACGATGTTGTCGCTCGAACATAATGTGGAGAGGTCCATGCTGACGGAGTATTTTGTGGCCAACCAGAATCATGTTTGGGCTCGAAATATTTTGTAGAGGGAGCTTCACATGGCAGGCAACAAAGTATTGGAAACCAAGGACGCAACGTCATCAAGTAGGTCGAACTGTGGCAACCCATCCAGCTGAGGGGGAGCGGTATTTTTTGAGGGTGCTGTTAAACCACGTGTCAGGATCGACGTCGTTCGAAGATCTGAGAACCGTAGATGGTGTCTTGTGTGGAAGCTTCCGCGAGGCTGCTGAAAGGAGAGGTCTCATCGAGCCTGACAACACTCTTGACGAATGTCTTACCGAGTCGGAGCAGTTCGTGATGCCAGCTTCGCTCAGGAGGCTCTTTGCAACAATCTTGGTATTCTGTGAGCCTGGCGACGTGCGAGGTTTGTGGGATAGGCACACAGAGGCAATGTCTGAGGACTACCGACGACAACACACATGCCCGAATGCAGTTGAGCAGATGGTGTTACTTGACAATCAGTGCCATATTGCAATCAATGGGAAAAGACATAAAAGCTTTCCCTCTTCCTGACATGGACGAGACGTATGACAACACTGGAGGCGAGGTGATCGAAGAGACTAACATCGAGGTTGACCCCGATGATGCTAATCTAGCGTCTTTGTTGAATGTCGAGCAAAGGCGTGCTTACGATGAAATATTGCTAGCAGTTGACAGTGCTGATGGAGGTGTCTTATTTGTCGATGGCCCCGGAGGCACAGGAAAGACCTTCTTGTACAGGGTGCTCCTTGCTACGGTTCGAGGCAATTGCAAGATCGTTGTGGCAACGACGATGTCAGGCGTTGCTGCTTCCATCATGCCTGGAGGTCGGACTGCCCACTCAAGGTTTAAGATCCCACTAAATATTGAAGATGGAGCATCATGTAACTTCGCGAAGCAGAGTGGGACAGCCAAGCTCCTGAGAAAGGTTTCACTCATCTTATGGGATGAGGCCACGATGACGAAGCGCCAGGCAGTTGAGGCGCTGGACAACAACATGCGTGACATCATGGGTCGACGGGATCGACCGTTCGACGGAAAGACTATCGTTTTTGGTGGTGATTTTAGGCAAGTGCTTCCCGTCGTCAGAAAGGGGTCACGGGGGTAGATAATCGACGCTGCTCTGCGGAGCTCATACCTCTGGATGGGCATGCGCCAGCTAAGGCTCGTCAACAACATGAGGGCACATAATGACCCATGATTTGCGGATTACTTGTTGAGGGTAGGAAATGGCACAGAGGAAGTTGACGAGGAAGGGAACAAACGTCTCCCAGAAGAAATATGTGTTCCTACCACAGAGGAGGACAAGGAGGACCTACAAAAGCTCATCCATCATGTATTTCCTGCTCTAGGCGACAACATGTCTGATCCCAATTACATGACTTCTCGAGCGATCCTCTCAACCAAAAATGACAACGTCGACAAGATAAAAAAGCACATGATAAAGCGTTTTTCCGGCGAGGAGAAGACCTACCACAGCTTTGACAGTGCGGAAGATGATCCGCATGGATACTATGCTCCCGAGTTCTTAAACTCGCTGGCTCCTAATGGGCTACCCCCCACGAGCTTAAATTGAAGATAAATTGTCCGATTATACTTCTCAGAAACATTGACCCGGCTAACGGCCTATGTAATGGGACGAGGCTCATTGTAAGGGGGTTCCAAATGAATGCTATTGACGCGGAGATTGTGGTAGGCCAACATGCTGGACGCAGGGTGTTCCTTCCTCGGATACCTCTTTGTCCCTCCGATGACGACATGTTCCCGTTCAAATTTAAAAGGAAACAATTTCCGATCAGGCTCAGCTTTGCCATGACGGTCAACAAGGCGCAAGGGCAGACTATCCCTATTGTCGGTGTTTACCTACCAGAACCGGTATTCTCCCATGGACAGTTGTATGTCGCCTTGTCGAGAGCTACTGCTAAGGACATTAGGATACTTGTTATCAAGGAAAAAGAAAAAGGACGATATCAATGGCAAGGATCAGAGCCAAAATTCAAAGAAGCGAAAAAGATCTGAAGACTTGGTAACGACCACGCAGAATATAATATATAAGGAAGTCCTTAGCACTTGAATCAGCGTTGCGGTTAATAACATCATTGAAGGTGCATATGGTTGTACTTGAATCATTGATATATGGACGCGATTGAATAAGATTTTCAAGTTATGATCATCGTTCTATTTTCTACCCGCTTCTACGTTAACTTATGTCGTCATCCGTAGCAACGCACGGACATTCAACTAGTATCTATACATGATAGACATTTTTATGAATACTTTTTTTGCAAATTTTGACAAAAATAAAGTTTATCATTTTTCAGAGCAACTAGTACACATATAAGGTCTCCATGACAAAGGATTTCTTTTTTTGAAGTGTTTATCACATTATTTCCTTTTTTCATAAAGAAAGTCAAAACGGTCACGATGACAATTCACTAGAAGATGTAATGTTTTATAGAACTATCAATATTTCGATGATATAACCACTAGTTGTGTGCCTTAAAATGATTTTTCTAAGAAATATTTCTTTCTTTGAAGTGTTTATCACATTATTTCATTTTTAAATATTTATTATTATATAATCATTTTTAAAATAAAGTAATATTTGTTTTATCATTGTTTATTTAAATATTTGTATTATATAATATATTTGTTTAATCGAGTAAAATTTTATAATATAAGAAATGAATAAGTGTTTAATCATGACCGAGTGATTAACATGATTGATAAGATAAAACTATCATTATTTAGTTTGAAAGGAAACTAAATGTTAAGCATGCTAGTGTTATAGCAGTTTCAAGATGGGTGACCATTCGGGAAATTTGACAGTTCTCAAATAGATTAAGTGTGTAGAGGTTAAATGTGTAGAGTTAAGTGTGTAGGAAAGAGGAAAATTCTCTAGATTAAAGAGATTAAGTTTGGGTTAGTGGATAGTTAAGTGAGAAATTTCGAAATTCTAAACAATATTTTTTCTGAAAGTTTCGAAAATAATTATTTTGAAAAAACTTTAGTACCGATCGGTGTTACCGACCGGTACTAAAGGTCTCCATTCGAAATCTCACTCCGCGCCCCACGTGGAGGCCCTTTTGTACCGGTCGCAACACGCGCAGTACTGATGCTGGGGGGGGGGGGTTGTGACGCCCGAAAATCGGTACTATGTAGATTTAAGCGATCCCGCCGAAATCTGCATAATAACGATTTTTGGTCGCCCACCAGACATAATGTGCACGCCGAAAACATGCGCATTATGTGGGTGGAATTGTGATAACATTACAACAGTTTCGATACATCCACAAATACAACAGAAGATAAAATTACAACAACGACTCGAACAAGTCAAGATACAAATGATACAATACAAAGATTCAAAATGACAGCGGAAGCAAAATAGTATCCGACTACGGATAAGATGCAAATTGGACTAAGAGTCCTGAAGATAAGCAATGGAGCCATATCCCTGCCCAGCCGAGCCGGAGGGATTCCCAAGCTAACGTCGTCGGACTTCAAACCTGTTTACTGCACATAAAGCACATCCCAAAAGAGGGTCAGGGCACTCCCTGGCAAGCAAAACCGACTTGCCTACTTTCTACACCATCTCCCAAAATATAGGGGAGGTGGACTTAGCGGCAGCAGCACTAGCAACCTAAAGAGACACGCTACAACTTCCGTCTAATCAGAGAGGGATAAGAGAGCGCATAAGATAAACATCTACAACTAACACCAAACATAAGCCATTCTCGGATTAACCCCCTCAACCAAGTATGAGGAAGCAATTCGGGAATACTCACACGTTGAACAATTTTAGTTACCAGTTATTGTGAAAGTAATTATATATTACTAGTCAGGTTAATTAACCATGATTATGTGTAAGTTGTCTATGATCTTGTTAGCCAGCATCATCACCAAGTCGTCCATAACCGTGGACACGGCTCATCGATAAGATTATACCCTGCAGGGGTGCACTACTGGACCCGTACTCGTTCGATCAACCCCAAAAGCAAGCCAGAAGGTAGGGCATCTCAACACGGCAAATCTCTTCTCTACAACCCATCCAGGGAACCGCATGATTGTGTGCACGGCTAATCAGGTCCAGTGCCCGCGGGATACGACCTTCATAGCACTCTAAGAACGTGCCACCCTATATGAGAATTGACTACTCCATCATCATGAGATCGTTAGGTAACCATATGCATGCATCAAATGGAAAGCCCGAACTACTTGCGGCGCCCTGGATAAGAAGCGGATTAGATCGAAGCCGCGGGGGGCTCCATAGGGCCTCCCACAAGCGGTTAGTGCGCTCAAAATTGGATCCGAGGACAAGAAATGAGTTCCTAGGTCGACACTTAGCAGAACAAAGCATCTCGCAAGGCCTTCCGCCGGTGCCTTATCTTTTAATTATAATACCCAACATAGAACATCATTTTATTAAGGTAGACAATCTATCATACTAAGCAGGTGAAATAAATAATACAGATAGACGACTCGCACAAACAACTCTAAGCATGCACTACGACTCGCAAGGCTAACAAATAAACATACAACATGTGTGAGGATGTGGAGATATAGCTTTATGGGCTGCAGGATAAACATGTGATGGGATCGCGATAAGAATCGAATACTAGGGTAGCAGAGATCAACGGCAGGAATGAAAGACAATGTATAGGTAAACAAGCAAACTTTGCTTGCATGGAAGCAGATCTTGTCGTTCCTCACACATCTCAACGTCATATCCGCGAAGAAGCAACAAACACTGGAAAGCGTGAAAGATGCATTTTACAACTACGGCAAAAGATTCAGCATGATCATACGAGAATGATGCATGGCATGGCAAGATGCAATACAATGCAGGTAATCCAAATTAAGCGGGAAAGCATCCCCGGCAATTAATATTTAGGTGCAAGTTATTTATTTACCAGCAATATTAAATGTTGGTTAACATGGCAAACACATGGCATGGGTGATGTAATTAAATTAAATGGAATAGGGCAATTATTAAGTAAAGCCCAACACATTCCATATTTAATTATATAGGTGCAACAAATAAATTACACTAAGCAATTAAAATAAAAGATGCAAAATGGCATACAAATGGCATATTAATATTCATTACATTTTTCTGATATAAAAACATATAAAGATTATTTTATTTGGAGTTATAGAATTAAAGTTATTAACAAATTAAGATTAGGGGTGTTTCTGCAAAAGTGCAGGGACCCATTGGTGAGGAAACAGTGCTGGGGAGGTGCCCTGGGTAGAAAACAACAACTACAGGGGGCTCTGGGTAAAACTGCAGGCGCAGGGGTTCTCCTCTGACTTTTCTCACCGGAGGGAACCCTACACCAGAGGCTGTCAAGCGGGCCCATGCGCCACGCGGGCTGTGGGTGTGCAGTGCGGGCTCCCGCGGTCACTGACCCGTGGGGCCCGCCTGTCAGTGGGTGCGGAAAAATGAAAAGGTGGATTTTTCCGGCGAGCTGGGGATCGAACCCACGACCTCGCGCGCGTGGGACGGTTCCGTGGTGCTAGCCTCTAGGCCGAGCAGTTCTTGTGGAATGAAAGGCGCTCGTTTGTTTATGTTGTGAACCTGTTGACAAGTTTCCTGACGAAACTGAACCGAACTCGGGCTCGCAGGTTTGATCGCCGGAGGATACGCGGCCGACGACAGAAGCAGGGGTGCGGCGGCTGCGCACGAGGGCGAGACCCAGAGCACGAGGAAGAAGGAGAGGCAAGTCTGGAGCTCACCGAGGGGGCCGCAGCGTAGTCGTTCGGCTCGAGGTCGATGGCGACATGAAGTGGAGGAAGGAGGCGACCACGGACGGACGTAGTCGACGATGAGGAAGACGATCTTGACGACTCTCTGAGAAAGCTCCGGCGCCGGCTTCTGAAGCAAACTTGACACGGACGACGGAGCGGTTCCATCCCCGGCCTCAGTGGTGCCTGGTCGTGACCATGGCGACGTCTCGATGCAGCTCCGGGCTCCGGTCATGGAGGTGAGGAAAAACAGGAAAAACAAGGTGGAGAGGAAGAGAGGGAAGCTGGCGGCGGCACAGGGGGAAGGGAGGAGGCGGCTAGGGTTTCTAGGGAGAGGGGGGAGCAGGTGGTGCGGCTAAGAAGGGGAGGAGGGGAAAGGGAGCAGGTGGAGGTGCACATGGTGGGGGAGGCTCGCTTTTCTCCTCTGTGCCTTGACCGTACGGAGGTAGGGGAAAGAAAAGTGGGTCGGGTGGAGAGTTGGGCTGGCCCAGAGAGAGGGAATAGGCCCAGGAATTGTTTTTCCTTTCTAAAATTTTTATTTCTCTTTTAGTTCTTTTCTGTTTTTGTATTTCTAAAACAAAGTAGAAAAGAATTTTGAATATAGAATCTTTACAAAATGGGTTTAGTTTAAAATAGGCAATTTAATAAACTAGTTTTTATAATATTTGCAAAAGATTTAAAATACACATTTTAATTAATTTGAAATGCATTTGAATTCAAATTGTGAGAAAAGAATTTAAGTGGAGTTTGAATGTAAATGCAACAATTTAAAAAAATTAAGATAGACAAATGCAAATGATACATGATGATGTCATGTTGATGCAAAAGAAAAACAGACAATTTTCTAACTGGGAAAATAAATCCCGGGGCGTTACAGGGGCAACAGTCCCGCTTGGGCAGTACCGGTTGCAAAACCGGTACTGATGCCCCTTTCCGACCGGTACTGCTTGTCTGTTTTCCACTAGTGAAAGTATATGGTAAAATGAAAATCTGATATAATCCGATTCGTTTACATTCCATGGGTCGTCTTGGCAAGCTGTGGGTGGAGAGGCTCTAAGAGGTAGCCATCATTTTAAGCTGAAATCATGAAAATCATTTGTGATTCTATGTTTAACATGTTTGCCTGGCATGAAATTAGATATGTCATTTTATTTGAAATTCAAGCAAATGACTATTGTATGTTATCTCAATCCCTATCTTTAACCTGTTTTCACTTTGACATTATTTTACTTCTATCAAATGAAATGAAAATATGGGTGTTAAACTAGTTCTAAGAGCTAAAAACTATGCCATTTTTGAACGCTCGAGAGGCATCACGTCTCTGTTTGTATAGTGTGACTTGTGAGGCGTGACTATGTGAGTGTCAGTCTCATAACTTAAAAGTGTAGGGTCAGGTACTTTAAAAAAAAAATCACATTTAACCAACAAAGAGTACACGATTATATCGATTAAATTTCCACATTTAACCAACAAAGAGTACACGATTATATCGATTACAAAAACAAAACTAAAAAAGATGAGCAAATTTATGAGATTTTCAAACTCTTTCTTTCTCCATGACACAATCTTATACTAGAAAGACAGATACTTTATAGTTCGTTCGATCTATTAACTTAATTATCAAGGCACCACAATCGGATTACCAAGCATCGTATATGTAGCAACTGCGATCCAGCACGTACAGTTAGACAAGCAAGACAAGACAACCTTCGATTTTACGCCTTCAGGTGTCAGTCAGATACACCGACTGTCCGTCAGGCGTGAAATTTCACAAAATAACCCTTTGGTAGCGCCCAACGATGCGGTGCTACCCTCTGTGTGGTAACGCCACAGCCTCCGTCGCTACCCTTGTGCCAGCGTGGCAACAAGTCCTTCGGCGCTACCCTTCGAGGGTAGCTCCAAGCCCCCTGGCGCTACCCTCCGAGCACGTCGAAAACGGCTAAGTCTGGGAGGGTAGCGCCATGGGGCTTGGAGCTACCCTCTTAAGGGTAGCGCCGAGGGGCATGGCGCTACCCTCACAGACTTAGCCGTTTCCACACGGGGCCCGCGTTGCCACGCTGGCACGAGGGTAGCGACGGAGGCTGTGGCGCTACCACACAGAGGGTAGCGCCCGGCGCTACCAAAAAGGGTTAGATTTCAAAATAGTTTTGAAAATGGGTTATTTTTTACTAAACTTTGTCCAAAGGGTTATTTCATGAAAATGATATTAGTTTTATATTTTGCATATTAATATTTTTTTCATAAAAACTTGGTCAAACTTAACATGTGTTGACTTTTTCAAAATAATATAAGTCTTATTCATTGGAACTTATTCATTGGAACGGAAGGTAGTATATATTTAGACAAAGTTGAGAAGATAGATGCAATAAAAGAGTAGGTGGATATTCAGGTTCTTGTCTCCTTCCATGGCTCGCATCGTAATGCACCTTTTTCTTCGTCTTCTCTTTCCAAATCAAACACTCTTTCTCAAGTCCGAGCGATTGTTTTTAGGTGTGTTGCGTCCATGTTATTCTGACTTTCATCTCTAGATCTAATTTGATTGGAATTCTCCATTCTTCCTATGAAAATCTTTCAATCCAAAAAGGGCCTAGAAAAAAAAGCAGGAAAGCCAAAAAAACAAAACCACCTATTTAGGTGTTTTTTGGTCTTTAAGTCAAAGTAATACCCTAGCTACCCTTAAATTTGACATTCATAAGAGTGCTCGTTATAAATGCTTGTAACAGGTAAAAATATTCAAAACTCCCTTTTACACTTGTTAATGTATCATACTAAGGAAAATCCACTTTGGTGGATCCTTCTGATTAAAGTGGTAATCTATGAACGTTGGAGATTATGTTATGCAAACTCTTAATTTTTTTTATAATATAATTATATTCCCGCCTTTTGGATTCTAGAACTGCATTATATACGACACTTGATGCCTGATGGACATACGTCTCGTCGTGACGATATCTGCTTCTCTCAATTCCTCTTCTTTGGGATAAGAGAGGGCAACAATGCATTTGTGACCGGGCGACATCTGATTATGGTATAACAATCATCGTACGTGTAACATCACTCTTTGCGTATAGCCGTTCAACATGGTTTGGTTGTAGCCCAGTTGGGGTCACAGTGGTGGACCTAGACCAGAGTTCAACTATTGTCGGAAGCGGATTTTCTTGAATGGGTGGGTTTCTATCTATCATAATACCACCAAGGGCTAGTCCTGGTTGGGTTCATTTTTTCTTTCTACCCAGGTTAATTTCCATATCCTAATAAGGGTGAGGATTATATTGGTTATGTGCCACATGACATTTCATCAGCCATATAATAATTCCCGGTGCCTTTCAAGACTAAATAACTCATATGGATATAACGCTCAATTTGTACTATCTCTCCCCCTCTCTCTCTCTGTTTTTACAACACATATATAAACACATTGCAATCACTTTTCGTGAATTTAACATAGAGGGTCGGGGAGAGAGCCTTATTTATCAGTTGTGAATCCATGACATGATGGTGCCTGACCCACCAATTGCATGTTAGTATGTGCTTCTAATATGTACACGCCGTACCTTTCTCTGAATAGTATTGATTTGCAATCTTCGTCTTTATGTATTGTAAAACTTTATTTTCCATGCCATGGGATCTCTTCGGCTGCACGCCACCCAACCATAGTTCGATAAAATTGGAACGCATGACCACAATAGCACACTAGACTCTTAGTCTAAACATTCAAGTACACCATAAAATCCTGATTTGTTTTATACATTTTAGACCCATATTTATGGTCCATTTTATTCCCAATAGAGACAAAATAGTTTTATACTTACAGTGGAATTCTCTGTGATGGCTGGTCCTCTTATGTGGACTCTGCTTGCTCATCTACGCTCCAACCAGTTTAATCAAAATTAAAAAGACAATGTTTTCCTGAAAATATCTAAGCGTAATGATATGCATATTGCGTGTAGTGGACACATGATGGCTAGCTTGATAGTGTTAGATATGTGTGACATATATTGTATATTGGCCCAGCCCAATAAATTAAATGTCACTATATTATAAATCCTAGAGGCCCATGTGGCCCATTCATGCATGGCAAGAGGTGGGAAGTTTAGTCCCACATTGCTAGTTGAGAGAGAGTTGGACCAACTTAAATACCCAATCTTTCCCTCCACTAGTAAGAGTGTGAGAAGAGGAGACACGTACACGCGCGCTCCTCCTCCTCCGCCGCCCGCCTCGTCACGACGCGCCGCGCCGCGCCGCGCCGCGCCGCGGGTTGCGGGAATGCCTCGAGCCGAGAGCTTCTCTATCTTTTTGCCACGTAGGAAAAACGAACAGTCGCTGCAATTATATGGAGACAAACTGAAACGCTGGCTTAAGTGCGACAGTTTCCGTCGCTTAAATGCGGCAGTTTCTGGCGCTTAAGTGCGGCCGTTTCTTCCGCTTAATGGCGGCAGTTTCTTCTCCTTTACTCTTTCGCAGCCTGCTCGCCTCCTCCGCTGCGGCTATATAAAGAGGTCGCTCCTCTACGCTCAGGCTTACGCGACACACACCAGAGCACTACCTTCTGCCTGCAAGTTCCAGAGCACTGCGCTGCCAAGATCTTCCCCATCCCGGCTTGCGGCGTGCACCGCCTGTCGGGACAGTAGGCCTCCGGAACCGCGCCACTTCGAGTCCTGTACGGGAGAAGGGCGATAAGGTTTTTGGGGAGCGCTCTGCGCGACTACTGGCTTTCATCACGGACGCCGACGACTACTTCCCCAACGACGACTTCTTCCCGGACGTCAACGACATCTTCGACATGGACAGCGACGGTCACGGCAACAACGGGCCTGCTCCTCCAGCACCCGCACCGTATGTTTTCATATCATCTCTTTTATGCCTACTGCTGCTTTTTCTAGTTGGAATAGTGGGATCGAATATGTCTGCTGCTGCATGTTTAGAGGTGATCTTCATGTTTAGGATCATACTGTCATTAGTGATGCTTTCATCTACTTTTGCTATGGTCTTCTCCTACAATTTGTTACATGCCATGACTAGCTTAATTCCGATACTGTTAGTAGTGCTTGATCTACTATTTCCACTAGTTTTATTTTGTGTTAAATTGCTCATATTTTCATCAATCCAAAAACCTTATTTTAGGCAATTCAACACTGCTGGTTTTGCTGCGTCTATGAAGCCGCCTCCCTTTGAGGGTTTGCACTATAAGAGGTGGCGCAGGAGAGCAATCCTCTGGTTTCAAACCATGAGCTGCTATGGCGCCACCCTTGGCAAACCAGAGGGTGATCTGACTCCTATCCAGGAGGAAGATTTTGAGAAGAGGGATACCCTCTTTAAGCTGGCTCTCTTGAGTGTTCTCGGTGAGAACATTGCTGACCCGTATGCATCACTTGATACTGGCAAGGAAATGTGGGACGCGCTCGAGGCCAAGTTTGGGGTCTCGGACGCTGGTTCCGAATTGTATGTCATGGAGCAATTCTATGACTACAAGATGACTGATGACCGCTCCGTAGTTGAGCAGGCTCATGAGATACAGTCACTTGCCAGAGAACTTGAGCACTTCGCTTGTGTGTTACCGGACAAGTTTGTGTCCGGAGGCATTATTGCCAAACTTCCTCCTTCTTGGAGAAACTTTGCTACCTCCCTGAAACACAAGAGACAAGAGTTCTCAGTCTCAAACCTTATTGGGACTCTTGATGTGGAAGAGAAGGCGAGAGCAAAAGACACACGTGCTCGGGCTACTGAGGGAGGTTCCAGTGCCAACTTGGTACAGAAGAGGAACTTTCAGCCCCACAAGTTCAAGAATAAGAAGAATGCTCCGGGAAAGTTTGATGGGAAGAACAAGCCATCTCACTCTACCAACTTCAAGAAGAAGCCTGAGAAGAAGAAAGGCGAATGTCATGTATGCGGTGATCCTGAACATTGGGCTCCTAGCTGCCCACACCGTTTTGACAAGCGCCAGCATGGGAAGGGCGGCAAGACCGCCAATGTTGTCATTGGTGACATTGAGATGAAGGATGCAGGGTACGGTATATTCCCTACTGTCCTTTCAGTTTGTCATTCTCCTGATTGGTGGATTGACACTGGTGCCAATGTACACATTTGTACTGATATTTCCATGTTTTCTTCTTATCAGGTCTCAGGGACTTCCCCCGTGCTGATGGGAAACGGGTCACATGCTTCTGTTCATGGTGTTGGTACGGTCGATCTGAAGTTCACTTCGGGAAAGACCGTGCGGCTGAAGAACGTGCATCATGTGCCCTCAATAAACAAGAATCTTGTTAGCGGCTCTCTTCTGTGTAGAGATGGTTACAAGATTGTTTTTGAGTCCAATAAATGTGTAGTGTCCAAGTTTGGAACTTTTGTTGGTAAAGGTTATGAATGCGGAGGCTTGTTCCGCCTATCTTTGACAGAATTATGTAATAAAGTTGTGCATCATGTTTACAATGATACTGAATCAAATATTTGGCATTCACGACTTTGTCACATTAGTTCTGGTTGTATGACGCGGCTTTCCAAAATAAATCTAATCCCCAAATTCACTACGGTCAAGGGGTCAAAGTGTCAAGCTTGTGTGCAAGCAAAACAAACTCGTAAACCCCATAAGACTGCGGAGCCACGAGCTTTGACACCTCTAGAGCTTATACATTCAGATCTTTGTGAGATGAATGGTATCCTGACAAAAGGTGGAAAGAAATATTTCATGACGTTGATTGATGACTCCACTCGATATTGTCATGTGTATCTTCTGAAAACAAAAGATGAGGCATTGAGTTTCTTCAAAATCTATAAAGCCGAAGCTGAAAATCAACTTGATCGAAAGATCAAGCGGCTTAGGTCTGATCGCGGTGGAGAGTATTTTTCTAACGAGTTTGACTCTTTTTGTGCGGAACATGGTATAATTCATGAGAGGACGCCTCCCTACTCACCCCAGTCAAATGGTGTGGCCGAAAGGAAGAACCGTACTCTAACTGATTTGGTTAACGCCATGTTAGACATATCGGGTCTCTCCAAGGCATGGTGGGGGGAGGCGATTTTGACAGCGTGTCATGTCCTAAACCGAGTTCCCACAAAGGAGAAAGAAGTTACTCCATTCGAGGAATGGGAGAATAAAAGGTTAAAACTCTCTTACTTACGCACTTGGGGATGTTTGGCAAAGGTTCATGTGCCAATTCCCAAGAAGCGCAAGCTTGGACCAAAAACCGTTGATTGTGTTTTCCTTGGATATGCTTTCCACAGCATTGGCTATAGATTCTTGATTGTAAAATCTGAAGTACCTGACATGAATGTTGGTACAATCATGGAGTCGAACGATGCGACTTTCTTTGAGGATATCTTTCCAATGAAGGATAAGCCTAGCTCATCAAATCAGGAGATGCCTAGTTCATCTGTCCAGGAATTAGTTGAAATTTCTGAACCTACCATTGTGATGGAACACTCTGAAAATCCACAGGAGGATGACAATGAAACTCCGAGAAGGAGCAAGAGACAGAGGACTGCAAAGTCCTTTGGTGATGATTTCGTTGTGTACCTAGTGGATGACACACCCACCTCCATTTCAGAAGCCTATGCATCACCAGATGCTGACTACTGGAAGGAAGCTGTCCGTAGTGAGATGGATTCCATCTTAGCTAATGGAACTTGGGAGGTCACTGATCGTCCTTATGGGTGCAAACCCGTAGGATGTAAGTGGGTGTTTAAGAAGAAGCTTCGGCCTGATGGTACTATTGAAAAGTACAAAGCACGGCTTGTGGCCAAGGGTTATACCCAGAAAGAAGGTGAAGATTTCTTTGATACTTACTCACCAGTAGCCAGATTGACCACCATTCGAGTACTACTTTCATTGGCTGCCTCACATGGTCTTCTCGTTCATCAAATGGACGTTAAGACGGCTTTCCTTAATGGAGATTTGGAAGAGGAAATTTACATGGATCAGCCAGATGGTTTTGTAGTAAGTGGTCAAGAAGGAAAAGTGTGTAAGTTGTTGAAGTCTTTATACGGCCTCAAACAAGCTCCTAAGCAGTGGCATGAAAAGTTTGAAAGAACTTTAACCGCTGCAGGCTTTGCTGTAAACGAAGCAGACAAATGTGTGTACTATCGCTATGGTGGGGGCGAGGGAGTTATTCTCTGTCTGTATGTTGATGACATACTGATTTTCGGGACCAACCTCAATGTGATCAAGGAAGTCAAGGACTTTTTATCTCGCTCGTTCGAGATGAAAGATCTAGGAGTAGCTGATGTTATCTTGAACATCAAGCTGTTGAGAAATGACGATGGTGGGATTACCCTGCTTCAATCCCACTATGTGGAGAAGGTATTGAGTCGTTTTGGGTATAGTGACTGCAATCCTTCACCAACTCCATATGATGCTAGTGTTCTTCTTCGAAAGAATCAGAGGATCGCTAGAGACCAATTGAGATACTCTCAAATTATTGGCTCGCTTATGTATTTAGCTAGCGCCACGAGGCCTGACATCGCGTTTGCTGTAAGCAAACTCAGTCGATTTGTTTCAAATCCTGGAGATGATCATTGGCATGCTCTTGAGAGAGTTATGCGCTATCTAAAAGGCACTGCGAGCTATGGTATTCACTATACCGGGTATCCAAGGGTACTGGAGGGTTATAGTGATTCGAATTGGATATCTGATGCTGATGAGATTAAGGCCACAAGTGGATATGTGTTTACACTTGGTGGTGGCGCTGTTTCCTGGAAGTCTTGCAAGCAGACCATCTTAACGAGGTCAACAATGGAAGCAGAACTCGCAGCATTAGACACTGCCACTGTTGAAGCAGAGTGGCTTCGTGAACTCTTGATGGACTTACCTGTGGTTGAAAAACCAATACCCGCTATCCTCATGAACTGTGATAATCAAACTGTGATTATTAAAGTGAACAGCTCTAAGGAAAATATGAAGTCATCAAGACATGTGAAAAGGAGATTGAAATCTGTCCGAAAAATGAGAAACTCCGGAGTTATTGCTTTGGATTATATCCAAACATCTAAGAATTTGGCAGATCCTTTCACAAAGGGTCTATCACGTAATGTGATAGATAATGCATCGAGGGAGATGGGTATGAGACCCACAATTTGAGCTGTTCACAATGGCAACCCACTCTATGTGATCGGAGATCCCGTGAAGTAGAATTGGGAGACAAGTTGTTGCTCAGCTGAGAGAAGAATATCCCTACCTCTATTAAATACCACTCCATAAGATGCAATATTCTTCTATTCTGCATGGCAGGTTGGTTTTACCTTAATGTGTTCTAAGTGGCTTATTATAAGCAAAGATGTTGTCCTGCAGAACATCTTCTGAAGAACACACCTATATGAGTTAGACTGTTAAAACGTCGCAGTCGATAAGAGTTGGGTACTCTTTCAAAACTCATGAAAGGCCACGGAGTATGACGCATAAGCTCCAACCGCGGGGAAGTCCCACGGCAGCCTAGTATTGGTCAAGGCTTTGTGTGAAGCTAGATTTACAGCAAACTTGCAGTTCAAGGCATAGTCCACTGTACAAGTTGTGAGCTAGTGAAGCATAGAGTTCTAGGTGGAAGTTCAACTTAACAGTCTCCACTGTTGTACCGGTATATAAACAATGTTTTGGAACCAAAGGCAAACTTCATGTGCCTCTCGGATCTGGTGGGGGATTGTTAGATATGTGTGACATATATTGTATATTGGCCCAGCCCAATAAATTAAATGTCACTATATTATAAATCCTAGAGGCCCATGTGGCCCATTCATGCATGGCAAGAGGTGGGAAGTTTAGTCCCACATTGCTAGTTGAGAGAGAGTTGGACCAACTTAAATACCCAATCTTTCCCTCCACTAGTAAGAGTGTGAGAAGAGGAGACACGTACACGCGCGCTCCTCCTCCTCCGCCGCCCGCCTCGTCACGACGCGCCGCGCCGCGCCGCGCCGCGCCGCGCCGCGGGTTGCGGGAATGCCTCGAGCCGAGAGCTTCTCTATCTTTTTGCCACGTAGGAAAAACGAACAGTCGCTGCAATTATATGGAGACAAACTGAAACGCTGGCTTAAGTGCGACAGTTTCCGTCGCTTAAATGCGGCAGTTTCTGGCGCTTAAGTGCGGCCGTTTCTTCCGCTTAATGGCGGCAGTTTCTTCTCCTTTACTCTTTCGCAGCCTGCTCGCCTCCTCCGCTGCGGCTATATAAAGAGGTCGCTCCTCTACGCTCAGGCTTACGCGACACACACCAGAGCACTACCTTCTGCCTGCAAGTTCCAGAGCACTGCGCTGCCAAGATCTTCCCCATCCCGGCTTGCGGCGTGCACCGCCTGTCGGGACAGTAGGCCTCCGGAACCGCGCCACTTCGAGTCCTGTACGGGAGAAGGGCGATAAGGTTTTTGGGGAGCGCTCTGCGCGACTACTGGCTTTCATCACGGACGCCGACGACTACTTCCCCAACGACGACTTCTTCCCGGACGTCAACGACATCTTCGACATGGACAGCGATGGTCACGGCAACAACGGGCCTGCTCCTCCAGCACCCGCACCGTATGTTTTCATATCATCTCTTTTATGCCTACTGCTGCTTTTTCTAGTTGGAATAGTGGGATCGAATATGTCTGCTGCTGCATGTTTAGAGGTGATCTTCATGTTTAGGATCATACTGTCATTAGTGATGCTTTCATCTACTTTTGCTATGGTCTTCTCCTACAATTTGTTACATGCCATGACTAGCTTAATTCCGATACTGTTAGTAGTGCTTGATCTACTATTTCCACTAGTTTTATTTTGTGTTAAATTGCTCATATTTTCATCAGATAGTGTACTGAAACTTAAACCTAGTCTAATAGATCATGTTATGCTGAGTTGGTTGGAGGTGTCGGTGTTACCATGTACAACAGCCCGTGGTTCCAACTTCCAAGTCTTTGTTCCCATTTTGGTTGGTTGTCTTACTAAAAAATATTCTTTCTTCACAAAACAAATACTCCACTAGTAGATATTGCACAAAGGCATATACTATTTCCGATGTGAACTTGGAAATGCATATTTCGTCGAATGGGTACGGAATGTCGAGATCATATCCTGCGTGCACATATTCGCTTGCGAAACCTTTTGGATTGGGTCGTCTTGATGGGGCCGATGAATACATTGCAAGGGGGGTACTACGATCCCTCTGCCCCACGCATCTAACCAGCTCGCGTGGTTCACCGGTTCCACCGACGTCACCCTTAGATAGAGTTATTCAATCGATAAAGAGATGCGCTTAAAGTGCGGGGTGTGCTGTCCCTATTGGGCTGGGCCCTTCCCCATAAGGCCCAACATATGGAAATGCTCTTCTTCTTATTCAATTATTTTTATCACACATGTAATATAAATAAGCACAAGTGCTTAACAGAAAACCGGTTTATTTTTCTAAGAACTTACATAAGCATATTTCATTGTACATACCCTTATTGTTACATGTGTGCTCTTATTTTGTATCATATGTGATGCTATTTTATCTCTCCTATCTGGATTTGTTTTATTTACATTGTTGCATGGTGTGATAGTCCTGATAATTAATCCCTCCATTATGTTATTTCTCCTATCTGGATTTGGTTTCTTCCATGGTTTCATGTTGTGTTAGTGCTGATAATCAATCCTCGACTCTAAAATAATAATGATTTAGATTTTGCACAATCTTGTATGATTAACTTTAATAATTAGGTTTAGCATAAATATGTAAGTAACATATATTAAATCTGCTACGAGATCAATTCCTGATACATGAAAGTATGAAACCATTCTCCTGATATTTTTTTTTTACATTTTTATAGAACAATTTCAAGTAGTTCTATTAGTTATGTAGTCAAAGATAGACAAGTTATTACACACATAATTCACAATACATAGGGTGTCTTTATTTTATTTTGTAAATGTGGCATCTGAAAGGGGTGTGATGTGGGGTTAGGTAGCTAATACAATAGGTTATGATCTGCTCCCTATGGATACTTAAGCAAATGCCCGAAGTATTTGTAGTTATGGATTTACAAATGATGGCTTGTGGCCACCCATGACAATATTTTATTTTAGTAAATTATACATTTTGCCCGTTGGTTATTTATTTGTGACAGTAACTACCTCACCATCTAGTGAAAATTTGTCCAGATTAAACTATGGACCCCTTGTGGAAAGGCGTAAGGTGATGCCTGGTGTTCCAAACTATCAGTAGGACGATGGGGAATGGAAAATATAGAACAGACAAGTACGAACATGATCATCGATAATGTCGCATAAAATTTACACATTATTGTTGTGGCACATCAACCTAACATGTCGGTCATATATAACATAACTTGCAAACTACTTAAATGGGGTAAAACCGGGTCAAAGATTTCTAAAAAGTTAAATAGAATAGTGGTGCCGGTGGAGATGTTGTAAGCTAGAAGCTGTGGTAAGCGACAAAGATTTCCACCAGGAATTAATGCCCATTTTGACTGATGTTACACCCATGATGTCGAAACTAAGCCTAAGCACATTAATTTATAGTCAGTAGGTTATAATAATTTATTTAATCTTACACGGAGGAAAGAGAAGAAGAAATCGAACGGAAGTGTGGTCTCATGCAAAAGCGCATATATACACTTTGTACAAGTAATTTGGACCTTATCTTAATGAAGTAACACATCTTTATAGCTAAATATTATACATAATAACTAAAAAGTTGTTATACTTATACATGATGTGACAATACCTTATACCATCCCAGCTCCTATATGGAGTCAAGGTGCTAGTTACAGTACGATTGCTGCACGTCTCCGACCATCCGCCAGCATCAATCGGTCCTTGGGGGAGCAAGTAGCCAAGGATGACACTCAACTGATGAGTGAGCTCACCATGATCCCTCTGGACTTTGAAAGGGTGCACTGCCTTAACCTGCAAAAAAATAGTCAAAGGTGTGTTAGCACAGCGCTCCGGCCGTATGGGCGTGGTCTCTTGAACGCGGCAGTAGCCAGGATGGATGTAATCCATTGCGATGCGTCATCAGTGAATAATCAACAGTTTTTTTTATGTGTAATAGGCCTGGGACAGTCGATCTTGTTGTGTGTTTACTCGGCATAGAGAACGGAAAATATCATGTTCAGTTTTTTTTCTACTATTTTCGTTCAAAATTATAAGATGTTTTAGATATTTTAATATAACTAAATACATACTGTACTGAGTGGATTTACATATTGAAACAACCACACGGTTAGGTACATCCGAATTAGAAAACATAAACATTTATATTTTAAAACGAAGGTTGTATTTATGTATGTCAGAGCTCGGATTTCATTGAGCCCTATGTCAAACGAGCCCGGACCATCACGAGCCTTGATATGGGTGTGCCAACGCCGTGTGCGGCTTGTCTTGTCGGTGAGCTGATGTGATGCATGGCGGTGAAAATCTTGAATTACCGATTGTTGCGGAAATACCAAGAATATTCTTGTGCATAGATCCCTAACGATGGATCCTTTTGTCACCCTTATTCTTTACTTTTAGATGCCTTGAATATTTTGTCACTTTGAAACTCCGCGAAGGATAAATGATGAGGCAATGGAGCCCGATATCCTTGATGTACCTCTTGCTCATGCCAACATTTCGACTCGCGATCGAGTTAAGGCGTAGTGTGTGTGTGGTGTTAGTTAAGTCGCAAAATAATTTTACACAAAAAATAGTCATACAGATAAAAACTCTTGAATTGATGTTTATGCAAAATGTAGCAAGGAATATACCCATGCGACATATATCAATCCTATTCTGTTCTGTTGTTATCCTCGTGTGGCGAGATTTTTAAATAAATTACCAGGAACATGTAGCACCACAGATTACATTCTCATGAAACAAGTGTGATGGCGACGACCCCAACCTGTGCAAAGGGCCAACCTCTTTCTTCTTACAAAAGGCTGTCCTACCTCTGATCAACAACAAAAGGTCCACAAAATATCTTGTATAATATCCAATCGTTTCCTACCCTCTTCCAACGGCCAGGATCGTCTCCATCGACGGCCACCGCCCATCCCCTCATCCACCAACCCACCTCACCACAAGCGTCTCCCGTGCGCCCTGTCCATACACTCAAACCTAATGTGGACGCACAAAACATTGTTCCGGCCGCTAATTTGTACGGCCACAATCACACGCAATATATTGTTTCTGTGTATACTGATTTCATTCAAGTCTTCACGGGCTAATTGAAACTATGTTGTAGGAGACTATCTTTAGCTTTACTCTTAGTAGAAAACACGTTCTTTGTAGTTATAATAATCAGACTGATGACTAAATAACAATATCATGCTGACAGCAGCAGCCACCGGCGGCTTAGGATTGACGGTCCATGGGCCGCGTCCACGGAAAACGCCCTACCCCAACGAGTCCACCAAAACGCACCACAAAATTCTATACATAACCCCGTCCTCCGCCCCCTTCTCCGTCCCCTCCTCACCCACCTCGCCATCTCCGCCCTCCACACCCAGCAGCAGCAGCAGCCACCATGGCCGCGCACTCCGTCGCCGCCGCGCACGCCACAATAGCGGCCCGCGCCGGCGCCGCGCCCGCGGCCGCCGCCGCAGCGCCCGCGGAGCGCCTCGGCTTCCGCCTCAGCTCCCTCGCCGGCCGCGGCCTCCGCTCCCCGCTACCTGCGCGCCGCGGCTCCCCCGCCGCCTCCTCCTCCCGCCGCAGCCAGCGCGTGCGCGCATCCGCCGCCGTCGAGACCGTCGAGGGCCAGGCCGCCACGGGCGAGCTGCTCGACAAGTCGGTAAACGCGATCCGCTTCCTGGCCATCGACGCCGTCGAGAAGGCCAACTCCGGACACCCCGGACTGCCCATGGGCTGCGCGCCCATGGGGCACATCCTCTACGACGAGGTCATGAGGTACAACCCCAAGAACCCATACTGGTTCAACCGCGACCGATTCGTCCTATCCGCCGGACACGGATGCATGCTCCAGTACGCCCTGCTCCACCTCGCCGGATACGACGCCGTCAAGGTAAAAGACGCTTCCTTTTCTACTTATATCTTTTTTTTTTTCTGGAATTCGCTGCGGATTAGTTCAGTTGGAGCGCCGAAATCGGGACTAGTTTTCTGCAAAGTTGTTATTAGTTGAAACTGTGGGCAGGCGGATCCCAACTGGCTGCTATTTTCTGTGCTTGGCTTCGTCCTTACTGGTCCTAGGAAAAAACGCCATACCTTTAATCCAGCTGTCAGAGATCTTTTTAGTTGAATTTATAGTTCCTATCCGGAATTTGTTGGAAACTCAGATTGTTCACCTTGGACTCATCACTCATGTTTGGCTCTAGTAATATTAGTGTAATAATCTGCTCAGTGTTTAGTACTACTATTCTAGTAGTACTTCTAATTTATGTGGCGCTACTGACCGACCCTGTTGTAACCATGCTCCTATGCTTACTGCAGGACGAGGACTTGAAGCAATTCAGGCAATGGGGAAGCTCCACCCCGGGACACCCTGAGAACTTCGAGACTCCTGGAGTTGAAGTCACCACTGGTCTGTTCATCTCACCTGAGCTTACAGTAACTCTGACCTGCCATGTCGAGTCACGACACTAAACGTTTGGACCTCTGCTTTGGCTTATGCAGGTCCTCTTGGCCAGGGTATCGCAAACGCCGTCGGATTGGCACTTGCCGAGAAGCACCTGGCTGCTCGTTTCAACAAGCCTGACAGTGAAATCGTTGATCATTACACGTAATGTTCTCATCTTGCTGTTTTCCATTCAGTTTTGAGTGGTGCAGCGTGTTAACGTGGTATGTGGGTTTTGTATAGGTATTGTATTGTGGGAGATGGGTGCAACATGGAGGGTATCTCCAATGAAGCCGCTTCATTGGCTGGGCATTGGGGTCTTGGCAAGCTGATTACTTTCTATGATGACAACCACATTTCCATTGATGGAGACACAGAGATTGCTTTCACAGAGGATGTGAGCACCCGCTTTGAAGCTCTTGGGTGGCACACTATCTGGGTTAAGAACGGTAACGATGGCTACGACGAGATCCGTAAAGCTATCCTGGAAGCAAAATCAGTAACCGACAAGCCCACTATGATCAAGGTTATTTTCTTTTGTCATCCAGGGATCACATTTGTCTGTTGTTGTGAAGTTCATCATATTTACCCACAAAATTGCTCTTTTTAGGTGACCACTACAATCGGTTTTGGATCTCCCAACAAGGCCAACTCATACAGTGTACACGGAGCTGCATTGGGCACCAGCGAGGTCAAAGCAACCAGGGACAACCTTGGATGGCCCTATGAGCCATTCTTTGTGCCTGAGGACGTCAAGAGGTTTGTTTCTTGTGTGTGTGTGTGTGTTGGTTTTCTGAATGAGGATGATGAAGCTGCTTACTTATCATTACTTTTGCATGGATTGTTGCAGCCACTGGAGTCGTCATATTCCCCAAGGTGCTGCGCTTGAGGCTGATTGGGATGCTAAGTTTGCACAGTACGAGCAGAAGTACCCGGAAGATGCCGCCATCTTGAAAAGTATTATCACAGGAGAGTTGCCTGCTGGCTGGGCTGATGCTCTTCCTGTAAGTGGTTTGCCATATTTACTTGCTTTAGCTGTTATGGTATATTAATGAGATCACTGATGTTAGATTGTTTGATTTTTGTCCAGCAATACACTACAGAGAGCCCAGCAGATGCCACAAGGAATCTCTCTCAGCAGTGCCTGAATGCACTTGCTCCAGTTGTGCCTGGTCTTCTTGGTGGTAGTGCTGATCTTGCATCCTCAAACATGACACTGCTTAAGATGTTCGGTGACTTCCAGAAGGATACGCCAGAGGAGCGCAATGTCCGCTTTGGAGTCAGGGAGCATGGAATGGGCGCCATTTGCAATGGCATTGGGCTACACACCCCAGGGCTGATTCCGTACTGTGCCACTTTCTTTGTTTTCACTGACTACATGAGAGGTGCCATGAGGATCTCAGCCTTGTCTGAAGCTGGAGTTATCTATGTTATGACCCACGACTCCATTGGTCTGGGTGAAGATGGTCCAACCCATCAACCCATTGAGCACCTGGTGAGCTTCCGTGCGATGCCGAACATATTGATGTTCCGCCCTGCTGATGGCAAGGAGACTGCTGGGGCATACAAAGTTGCAGTCCTCAACAGGAAGAGGCCATCTATCCTTGCCCTCTCCAGGCAAAAGCTTCCTCACCTCCCTGGTACATCAATCGAGGGTGTTGCGAAGGGTGGATACACCATCTCTGACAACTCAACCGGCAACAAGCCTGACTTCATCTTGTTGAGTACTGGTTCTGAACTAGAGATTGCTGTCAAGGCTGCCGAAGAGTTGACCAAGGAGGGGAAGACCGTCCGTGTTGTGTCATTTGTTTCCTGGGAGCTTTTTGACGAGCAGTCAGATGAATACAAGGAGAGCGTGCTCCCCGAGGCTGTAACTGCAAGGGTCAGCATTGAAGCCGGGTCTACTCTCGGATGGCAAAAGTACGTCGGATCCAAGGGCAAGACCATCGGCATTGACAAATTCGGCGCAAGTGCTCCTGCTGGAAAGATCTATCAGGAGTACGGTATCACCGCTGAGAACGTCATTGCCGCAGCCAAGAGCCTGTAAGATCACACTCATCAAGTTTTTGTCATCATCGATGCCAAGGAACACCACACTGCAAAGTCTTGTGCCCAAAGCTTTGGAATAATAGAGGAGGATACCTGCGTCGTAAGCGTCAGTGGTATTTTAGGCCTGTAATAAACAATGCCTTTTCCATTTGCGTTGGTTTTATTCGATCGCCGCCCCTTAGATGATTCATGAAGGGCAGGCCAGATTAAATTGGGGACTGATTTTGGTGATGTTTTTACATTGAACCAATAGTCGTGCGTACGTTGGATGCCTGTTTCTCTCCCGAGATCATCATCTCAATTGGTTTATGCTACTGTGCGCCCTTTAGTCCTTGTAGTTTGCTCCTACGTTTTTCTCATGGCATACAAAGGTTTCGATGCACAATAAACATAGAGTTGTTTACATCAGTTTGGTGTGTTTCTATAGCTTTGTCAGATCTCATACAGTCATACTATGTAATTTGAGAAGTGTATTGGTTTGAAGAATCATCTCTTATCCACTCGTGCTAACGTAGCAACGTCATGGTTGGTTCATGCACTCTCCCGTCTGATCTTTCTAAAAAATAGCTACTTGGTAGCATTTCATCATCTACAGACTACATGTGTGGAAGACAGGAAGCTATCTTTTTAGCCCTACATGCGGCAGCTGCACGACGTTGCTGTTCACTGAATGTAGATGACCCTATATAGGGCCATCCGGTACGCGGGGGCCAGAAACGCTCTGAGGCTGGGGGAACGGAAGAAAGATAGGCTATCCATATCGTCATCTTGTTTGATGTGTTCGTAGCCTCAGGCTCAGGTGAGGATGTGCGTGTTCGTCAGAAAGTGACGAGAGGAGATGGACGGAGCCTCTACTTGTTTCCTACTGCTTCAGTGCCGCGAAGGTTTCTTCCCACCCGGGCCAGTTGCCATACCCCGATCGGCGCGTATTCTCTGACTTTGCTGGGACCAAAGTCAGGACAAACTTATGATTTACAACACAGCCAATCTCCACCGTACCCCGATGGAACTTCATTGTGGTAAAATAATTCCCGGCTCCTGTCAAGCCTAAGCCCCGCTTAGATGGTTGTAAATTACCCAAAACGATTGAAAATCTAAACTGCTAGCTTTGTAAACGTTACGACTTGGTAAACAAAACAGACCATCCAATGGGGCCCAAGCAACTCGTAAGATAGAGCACACTTTCTACTTTCTGAACATATGAAGAATATCCATTCGCCGTTGCTAGACGCCGACATCTTTAGATCCGGGAGACCCAAATGCAAGGTTCCTCCCGGAGCAAACGACCTTTCCACCCGAGTACTCGTGCTGGCCCAATGTCGCGACACCTCTGAGATCAGTCCAGAACGAGCTCCAATATAGGGCCTCCAAGGAGGTAGACAACTTTATACGCAGCCATTGCCCAACCCGGCTAGCCGAACCTGAGGTCCCCCAGCAACGTGGGCAGAAGGGCCGTATCGAGCTAGAAGAATCCGAGAGGCCGAGATTCATCCAACCCGACCGCCGTAAGATGGTCCAGCCACCGGCTCCGACATGTTGTCTATCACGCCCCACCAAGCCAAGCGCTATGTGCCAATGAGGCCATGTTGCTGCATCCGGCAGCACCACACCCTAGCCAGGGTCACCGGCCCGCGCCGAGCCATGTGACGGCGACGAGGGAGGGTAAGGAGGGCCGAGGAATTTCACTTCCCCCCTCGATACCAACCAATTAGGGATGCACACGGCGATATGAGCATGAGTACCGAGCCTGATTCTCATCATAAATTGCATGAGTAACATGAACCTCAAATATAAACATAGAACTAAATTCGCGTCCACGAGAATTTAAATATGGGGGTTGAGTTTATACATCTAGTCTCCCAACTAGTGAACTTGTCTCAGTTCCCTATTTAGAACGGATGGAGTTCAATTTTAGCACCATGCGCATGCGGTACTCCTTAAAAGGAGTCTCCTTTTGCTATCTTCACCGACTGGGCGGTCGCGGAGACTGTACTTGTTTCCTGCTGCTGTTGTACCGCAAAGGTTTCCCATCCGGACCAATTGCCATTTTCTTGTGAAAGTGACGACGAAGGGATAAATCTTGTCATGCTAGTCATCTCCATTTATGTAAAGTAATTCCTGTTGCCTTTCAAGCCTACGCATCTCGTTTAGTTACAAGTATACAACACATGCTTTGGACCCGCTGGTACATATGGGCGATCACCGTTCATCGTCACTAGTGAAATGGGAACTGACAACTGAAAGGCTCGGAAGAGACTGATATTTATCGAGTACGATTGTAAATTGGCGACATCAAGGTGTACCCCGCTGGCCAACTGCGACAAGGATTGTGTAAACTTCCAGTCTTTAAGCGCAGGTGGTACTCCTTGTTTTAGTTTTTTTTTAACATAAAAAGGACTATATTATATTACGGATAAACACATACAGCCCAACAGGGTACACACAGAAAAGTAAATAGCAATCCAGTCCCTGGATTTAACAAGGAGGACCCTACATAAAATTGAAAAACGCGATCAGGTCCTTGGAGCAACTCCAGCACAGAACCAACACTACCACCGCCGGGGACATGGCCACTTGGGGTAGCGGCGCCGCCACACCTCCTCCTCCAACACCTTGAGGACGAAGACGAAGTGGTCGTCGAGCTGAAGCTGCTGCACTGCCTCCCTTTATGCCAACTTCGGGCACGGAGGAAAAGATTGGTTGGCCGCCCTTCGGCCAGCAGATTCTGCAGCCTAGAAGCCAGCAAGAACGCGTCGATGTCCGCCTGAGGACTGCGTCACAGCTTCATCCATGGAGCTGCAGAGGAATGAGCTCGACCCAATCGAGAAGATTGGGGCCTCAACTCGACACCACCCCTGCCCCCGCCACCTTGACGGCAGCAAGAAGTGGAGAGAAGCTGAGACCGGGCCTCCACCAGCAGATCATGGCCATGGCCAGCAGATCCGGCCATCCCCCAGCCCTGCCCGTCACCACGACGGCCAGATCTGAAGAACTGGGATCCTGACCATACCTCGAGCTTATTGACGACGAACACGGGGGACGCCGGAGCTTCGACGCCTCTCACCATGGGCTCCGACCTCCGGAGCACGGCGACAAGAAGCAGCAGCACCAGCAGCGGGAGGAGGCAGCTCGGATGCATCCACGCCATGGCACCAGACGTGGGGCTACTCTTCGACTATCCCACGGTGAGGATACCTGGGCCGCGCCAAGCTTACGAAGGCCCACAGAAGGCCCACTAGGGGTATCGTGTGACCTAGTCCTAGTCGGTTAGGTCGCATAACCTGCCATATCTGTAATCTTCATACGGCATCGTTCACCCGAGACCTGGCCTACCTATAAAGGCCAGGAGGGTTGCTCGTCTCAGGGACACGCTCATAGCCGCCACCACAAACCCTAGCGAGATCGCAATCTCGCCATTGTAATCGCTACTCGCCATCAATACCAGACAAGCAGGAAGTAGGGTGTTATCCTCCGGGAGCCTGAACCTGGGTAAATCGCCCCGCTTGTCAGCCGTCGTGATCACCAACGCTTCTCTCTCCCCCTCAATCAACCCGGGGCGGACAACCCAGGGATTTGTCGAGTTAACTCCTCGTCAATTGGCGCCGTCTATGGGAAAGAACAAGCGTTGGAATCATGGTCGCACCGGCTCCATCCGCAAGGAAGATCGACGTCTGCACCACCCGGGAGTCCATCCTCTTCGGCTCCTTCGAGTACGCCTTCCACCCGCCGGCCCGCCGCTCGGTGTACGCCGATCTGTACGAAGGTATACACATCACCTTTGGCTCCATATACTCTTTCGTCGACATTCGTGAAATGTTCAGGTCCACGGTGACCGCACCACACACGGCGGTAACACCCGCATCGGCCACCTCCGCGCCGTACCCGCCATCGTCTGTTGTCGGAGTCGCATCTGCTACAACTGCAAGGATCGCATCTACTTCGACTACATCCACTACTTCGACAGCGGCCATGCAGATCGAGTCTACTTCAACCACCTCGATCGCACGGCCGACAAAACCAAGATCTACCTCGACCACGACTGCATCGATCGCACCCGCGCGTGTGACCAAGGGTTCGCTGACGACAGCCACGTCGCACGCATCTTCGTGGACCCATCAAGTCTACCCCAAGCCAATCGCACTCGCTCCAGCGACTGCGAAATCTCCTTCCACGACTCCTGCAAAGATCGCGAGAAGACGCAACAACGGCTGCGCCGCCCGCATTTTTGATCCAGAGCAAGATTCGGATGACGGAAGCAGTAGCGGCAGCGTAAACACCCCTACCGAGGTTTACCCCCAGCAAGTCTTCATGGCCGGCACAACACCTCCAGAAGGCAACGACGAACCCACATACCCACTGGAGGTGGTCATGCCCGACCAGACGACTCGACTCACAATCACGCGCGACATGGCGATCATGGCCATGAAGCACGTTGATGACGGCACGTTTCCGCCACCCGACGCACCTCGGGAGGATCAGCTGGCAGTCTAGTACTTGCTACGCAAGGAAGGCGAACGACTACGCGCCGAAAAATCCGAACTCATCCGGCGCAAGAGGGATGCGGACGCGTCAAGCGCCAGGAGGGCCGCCTACTCGTTCACCTCTTCCACCGAGGTCAGCCAAGGAGGACGGATTCAACATTCGTGACACCCGCATGCCGAAGGGGTTCAAGCTAGCAGCAGGAACACCCAGGTACGACGGAAAGCAAGACCCGCGCCTCTGGCTCGAAGACTACCTCATCGCCTGTACCTGTCAAGGTGGGACATCGACCACAGCGATGCAGTATATCCAGCTCATGCTCACGGATTCGGCACGTGGATGGCTCACCAGCCAGCCCAAGGACTTTTTCAAGACCTAGGAAGAATTCCAAGATACCTTTATCAAAAGTTTCTCTGGAACATTTGCAAGGCCGACGAGCTACATCGAGTTGCAAGCATGTAAGTAAGGAAGAGATGAGTCGCTCCGGTCATACATCCAACGGTGGACACTTCTCCGCAACACCATGGAACCCGTCTCAGAAGACCGAGTGATAGACGCGTTCATGCATGGCGTCGCTCGCCGCGACCTCCGCGAAGAGTTCGGTAGGCTCCAGCCGAAGATCACGATCGAGCTCATGAAGATAGCCAACCAGTGGGCCGAGGGAGAGGACTACGTCCGCGACACCTCCCCAAAGAACGAAGCCGGAACAAGTAACTGGCGGGATGGACACCAGAAGAAGAAACAACGTTTCACCAACCTCGACTCAATCGAGCTAGTAGCGGTGGGATATCAAACCCCCGTGATGACGCACGCGATAGCAGTCGTCACTATGATTAAGGACGTCAATACAGTTGCACCAGCGACCAAGGTCGGCAGTCCGACACAGGACAATACAACCGCAACAGCGGTAGCATAACACCATACACCACACGGAATCGAAAACAGTTAGGAAAACCTAAACTACTATGCACAGAGGAGGGCCGGGCACCTCTCCCGCCACATCTCCGACCGGTGAGGCCGCCGGAGAAGAGGGGGAGAGATCCCGGAGCGCACGAGGCGACTCTCAAGGTGAGGGAGAGAGAGAGAAGGGAAAGGGGAGGGGGCCGCCCACTAGAAGCAACCCCTTGTTTTAGTGACTACGAAGTATGTGGCACTCCTTGTTTTAGTGACTACGAAGTATGTGGTACTCTTCTATAGTTAGTTTTGATTTGCTATCTTGGCCTTAATGCGTTAAAAAATCTTCCCGTAAAAGGTTGTTGTCACAGTGTATTGAAGTCAAGGTGCTCCACCGTGTATCGTATCTAAAACCTACCAGCACTACAGGTACGCCGATGAGCTGTCGGCATATGGCTTTCGACGCAATACGACGTAGGTCAAATTTTCTCTCTAGTCAGATTTGATATTCCATTATAAAAAGAAAATAAGATTTGATTTCCTATCAAACCTTATGCGTGGTAAAAGTGTATATATTTCGCATTACACGCTCTTATGGCAGTGTACTTAAGGCTCTCAAATGGTTGTACTAGCCATACAATGTACTTCATCCTATGACGTATATCATGTATAATGATCTGCTGAGTCGACGAGAGGTGTCATGTGTTATGGTGTGGTCAGTGGCGGAGCCAGGAATTGAGACGAGGGGGGCGAACAGTAAAACGTGTGTCACCGACGATTTTTTTTTGACAACACATTGTAATCCATAATTGTACAGAAGCACAAGTATGAACTGACTACAAAGAACAAAAAAATGTACATAAAAATAGTGATGCATTTTGATAAGAAGATAGTACCATTAAGTTGAATCCATGTTGGCAAGACGAAAGTGTCGAGGAAGATGACCTCTACCATCATTGTAGGAATGAAAACGCAGCATAATCTTTTTACTATCAATTTTTGTAACTACCTCTAAGATCATTGTAAGATTGGTCTGCGAACTAGGCAATAACATTTGCTACATCAAAGATTTCAGCATTTGCTTTTAGAGTATCCTGGAACACAGAAATCAAAGATTGAGTATTTTGCTACAAGCAACTTCATGAACAAGAACAATAGCTTATGTAGCATGATGCAATATAAAGTAGACCATGATGATTGAGTACTTTTCCTACAAGCCTGTAGCAATCCCTGACAAAAATATGCAAAAGAGGAAAATAGCATGCTCTTTCCTGCAATTCGAGACGATGTTGCAGCTGCCGCTACCCGGCAGTGGATCGAGCAGGAGGCGGCTGCCGGCGATGGATCGGGCAGGGGGCGGCGGCTGGCTGCGGATCGAGCCGGGGGCGGCGGCTGGCCGCGGATCAAGCAGGGGAAGGTGGCTAGCGATGAACGAGGATGTGCAGCGAGGAGCGGCTGGCGGCGATTCCGGCAGGGAGTAGCGGCGAGCTACCGACGGCGGATCGGGGAGATGCGGAGGCACGGAGCGAGCTGCGCGAGTGGGGAATCAAAGGCTGGAGGGGAGTGGAACGACCGAGCGACCTCGTCTGGTCGAGACTCTAGCGAATCAGTAATTTTTTTCCTTCTTTTACACGTATACTATCCTAAAATACCACATACGCACAGGTATATGTAAAAAATCCACCGGATTGGAGGGGGGGCGGCCGCCCCACCTCGCCCCCCTGGTGGCGCCGCCCCTGGGTGTGGTGTACACTCATACCTGCTTATGTAATGGGTACCCGAAAGCTAAATCCAACGGGTACCCGCGTTAAATAGGGAGGGTTGGTTGAGAAAAAATAGGGAGGGTTGGTTGAGCAAAAGACCGACAAGTCTGCTTATCGATAAATATCAGGCCCGTTGGGTCTAGCGGAGGTGGGTACGGGGGTGACACACCCGCACCCACAAACCCCCAGACCCGACGATGACACCTGGACTCCACCTACCCCCACTCGACCTCTCCTCTCAAGTTCGGTCCCCTTATGACAACACCTCACGAGTAGGTCCCAATACATCGAAAAAGCCGTTGACTCGCTGATATCCTAACATTGGACCCTGTCCGCCAACGTCCACGCATCTCGCCGCCCCCGCCCCGGTTGAGAGCGCCAAGGAGTAGTGCTACGTTGGCCGCCTCCCTCATGGCCCTCGCCGCCTCGTATGCGCATCTCATGTGTGCCATCTTCTCCTCCTCCACTCTGACATTGGAGCTCAAGGGAGATTGTTCTACGACCAGCCTTAGCAAGGTAACACACATCTCCGTCCTGGCACTCGAACCCGTGATTCCTTTTTCCCGTTCGTTTCGCTGAGCGGGCGTTGAGTTCCTTTGCCGCGTACAACCAAGGTCGACGTGGTGGAGTTTCTGAATGGGGGTAGGGAAGGGCGTGGATACGCACACCGCCAAGCTAAAGGAGGCCATGGGCGGCGATCTCAGAGGCTAATCGGGATCCGTCACCACCACTTACATCCTCCCCCCCCTCCCGATGTAAACCTTTGCGGGTACCCATCGGTCCCGTGAACCAGGGAGGATGCGGGTGTGGTGGATGTCTAGACCCGGCGGCATGTATGGGGGCGGGTCGCGGTGGCGGGGAAAGTGAACGTGTACGAGTATAGGGGTAAAACCCGACCCCAAACCTGGCGGGTGCCATCCGTACAGTCATATGTGGTTCCACAATATACACGCACATGCATGCACACACATAGCATATTTTAATAAAAGGAGAATAACTTGGAAATACATACTTTAAATATTTGATAGTAGAAAATTAGTAGGGATGTACAGTAATACATATGAAATATTACATTGTTGTTATGTTTAGAGTCCAATACGCCCACAACTTGCTCGGTTTGGACGTTTTAGTCCCACATCTTGTAAATAGAATTTTTCAGTCCCACAACTTGCACGAAATAAACACTTTAAGTCCCATCGAGTGAGGGGACGGCACATGGACTGCCAGCATGGACAAAAAAATGCTGGGCTCGTGGAACATTTACAGAAAACCCCCGCGAGATTTTAATATATCACGGATAGGTCATTTAGAGCTCGCGCAGGACATGCTGCTGCCCAAGGACGGGGTGTGGCCGTTCCTGCTGCGGTTCCCGATCGGCTGCTTCGGCGTGTGCCTGGGGCTCGGCAGCCAGGCCATCCTGTGGGGCGCGATGGCGGCAAGCCTGGCGATGCGGTTCCTCCTTGTGACGCCCATGATCAACGTTGTCGTGTGGCTGCTGTTGCCACCGTGTTCGTGGCCATGTCCGTCACCTACGCGCTCAAGTGCATCTTCTACTTCGAGGCCATACGACGCGAGTTCTTCCACCCGGTGCATGTCAACTTCTTCTTCACGCCGTCCATCGCCGCCATGTTGCTCGCCATCGGCCTCCCCCGCGCCTTCACATCCGCCACGATGCACCTGGCGGTGTGGTGCGCCTTTGTCGCGCCGCTGTTCGCGATGGAGCTCAAGATCTACGGGCACTGGCTGTCGCGGGGCAAGCGGAGGCTCTGCAAGGTGGCCAACCCGTCGTCCCACCTCTCCGTCATCGGCAACTTCATCGGGGCCATCCTGGCGGCGAGGGTCGGGTGGGAGGAGGCCGACAAGTTCCTGTGGGCGATCGGGGTCTCGCACTACATCGTCGTCTTCGTCACGCTCTACCAGCGGCTGCCCACCAACGTGGCGCTGCCCATGGAGCTGCACCCGGTCTACACCTTGTCCTTGGGCACCAACATGTCATACGTGGGCTCTAAATGACCTATCCGTGATACATTAAAAGTTCGCAGGGTGTTTCTGTAAATGTTCCACGAGCCCATCGTTCTTTTTTGTCCACGTGTCGTTCCCTCATTCGTTGGGACTAAAAGTGTTTAGTGTGTGCAAGTTGTGGGACTAAAAAGTCCATTTTGCAAGATGTGAGACTAAAACGTCCAAAGCAAGCAAGGTATGTGACTAAATGTGTATTTGACTCTTACGTTTAACATTTGAGGAGGGATTGATGTTAATTATGTGTCCGTTAATTATGCACTAAAAGGAGGAATTGGAGGGAAAGAGGACCTAGATGTATGTATATAGTCAACACCGCTGACACGAAGACACACGAGCTCGCCATTTTATCTGCTTGTTTGATAAGGGTGTTTTAGTTGTTATATATTCACTTTAAATGTATAGTGGATCTAGCGGATGAAGGTTAATAGGTTATGTATGCTGCTACTACCAGATTAAACTACAAGAACAATTGGTATCTTTAAGATGATGAAGTAAATATTAGTTTTTAATGGCGAATCTAGAATCAGCTCGTGGATGTTGATTGGGAGGATTTATTGAAAACTGAACTAGTAGGCCAAGCAACATGTCACACAAATCCATCTAACTGAGCTACGTGTGAACCAATACCAGCTAGCTAGGTGCCTAGGTCCCCATGCTACATTGAAGTAGAACACATTTGCTACTGTCTGAAGAACTGAACGATCTATATTCACCGTTGCTTGAGCAAGTACTGAAGCTGAGAGGCTCGCGAGAGACCAGTATTTATCGGTTTGGAATTGGTGAGACCTTGTCGTTCTAAGGAGATGGTTCACCGTTGCTAGAGCAAGTACTGAAGCTGAGAGGCTCGCGAGAGACCAGTAGTTATCGGTTTGGAATTGGTGAGACCTTGTCGTTCTGAGGAGATGGTTCACCGTTGCTAGAGCAAGTACTGAAGCTGAGAGGCTCGCGAGAGACCAGTATTTATCGGTTTGGAATTGGTGAGACCTTGTCATTCTGAGGAGATGGTTCACCGTTGCTAGACCAAGTACTGAAGCTGAGAGGCTCGCGAGAGACCAGTATTTATCGGTTTGGAATTGGTGAGACCTTGTCGTTCTGAGGAGATGGTTCACCATTGCTAGAACAAGTACTGAAGCCGAGAGGCTCGCGAGACACCAGTATTTATCGGTTTGGAATTGGTGAGACCTTGTCGTTCTGAGGAGATGGTTCACCATTGCTAGAGATGGTACTGAAGCTGAGAAGCTCACGAGAGACCAGTATTTATCGGTTTGGAATTGGTGAGACCTTGTCGTTCCGAGGAGACGGTTTACCGTTGCTAGAGCAAGTACTGAAGCTGAGAGGCTCGCGAGAGACAAGTATTTATCGGTTTGGAATTGGCGAGACCTTGTCGTTCTGAGGAAATGGTCCCGTACCTTCTTACCAAAGAATTTCAAAAAAAAATCGTCTTTGTCTTGTTGTTCAGTGAAGGGCACATTATCGATTTCTTGCATTTTCAGTAATAACAAATGATGTTCGACATTATCTATGTATTAGACATAGATGCTTTCAGACTGAAAGCTCGACTTAGTGTGACCCAAGTTCTAGGTTGAAGAACAGGTTCTAGAGTGATCCTTGTGTGGATCAATGAACAAACGTTAAGTATATTTTTCAGTGTCTATGAGAACTGAAGATATGTTTTCTAGTAAAGGGTAAGAGTGGAAAGACAACTTGCCGTAAAGCGGTTACGATGATGCAAGTGATGACACTAACCCATACAACTAGAAATCTCATATAGTAGATGTCCTTTATTTTGAAGATAGACATGGTTAGTTTACGAAGTCGCATATGAATGCACTGTCGCATAATCTACATAGGTATAGAAATATATCACGACTTCAGAAGTAGCAAGTGTGATTGGACTGAGCAGTTTTCCGAGCGTAGGTGGTCCCCTTAAAAGATCTCTTAGACTTTTAAGGCACATGCTACACGAATGCTCGAGTCTCACTCCATCCACTAGGATATATTTCACCGTCATCGTAAGATACAGGATGATGTCAAACTAGGTGACATAAAAGTGTTGCAAAGCACATATATGTTTCAATGTGTGAGATCTATTGACTATATTCCTCTTGAAGGAGATATGCCCTAGAGGCAAATAAATAAGTAGTATTTATTGCGTTATCTCATAAGTTTATAATAGGTTTGTGTATTATGATATAACTGTATTAATCGGAATTATTAATACACGTGTGATACATAGACAACCATGTCCCTATCAAGCCTCTATATGAGCTAGTCCATTGGGCAAAAGTTGATCGAGATTCCCGATCAAGGACAATGACGTCGGTTGACAATGGGGTCATCTTGTTAGTAGAATAAGGTGGTGGACATACGCAAAGTATTGCAATAAGATCGTATTACGATGTTTGTCATTTGCAATAGATAAGAGTATGATAGCTTATTCCTTAGACCGTGAGACCGTACTTATTGTTGCTTCGTAGGAGTGCTTTGAGAGCATCAAACGTTGTGTCTTATATAGCATGACAATAACGGTGTCCATCTTGGGTATTCCGAAAGAGCATCGAGACGTAAGGATCAAGAGCGGGATTTGTTCATTCTTGTAATGGAAAGATACTCTGGGCCCACTCGGTGATATTGCATCTATATAGCTGCAGCTTATGACTAGGTCATGGAGATGTAATATCACAGACGAGTTAATAACCTTCGTCGGTAACGAGATACAGCAAAGGCATCGGTGTGTCTACGATCATATCTCGGACAAGGTAGTATCGCAGAGACAAAGCGAATGAATATCATACTTATGGTTCAACGACGATATTCGTGGAATGCACAGGGGTCGTCATATATTTCCAGGTATCCCTGACGATCATTGGTGAGCGGAGTGTCTCTACCATGTCTGGAGTGTTCCCGAACCGTAGCGTAACAAACTTAAGGTCTTAGCGACACTAGGAGATAGGTTCTGGAATTTTATAGGTTTTTGTTGGAGAGAGAGAAATGATCCGGAAAGAGTTCCGGTGGTCCGGAAGGAGTTCCGGAGAGGTCTGGAATCGTTCCAGGAATGTCCGAAAGTTGTTCGGGTGGTCCGAAAGAGTTTTCGGAGTCACGGGATATTGAATTATATATAAATATATTAATTATGAATTAATGGGATTTTTATATTAATTTAATATTAATTAAATAAAGGAAAAAGGGGGCTCCCACCTATATGGGCCCTAAGAGGGCCAAAGAGGGGGAGCCGCACCTCAAAGGGGGGTGGGCCCCATTGGCTGGTTCGGCCAGCCCATGTGGGGGCCGAACCCCCCCCCCTCCCATGTCCTTTGTTTAGTCCCACATGGGGGAGCCAAGGGGTTTGCACACCCCCTTCCCCCTTTATATAGCAAGGCATATTAATTGATTTAAGACATAGGAAATTCAGTTAATTCCCAATTTCTCTCTCGATCCCGTGGTTCCCAAGTTGGAGCCGCGCCGAGCTGAGGAAGGGGGTCTCTCTCCACCTAAGCCATACCGCAGAGCGCCGTTGCTCTGCGGGATTCCAGATAAGATCTACTCCTGCGATTTCAGCTGGATCTGAATGACCGGGAGTTGTCGCTAGGCTCCGTATGTTTGCGAGTTCTCGGAGGCTACTCTATTGAGGAGCTTGGGCGACGTCGTCTCGCCCCCTACAGCCGCCGCGCCTCCCCCCCTCTGCTGCCGGCGCACCAGCCCCGGTGCTGGCGCTCTGCCTTCTTCCGCCCGACGCCCGTCGACGCAGATCATCGTCGACACCCCGGCGTCATCGACTCCGGCATCGCGGCAAGTTCTCCGCGAACTCGAGGTCGGCTACGTACGACTTCATCGTCAACGCTTGCGCGGGAGCGTAATCCCCGCTATCGGTCTACATGGAGGTAATGTAACCCGTTCCGCCACCGTTATCGCATGTACTAGATAGATAGATCCTGGCTAGTTAGAGTTTCGTTCGCTAGAAAATTAATGTTTTCTGCACCGTAACCCCTTCAGTGGTATCAGAGCCGATATATGCGTAGTACTGCTGGTACGGTTAGAACTCATGTTGAATGAGGGCGTCTTTCTTATATTTGCTACCCTCTAGCGTGCACTTGCGATGCCTTCGGTATTGAGTTGATGAAGCGGCCCGGACCGAGTTTACGCGTACGCTTACGCGAGACTGGTTCCACTACTGACATACGGCTTGCACCGTATCTGTGGCTGGCGGGTGTCTGTTTCTCTCTCTCTAGTCGGCAAAGCATTTTCAATGGAGGGCCCGAAAGGGATGCTTAAACATGCAATTATACGATTGACGTTGTGGTACAAAGTTCGTAGGTAGGGAAGCGATTCTCTTACGAATAAGCCTATATGCCACGTAAAACTTGCAAAACTAGATAAAGCTAGAGGCGTCTAACTTTGTTTTGCAGAGGCGTTATTTTATGTGACATGGTTACGGTAAGTTTTGATATTACTCGTACTGTCGGAGGCAATGGAGGGCTCTGTAGACTCGGAGCCATGCCGGGGCGCCAGGGGGCCAGGCACATGGCGCCATGAAGGTCCAGGCGCATCGACCATGTCACATTGCACTTCATTGCATCATTATTGTGTGCTGTTGTGTGTGCATCCTATTGATTGCTTATATGCTAGATATACAACGGTAGCATCATAAATAGGATGATCCCTAACAAATACCAAAATTGTGTTCTCCCTCGTTGCGCACCACCAAGAAAGTTCTACGTTATGAGGCAGGCCGTGATGATCGGGTGTCACACATCTCGTCGTTCGCATACAGTGGGTGTAAGCCATGTTGCACGCGCAGGTCTTTGAGGTTTGATTGGCGAGCCTAGCATACTCAGAGGTATGGCCTCGGAACACGGGAAGATCGAAAGATCGAGCACGAGTCACAGAGTTGTTGTGATCGACATGTTATGTCCACCTTTGAAGCTGTGCTGCCGGCCGTGATGATCGGGGGTAGTGTGCTGGATGAGGGTCGTGTAATCGCCATTATTATTTTTAGGGATAATAATCTTGGTGTGGTGTGTTTTTGATAATGAGATTATAGAACTAAAACTCACCTATATATTATAAACTTATCTTACCTCTTTTGCGATCACATCTGGAGACTACGGAACTACGCTTCGGTTACTTCTTCAAGAGCTCGGATTCTACCTTGGAAGCCGACGGGTCCAACTGAAGGAGATATGCCCTAGAGGCAAATAAATAAGTAGTATTTATTGCATTATCTCATAAGTTTATAATAGGTTTGTGTATTATGCTATAACTGTATTAATCGGAATTGTTAATACACGTGTGATACATAGACAACCAGGTCCCTAGCAAGCCTCTATATGAGCTAGTCCATTGGGCAACAGTTGATCGAGATTCCCGATCAAGGACAATGACGTCGGTTGACAATGGGGTCATCTTGTTAGTAGAATAAGGTGGTGGACATACGCAAAGTATTGCAATAAGATCGTATTACGATGTTTGTCATTTGCAATAGATAAGAGTATGATAGCTTATTCCTTAGACCGTGAGACCGTACTTATTGTTGCTTCGTAGGAGTGCTTTGAGAGCATCAAACGTTGTGTCTTATATAGCATGACAATAACGGTGTCCATCTTGGGTATTCCGAAAGAGCATCGAGACGTAAGGATCAAGAGCGGGATTTGTTCATTATTGTAATGGAAAGATACTCTGGGCCCACTCGGTGATATTGCATCTATATAGCTGCAGCTTATGACTAGGTCATGGAGATGTAATATCGCAGACGAGTTAATAACCTTCGTCGGTAACGAGATACAGCAAAGGCATCGGTGTGTCTACGATCATATCTCGGACAAGGTAGTATCGCAGAGACAAAGGGAATGAATATCATACTTATGGTTCAACGACGATATTCGTGGAATGCACAGGGGTCGTCATATATTTCCAGGTATCCCTGACGATCATTGGTGAGCGGAGTGTCTCGACCATGTCTGGAGTGTTCCCGAACCGTAGCGTAACAAACTTAAGGTCTTAGCGACGCTAGGAGATAGGTTCTGGAATTTTATAGGTTTTTATTGGAGAGAGAGAAATGATCCGGAAAGAGTTCCGGTGGTCCGGAAGGAGTTCCGGAGAGGTCTGGAATGGTTCCAGGAATGTCCGAAAGTTGTTCGGGTGGTCCGAAAGAGTTTTCGGAGTCACGGGATATTGAATTATATATAAATATATTAATTATGAATTAATGGGATTTTTATATTAATTTAATATTAATTAATAAAGGAAAAAGGGGGCTCCCACCTATATGGGCCCTAAGAGGGCCCAAGAGGGGGAACCGCACCACCAAAGGGGGTGGGCCCCATAGGCTGGTTCGGCCAGCCCATGTGGGGGCCGAACCCCCCTCCCCTCCTCCTTTGTTTAGTCCCACATGGGGGAGCCAAGGGGTTTGCACACCCCCTTCCCCCTTTATATAGCAAGGCATATTAATTGATTTAATACACAGGAAATTCAATTAATTCCCAATTTCTCTCTCGATCTCGTGGTTCCCAAGTTGGAGCCGCGCCGAGCTGAGGAAGGGGGTCTCTCTCCACCTAAGCCATACCGCAGAGCGCCGTTGCTCTGCGGGATTCCAGATAAGATCTACTCCTGCGATTTCAGCTGGATCTGAATGACCGGGAGTTGTCGCTAGGCTCCGTATGTTTGCGAGTGCTCGGAGGCTACTCTATTGAGGAGCTTGGGCGACGTCGTCTCGCCCCCCTGCAGCCGCCGCGCCTCCCCCCCCTCTGCTGCCAGCGCGCCAGCCCCGGTGCTGGCGCTCTGCCTTCTTCCGCCCGACGCCCGTTGACGCAGATCATCGTCGACAACCCCGGCGTCATCGACTCCGACATCGCGGCAAGTTCTCCGCGACCTCGAGGTCGGCTAGGTACGACTTCATCGTCAACGCTTGTGCGGGAGCGTAATCCCCGCTATCGGTCTACATGGAGGTAATGTAACCCGTTCCGCCACCGTTATCGCATGTACTAGATAGATAGATCCTGGCTAGTTAGGGTTTCGCTCGCTAGAAAATTATTGTTTTCTGCACCGTAACCCCTTCACCAACTTCATCAGCTGGTGCATTGGTTTTAGAAACATTCTCCAAACACAACAAACATCCTATATGTGCTAGAACATTAGTTAGGAATTAGACCAGATGATTCTGATAGCAAGGAGAAAGATGATGAGTTCCGTAAGCATCATGATATTTTCATGGAAGTGAAGGTCGTCATGAGCGTATGCCTAGCACCAGAGTTGAAAGTTGTATTCAACACCTGGAGCCATATGTTGTGATTGATGCGATCAAAGGTCACTTCAAAGATGAATTGAGTCTTGAGAAGTTCAGACAGCTTAGAAAGTTCCGGACCATTCACATGGGGAGCATACCTGTCTGGAGACTCAGTTGAAGAAGTTGTGTGACATCTACTTCAGGCTTACGAATATCTACGATTTCTAGATAGCGAACTCCAGTGCAATAGAGATTGCGCTTTACCTCCTAGCTGTGAATAGCATGTGCGTGAATATGCTATAGAGACACGGTGAGCTTCTTCACGTTCGTGAACAAGTTCAAATCTCTAAAAGTTGATTCATCGAAGAAGAGTTCTTCGACGCTATGGGTATATTTGATATACGAAGATATAGATGTATTCTTCTCATACTTGATGAAAAGTGTTTTATAATTGTTCTGTTTGTGAAACAGTCCCTGATTATCACAAGTATGTGGCGAAGGGTGACGTGACAGTGCACGAGTGATGGCAGGTTCATGGCCAGTAGTGCTCACGCCCTCGAGATATCATATTAGTTATCATCAATAGTTTTTTATAAGACATTTTGTAATAGTGAGAATGTGATCTAGTTTGGTGTCTTGAATGTAACAAGACATAATTATTCATATAGAACACATCAGTTGTTTTATGTTATGAAACAAAGCAGTTGTTTCATGTTATGAGTAATTTGCATCACATCTCAATTACATTATGCGTATGATATACATTTATAATAGCAGAAATGATAAAATTGTGTGTCCAAAGAACAAACACCATCAAATTTAGTCATAAAGGCAATGAAAGGAGTAATGGATATTTTTGGTCCATTTAAGTATTTCGAGTGCCAAAATTGATTAAGTTTGAAATGCAGTATTGAAGTTGCAATACTAGAGGAAATTGATTGAGAGTCATTTTTAATGATTAATCAATGGTGTTTTGCTTGATCCGAATCCTTCTATGATTTTGGTAAATAGGAGTATTTGCCCGATAAATTATGGAGTATGAAATTAATTTGATAATAGATCAAATGGGGTTTTTCAGAAGAAAGATTAAGTGAATATTGTATTCACAAGATTCGATCAAAGGACAACATTTTTGAATCATGTTTTCAACACAAAAGACTTGTGGAAATTCGTTTCACAATATTATAATGTCATATATGGTGATATGTGGGGAATTATAATTATGCTCTATTTTAAATAAAGTGTGGTCTGTCAGAATCAGTCTTAGAATCTCCTAATATGTTCAAAACATTATAGTCGATGTCCACTTTAGAAAATAGATATTTTTCTCAGCAAGAATTCATAGGATCGATAGTAATGTCGACGTGTATATGATTATGCGATAATCCGGAATATACATGAGTAGTTCTTTGTAGATTGCTCGCATTGGACGAGAGTGTATTCCAGAATCAATTAGAAACAAAGTTCAGTTTGTTGTCTATGTAATTCCGAGAAAAGATGACTTTTTGAATTATGGTTTATGGATTGAAATTAGAAGTTTGGAATAAAGTGTCAGACTTATGTTGGAAGATGTTCCAAAGAGTATATGTCTGCTAATGAAAGTTTAGAGATTAAGAGTGAGGGAGACTAGAAAATTGTTTTCTGCTTGCAATCCTCTTCATAAAGATCATAATATTTTCATGAAAAAAACTTCTAAATAAAGTGTTGTTATATTTAATATTGCTGTCAGGTCACAGCACTGTATTAAGTATTTCAGATCTTGTTGACAGATCAAGGTGCACTTTATGAATACAAAGAAAGTTGAGAAAATATCGGAATACGAACAAAGGCATTTTGAGCCTGGAAATCCAAAGTTGCATTTGAAAGGATTAAGAGAGTAATTGTTGCTGCAATTCTTATTAGAGGAATACGATTGTTTAATCGTCATATAAGATGTTATATGAGAAATGTGACTATAAGAAAGACGCGGTAGCATGTCTTGTCGAGAAATGTGTCTTGGACAAGATCAAATTTGTTGACTACATTTATGTAGACATGCTTGAAGTCTGAGGGATTTGTATTAATGTAATACTGTAGTTTGTATTAAATTCGAATTGATAGTAGATCAATGATTTTGGTTTAACCAAGATGTCGATTTAAGTGGGAGTCATAGTTAGTTCACTCAGGAGAAATATGTGAAGAACATATTTTTGAGTGGGAGCTTGGGAACTCAAATATGTGGATAACATGTTTTTGAGTGGGAGCTCGTGTTATCAAATATGTGGAGACATAATTTGAGTGGGAGTCGAATTCATCTTGTGTAGTTAACACATTGTGAAACTGTACCAATAGAATAGGATGAAGTTGTAAAACTATTTAAAAGTTAGTGTCTATTTTGAAATAGAACGGGAATTTTAAATAGTTAGTCGAGTTGTGTTGGATTATATCTGAGGAGTCAGAATAGAATCAAAAGGATGGTCCTTTGGAATCCAATTGGTCATTAAGAGTAATGATGCATGAAGGTAATGGTTGTATGACATGTGGGTCTATTATGTATATATTAGACATCATACAGAAACCATATTATCTGCTCGATAAAATATAACCGATGTTCTTGGAGTAAAGAACAGTTATGAAAGTAAATTTGGAATTTACTGGAAGTAGAAGTGCGTTAGTTAAGGGATTGACATTTGAATGTCAAGTTTTCTACATTGGTGTGAAAGTATGTAGATATCGCGAGTTTGTAATTGTTACAAGGGGCTCTGCATGGCTGAGTGTGTTTTTCAGGGCAGTTATCTGGTTAGTATAATCAGAGTAAGCGCTGGGAAGCAGAAGTCTCACTTAGTTACGGTATTTGCATATATGTTGTTAGACAACATGGTGATATCAAACAAGTTGATGCCAGTGAATCGCAAAAGCATGTACAATCATGGATTGTGCAGTAACACTTTTCCACGAGCAAGCATTATCAAATGATTCTTATTTGATAAGGGATTCTGATAAAGTAAAATGCAGCTAGTTTATTTGTACTCTAGTGCAAGTGGGAGACTGAAGGAGATATGCCCTAGAGGCAAATAAATAAGTAGTATTTATTGCGTTATCTCATAAGTTTATAATAGGTTTGTGTATTATGCTATAACTGTATTAATCGGAATTATTAATACACGTGTGATACATAGACAACCAGGTCCCTAGCAAGCCTCTATATGAGCTAGTCCATTGGGCAACAGTTGATCGAGATTCCCGATCAAGGACAAGGACGTCGGTTGACAATGGGGTCATCTTGTTAGTAGAATAAGGTGGTGGACATACGCAAAGTATTGCAATAAGATCGTATTACGATGTTTGTCATTTGCAATAGATAAGAGTATGATAGCTTATTCCTTAGACCGTGAGACCGTACTTATTGTTGCTTCGTAGGAGTGCTTTGAGAGCATCAAACGTTGTGTCTTATATAGCATGACAATAACGGTGTCCATCTTTGGTATTCCGAAAGAGCATCGAGACGTAAGGATCAAGAGCGGGATTTGTTCATTCTTGTAATGGAAAGATACTCTGGGCCCACTCGGTGATATTGCATCTATATAGCTGCAGCTTATGACTAGGTCATGGAGATGTAATATCACAGACGAGTTAATAACCTTCGTCGGTAACGAGATACAGCAAAGGCATCGGTGTGTCTACGATCATATCTCGGACAAGGTAGTATCGCAGAGACAAAGGGAATGAATATCATACTTATGGTCCAACGACGATATTCGTGGAATGCACAGGGGTCGTCATATATTTCCAGGTATCCCTGACGATCATTGGTGAGCGGAGTGTCTCGACCATGTCTGGAGTGTTCCCGAACCGTAGCGTAACAAACTTAAGGTCTTAGCGACGCTAGGAGATAGGTTCTGGAATTTTATAGGTTTTTGTTGGAGAGAGAGAAATGATCTGGAAAGAGTTCCGGTGGTCCGGAAGGAGTTCCGGAGAGGTCTGGAATGGTTCCAGGAATGTCCAAAAGTTGTTCGGGTGGTCCGAAAGAGTTTTCGGAGTCACGGGATATTGAATTATATATAAATATATTAATTATGAATTAATGGGATTTTTATATTAATTTAATATTAAGTAAATAAAGGAAAAAGGGGGCTCCCACCTATATGGGCCCTAAGAGGGCCCAAGAGGGGGAGCCGCACCTCAAAGGGGGGTGGGCCCCATTGGCTGGTTCGGCCAGCCCATGTGGGGGCCGAACCCCCCCTCCCATGTCCTTTGTTTAGTCCCACATGGGGGAGCCAAGGGGTTTGCACACCCCCTTCCCCCTTTATATAGCAAGGCATATTAATTGATTTAAGACATAGGAAATTCAGTTAATTCCCAATTTCTCTCTCGATCCCGTGGTTCCCAAGTTGGAGCCGCGCCGAGTTGAGGAAGGGGGTCTCTCTCCACCTAAGCCATACCGCAGAGCGCCGTTGCTCTGCGGGATTCCAGATAAGATCTACTCCTGCGATTTCATCTGGATCTGACTGACCGGGAGTTGTCGCTAGGCTCCGTATGTTTGCGAGTGCTCGGAGGCTACTCTATTGAGGAGCTTGGGCGACGTCGTCTCGCCCCCTACAGCCGCCGCGCCTCCCCCCCCCCTCTGCTGCCGGCGCACCAGCCCCGGTGCTGGCGCTCTGCCTTCTTCCGCCCGACGGCCGTCGACGCAGATCATCGTCGACACCCCGGTGTCATCGACTCCGACATCGCGGCAAGTTCTCCGCGACCTCGAGGTCGGCTACGTACGACTTCATCGTCAACGCTTGTGCGGGAGCGTAATCCCCGCTATCGGTCTACATGGAGGTAATGTAACCCGTTCCGCCACCGTTATCGCATGTACTAGATAGATAGATCATGGCTAGTTAGGGTTTCGTTCGCTAGAAAATTAATGTTTTCTGCACCGTAACCCCTTCACCTCTTCCACGTGGCGAGCAAGCACCAAGATGCTATGGGTGTTGAGCTTTTATCAAGTTATAAACTAGATTAAGTGTTACTCTAGTGCAAGTGGGAGACTGAAGGGAGTATGCCCTAGAGGTACTTAATAAACATAGTTTATTGGCAATATCCCAATTGTTCATTATATGTTTTATACCATGCTATAACTGTCTTAAGCGAAAACATTAATACATGTGTGGTAGATAAAACAAACTGATCCCTAGTAGCCTCTACTAAGACTGTTTTATTGCGCGATTGATGATCGAGCTTTTCCGATCATAGGGCATGGTGCCGGTCGGCAATGGAAGTCATATCGTTAGGTGTAACGATGTGATGGACATACCCGATATTTATAGGACATATTCATCACACCTTAAAACCGTGAGACCAACTCTTATTGTTATTCCTGGAAGATACTTTGATTGCACCAAACGTCATGTCTTATTTAGTGTGACAATAACGGTGATACTTTTGGGTATCGGAAGGGGGTAGTTGAGACGAGGGGTCAACAACAGGATTTGCCAGTCCGCATAGCCGGATAGATTCTCTAGGGCCCACTCGGTGAGATTATGCCAAATGAGTTTGCAAACATGTGACTAGGTCACTAGCTGACATAATATCATAGACGAGTAGGAGATAGCGATGTCGGTAACGAGATCATGCTAGGTATGGAGATATCTGAGAATGATGCTCGGACGCGCTAAGTATCGTCATGACAAAGGGTTTAAGTCTAGACGTCCAGCTTTGATAGATGAAAGCCATTCGTTATATCACAGAGATTAATTAATGGGGTCCAGGCCTACGAGTTAGTCATTGATCGGAGAGGAGTCTCGATCATGTTTGTTATTATATCAAACCGTTAGGGTAACACACTTAAGGGGTTTCGACAAGACAACCGGAAAGGAAAGAGATCACCGGGAACGTCCCGGGAATGGTCCGATGGAGATCGGGCAGCGACGAAATAGTTTTCGGAGCTAGAATAAATTATATAAAATATGTTTGCTGTTAATTAGTGTAATTAATGTTTAAATATGATTTTATATATTTATTTTCGATTTTTTTAAAGCAGATTTCCCTAAATGGGTCATGGCTGGTGTGGGAATAGTCCCACACCGCCCGGCTGGTGAGGTTGGCAGCCTCCTTGCCCATATATAAGAAGGGGCACCCTGGCCTTTTAATTTACCAATAAATTCCCCATTTCTCTCTCGATCTCGTGATTCCCTTTGTCGGAGTTGGGCCGAGTTGAGAGGGGGATCTCTTCCACCATAGCCTGCTCCCGCGCTGCTGGTGTTCTGGTCCAAGTCTTCCGCTGCTCGTCCTGGACTGGAGCTTCGGAGGCCGTCGTCTCCACCGTATGTGTGTAACGCCCTGCGAGGTGCTGCGCTAGCGGTGCTCGGAGGCCTACTTCCTTCACCCGACCTCGAGGTCATCTTCGTCGTCTTTTTCGCGCTGAGTTCTTCGCGACCTAGAGGTCGGATACGTCGTCTTTGTCGTCAACGCTTGTGCGGGAGCGTAATCCCCGCTATTCGGTCTACGAGGGTATGTATTCCGATCTCCGCCGTACTTCTATATCTGCATAGTGTAGATCTTGGCTAGTTTAAGGATATCGTTGCTAGGATTTTTTTGTTTTCTGCATACGATTCCCTTCAGTGGTATCAGAGCCGATCTATCGTAGTTATAGCTGTACGCTGTTAGAACCCGTGTTCTGCACGGGGGTACGGTTCCTGTTATTTGCTACCCTTTAGCGTGCACTTGTAATTCCAGCGGCATCGAGTTGATGAAGCGGCCCGGACCGACTTTACGCGTACGCTTACACGAGACTGGTTCCACTACAGACATACGGCTTGCACCGTATCTGTGGCTGGCGGGTGTCCGTTTCTCTCTCTTTAGTTGGCTTTGCATTTTCAATGGAGGGCCCGAAAGGGATGCTTAAACATGCAATTATTGGATCGTTGTTGTGGTCATAAGGTTCGTAGGTATGAAGCGGTTCTATTTACGACAGCCCCAAGCCACGTAAAATATGCAAAAGATAACGTAGAAGCGTCTAACTTTATTTTGCAGGGGCTATGTGATATGATCAAGGTAGGTTTGATAAATTGTTTCTAAACTGCGGGCGCCAAGAAGACCATGGTGCAATGGACTATATCACATTGCATTACATTTGATGTTTTGTGTGCATCTTATATTGTGTGATTATATATATTAGTATAGATTATTTACGCGGCGGTAATTATATAAGATGATCCCTTAAAAAATACCACTAGTGTTCTTCCTCCAACGCGCACCACCAAGAAAGTTCTACGTTATGATGCAGGCTGTGACGATCGGGTGTCAGACATATTGTCGTTCGCATACGATGGGTGTAAGCCATGTTGCACAAGCGTCAGCGTGGAGGTTATAGTGGCGAGCCTAGCATATGCAGATATGGCCTCGGAATACGGAGACCGAAAGGTCGAGCATGAGTCACAGAGTTGTTGTGATTGACAATTGTCTACCCTTGAAGTTGTGCCGCCGGCTCTGATGATGAGGGGTGGTGCAATGGATGGGGTCGTGTAATCGCTTAAACGACCATGAGGGATGTTCGTTTGAGTGGGAGTTCGGATAGTTATTTTCTGAAATACTAGAACTCAAAATATAATGAACAAAGTCTGTTTTGCAAAACCTTTGTAGTTATTAACCATTGTGATAGCATATTTTCAAATTAGGCGCATTCGTGCGATTGAGAAACTTAAAAGGTTGGGTCCAAACTTCATAGTTTTATACTTTAGATTGAGGATACTCCTTGTTTAAACCGTTAGCTCTTTGTGATACAATACCCGGTAGGATATAAATCCGGAAATTACGCTAACAAAAGATAATTTGGATTATCAGATTTTGTGCGGATGATATCATCATAGTCCAGTGTATGCTATGATCTCTGCCATAGAGAAGCAATGGTGGGTATGAGTTGTTAGATCGCGAACGTATGATATGGTCGCTAAACTCGGGGTACCCCTAAAGTTGGGTTGATGAAGTTTATCAGTACGTTGACTAATTGTCTTCTCAACCAAGGTGGAAGAGAATACACACATTGAAGGAGCACATTGAAGAGAATACACACATTGATGACATATGTTCATACTTGATGAACATTGAGACGCCTTGCTCAACTCGATCACTGGATGACAGACGTCGTTGCCAAGTGCAAATCCTCTGTCATAGACTATGTCATGCAAGGGAAATCGTTCACCTTCATGGTTCTTAATTATGTTGGAAGTATCAAGAAGATGAAACAGATCGCCGGAAGTCATCGATGATGATGGTGTATATATGATATGCATGTTATGAATGTTTTAGCTAAGCAAGTACTCATAGTATTGACTAAGTTTTGAACTAGTCATGTTTTATGAAAACCAGGTTTACTGTTTGAGTAGCTTGAAAGAATGAGGCGACATTGCATGTTGATAATGGCAGACAAATTTTTGTGATGGCCATAGACACTCTCCCTCTAGTTCTACCATTTGGATAAATTCTTTAAGACCGCCTGTTAGTATGATCGTTATAAGTGTGTCTCCTCTAGCGAGACACTTGTTCATACATGATAGTGACAAATTTGTTGTCATATATTTACGAAGTAATGATCATATGCCGATTTTAATTTAGATGGTAGAAGCTCCCACATTTATAATATTAATACCAAAGGATACAAACTTAATAAAGACACCACATATGTGTGGCACTATCGTTTAATTCATGTCAATGTTATAGACAATGCATTAGCTCCATACCGGATGGATCTACAAGTCCTTAGATTTGATCTTTTGACACTTGCAAAATAACTAAGACACCGTTTTCGGAAAACGGGCATATAACTTATTGATAGTCATACATATAGATGTATATGGTTCAATGAAGTAATTGACGGGTAGTGGAGACCTTTATTTCGTGAACTTCACTGAACGTTTTGAGTATAGCTTGTTGAGAATCGTGCATATGGGTGTATGTGAATCTGAAGTACTTTAACGTGTAGTGGAAGTATTTATTTCATAAACTTCATGAACATTCGAGTAGATATATGGATATTCACTCGGGGAATGTTGGCCTGGAAATTTTGATTCGATCAAACAAGTTCAGAATGAAGTAGGAAATTAACTTAACAAGAAAATCAAATTCCTGCGATACAGATCGAGGAAATGAAGATTTGAGTTATAATGTTGGCACATCATTGAAAGACTTGTGAGAAGAGTTCCACAAATTACGTCGCATGGAACACCATAGAGTTATGGTATGTTAGGATGTCGTAATTGCACCCTATCGGATAGTGTGTGGTAAATAAATCTCTTACCGAATTATTGTGATCATTAGAGTCATATGGTAGAAACGTAAACATTCACGTTAGATAATAGGGAAACCATTTAAATCCATGTAGACAATATCATACGAGTGATGGCATGACTTTTAGCCTGGATTGTCGTTTTAGCAATTTAGTGTTTCTATGTGATCACACCTAAAATGGATTAATCTTTGTAGTGTACCGTACCCAAAGGCGAGAGCAGCAGGCAGGCTTTAACAGGCCCAAGCCTGCCATGCCAAAATGCAATTTTCTTTACTACTACTCATCTACTGCTAAAGGAGGCCCATTAACACATAGCCAATCGTTCAGGCAAGCAACAGAGCAGAGAGCACGCAGCTCAGCTCAGCCCCGCACATAGAGCACGGCCACGGTTGGCCACGGCATAGCGGATAAGCAGAGAGACGGGGGCGAGGCGGCCCACGACCCGCCAGGCGGCGAGCCGGCGACCGCCGCGGCGAGCCGCACGCCTGCATCCTCCGGCCGCACCCGCCCGACCTCAGGCCCGCATCCAGCCGCGCTGGCGGCGCCAAACCCTAGTGCCTCCAACCTCCAACGCCGAGTCGCCGACGGCTTCCAGCTCCCTTCCTCCACTGCTTCCAGGTTCCAGCCAAGCAACTCCTCTTCAGATTTATTATTCTAGCTAGCTCCAGTGAATTTATCTACTCCGTATGTGTAATATATTTTCAGATTTATTAAAATGAAGAGAAATCATGTGAGCATTTGTAGCTATTTTACACCTAATTCCGGTGGTAGCACTCAACCTGAACCTGACCATGTTGAATCTCAAGCTGAACCTCAACCTGAGCATGTTGAACCTCAAAATGAACATGAACTTGATCCCAAAATTGTTGAGAGCAATGCCACCAGGTCCACCACATTTGATGAGAGTACAAACCAACTAAGTCAGCTTATTCAAGAATTTCATCCAAGTCAAATTATTCATGATCCAGGACTAAATGATTTAATGGTGTGCTGAGAAAGAGATATTCAGATGCATTCATGATGATTAGATCATTATACAGTTTTAGAAATTGAGTGATCGTCGAGGACATCTGCCACACGAGTATAATGTGATTTCTTATAGGTACATGTCTGTTTACTAGTTTTATTAGACATCTCACTTTGTACTCGTGAGACCAACTCTTAAAACCGTGAGACCAACTCTTATTGTTATTTCTGGAAGATACTTTGATTGCACCAAACGTCATGTCTTATTTAGTGTGACAATAACGGTGATACTTTTGGGTATCGGAAGGGGGTAGTTGAGACGAGGGGTCAACAACGGGATTTACCAGTCCGCATAGCCGGATAGATTCTCTAGGGCCCACTCGGTGAGATTATGTCAAATGAGTTTGCAAACATGTGACAAGGTCACCAGCAGACATAATATCATAGACGAGTAGGAGATAGCGATGTCGGTAACGAGATCATGCTAGGTATGGAGATATCTGAGAATGATGCTCGGACGCGCTAAGTATCGTCATGACAAAGGGTTTAAGACTAGACGTCCAGGTTTGATAGATGAAAGTCATTCGTTATATCACAGGGATTAATTCACGGGGTCCAGGCCTACGAGTTAGTCATTGATCGGAGAGGAGTCTCGATCATGTTTGTTATTATATCGAACCGCTAGGGTAACACACTTAAGGGGTTTCGACAAGACAACCGGAAAGGAAAGAGATCACAGTCCGATGGAGATCGGGCAGCGACAAAATAGTTTTCGGAGCTAGAATAAATTATATAAAATATGTTTGATATTAATTAGTGTAATTAATGTTTAAATATGATTTATATATTTATTTTCGAATTTTTAAAGTCAGATTTCCCTAAATGGGCCTTCTAGTGGAAAGAAGGCCCATGAGGGGGGAAGCTTCCCCCCAAGGGAGGAGGGCTGGTTCGGCCAGCCCCCACTAGGGCCGGCGCACCTCCCAAGGTCATGGCTGGTGTGGGAATAGTCCCACACCGCCCGGCTGGTGAGGTTGGCAGCCTCCTTGCCCCTATATTAGAAGGGGCACCCCTCGCCTTTTAATTTACCAATTAATTCCCCAATTCTCTCTCGATCTCGTGATTCCCTTTGTTGGAGTTGCGCCGAGTTGATAAGGGGATCTCTTCCACCATAGCCCGCTGCCGCGCTGCTGGTGTTCCGGTCCAAGTCTTCCGCTGCTCGTCCTGGACTGGAGCTTTGGAGGTCGTTGTCTCCACCGTATGTGTGTAACGCCCTGCGAGGTGCTGCGCTAGCGGTGCTCGGAGGCCTACTTCCTCCACCCGACCTTGAGGTCATCTTCGTCGTCTTCGTCGCGCCGAGTTCTTCGCGACCTAGAGGTCGGCTATGTCGTCTTCGTCGTCAACGCTTGTGCGGCAGCGTAATCCCCGCTATTCGGTCTACGAGGGTATGTATTCCGATCTCCGTCGTACTTCTATATCTGCATAGTGTAGGTCTTGGCTAGTTTAAGGATATCGTTGCTAGGATTTTTTTTTGTTTTCTGCACACGATCCCCTTCAGATGGTTCACCGTTGCTAGAGCAAGTACTAAAGCTGAGAGGCTCGCGAGAGACCAGTATTTATCGGTTTGGAATTGGTGATACCTTGTCGTTCTGAGGAGATGGTTCACCGTTGCTAGAGCAAGTACTGAAGCTGAGAGGCTCGCGAGAGACCAGTATTTATCGGTTTGGAATTGGTGAGACCTTGTCGTTCTGAGGAGACGGTTCACCGTTGCTAGAGCAAGTACTAAAGCCGAGAGGCTCGCGAGAGACCAGTATTTATCGGTTTGGAATTTACGAGACCTTGTCGTTCTGAGGAAATGGTCCCGTACCTTCTTATCAAAGAATTTCAAAAAAAATCGTCTTTGTCTTGTTGTTCAGTGAAGGGCACATTGTCGATTTCTTGCCGTTGGATGTAGCTCTTGGGCCCCTCGCGAGTTTGCCTTGGTTTGGAGGAAGCAATATGGGGGAAATGGTTGTGAATGAACCTGGCAAACCGCAACATGGGCGTGAGGCGGAGCGTAGAAGGCCGTAGCGACCACAGCGTTTGACCACCTTCGAGTATGAACTTATCAAGGTGGTCTAGCTCGACATCAACTTTGAAGTTGGAACGAAAGCTGCATATGGCAAGGCGCCAGACTAGCCCATTGTGCACGGAGTGGATCTTGTAGAATGTGGCAATGCGTTGCTATCTGGTTCGCATAGCAGGTTGTCGACGGTGAGATTCAGGTGGATCGGAGCGTCTAATATAGGGCACCAACGCTCGGAGAGCACGGCTGTCCGCACGCCATATTTGCAGGGGAGGAGGGAGATGATGATGTACATCATCTTGTTAGGAGGAGGCGGATGAGGTCGACGCCCACCAAAGTAATGGTCAAACAAGATTGACGTGACGTAAACGACCACTTCGATGTTTGCCGGGCTCAAATGGAGTAAGTAGGGGAAAAGCAAGGAAAGTTGAGAGAGTGGGGCAACACTAAGAAGAACTATGTGAAGTGGGGATTGACAACAAAAGGCCCATATATATAAATGCTTTAGCGGACAAGATAATCGACCTCGCTTCGCTCCCCACCCAGGTGATACGGGGGCAAACATGGCCCGTAAACCCTAGCGCCAGCTTCTCCCCTTATCCTCTCTAGTGTCGTCGTCGGGCAAAGCCCATTTGTCCGATGGCGGTGGAGGGCATCTTCTCGCAGTGGCACCGGTTGTCCTTGGTGGTGGACTTCAGCGGTTGTTGGCGATCATCTCAACACGGTTGGGCTTTGCCCTCGCGTGTGACGGAGAGGTTGTGCAGATAGTGACGCATAACCTTTGTTGTCCTCCTGTAGGGCGGTCAACAACGGTGGAGAGGCGAAGATAATATCGACTACAAATTTGGAGAGCCGTGGCTACGGGTTAAAATCGAGGTTCTAGTTTGGTAATGCAAGATCTAGGAGGACTAGACAGGGGCGAAGAATCCAGGACTGGAGGCGGCGACAAGTGCAGCGACAAACATATTCCGGGGGAGAGGTGGCGCTGCAAGCCTTTTGGGGGAGGGGGACAATGTCGTATAGAAAGTTTGCGGTGGTGGCTAAGCAAGCGCGATGGGGTTTAGGCCGTGGCGAGATGGGGTCCATGCGGCGCCAGCGTGGGCATCGCAAGATTGTGTCGGGAAGGGGCCTATAGAAGATAACAAGCAGAAGGAGTATGCGAGCGACAGGAAGGGGCTAGCAGTGAGTTGGGCTAGGTCTGGATGCGCCCCCGGGCCAACCTTATCTATTTATAGATAGTAAGCTGAATATTTTTTTGCGCCCGAGCCATGGCCCTAGTTTCCCAGGGTTCAGCTCCTCCTTTGCGTGAAACGTGGAGGCCTTGTCTTGCGTCGTGACGATGTCAACGACATGTATGACAAGGTCAATCCATTCATACCTGTTCTGAAAATGGATCGACGACAAACGACAGTTACGACCTATGGAGCGTGCGCAAGTAGTGCAGACATAGGGTTTGTTGAACTTGGTTTGTGCTCCTGACTTGCATAGGGGCGTTGCGTGAGGCATCTAGATTTGGTTGGTGGGTGTAGGTGCGAGGTCATGGCACATGGCGACGATCATAGCCACCCCATCATTCCCCTTGTAGGGTAGCAAACATATATAAGTGAAGGTGGCTTTGAGTAGATTGGAGTAGATTGGTATATTTTTTCAATGCAGATGTCAGAGATCTAGACATCCATTTAAAAAAATATTTTTATAAATAATGCATTTTACTCCTACATATTTGAATAACAGAAAATGGTGTCTTTAATTTTTGTAAATCCACATTCCCTTTCACATAATACAGTTCAGCTCTACAACGCTGGAAGATTATATAATATTTTGTTTTGGAGAAATGAACAAGAGAAACTTGAAAACGTGTGCGTAGGTGAGAACTGACAATTTCCTCTCATTGTTCACATAGTGTTCAAGATTCTCTTTTTCCCCTCTCAAATATAATAATATATGGATCTACAAATTAGTTAACTGAAACATTAGAACTCGTACTACCGCCCTGAGCATTCATGCTGCGAACACATAGTCACATACTGCACATTTTTTTTCCGATAAAGGGCGCTTCATTACTTAAAAGGTTTAAGCGTTTACACACGGCCTCTGCATAACGGAGATGCACACATCTGTCCCACAATACATAATCAGAAACTGAAAAAGACGTATTACATATCAAATCATGAGCAAATGCAACTACGCCTGAAGTGGTGGTGGTTCAATCCTTAGATTATATTGCCACCCATGATGGGAAAAGGTAGCCCTCGCCGTGGACTCCAACCGTGCACAGACCTTTGTAAATAGGTCTCGGTGCTCCACCCGCTGAAGAGAGGACCATGAACGGAGTGTACCGGTACATCGGTAGATGACCTGCAAGGGAGTAGAGAATTTATCGTTAAACACTTTATCATTTCTACACAGCCATAGCGACCAAATAATGGCAAGCGCTCCCACCCTAATTAGCTTCCTAAACCTTATCGATACCGTGTAACCAATTCCCGAAGATATTGGTCACACTGCGTGGGGGATAAATGTTAGATGCTACTTGTGAAGGGGTTACGGTGCAGAAAACAATAATTTTCTAGCGAACGAAACCCTAAATAGACAGGATCTATCTATCTAGTACATGCGATAACGGTGGCGGAACGGGTTACATTACCTCCATGTAGACCGATAGCGGGGATTACGCTCCCGCACAAGCGTTGAAGTCGTACGTAGCCGACCTCGAGGTCGCGAAGATCTTGCCGTGATGTCGAAGTCGATGACGCTGGGGTGTCGATGATGATCTGCGTCGACGGGCGTCGGGCGGAAGAAGGCAGAGCGCCAGCACCAGGGCTGGTGCGCCGGCAGCAGAGGGGAGGGAGGCGCGGCGGCTGCAGGGGGCGAGACGACGTCGCCCAAGCTACTCAAAAGAGTTGCCTCCGAGCACTCACAAACATACGGAGCTTAGCGACAACTCCCGGTCATTCAGATCCAGCTGAAATCGCAGGAGTAGATCTTATCTGGAATCCCGCAGAGCAACAGCGCTCTGCGGTATAGCTTGGGTGGAGAGAGATTCCCCTTTTCTCAGCTCGGCGGCGGCTCCAACTTGGGAACCACGGGATCGAGAGAGAAATCGGGAATTAATTGTATTTTCCTATGAATTAAATCAATTAATATGCCTTGGAATATAAAGGGGGAAGGGGGTGTGCAAACCCCTTGGCTCCCCCATGTGGGACTAAAGGAGGAGAGGGGAGAGGGGGGTTCGGTCGAACCCCCCCTTGGGCTTTCCTACTCCTAGTCCAACTCGGACTAGGAGGCCCAAGCCTCCCTTCCTTGTGGGGTGCGGCTCCCCCCTCTTGGGCCCTCTTAGGGCCCATGTAGGTGGGAGCCCCCTTTTTCCTTTATTTAATTAATATTAAATTAATATAAAATTCCTATTAATTCATAATTAATATATTTATATAAATTCAATATCCCATGACTCCCAAACTATTTCGGAACCACCCGAACAACTTTCGGACATTCCCGGAACCATTCCATACCTTTTCGGAACTTCTTCCGGACCACCGGAACTCTTTCCGGATCGTTTCTCTCTCTCCAACAAAATCCTATAATATTCCAGAACCTATCTCCTAGCGTCGCTAAGACCTTAAGTTTGTTACGCTACGGTTCGAGAACACTCCAGACATGGTCGAGACACTCCGCTCACCAATGATCGTCAGGGATACCTGGAAATATATGACGACCCCTGTGCATTCCACGAATATCGTCGTTGAACCATAAATATGATGTTCATTCCCTTTGTCGCTGCGATACTACCTTGTCCGAGATATGATCGTAGACACACCGATGTCTTTGTTGTATCTCGTTACCGACGAAGGTTATTAACTCGTCTGCGATATTACATCTCCATGACCTAGTCATAAGCTGCGCAGCTATATAGATGCAATATCACCGAGTGGGCCCAGAGTATCTTTCCATTACAAGAATGAACAAATCGCGCTCTTGATCCTTACGTCTTGATGCTCTTTCGGAATACCCAAGATGGACATCGTTATTGTCATGCTGTATAAGACACAACGTTTGATGCTCTCAAAGCACCCCTACGAAGCATTAATAAGTACGGTCTCACGGTCTAAGGAATAAGCTATCATATTCTTATCTATTGCAAATGACAAACATCGTAATACGATCTTATTGCAATACTTTGCGTATGTCCATCACCTTATTCAACTAACAAGATGACCCCATTGTCAACCGACGTCATTGTCCTTGATCGGGAATGTCGATCAACTGTTGCCCAATGGACTAGCTCATATAGAGGTTTGCTAGGGACCTGGTTGTCTATGTATCACACGTGTATTAATAATTCTGATTAATACAGTTATAGCATAATACACAAACCTATTATAAACTTATGAGATAATGCAATAAATACTACTTATTTATTTGCCTCTAGGGCATATCGCCTTCAGTCTCCCACTTGCACTAGAGTGCAAATAAACTAGCTGCATTTTACTTTATCAGAATCCCTTATCAAATAAGAATCATTTGATAATGCTTGCTTGTGGAAGAGTGTTACTGCACAATCCATGATTGTACATGCTTCTGCGATTCACTGACATCAACTTGCTTGATATCACCATGTTGTCTAACATACATGCAAATACCGTAACTAAGTGAGACTTCTGTTTCCCAGCGCTTACTCTGATTATACTAACCAGATAACTGCCCTGAAAAACACACTCAGCCATACAGAGTCCCTTGTAACAATTACAAACTCGTGATATCTACAAACTTTCACACCATTGTAGAAAACTTGACATTCTAATGTCAATCCAACAACTAACGCACATCTACTTCCTGTAAATTCTAAATTTACTTTCATAACTGTTCTTCTTTCAAGAACATCGGTTATATTTAATCGAGCAGATAATATGGTTTCTGTATGATGTCTAATATTACATAATAGACCCACATGTCATACAACCATTACTTTCATGCATCATTACTCTTAATGATCAATTGGATTCCAAGGACCATCATTTTGATTCTATTCTGACTCCTCAGATATAATCCAAAATAACTCGACTAACTATTTAAAATTCCCGTTCTATTCAAAATAGACACTAACTTTCAAATAGTTTCACAACTTCATCCTATTCTATTGGTACAGTTTCACAATGTGCTAACTACACAAGATGAATTTGACTCCCACTCAAATTATGTCTCCACATATTTGATAACACGAGCTCCCACTCAAAAATATGTTCTTTACATATTTCACCTGAGTGAACTAACTATGACTCCCACTTAAGTCGACATTTTGGTCAAACCAGAATCATTGATCTACCTTCAATTCGAATTTAATACAAACTACAGTATTAGATTAATACAAATACTTCAGACTTCACGCATGTCTACATAAATATAGTCAACAAATTTGATCTTATCCAAAACACATTTCTTGACAAGACATGCTACCGCGTCTTTCTTATAGTCACATTTCTCATATAACACCTTATATGACGATTAAACAATCTTATTCCTCTAATAAGAATTGCAGCAACAATTACTCTCTTAATCCTTTCAAATGCAACTTTGGATTTCCGGGCTCAAAAAGCCTTTGTTCGTATTCCGATATGTTCTCAACTTTCTTTGTATTCATAAAGTGCACCTTGAACTGTCAACAAGATCTGAAATACTTAATACAGTGCCGTGACCTGACAGCAATATTAAATTTAACAGCACTTTATTTAGAAGTTTCTTTCATGAAAATATTATGATCTTTATGAAGAGGATTGCAAGCAGAAAACAATTTTCTAGTCTCCCTCACTCTTAATTACCAAATTTTCATTAGCAGACATATACTCTTTGGAACACCTTCTAACATAGGTCTGACACTTTATTTCAGGCTTCTAATTCCAATCCATAAACCATAATTCGAAAAATCATATTTTCCTCGGAATTATATAGACAACAAACTAAGTTTTGTTTCTATTTGGTTTTGGAATACACTCTCATCCAATGTGAGCAATCTACAAAGAACCACTCATGTATATTCCGAATTATCGCATAATCATATACATGTCGACACTACTGTCGATCCTACGAATTCTCGTTAAGAAAAATATCTATTTTCTAAAGTGGACATCAACTATAATGTTTCGAACATATTAGGAGATTCTAAGACTGATTCTGACAGACCACACTTTATTTAAAATAGAGCATGATTATAATTCCCCACATATCACTATATATGACATTATAATTTTGTGAAGCAAATTTCCACAAGTCTCTTGCGCTGAAATCATAATTCAAAAATACTGTCCTTTGATCGAATTTTGTGAATATAATGTTCACTAATCTTTCTTCTGAAAAACCCCATTTTATCTATTATCAAATTAATCTCAGACTCCATAATTTATCGGGCAAATACTCCTATTTACCAAATTCATGGAGGAATTCGGATCAAGTAGTAAACACCATTAATTAATCATTAAAAATGACACTCAATTAATTTCTGCCAGTATTGCAACTTCAATAGTTGATTTCAAACTTAATCAACTAAGCACTTGAAATACTTAAATGGACCAAGACATCCATTACTTCTTTCATTGCTTTTATGACTAAACTCGACGGTGTTTGTTCTAGTAATAGAACTCTTATTCATAGGACACGATATTTTATCATTTCTACAATTATGAATACTTATCATACAATCAATGTAACTGAGATGTGGAATCTTTATTCATAAGATAAAACAACTGACTTGTTCCATAACATAAAACAACTGAACTTGTCTTATTATATGAATAACTTTGTCTTGCAACAATCAAGAAACACACACTCACTCACTATTACAAAAGATCGTATCAAAAATTATTAATGATAACTATGATAACTTGAGGACGTGAACACCAAAAGGCCATCAACTCCTTGACTACCAGCTTCAGCGCCAGGTCACATCAAACTGCGCCGCATATATGTGATAATCAGGACCTGTTTCTCAAACAGAACAAGTATCAAATACTTCATCATATACCAAGGGCGAATTCACAATTCTGCATATATCAAATATATACCTGTAGCATCGAAGATCTCTCCTTTGATGGAATCAACCTTCAGAGACTGGAACTCACGTACGAACTTGTAGAAGTTCATATCGTCGGCTTTCAAAATGTACTTGCGCACATGCTTCTCATAGCTAGGAGGTAGAGATATCAGGACAGTCCGAATGGCACAAGAATCTGCCATCCAGTAATCAAAGACCATCGTCAGCTGGAAGTAGATGTCATACAATCTCTTCAAATGTGTCTTCAGACAGGTATGCTCCTCCATGTGAATGGTCTGAAACATTCTAAGCTGCCTGAATTGCTCACGCTTTAATTCATCTCCGAAGTGTGTCTTTATCGCATCCATCATGACGCTTGGCTCCTTGCGTCGAAACAACTCTTTCAACTCGGGTGCCAGGCATACGGTCATGGTGATCTCCACTTCAATGAATATGTCTCGACGCCTACGGAAATCATCTTCCTCTTCCTCGCTAGCAGAATCTCCTGGTCCTTCTCCTAACGGTTCATCGAGAACATATAGAATGTTGTTGTGTTCGAGAATGTTTCTAAAACCCCTGTACCATCTGATGAAGTTGGACCCGTCGGCTTCTAATGTAGCATCCGGGCTCTTGAGTAAGTAACCGAAGTATAGTTGCGTAGTCTACAGATGTGATCGCAAAAGAGGTAAGGTTAAGTTTATAATATGTAGGTGAGTTTTAGTTTTGTAATCTTATTATCTAAAAACACACCACACCAAGATTATTATCCCTAAAATAATAATGGCGATGACACGACCCCCATCCACTACACCACCCCCGATCATCACGGCCGGCAGCACGGCTTCAAAGGTGGACATAAAATGTCGATCATAACAACTCTATGACTCGTGCTCGATCTTTCGATCTTCCCGTGTTCCGAGGCCATACCTTTGAGTATGCTAGGCTCGCCAATAAAACCTCGAAGACCCTGCGCGTGCAACATGGCTTACACCCACTGTATGCGAACGACAGGATGTGTGACACCCGATCATCACGGCCTGCCTCATAACGTAGAACTTTCTTGGTGGTGCGCAACGAGGGAGAACACAATTTTGGTATTTGTTAGGGATCATCCTATTTATGACGCCATCGTTGTATGTCTAGCATATAAGCAATCAATAGGATGCACACACAACAACACACAATAATGATGCAATGAAGTGCGATGTGACATGGTCGATGCGCCTGGACCTTCATGGCGCCATGTGCCTGGCCCCCGGCGCCCCGGCATGGCTCCGAGTCTACAGAGCCCTCCATTGCCTTCGGCAGCACGAGTAATATCAAAACTTACCGTAACCATGTCACATAAAATAACGCCTCTGCAAAACAAAGTTAGACGCCTCTAGCTTTATATAGTTTTGCAAGTTTTACGTGGCATATAGGCTTATTCTTAAGAGAATCACTTCCCTACCTACGAACTTTGTACCAGAACGTCGATCGTATAATTGCATGTTTGAGCATCCCTTTCGGGCCCTCCATTGAAAATGCTTTGCCGACTAGAGAGAGAGAGACAGACACCCGCCAGCCACAGATACTGTGCAAGCCGTATGTCAGTAGTGGAACCAGTCTCGCGTAAGCGTACGCGTAAAGTCGGTCCGGGCCGCTTCATCAACTCAATACCGAAGGCATCGCAAGTGCACGCTAGAGGGTAGCAAATATAAGAAAGACGCCTTCATTCAACATGAGTTCTAACCGTACCAGCAGTACTACGCATAGATCGGCTCTGATACCACTGAAGGGGTTACGGTGCAGAAAACAATAATTTTCTAGCGAACGAAACCCTAACTAGCCAGGATCTATCTATCTAGTATATGCGATAACGGTGGCGGAACGGGTTACATTACCTCCATGTAGACCGATAGCGGGGATTACGCTCCCGCACAAGCGTTGACGATGAAGTCGTACGTAGCCGACCTCGAGGTCGCGAAGATCTTGCCGCGATGTCGAAGTCGATGACGCCGGGGTGTCGATGATGATCTGCGTCGACGGGCGTCGGGCGGAAGAAGGCAGAGCGCCAGCACCAGGGCTGGTGCGCCGGCAGCAGAGGGGAGGGAGGCGCGGCGGCTGCAGGGGGCGAGACGACGTCGCCCAAGCTACTCAAAAGAGTTGCCTCCGAGCACTCACAAACATACGGAGCTTAGCGACAACTCCCGGTCATTCAGATCCAGCTGAAATCGCAGGAGTAGATCTTATCTGGAATCCCGCAGAGCAACGGCGCTCTGCGGTATAGCTTGGGTGGAGAGAGATTCCCCTTTTCTCAGCTCGGCGCGGCTCCAACTTGGGAACCACGGGATCGAGAGAGAAATCGGGAATTCATTGTATTTTCCTATGAATTAAATCAATTAATATGCTTTGGTATATAAAGGGGGAAGGGGGTGTGCAAACCCCTTGGCTCCCCCATGTGGGACTAAAGGAGGAGAGGGGAGAGGGGGGTTCGGCCGAACCCCCCCTTGGGCTTTCCTACTCCTAGTCCAACTCGGACTAGGAGGCCCAAGCCTCCCTTCCTTGTGGGGTGCGGCTCCCCCCTCTTTGGCCCTCTTAGGGCCCATGTAGGTGGGAGCCCCCTTTTTCCTTTATTTAATTAATATTAAATTAATATAAAATTCCTATTAATTCATAATTAATATATTTATATATAATTCAATATCCCATGACTCCGAAACTATTTCGGAACCACCCGAACAACTTTCGGACATTCCCGGAACCATTTCATACCTTTTCGGAACTCCTTCCGCACCACCGGAACTCTTTCCGGATCATTTCTCTCTCTCCAACAAAATCCTATAATATTCCAGAACCTATCTCCTAGCGTCGCTAAGACCTTAAGTTTGTTACGCTACGGTTCGAGAACACTCCAGACATGGTCGAGACACTCCGCTCACCAATGATCGTCAGGGATACCTGGAAATATATGACGACCCCTGTGCATTCCACGAATATCGTCGGTGAACCATAAATATGATGTTCATTCCCTTTGTCTCTGCGATACTACCTTGTCCGAGATATGATCGTAGACACACCGATGTCTTTGTTGTATCTCGTTACCGATGAAGGTTATTAACTCGTCTGCGATATTACATCTCCATGACCTAGTCATAAGCTGCGCAGCTATATAGATGCAATATCACCGAGTGGGCCCAGAGTATCTTTCCATTACAAGAATGAACAAATCCCGCTCTTGATCCTTACGTCTTGATGCTCTTTCGGAATACCCAAGATGGACATCGTTATTGTCATGCTATATAAGACACAACGTTTGATGCTCTCAAAGCACCCCTACGAAGCATTAATAAGTACGGTCTCACGGTCTAAGGAATAAGCTATCATATTCTTATCTATTGCAAATGACATACATCATAATACGATCTTATTGCAATACTTTGCGTATGTCCATCACCTTATTCAACTAACAAGATGACCCCATTGTCAACCGACGTCATTGTCCTTGATCGGGAATCTCGATCAACTGTTGCCCAATGGACTAGCTCATATAGAGGCTTGCTAGGGACCTGGTTGTCTATGTATCACACGTGTATTAATAATTCCGATTAATACAGTTATAGCATAATACACAAACCTATTATAAACTTATGAGATAATGCAATAAATACTACTTATTTATTTGCCTCTAGGGAATATCTCCTTCAACTTGGATGATTGACCATATAGACCTCGCAAACCGACATTGTAAAAAGAGATGTTTAATGGTCTCGTTCTGATGACAGAAAACACAACTCTTATTTCCCTGCCAATTCCATCTAGCAAGATTGTCTTTGGTTAGAATTACTCCTCGACGAAGATACCATCCAAACACCTTGGTTTTAAGTGGTATCTTCATCTTCCAAAGCAACTTGTTGTTATCAACCGGTATATGAGAATGGGTTAAAGCCTTATACATCGAGTCTACAAAAATTTACCATTCTTGTGTAGATTCCATCGAAATTCGTCTGGCCCAGCTGAAAGTTGTATATTGGCTAGCCTGTGTTAAAGGGCTTGCCATGCAACCAACCTCTGGCCAATCAAATCTCTCCTGAACGTTACATCTGGAGGTGAGGTTGCCATTACCTTCTTAATGGTATCACTTTTGTAACGAACAATATTGTATAATGTTGTATATTGTTCTCGGAGCGTGGTATTGCCCAACCACGAGTCCTCCCAGAACCTTATCTGAGACCCATCTTTAATTGAAAAATGTCCAAATCTGAAGAATTATGATTTTGCAGCCATCAGACCAGCCCAAAAAATGCGAATCACCTTGTTTCCAAGAAACTTGTGACAGCGGTTTGGAGTCAATATATTTCCGATTCAGGAGGGTTTGCCACTGAACATTTTCGGTCAGCAACTTAAACAACCATTTACCTAGGAGAGTTGTATTCTTGACCTCAAGGTCGTGAACTCCCAACCCTCCTTGATCTTTGGGTGTACAAACCACACTCCATTTAACCAGTCGATATTTCTTCTTCTCGCTATCCCCTTGCCAAAAGAATCTAGACCGATAATAATCTAGTTTTTGGAGCACACCTTTTGGCAGAAGGAAGAAAGATAACATATATAGTGCCATATTAGTGAGCACCGAATTTATGAGTACCAGTCTTCCTCCGAGGGACAGCAATTTTCATTTCCAACTACTTAAACGTTTTTGTAGTCTTTCTTCGACGCGTTTCCATTTAGCAATAGTAAGCCTCCTATAATGAATCGGGATGCCTAAATACCGAATCGGAAATTGACCTTGCCCACAACCGAATAGTTCGGCATAGAGATCGGACTCGTCCAAAGCCTCGCCAAAACAGAACAACTCACTCTTATGGAAATTAATTTTTAGACATGAAAGTTGCTCGAAAGTTGCTAAAATTAATTTCAGATTTCAAGCTTTTTCAATGTCATGTTCCATAAAAAGAATTGTGTCATCGGCGTATTGAAGGATTGAGAGACCCCCGTCAACAAGATGAGGAATCAACCCTTCAATCTGACCATCAACTTTAGCACGCTCAATCATAATAGCAAGCATATCCGCCACTATACTGAACAACATAGGGGATAATGGATCACCTTGTCTAAGACCTTTGCGCGTTTGGAAATAACGTCCAATGTCATTATTAACTTTGATGGCCACGCTACCTCCAGATACGAAATTACGAATCAGAGCACGCCACTCATCAGAAAAACCTTTCATTCTGAAAGTTTGTTGGATGAAAGACCGCTTAACTTTATCGTAAGCTTTTTCGAAATCTAATTTCATAATGACCCCATTAAGCTTCTTGAAATGTAACTCATGAACCGTTTCGTGCCACATAGCTACCCCATCAAGAATATTACATCCTTGCATGAAGGCAGTTTGAGACGGTCGCACCACATGTTTAGCAACTGTATTCAGACGAATTGTGACTACTTTTGTAAAAATCTTGAAACTAACGTTCAAGAGGCATATAGGTCTAAATTGTTGAATCCTTTCTGCCTCATTGACCTTAGGTAACAAAATAATTTCGCCAAAATTCAACCGAAACAACTCGAGTTGATCAGCATGAAGAGCGCTGAACATAACTAGCAGGTCATCCTTGATGGAGTCCCAGAATGTTTGATAAAACTCTGCTGGCATCCCATCCGGATCTGGAGCTTTGTTATGTTCCATAACGAAAATGGCCTTTTTTTACTTCCTCCTCAGTGTAGGGGGCTCAAAGTAAGCTATTCTCCTCAGCGGAAACTTGAGGGATATCCTCCGTTCTGGCTTCGTCCATTGTGAAGTTACCTTCATCAGGTTCGCCGAACAGATTTTTATAATAATTAGTAATGTAAGCCTTTAGCTGTTCATGGCCTTCAATTCTTCCATCCTCATGGACAAGAGAATGAATACATTTCTTCCTGTGTCTGCCATTAGCAACACTATGGAAGTATCTAGTATTCGAATCTCCTTCAACAATAAATTGAGACTTGGACCATTGATACCACTTGAGTTCCTCCTCACGTAGTAGGTTTGTTATTTGCGCATTAGATTGACTTTTTAGTTCAATATCATGTGTAAGTAGCGTCGTCACTTCCGCAAGAGCCTCAAGCTCATCAATAATGGTTGACAGCCGTTGCTTTTCCTTCCTAAGAATACCTGTAACATGACGTGCCCAACCAGAGATGTTTACGTAATACACGCATTTTGTTATTCCATCTCCCAATTGGTGAACGTCCCACTACAGGTCTTTTCCAGTGATCCGACAGTCTCTCAATATGTTCTAGAGCGCGAACCGTCACCATTGGGTATTTGTTTTCTCAGTCGGTGCACATTAGCACGCGGTCCAGTTTTTCGTATGTCGGAGAAGGGAGACTGTTAGCCCACGTGAATTGCCTACCAACCATCGACACCTCTCTAAGATCTAAGTTGTCGATGACAACATTAAATAAGAAAGGCCAATGGCTATCAAAACGGCCTTTACTTTTCTCGTGCGCAAATCTAAGCAAATTAAAATCGTCCCCAATTAAAATAGGGTGCGGATTATCCTTTGCAAGATTATCTAGATCACGTAAAAAGTCAGCCTTGAATACATCCTCAGCAGCTCCATAAACAGCTACGAGGCTCCAATGGAAATTATCAGCCTTGTTGCAGATGTGTTGTTTAACATGAAACTCACCAACCGAACTAGCTAAAACGTCCATGGTGTCAGCTCGTACACCGACAAGGATGCCACCCGAACGGCCTCGAGGTGGACGAGAAACCCACTCATAGTCCCTACCACCAGAAAGACGATTGAGGAAACTTGGTGTGTAGTCTCGTCTACCCGTTTCTGAAATAGCCACAAAATCTAAATTATGATCCCGACAACAATCAGCAATGTGACATGTTTAGCCAAGTCACTTAGACCTCTGCTATTTAGAAACATGCCATTTATCGGGAAACAATTTTAGCTTTTGAAACTTTAGTCCTCTTAGTAGATCGCTTTTCTGCACATATAATTAGCACTCTCCATGCCTCCAACAACCGTCACTCTCGTGTGTGTGAATATGTATGTCCCCTTATAGCCAGTACTCCATTAACAATCTGGATAGGCGGCACCTACATGAGCATGGGAGAGGGTAAGCACACATGAGAATAGGAGACATCGGGATGGTAGAGAAACCACCGCAACCAAAAAGGCTGTTGTTTCAACCCTCAAAGTTTTCCGCAGATTCCATGATACATACCTTGTTGTATTAATGAGCTGACAACATGGAAGTTTTGTTGAGGTTCAAGAGTAACAGGTTGTCGAACTATGTTGTTGGAACACATGGTCGAATGGAATGGGCATTGCTACAGCAGGCGACCATGTTTCCCGATAGAGATCAGGGACCTCGAGGAAGAGAAACTGAACTTCGTTGGCAGCAGTGCCTACGCTCGAAGCTTCTGTCAAATATGCGGTTCGGTGTCTTGAACAACCTTAACGTCATTCACGGCTGCAGGTTCCTGATTTGATGGATGCTGGGCAAAGTGGGAAGCCACCGTTTTGAACCAAGGCGCTCTACAAGCAATAGTATCTCGTCATCACTTTCACCACCGTTGCCGAACATGGAGGCACTATCGTGGAAGGGGATGTCGACATACACATATCTTAGAAGATGATCTATGCCCTTTAGGATGCTACTGTAGCTACTTTGTGTTCCATTGCAACCACACGCTACTGGTTCTCCATCTCCTGGGAATTGGGACCGTATATTTGTCGGGTCATAGGCTCTCATTAGTGTACTTAAGGCTCTCAAAGAATAAAATGACTGACAATGTACTCAGGGGCGGAGCTCCCCTTAGGGCAAGGTAGGGCAGCCGCCCTACCTTGAAATTTGGTAATGATATTCATATACACGTGTTTTTTCTGCACGATTTGAGTGGTTAAACGTAAAAAACGGATTTCGTATGCAACAGTTATGCTTATATGACTTAAAATAGTGCAAAAACGATTACTAAATCAAAACTCCAACTCTTCCTCTTCACAATAGCTAATTAAGGATGTAACAAAATATGACTCTAAACATTTTCATGTGTGTGGTATTTGAGAAGGTAAAATATCGTGTGTCACCGTTGATTATTTTTACATGTGGATATCTTTTATATTGTTATAGACTATGTTGTCACTGATTTTAGCCATCATTTAGATGTGTTATCTTCGTAGTTGAAAGAGTTTTGTAAACGATAAAGATCATTAAGAACGAGTTGTGTAAAAAGATGTGCACGATGGTTATTGATGACTTGATGATCTAGATGGTTATTGATAACTTGATGATATGCTAGAGCGAGTATGAGATATTCGAAAGTATTGGTCGAAAAAATCCAGAACAAAATTTTAAAAAGAGAGTAGAGTTTCGCCATTTATTATGCTTTAGGTTTTGTTATAGTTAGTACCTTTATACATCTATCTATTATATGATTATAAATCATATGTAATATGAATGTTTTGGAATATTTTTGTCTTCGCATCTTTTTCTTAGAGTTCGCCTTACCTCTAATTATTTTCGTCCTCCGCCACTGAATGTACTCCTATGACCTGGTGAGAGGTGTCACATGTTACGTTGTAAGAGCATCAACATATACTAAATCTTATGAAGTCCGAACAAGTGTATCCCGTTCGGACATATTGACACTGACCTACCTGATAAAATAGCTAACACCAACCTATCGCTATGTGGTATCAATAGTTCAGGGTGTCATTTTCTTCACATTTATTAAGGGCTAAAGTGTGCCTTTGAATCTTTGATGAAAACCATTTTTGCCGAAAAGAGGAACATAGCTCCAGACTCTCCATCATCATGGATATAAAAATGAATACTCAACCAACCTTTATAGTTGTGTGAATAATGAACTATGCCTATCCTCTCCCTATATATGATAGCTTAACCTCTCCTTTTTTATCGGACGTACTTATTAGGACAACAACTGCACAAACACTAAGATGTGAGGAGCATTATGTAGATGAGATGTCATTGCTAACGAGAATGGGAGATGTCAGAAAATCAAGAAACACTCTCGCGGAACTTTCGAGGTTGTTCACTTTACTAGCACTAGTAGGAAAAGGTTTATAACCTCCACATTTCCACGAGCCGTTGTTCTCTAGCGGTAACCTCTCATACCGCTTGCGAACAGATTTATGCGTCAGTGGTAGCACTTATTACTGGTGTACTAGTGTTGGCACACCATTGTCGTAAGCGGTAGACAATTTTGATGCGCCAGCAGTAGCGTTTTTTTTACTAGTGTAGGTTGTTCATAGGTCGCATGACAAGTATCTACACCACGAGATTTGGAGGCTTCATGTAAATTTAGATAAGGATTCAGGAAACTCCAGAAGTGAAGATTGAGAAAAAAAGAGAAATAAAATGAGCGCCTAAGGGGGCTAAGGTTTATATTTCTCATCAAATGTGGGATAGTTCAGTCTGACTGAATAGCTCCCTTTGTAAGCTCTGGACGGAAATTACATAGAGTATACGATGCAAATGACATCTACAAAGTTCGTATGGTCGAGAAAGTTTGCACGCCAAAAGGTGAGGACTACCTGCCACTTAAACGCAACCTCCTAGTGCTAATACATTGGGATTGTTGTTTCTTGTCCCAAACCCCAAACCAAACACTTTGGTGATATGGTGTCTCCTAATTACATTTTCAATGCACGCAGGAGGGCCGGAGATCTTCAACACGATAGACACGAGTGCGCCTGAGCTCTCGACTTCACCCATGCACCTACCGCTTATTAATTGGACAATGACTACTTGATCAGGTGTGGGCGATGAATCTACGTGTAGAAAACGGAGCCCGTTTCCATGTCCAGTTCGTTTGAATTTGGTTTGGAGCATATAAATCTGAAACATAAATACATCATAGAAATTTGGTAGGATTATAAGAATTTCAGATGCCCACCCAAAAATATATGGAAGTGAGGAACGCACTTGGGTGTGATCAAAATAATATACACTGCAAAAGAAAGTAATATTCAAGATGAATGATTGGTCATATTACAATGTTGCCAATCGTCAATGAATTTGAGAGGACAAGTGTTATCACCTATCATGAACGACTGATAATCGAGAGTACTTTGTGGGATAGCCCGCACGATGCACCATTGCATCTTCACACATGTCATGATCCCAAATAACCCTCGTTATTTCCTTTCCGCTTATCCTCCTATCCACCTAGGTCATTCCGCCCATCTCCTCGCCGCTCAAATCTTCTCCGTCGTTGTTGATTGTTGAACCATGTTCTGATGCTCCAAATTGGTTTCTAGAAAAGACCACTTCTACTCGATCATAATCCGAAAAGGAGAAGAAAATACCACGTACGTCTAAAACTTGGTGGAATAAACGAACATCTACGGTCGTGTCTCGCATACATTTCAACTATTAATGGTGTCTCGTATCATATATATAATGTATGTATTCGTTACGTACGATCCATGCGCCAATGAATGAGCATTTTCCACAAGGCAATTGCTCGTTATCAGGACTTCGTACCAGGGAAAGTGACGTGAACATATAACCGCATCGAGTTGGGCGTACATTCTCGCAGTAGCCGGAATATACATTCTCAGCGCACGGCTCGGTCAAACAATTTCGCGGGCAAACAATGGAATAGTCCAAGTATGCCTGCTTCTACTGCTGGAGCCATGCGTGCGTACGTTACAGTAACGTGAGGAAATTTGAAAATTTCGGGCGAAATCCAAATCCCTGGCTACACGTTACATGAACACGCGACCCACTCACACATGCATGTACCTTATCTTTCTGGAAATTGACTTGACTAGCTACGATGCATTGCTTGTAATGACATTGAAATGAAAGCATCGATCGATCGAGTTACCATATGTATATATCTTGTCCGTGGAATTCTTTGTCCTTGGAGAAAATCCCGGCACGGTTTCGGCATGGTGCTAGATTTTCCAAGCAGATTGCAGGAATATCTGTCACGAAATCTACTATAAAACCCCCTCTGCACACACAAGCTGTACGTACACAACTGCAAGGTACATCCCATACATACATACGCAGAGATAGCTAGTGCGTGCATGCACAAAGCAATCATACACCCAATGGAGACGTCCAAGCTAGCCATCCTACTAGCCCTAGCCATGGCAGCGGCCATGATGAACCCTTCCGAAGCGCAGAACTCGCCTCAAGACTACGTCTCGCCCCACAACACTGCCCGCGCCGCCGTCGGCGTGGGCGCGGTGGGCTGGAGCACAAAGCTGCAGGCGTACGCCCAGAGCTACGCCAACCAGAGGAGCGGCGACTGCCGGCTCCAGCACTCCGGCGGACCCTACGGGGAGAACATCTTCTGGGGAAGTGGCTCGAGCTGGAAGGCGGCCGACGCGGTGAACCTGTGGGTCGGCGAGAAGGCGGACTACAGCTACGGCTCCAACAGCTGCGCGGCGGGGAAGCAGTGCGGGCACTACACGCAGGTGGTGTGGCGCGCCACCACCAACATCGGATGCGCTCGCGTCGTCTGCAACAACAACCTCGGCGTCTTCATCATCTGCAACTACGAGCCCGCCGGCAATGTTGTTGGACAGAAACCATACTAACTGTCTTACGTCCTCCCTCGTTCCTCACGTACATGCATGCAGGTTCTATTCCTGACTAGCTATAGAAGGAACGAGAGAGTAATAAATAAAATAAAAGACGGAGTGAGCTATGTATTCCCACCTTGGAATGTAATAAATAAAATCTTGAAGTTTTTATATCTGTGTAAGTACGGAGATGATGTACATGGGGGCGGAGAAATTATAGAAAGTAGGGTTCAACTCAAGAGATTCATCTGGGTTGTACGGATTCTTTATACCATTATTGATAATCCGTAGATTGGTTGGACGTGAGATATAGGCTCTAGTGGCGAGATGGTCATATAAGGGGACCGTTCTAATCGGCGATCACTACGGGAAACACAGCTCAGCCCGACGGCCATTTCAACGCCGACAGGGGCCGTCGGCGTCACAACGTGAAACCGACGAAACGAAAAAACCGTCGGGGTCGTTTTGCCGTCGGTGTCCTAGTTGTAAGGCCGACGGCCACCGTCGGGCTCACAGTACCGTCGGCGTTTATATAATCACATTGTAAACCCGACGGTATTACCGTCGGGCTCACTATACAGTTTTTCAGTTTTTTTCAACAAATTAGATTATATTCAAAAAAATATGAAAAAATACTAAAAAAAAGGAAACCCTTTAGCATGAAGTCTTTTGACGTGTACTAGTTTTTAGAAAAATGATAAACTTGAGTTTTAGCAACTTTTTAAAATAAAACTTTACAAAAAATATCAATCATATACAAATATGCAATAGTTTTAACACATATGTGTGACCATTATCATGTCATAGTTTGTGATAAAGTGCTCATAATCAACACATATGTGTGCCATGGTATGTAAAACAACGTCGCCGAAGCGATTTTCAAAATTCTTTTTAGAAATATCATTTTCCATTTTTTAAGTGTGAAAAATGACTTTTTTTGTGAAGCAAGTACATAAAATATGGTCCAAAATGACACCCATTTAATTTTCACAAAGAGTAGAACGAATTTTATGGATAATATCTGAATATGAGGATTTTCCTTACTTTCTATCTAAATTCGCCTCTTTAATTGACTTTATGTCAATTTTCCGGAAGTAATTCAAATTTGAACTACAACTGTGTGATAGTTTGCTCTGAAGTTCTTATAAAAATAATTTTAAGGTACACAAGTAGTGGTTACAACATAGAACCGTCAATAGTTTTAAAAAATTCGACCACTTTTGATGAATAGCCATGCTCTCCATTTTAACCGTTTTTTGAAAGAAATGGAAAAATATGAAAAAGTACTAAAAAAAGAAACCCTTTGGCATGGAGTCCTTTTACGTGTACTAGTTAATAGGAAAAATGATAAACTTGATTTTTGGCAAACTTTTCAAAACGAAACTTCACAAAAATATCAAACATTTATAAACATGCATAGGTTTCAAGACAAATGACCAATGTATGACCATTATCATGTCATAGTTTGTGATAAAGTGACCATATTCAGCACATGTGTGTCATGGTATGGGAAACAACGTCACCGAAGCGATTTTCAAAATTCTTTTTAGAAATATCATTTTCCATTTTTTAAGTGTGAAAAATGATTTTTTTTGTGAAGCAAGTACATAAAATATGGTCCAAAATGACACCCACTTAATTTTCACAAAGAGTAGAACATATTTTATGGATAATATCTGAATATGAGGATTTTCCTTACTTTGTATCTAAATTCGCCTCTTTAATTAACTTTATGTCAATTTTTCGGAAGTAATTCAAATTTGAACTATAACTGTGTGATAGTTTGCTCTGAAGTTCTTACAAAAATAATTTTAAGATACGCAAGTAGTGGTTACAACATAGAACCGTCAATAGTTTTGAAAAATTCGACCACTTTTGATGAATAGCCATGCTCTCCATTTTGACCTTTTTTGAAAGAAATGGAAAATTATGAAAAGGTACTCAAAAAAAGAAACCCTTTGGCATGGAGTCCTTTTACGTGTACTAGTTAATAGGAAAAATGATAAACTTGATTTTTGGCAAACTTTTCAAAACAAAACTTCACAAAAATGTCAAACATCTATAAACATGCATAGGTTTCAAGACAAATGACCAATGTATGACCATTATCATGTCATAGTTTGTGATAAAGTGACCATATTCAGCACATATGTGTGTCATGGTATGGGAAACAATGTCACCGAAGCGATTTTCAAAATTCTTTTTAGAAATATCATTTTCTATTTTTTAAGTGTCAGAAATGAATTTTTTTGTGAAGCAAGTACATAAAATATGGTCCAAAATGACACCCACTTAATTTTCACAAAGAGTAGAACATATTTTATGGATAATAACTTAATACGAGGGTTTTCCTTACTTTCTATCTTAATTCGCCTCTTTAATTTACTTTATGCATCATTATGAAAATGATGACATGAATGTCATATTTGGATTCCTCTCATTTTTATGATCGACATAGACATTTTATTTATTAAATTCTGATATATCAATATGAAGATATGAATTATTTCTTATTAAATGGAAAAAACAAAACAAAAATAAAATAATTGATTATTATTATTATTATTCAAGTATTATTAAACATAGTTATTTTGTTCATTCAAATCTTATTTTTGAAATTTTAAAGATTAAAAAGTATAATATCTCAGATGAGGGTTAATATGATTGCTATCATACTAATAGCAACAAGGTCTGACATCTCAACTGGAATCTCATTTAAATAGAACTCAATAGTTAAGCGTGCTTGGCCTGGAGCACTCTAAGGATGGGTGACCGTCTGGGAAGTTTAACTGAGTGTGAATAGTTTGAGCTAAGATTATGATTAAGTGTGTGAGTGGATGGTTTGAGCTAAGATTATGATTAAGTGTGTGATATGAGATTAAATATATGACTAAATTGGAGTTAAAATAATAATTAAAAAAGTTGAAAAAAAATAATTTTAAAAAAAAATGGCAGAGCCATCTAAGAGCCCGACGGCATTGCTGTCGGCATTCTAGTTGTAAGGCCGACGGTTATACCGTCGGGCTCACTACTAGCCCGACGGCCACGGCGTGAGCCCGATGGATCACAGCCCGACGGCCTTAGCCCGACGGTGGCAGTCGGGCTCAATTAGGCCGAGGGTTTCTGTGCTGAACCCGACGGCAAATGCTTGCCGTCGGGCTGGGCTGTTAAACCTGTAGTGGATACCGATGATTTACAATCAGAAAGTTCACACAGAAGGTTAAAGCACTTTCAAATATTCAGTGCAGAAAAATATACAATCAGAAAGTTCAGATAGAAGATTTGAGGCAAGCGAGGCTAAGAAAATGAAATGACGTTCTAAAACAATGCATTGGCATGTTAGCTATAGGCCGTAGCCTATTGAATCATCAAATAATCACTACATGTCATCTTAATGATAATTGTCATGATATCGCCAGCCATTACTGACACGACACAAAAAACTGCGATGTGGACATTAAGAGTAGTGACTAGATAAATTTACATAAACAATAAGAATTGCGATATGTGCATATATTTCAACTTTGGGAGCGTCTAGTGCTCACCTGAGTGAGAACTTCTCACTCAGCTGATCTCTTGGGTCGATTCCCGAATTGGATCATACTCTACTGGCCTTTTTGTTGTTCTGTCCTGTTTGTTGGTCTCCCATATGTTTGATTGATTAATATGGTGGGCTTTGTTTGGCGGGTTTTGCTTGATATTAGCAATAATGGGGTTCATCATTTTGTCGAATAAAAAAGACAATGACCAACTTGCACCACACGAAACTGCCTTAAAAAAACTCCCGAAAAAGCCAAAAACTCTATTTCAAAAATTCAAAAAATCACTGAGTTTTTTTTTGAGAATCAGTAAATATATTAAGCAAACAGGCCGCCTCATTAAAAACCTTCCAGTCCCCTTAGGTACCCTGGTAAGGAAAAGAGCGCGTCAGAAACCTGCTGCATCACACTGGATTACAATCCTTCTTGATATAGGCATCAAGAAAGGTAGGAATAAAATTTAGCCAGAGACATCTCCTTCTAACAGTACTACACTGCTTGGCACACAAATGAGCCAATTCATTAGCTACTCTAGGAATAAAGTTTATAGAAAAAGTAGTGAAATTCCCAGCTAGCTCACGTATCTCGGTTAACACCGATCCTACCTCAAAACGGTCAAAGTTATAGGCCTTCCAAAGGTCCACCAATTGCTTAGCATCAGTTTCAATCAAAACATCATGAAGACCACGATCAAGGGCAATCTGGACACCATCACGCACAGCGTAAGCCTCCATCACTAAGGCGCTAGCCGCTGTATCATACCAGATCGCTTGTGCGCGAATTAATTTACCTTCATGATCGCGCAGTCCAATTCCTGTCCCACCTTGGTGTAGCTCCTCCGAGAAAGATGCATCAACATTAATTTTCAGTTTGTCTACCGGCGGAGGGCACCACCTAGGTAACGGTTTTGTCGTGGTACTCGCCATTTCCTTTCCCGTGGATGCCAGATCAAAAACCACATCACAAGCCCACTTGACAGATTGACTGATCGTCCGCGATGACTCGCCGTGTAACCTCGTGTTCCTCTCCATCCACACGGACCAAGTTCCACATAAAATGATACAACATTCCTTGGTAGGGACAAACCGATCGTCAACCATATCCATTGCCCATGAATCAGGGTGAAGGTCAGGTAACTTTGTGCCGATCACATTCTTTATTTCCGTCCAGAAGAGTTTTGCCCACGTACAGTTAAACACAGTTAAACAGAGCATGAAATATTGATTCCTTGTCACCGCAAGCCTCACAGAAATTGATCCTCTCAATATGCCGATCATATAGAACACCTCTGGTTGGCACAAAATTATGGATGACGCGCCACCAGAAATTGCGTACTTTGGGGGAACTGGGAGCTTCCAAAGTTTCTTCCAGATTTCTGATTATGTACCCGAAGAGGTACCCGCAGTATGATTACGCTCATGTTGGACTAGTGACCTATATGCTGACCGAACCAAAAAGAAACCAAGCTTTTCCGGCTGCCACGCCCAAGTATCTTCCATCACCTTGCCCACTGGAATTGTTAGAATTGCTTCTGCGTCTGTGACGATAAAATTTTCATGAACTTTCTCCTCAATCCAGTTCCCTGTATCCGGTTCTATCAATTCATCCACCATTGAAATAGTCCTATCATCCCTTTTTACCAAAGGCATTTTGTTAAAATTATCAGGAATCCAAGGATCGGTCGATGCATTAATGGAAGTACCATCACCCACCCTCTTGATAATTCCAAGTTTTAGTGCCTCCCGTCCATGGAGTATGGCTCTCCAAGTGTGTGATGACCCCCTTTTTCTAGTAGCAGACATAAAATCACCCGAGTGGTAATATTTTCCTTTCAACACTCTAGCACATAAGGAGTTGGGATTTGTAAGTAGCCGCCAACCTTGCTTTGCTAACATTACCTGGTTAAACTGCTCAAGGTCTATGAAACCCATCCCACCATCTCCTTTCGGTACAGCAATATCTTTCCATTTGCGCCAATGCATCTTGCGCTTCTTCTCATCACTACCCCACCAAAACCTGGCTATGATACTTGTTATCTTCTTTAGCAGTTTTTTCGATAGCCTAAAACAGCTCATCGAGTAGGTTGGTATCGCCTGACAAATGGCCTTAATCAACACCTCTCTTCCTGCGCTATTTAAATGCTGAGGTACCCAACCATTAACTAATCTTTTATCTTAGTCAGAATACCTTCAAACTGTGCATCTGTGGACCTCCCAAGAGCTGTAGGAAGTCCCAGATATTTCTCCACTAAGGCCTCATTTGAAATGTCCGCAGCTGTGTGAACTTCCTGTTTCGTTTCACTTGAGCAATTGCCACTAAAAAAAATAACAGATTTGCCTTTATTTACCAGCTGACCCGAACCCATATGGTAGCGCTGCAATATATTGTTAATTCGTTGGGCTCCTGCTGATGAAGTTTGAGTGAACACAATACAATCATCCGCGAATAATAAATGGGATATCCAGGGTGCGTGGATCCCCACTCTAACATCTCGCGCGAGATGACCTGCACCAACATATTTTAACAAACTAGTTAGTCCCTCCGAGCAAAGTAAAAATAAATAAGGACTGATCGGATCCCCTTGTCTAATGCCTCTTGATGGTTTAAAAGTCTCGGAAAAGACGCCATTGACACGAACTGAGAAAGACGCTGTCTCAACGCATGCCATTATTCGCTCAATCCAAAAGGGCGCAAAACCCATCTTCTCCATAATTTTCCTCAAATAACTCCACTCAACCCGGTAATAGGCTTTGGCCATATCCAATTTAATTGCACATGCTCCAGATTTTCCTTTCTTCCGCTTCAAATAACGTATGCATTCGTAAGCCGTGAGTACATTATCCGTAATTAATCTCCCTGGGACAAAAGTGCTTTGCTCATCTGAAATAATATCCTCAAGAATAGGTCGTAGCCGTAAAGCCAGAACTTTGGATGCAATTTTGTAGAGCACATTGCACAGAGAAATAGTTCTATATTCAGACAGACTCTTTGCATCTTTAACCTTGGGGATTAACACCAGCACCGTTTTATTCACCTCATCCGGCATCACCCCTGTCTCAAAAAATATCTTAATAGCGTTGCAAATCGGTTGCTTAAGCACATTCCAATGTCTAATATAAAAACCAACAGTAAAACCATCCGGCCCCGGAGACTTGTTTGGATGCATCATAAAAAGGGCAGCTTCTATCTCCAGATCCGTCAGTGTTGCACACAATTTGTCATTCATCGAATCATCCACTTTCCTCTGAACTACTTCTGTAACCAAATCCGGATTTACATCATCCCCAGCTGTAAACAAACTCTGATAGAAACTAATAGCAGCACTTTCTAATTCTGGTTGTGTCTTAACAGTTGTCCCATTATCTAGGCGGAGAGATTTTATTTTATTTTGCCTCGCACGCTCCTTTGCTTTTGCATGAAAGAAAGAAGTATTTCGGTCCCCTTCTTTAAGCCACTGAATGCGAGATCGCTGCTTCGCTATGGCCTCCTCTCTAGCCAGCAGCTCCGAGATACGGTTCATCAAAGATTTTTCTTCTTGTGTAGGTCCAGAACCGATTGATCGTGCTCTCAAAGTCTCCAAACTTCCTCTCATATTCTTTAGTTGTTTCCGCACATTACCGAACTCATCTCGGCTCCAAGTTTGTAACCTTCTCCTAACTCCATTAAGCGCATCCGATACCGAAGTAAGATCCCCAGACGTCGGGATCCAGGCCTCCTCCACAGTCGTAATATAATTTTCATGCCTTGACCAAGCATTCTCAAAACGGAAAGGTTTAGGACCGCCTATCCTCTGATCATCTGCCGAACCAGCAATACTAATCAACAACGCACAGTGTGTTGTCTGAACGTGTGTGACCTCCATATTACCATATTTGTCCATAAACCTCTCATCTCCAAGACCACGGTCTAAACGGACTTTAATATTTCTGCTCCCATGTTGCCGATTGTCCCAAGTAAATGGCAAACCTGAATATCCCAAATCAACAAAACGGCAAGTATCCACTGCATCCCTGAAACCTTCCATCATCCACTCCTCTCTTGAATTTCCCCCAAATTGTTCTTCCGAGTGTAAAACTTTATTAAAATCCCCAGCACACAACCAAGGATTATCAAATTCTCCTCTAAGAAATTCCAACAATTCCCAGCTAAGTCTCCGCCGAGATCTAACCGGCTCACCGTAAAACCCTGTAAATCTCCACTCCAACTCGCCCAAGCCGGAATTCCGAACTAAAACATCAATGTGTGATTTGCTAAATGATTTTAAGCTAACCACAGAATCATTGTTCCAGAACAGAACCAATCCTCCACTTAAGCCCTCGCACTTAACACCATAAGCATGCTGAAAACCAAAACTAAACCTCAAATCTTACGCTCTCGTAGCAGACAGTTTGGTCTACGAGAGAAAGACCAAAGCCGGGTGATGCAACTGAATTAAGTTGCTAATTTCTTGAACCGTCTCGGGTCGCCCGCACCCCCGACAGTTCAGACTTAGGAGATTCATTGTTCCCGGCGGTCTCCCCCACGGGGAGCCGCCGATGTGCTATCATTTGATGACGAAACATTCTCCTCTCCTGCCTTCTTTGATCTCTTCTTTTCCCTCGGTGTATAGCTCACCGTTCTTGGAGGCACAAGGCCTCCTGGCTTTTAGTCGTGGTAATTTCAAGCCCAGTTACGTCTCCCTCCTTTGTTTCTTCTCCTTGGTTATCAAATTGTAGCTTCTTGGAGACATTGTTCTTCCCATCTGTACCATCCTGAACACCATCCTCCTCCATATCATCCGTCGGCTTTTTTAGAGGGCTAGTGGCTGTATCATCCATGTCATCGTTCTCCTCTAATTCTTCTGATTGACGTTTGTGGACATAGGTCATTCCTCCTCTCCCACGCCCGCCCATCCTTCCAGCCATTGGTGCACGAGGACCGAACTGCGGCGTTATTGTCCTCCTTTTAGCTAACAGCCACTTGCCATATTGGATTGTGCTCTGATCATGCACACCATCGCCACACTCCTCCATATCATGTCCCATAACGCCACAGACATCACAAAAGTAACCGATCTTCTCATACTTAACTTGAAGAAGTAATCTCTCCTTACCTCCAACATTGAGAGGCGTAAATCGGATAAGCGGACTCCTCACATCAATGCTAGCACGTACCCTCACATAATCTCCCTCAAACCAGCGTGTCGGCTTCATCTCAACACTCTGAACCTTACCAATCCTCCTTGGTAGCTAATCGACAACCTCTTGGTCACGGTACAGCTCGGGTATTGCATGAATCTGTGCCCACACCGTGGTGCGGTCTAAATCAACATCTACCGGGTTTCCCAGTCCATCATATTCTGCAATCAGAACCACTAGTTTCTTGAACAACCATGGGCCCTTATGCATGACTTTATTCCAGTCACCGAGGCAGAAAAACTTGAAAGTGAATAGATTGTCATCAACCTCTCGCATCTCTGGATCATACGCAAGACCCCAAACTCCTCGCAGCGTCTCAAACACAGCCGTGGAATTGACAGATTTCCTAGTGTGAACCTTCGCCACCGCCAGCCACCTCGCCTTTTTCTTCAGCCCTTGCAGTTGATCGGGGCCAATGAACACATCATCCAGCTCCCCCTCTCTCAGCTCCAAGTTCTTCAGAGCTCTCGCAAGAGCCTCATCACCTTCTCCTTGATTCATCTCACTAGCAGCGCTATTGTCTTGATTCGCTATCAGATCGGATCAGAGCAAAGCTAGCCCTTCTTCTCGCCTTAGTCCTTCCAACATAAGGGATCAAGATTGCCATATAGACTGCCTTCCCTCGCCCGAGTCAGAGAAGCAATCGAACTCGGTAAACTCGTCCAATCTCACGCCGGTGACAGAGTCGCCGGCGGAGTCGCCAAACCCTAGTCGCCTAGGTCGAAAAATCACTGAGTTGCACATGCAACTCAGGTCACAGTCAAAGAAAAAAACACGTCATAACAAGCCACAAGGTCTCAAAACTGTCGCTTCCTCTCCACTCCCTTCTCGTCACGTTTCGCGGGAGGAAAGTAAAAAGAAAAAAGCAAACGAACACAACCGAAACCCGCACCATGCAGCCCCAAAAAAGAGCCCAACAAAAATCGGCCCGACACTTATGCGAACAAACAACCCCAACACGGGCCTAACAAAAACTTGAGTGAGCCTGACCTCGTCCGCAAATCTCTAAATCTGAAATAGCAAAATCATCCAACTTTGTGCTAAAATTGTGCTCCAACTACCCCATGTGAATTTTGTTTTGTTTTGTAGATATTTGGTTTTTTCTTAGTTTTGAGAAACTTTCGAAAGAAACTCAACATAGAATTAAGTGTGTGATATCTTAGTTGTAAATTTTTAACACCCTATTATGAAAGTAGGTGGTTAATTGGCATGACACCAAAAGTATCAAAAGAAGGTACAACGCAAAGGAGCAAGAAAATACTCCGAAATTGCTATGCTTACGACGTTTCTCCTCCGATAAACGTCTGACACTTCTATCCTAGCGTGCGTGCTGATTATTCCTGCTTCGTAGGATGAGTCCATGTCGAGTCCAAACCCATATCCTAGGCGTGCGTGCTGATTATTCCTGACTGCTCCTCTTCCCTCCAAAACAATACGGCTCATCGTCTTCACTTCTCTCCTTTTTTCAATTTGCCACTCACCTCTACCATTGGAGCTTGGAGCTCCATATCAACTATGTCGAGCCAGCACAGGCCGTCTCTTGCCTCCGTGCAGCCAAGCAGCTAGCTCCTCGTCCCTCTCTCCTGCGGCACCTCCACGCTCCATGCCACGCTCAGCATCCAAGCGGGAGCAAATTGCACATAACACATAACACCACATGTTGGTGTAGCGCACAGAACCACAACTTTCACTTTGTTTTGCACATAACATCAGTTTTTGACTTAATTATTTGCACAGAACATATACAACCTAAATAGTGATCTTAATGGCCATTAGTCAGTAGGGCCCGTTGTCAGGACCAGCCAGCACGCTACATAACTCCTACATTGATCGGTTTGTTCTTCATTTGTATACACTCGATCGAGTCAGGCGGCGACCTAGAGATCGGCGATAGCGACGGGGCTGGTGGCGCGCAGGTGGCCAGAATGAGGCAGACAGAAGAATACAAGGCAAACCTCAACGACGACACGAAGAAAAACATATGGATGTCCATGGATTCCCCATTGGATTGTTGCAACCACCACGGCGACAACACCCATTGGATCAACTCCTACGACCCGTTGAGGCGCTTGGCACTGGCGCAACACGGATTCCTCGCCGCCGGATTCCGATAACCGCCATGGAGTAAGGGCATTGTCCATGGTGGCGCGGCATGGAGTCCTCGCCGCACGACGGCGTGCTGCCTCTGCCGCGCCATCCTCGTCGACCTGGGGACATTGATGTTGTCGCCGTCACCATGGCAGAGGTGCGCCGTCGTCTCCATGGCAGATCGGCTCGATTTACTGGTCCACCAAACCCAGAATATCTAGTTATCCACTAATTATCTATTTCGGTTGTTAATAATTATTTATATGTTATGTGCAAATAATTAAGTAAAAAACTGGTGTTCTGTGCAAAATAAATTAAAAGTTGTGATTCTCTACAACGGTTGCACCAACATGTGGTGTTATGTGCAATTTGCGCAGCGGCTCAACACGAGCGCACCATGATTTTAGATTGTAGCAGTGGAACATATATACCACGTCTAGTATTTACGAACTGGGGCCTACCATGACATTCTAATCTAGCACCGGCCCAAAACCAAGCCCAAACCATGGACGAAGCAATTTGGCTTCCCATTGTGCTGCTTTGCCACCTAGTGTCGGACGAAAATCGTACGAAAAGTGTCGTACATATAGCGCTGAAAATACTCACTCCGATCGCTTCTGATTATCATGGACAGGTAACTTGTTCAGTAAAAATTGTGCACAACTTACAATAACTAATACCGATCGGATGTAGTACATTTTTTAAGTGTGTGTCTGCTTGTGCCCAACTTGTAGTGCCGGGATAGCTTGGTTTTCGACCCAAATGTCCAAAGGTGATGGTTATATGCACGACACACGTTGCAATAAATTCCATGTAATCAAAAAGACACGTGCACCTTGGCATGACACCAAAAGTATCAAAATAATTCTATTTCATTTGTATAGAAATGATTTTATATTTATGATTGCCAATTCAGCTTTTGTGAAATCGACTACTAAAAATAGAGGCCAAGACAGAAACAATTCAAATTTCTAAGAAAGAATCAAAGCTCACAAAAAAAATCACTTGAATATGTCATTGTTTATCCGAGTTTCACCTGAAAATTCAAAAGTAATTAAAATTTAAATGGTAAGTGCGTGATGATTTTGTAATCGGTTTTGGTGAAAAGGATTCTAAGATACTCTTGCATGACTAATGTGGTAAACAAATGTGGCAACAAAATTTTCAACTTTGTTTCTTTAATTTCTTTCAACAGTGTGAAAAGTTGTGAATGACAAAAAAAATCCTAACTACAACCAGAAATTTTTCACTTCGATTTAGCCTAGTCGCTCCATGTGCAACCAGTAAATTTTAAATGCAGCTCATGTACGAATAAGGATATCCTAATTACACCTCTGGAACCATGTGTAACTCGGATTTCATTTAACTCTTTAGTAAAACATGTGCACCAATAGCAAGTGTCACTCATATAGTACAAACTAATATATTAGTTTAATAAGTACAAATTATAAAATGAGCGATATTTTTATGGATCCAGGGAGTAGTAGATTTCAAAAATAAATAAACCGAAAGCCTAGTAGGAGTAGTGAACAAAATTGCGACGCACGGGGGTCATCATTGCAGGGGAGACGCCAAACGAACCTGCTCACGAGCATTAGCACCAGTAATGAATGCACATCCAGATGAACTGTACCGTGATCATTTCATTTGTGAACTGGGAATCCACGTAGATTGAACGGCTGCCAATCTGAAAACGAATTTGCTCTGTGTACAACACATCTCGTACGACTTCCGTCCGACACACGAATGTTCGGCTTGCTTTTGCTCCTCTGGAAATTATCTACGAGATCGATATGCTCGGACTTCGACTATGCTCCAGATCAGAATCAAATGGCAAAGTAACATACAGTAGAATTTCAAATCCAAAACAGTCTCCGCAAACATCACCAGCAAGAGAATCCCCAAAATACGTCGGCCCAAACCAGCTACAGGACCTTTTCTTCCAGCCGAGACTCACACACTCTATACAAGAACGTCGTCCCCGTCCTCCCGAAGAAGGAATCCATCCATGGAGATGCATGGAGGAGAAGAGTACTACTAGTGCTGGTTGCGTTACGAGGTAGCTAGTGCTGGTCGAGCGCGTTGGGGCCGGAGCAGTAGCTGCGGAAGGGGTCCCAGACCCACTGCACGAGGAACCTGCGTCCGCCGACGCCGTTCACGTTGTAGGACGCTCCGGAGCGGCCGTCGGTGAGCAGCTGTCCGGTGTATGCTCCGCCGCCGCCTGTGCCGTAGATCCCCTCGCACAGGTCCGCGATCTCCGTCGGGAAGGACGGGTCCCCGCCGGCGTACCACGCGTTGGCGAGCGGGTTTGAGGCCATCTCCGCCAGCTCGTGCGCGATGACGCTCACCATGCCGTCCACGCCGACGTCCCCGTTGGGCGGCGCCTCCGGCATCCGCCCCGGCACGTATGCCGGGATGGCGAACGGGTAGGCGCAGACCTCCGGGCAGCGCCGCGCCGAGTTGCCGACCCAGGCGTAGGGTAGCGTGTAGCCGACCACGGAGGGGAATGTGAAGTAGTGGAAGCCGCAGACCTGGCCGCAGAAGTTGTCGACGTGCACCTCCGTGGAGGTGAGCACGAGGTAGACGCCGCCTGCGTCGACGGGGAGCGGCCTGGTGCGCGCGGTGACGGCGTCCCGGACGACGCCCTGGATGTCCATCCGGGAGAGGGAGGCGCCGCGCGACATGCGCGCGTCGGACTTCTCCTGGCCGAGCGCCACCAGCGCGGAGACGTTGGCGGTGGTCTGGTCCGTGTAGAGCTGGACGGTGCGCCACCAGTCGGCGACGGAGGGCGAGGGGACGAGGGGCGAGGAGGAGAGGGAGCGGAGGAAGGCGCGGATGGTGCGCTTGTGCTGGGCGGGCCAGGGGCCGTACCAGATGGGGTGGACGGTGATGGCCGCGGCGAGCACGGGGCCCATGTGGTAGTCCAGCTTCACAAAGTCGGAGGAGCCCTCGAACTTGTTGGACGCGCCGAAGCCGCCGGGGTCGTCGCGCGGGGGCCACGCCATGGCAAGCGGCGCCCCTGCGAGGATGAAGAGCAGGAGGAGGACGCCGCCGTGGCGTGGCATTGCGGCGAGCCGGTGGAGGGGGATGGATGGATGGTTTACGGGGGGGTGTTCTGGGCAGGGATGCTTTCTTTATAGAAAGGGGGGAATGGAGGTGGCGAACTGGCGATGAGAGTGGAAGGAGCCATGGAGTGGGAGTGAGAGTGAGAGTGGGGAGGAGACAGTCTTCCTTCACTCCATGCTTGCCCGGAATGGGTTGGGCTTTTGGTTCCGGCGTTGATTTGTTTCGATATGTGGGTTAATTTGAGAGGGGAGGTCTTGACCGTGGTTTGTTTGCACAGACCACCACCGGTTCTCTTCTGCCAACAAACATTCATTCAATCATTCTAAAACTGTGTCCGTGTCTACTTGACGACACCTTTGTGTTTACACCTCCTACCGCCTGGGGACCAGTCCAGTCACAACGGTGATGTACTGTGAAATGTTTGAGATCGGAAAGAAGGAGACAGTAAAAAAAGGCGCGGGCAAAGTGCGCGCGCTCTGGAGTTGAACTTGGCCTCCTCCTGCTTTCGAGCACCACTTGATGATGAGACGTCCCCACCGCCCGCTGCGTCTCGTCCCATCTTGAATGACAAGCCGGGGCCACACCAGAACGCACCGCCGTACACGTGTCATTGGTGAAGGCACTGAAGCGGTGGGGCCACGGTGGCTTGGCGGAGATATTTAAGCTCGGCACGGCACGCGCGGGTCCGGATCACGAGGCTGGATGACTCGGCGCCGCGTTGCTGGGACCCAAGTGTCAGTGAGTGTTCCCGCGTCTTTCCATGGTAGTGTAGTGTAGTACTACCGTGCGGGTCGGGCAAAAGTGGGAAACGAGGTACGGGAAAGGAGGAGAAATTGGACGGAAGCAGCACCTATTGGACTACGGAGTACTGCAACCCCATCGGCCATCGCATCCATTATGGTGGCCTCCGCTCTTGCTTCCTCCCACCCTCACTGTAGAATGTGGATGGATGGATCCATACCAGGAGTACTGTATCTCTATACGTACTCTGCACAACACATATAAACTACGTGGATCCAAATCCTGCCGTATGTCTGCACTACATTTAAACATCGCGCGTACGAGAGAGCGAGAGAGAGATGGAACACAGAACCAGCAGCAGCAAAAAGATCTTCTCCATTCGTATGCTACGGGGCGGGGCTCGTGCCGAGAGAGCTTGGGAGGCGGGGCAGTCGAGTCAAACCCTGCTGAGCTATGCATGTTGAATCCACGGGAACGCACCACTCCCTCTTTCCAACTTGTTTCACTAATCTGTCACTGCAACTTCTGAATTGTGCCGTCACCCAGTAATAAAATAACGGTTTATCTAAATAGCAGGCGTCTGTCACGGGGCTTAACTCGACGCAGCAGTCTGGACCGTGGATGCGAAAGTCGCGCAGGCGTCTGCCACGGACCTGGGCTCGTTCGCATCCAGGGCCCAGCGCAAGTCGCGCTCGACCTTCCCTCGCGCGAGTCGCCGCCACGGTCGAAATCACCCGCCGCCTCAACCTCGCCCCGCCGCCCAGCACTCCCGGCCTCTGTCTGCGTCAACCTTGCCGCGCTCTCCGTCGGCCGCCGCCTGCCCTCCGACGGCCGCCGCTCCGCGCTCCGTTCTGCACTTCGCTCAGCCCTCCGTTGCCGCGTGGAGGAGAAGGAACGGCCGCTCCGACCTCCGCTCCGCCCTCCGCCGGCTCGGCTGGGAGTCCTCCCTAGAGGCTGCGCGTGGAGGTGGGTAGGAGCTCCGGCCAGCTGCTCCGGCCAGAGCGTGGAGGAGAAGGAACGGCCGCTCCGCCCGCTCGGCTGGGAGCCCTCCCTTGAGGATGCGCGTGGAGGAGGGGAGGAGCTCCGTCCAGCTGCTCCGGCCAGAGCGTGGAGGAGAAGGAACGGCCGCTCCGACCTCCGCTCCACCCTCCGCCCGCTCTGCTGGGAGCTCTCCCTAGAGGCTGTGCGTGGAGGTGGGAAGGAGCTCCGGCCAGAGCGTGGAGGAGAAGAAGGATCCAATTGCATTTCTTTTTTCTTGTCAAGAGCTTTTTTGTAGAACCTTGGACCTTTTTTGTAATTTTGTATTCACACAACATGCCCATTTTTGGTGTAGTAGTCACGAAATCAATGTAGTTAGTAGTTACCATACACTTTTGGTATTATTTACCGAGCCAATACCGATGAACTTACCATCCGGTATCTAAACTAATATAAAAAGACACAAAGGGTGGCTGATCCAAATAACGTTGGCCCTACGATCAACTGCATCTAACGTTCCAAAACTCTCCAATGATGTACCGTAACCCCCTAATGATAACCGTTGATCATATAGATCTGACGATCAATGTTAGCCGAATGATGTACTCACTTTGTTTGGAAATATTATATGACTGGAAAAGGATCAAATTTAAATCAAGTCATTAAATTTCCCGGCTAATTAATAGCCATAATTATCTCTCCTTAATTTCCACTCTTTAATTTGATGGCCGGCCTATTCTTTCCTCTCTTTAATCCCATATCTCCAATAAAGAAGCGCATGCTAAGAGGTACTACTAGCGAGATCATTCCTTCCCCCAATTAATTATCCGCCTTTGCATATTAAAAACTTTATCATAGTCAAATAAATATTGGAAATTTTAAAAGGACACTCCGACACTTTCGACGATTTTCCATCCAATACTTGTCTAGAGTTGAAATCAAAGCTTTGTGTATTGATTTTTTGACCCGGCCCATCTCAGGGTGGCAGAGACAAGGTCGGCCGCACATCTGATAGGAAAAGCATAACAATTTAGAAATTAAAATACTTATGGGACGCAGACAAAATTCATCAAACAAGTGGTTGATCCGATTAAAGCAAAGTGAATTTCTTCTTTTACTTCTGGAGATTAAACTTCATGCATGGCCACGACTGGTTTTTTAGCAGTAACATGCGGCAACATCTCTCTCTTCTTGAAGGAGTTGCATACTGGGATTTAATTACCACCCTATAAGACCATTTAAAAAGGCAAATCATATGTTTGTTTATTACGACTTAAACCACACAATCATATCTTGTTAAAAAAGATAAGTACCATATGCTACTCCACTGTGACTCAAGCCATGGACCACATTTGAAAGCACCATCCATACGCACCCTGTTACACAAATTTTGCGGCCAACACTACAAGTAGTGTGTTAGGATTAGTTGTTTACTATTCGAGGCACCATTTTCAGATATAATGGTTTAAACATTGTACTATCATGAATTTACGCGCATTGCGCGTGCAAGATTACTTTTATAAAGTTATCCACCACGAACTTAATGTTACCATACTTTTTGGGTAATTTTTACCACCCAATACTGATAAATTTACCACCCAATAGTTATCTATCCTACCCAGCCAATACTGATAAACTTACCACCCGGTACCTATTAAGTTATCTATCCAAGTGTTCATGATGAAAAATCTAGCGGAAGTCGACACGCGCGCTTCTTTCGTCCCCCGTTGTGAGCTCTGTTACAAACGGATGTGAGGTGTTCTATGGAATGCCGCAAGGAATCCGACAACGTTCCTTCATCCATGTTTGGCCACCCGTCGACAATCAAATCTTGTCGGAGTAGTACCAAACTAAAAAAAAGTTATACTACATATTTTCATGGTGTTGTTATCCATCACTAAATCAATTTAGGTACTATTATTATTTCACTACCGATGAACTTACAACCCGGTTGTTATAAATTTATCCACCACAAAATCAATCTAGTTACCATACCTGTTAGATAATAGTTACCCTTCTAATATTAATAAAGTTACCCTTCCATTATTTATGAAATTATCCATCACAAAAATAGTAGTCTATAAAAAGTTATACACCCCATACTGATGAACTCACCACCCAATAATGATGATTACCATCCGGTAATTTTGAAGTTATCCACCACAAAATCAGCATAGTTACCATACTCTTTCGGTAATTCTTACCCATCCAATAGTGATAAACTTAACATCGGTACTTATCAAGTTATGCACCATAAAATCAGTGTAGTTATTATATTTTATTTACCCACTCAATATTGATGAGTTTACCACCCGATACTTATGAAGCTATCAATCAAAAAATCAATATAGTTATCAGACTCTTTCGATAATATTTATCCACGCTATACTTATTAACTTACCACTAGGTACTTATGAAGTTTCTCCCCATGAAATTAATGTAGTTATCATACTCTTTCGTTAATATTCACCCACTAAATACTGATGAACTTACCACCCGATACTTATAAAGTTATCCACCACCAAATACTCTTTCAGTAATATTTTGTCCACCCAATACCCAATACTGATATAAGTTATCCATGTGTTTTCTAGTGTAGTTATCCATCACAAAATCAATATAGTTATCATACTCTCTCGGTAAAGTCAATCATGTTTTTTAAATGTAGTTATCCACCACAAAGTCGTTATATTTACCCTACTCTCTCAATAATAGTTATCATCCAATACTGATAAAGTTATCCCTTGTGTTTTCATGTGTAGTTATCCACCACAAAATTGTTATAGTCACCAAACTCTCTCGGTAATAATTATCATCCAATACTGATGAATTTACCGACACATTACTGATAAGGTTAACCATGTGTTTTCATTGTGAATATTCAACACAATCTCGATATAGTTAACACACTCTATTAACTAGTAACCCAACCAATATTGATGGATATACCCACTCAGTGATTAAGAAGTTATCCATCACAAAATTGATATAGTTATCATGTCCACTTAATAATAGTTACGAACACAATGTCCATCTTTTTTATGTGCAGTTTCACTATGAAAATAGACAGTTATCATACTCATACTAATACTTATACATGCATGATAAGTTTACCATCTTAAAGTAATGTGGTAACTTAAAAACTCGTAAAGAAATAAACGAATAAGAAAAATGGTTCTATTTTAACCCAAAAACTAATCGCTAACATGGGTGGATAACTTATGTATGCAAGACTGGGTAACTTATATGTTACGGGGATGGTAACTTCTGGGCGGAAAAAAAAGTTCTCGGAACATATCGACATGGGATTTAGTTTTGAAGATCTCTCCGCTACTAGTCTAACGGTGAAAACGGATTCTCAATCGGATAAAAGGTTTGGGCTACATTTTTTTTTTGAATTTTAGAGTTTTGGATTTAAAGCGGGATGACATCACCTTGTTTGTCTGCTTGTGCATGCATGCATTTCTCAGGCGCACGAGCACACTGCGTACACTTATGCTAACCAGCATGCGCCTGCTAGTTAGTCCCGTCCTAAAATAAATGAAACTTGAAGGCTCTGTCTTGTGCAGCGACGGAGGGCGCGGAGAAGTCCACCCCGCGGAGGGCCTACTCTGTAAGGGCTGCGCCCCGGTGTTGAAATCGTCGGTGATTTGTGTCCGTCGTGACGTGAAACGACGCAAATTCAGAAACTGAGGGCACATTTACCAGCCACGAACCCAGACCGCGCCGACCCGACGGCGCGTTTTCGGTTATATTTTTAAATTTTGACCTACAAATTTACACGTTTAAGTATTTTGGCATACAAATTCACACGTTTAATCATACAAATTCGTATACAAATAAATAGTTTAACAATGTATAAAAAATAAAATAAATTGTACTAAACATCGGCGGCATTGCCATTGCCCTTGAGCGTCCACAAGTGATGCACCAGATCATCTTGTAGAGCTTGATGTGTTGTAACATTTCGAATCTCCTAACGCGTACGTGAGGAAGTCAGTCCATGATGCTGCCACCCGGTGATCAATATCGGCAAGAGGACCCTGATGGTAGTATGGTATCCTTGCCTCACTGTCAGGCACCGGGTCATCCCGCTCACGCTCAATGATCATGTTGTGCAAGATCACACAACACTGCATCACCTCCCACATGTTGGACTTCGACCAAGTCATAGCTGGGTACCGGCCAACGGCTAATTGAGACTGCAGCGCACCAAATGCTCGCTCGACATCCTTCCTGCAAGCCTCCTGACACTTTGAAAACCAAGCTTTCGCGCTTCCTGACACAGCCTTGGAGATGGTCTTCACAAATGTTGCCCACTTGGGGTAGATGTCATCTGCAAGATAGTAGCACTTTGTGTACTCGTGTCCGTTGATCTCAGAGTTCACTGGGGGAGCATGGCTTTCGACAAGCTCGGCAAAGACATCCGAGGACTGCAACACATTGATGTCGTTGTGAGTTACAGGCATACCAAAAAATTAATGCCAGATCCATAGATCGTATGAAGCCACGGCCTCGAGAATCACCGAGCACTGTCCTTCCTTGCCCTTGTACATCCCCTGTCAGTCAAATGGACGGTTTTTCATGTCCAATGCAAGCAGTCGATACTACCAAGCATCTCAGGAAAGCCTCTTGATGCATTCTCTGCAAGAAGGCGAGCAGTGTCTTGCGCATTGAATGATCGCAAGTACCTTGGGCCAAAGACTGCAACCACTGCCCGGCAAAACCTGTTCAAGAACTCAATGGTTGTGTTCTCGCTCATGCACAAATAGTCATCATGTGCATCTGCAGGAACACCGTATGCAAACAACCTCATGGCCATCGTGCACTTCTGAATACGTGCCCAAACTGAACTTTGTCAAGCTTATAATCTTCAACATTAGTAAATCCATCATACTCAGCCATGGCCAGAGTCGTTCCTCGGAACAACCATGGTCCTCCATCCATCACTCGGTCCCAATCTCCTAGACAATGAAATTGCGCTAGAAACAGATTATCTCCTTTAGCTTTGAACGTTGATGGCTTTGCAGTCCCCCACGCATTACGCATCTGCTTGAAAAGAGCGGCGTGGCTAAACGATTTCGTAGTATGAACCCTAATGATTGCCAGCCAACGAACCTCTTTAATCAGATTCTGAACTTCGTCCGAAAAATCCAGATCCAAACCTTCTTCACCACAGAGATCAAGTCCCTGAAATCTATCTTCCAGATCATCCTCAAAACCTTGCTACCCGAGGCCCCTGTATCAGCATAACCCGCACCATGAACTGACGGATCATCTTCCTCAAAACCTCCTATCATATTTGTATCCGATTGTAGATGCGGCTGCGGTGCCGACGACGTCCGCCCCACAGCGATGTTTTCCCCATGCAAGCAGCCCCAACCAGCCGAGACTGATCAAGGTAGCTCGTGAACTCCTGATCATGCGAGAGGTTGCGTGAGAATACACCGATCGCAACGATACCAAGCCGGACTCTCACGATCGCCGCGAGAGGAAAAACGGGAACCCTAAAAAACTAGGGGAAAACGTATATGCCATAAGATTGGTCATTGTTTCAACCGCAGGGACGTCGGTATTAATCTGTTGGAAAACAGTTCAAATGGCACACCAGAACGATCGCAACAAAAGAAAAGGAAATGCGCACACAAAGAAGGTCTACGACCTCCACTAATTGTGTAGTTAAAGTATTGGGTTTGATCTCCCTGTACGTGTCCATCCCATATTTATATCCAGCGATTTCCGATTCCGTATTTATTTTTGGGGTTTCACATCTAGCTTCCGATTCTGGGAAAACGAAAGGGAACGGAAACGATAATTTCCTTTCTCTTTTCAAACCTAGGCGCATGAGCTCTCCCTTGCGTGTCAACATGGCAACGGGGACACTAACCACTGGTTATTGCCTAACCATAACCATCCCCATGTAATATTTTTTTTCAATCCCCATCACCATGCATGAACTGTCACGGGGACGACTATTCTGCCGTCCACATCCCCATCGAGTTATCGGTTATCCAACGGATAACCATACTCAAGTAAATTTGAACAGCAACACCCAACAAATAAATAAATAAATGACAACAACGCAAAAATGAAACACATTCACAAATAATATATGATAAAATGCACACAACAAAAGATAATCAGGTTCAAATAGGCACACAACCACACACAATAGCAGTTCAAATTGGCACAAAGCCACAAATAGGTTATAATGTTCCACCCACATTAAGTTTAGTCATTACTTCACATAAATGGGTAGTTCATAAAGGTACACAGGCCAATAAGAGGGCCGAGGGAGGATGCGCGAGAGGCGAGGCGAGGACAGAGACTGGAGGCTGGAGAGAGAGGCGAGCACGCGAGGTGGGGAGGACCGGAGGAGGAGGATGGTCGGCGTGCAACACAGAAGTGGGCATCAGCAGTGGAGTAGGGAGTGGTGGGGAGGGTTTTAGCACTAATAAGATCCCAATGGGTAGTAATATGCAACCATGCCCTAATAGGTGAATTATCCACCGGTTATCGGATAATGGATATCCATTTCCAAATTGACTTGTCGTGCGATTAAATTTTTTATTTGCCCCACAATGGTCCAAAGTAAAAGCGCTTTGCTCCTGAAGCCGAACAAGAAAGCCCGAAAGCCATCACTACGCAGCCAACAATTTAGCCCGCGAAAAGCCTTCGGGCGTGACGGAAAACACGTACATAACGGTGTCCGCTCAGACCCACGGCGATGTTGGGACGCCAAACTGCCCGGTCATGGAAAAGGAAAGGTAAACGCGCGGGTGTTGTGACTTGCACGCCATCGCCTGCGTCACGAGCTCCTTCCTCTCTTGCCTCTCCTCTCCTCCGCGTCCACGAATATTCTGGACTCCTCCAGCGCACGCAGCCCAAAGCTTCCTTCTCTTCTTCGATTATAACCCGGCTCCGTTCCCTGCCTCCCTCCATCATCAACCTTAGCAAGCAAAGCCATCGATCCTTCCAAGCAAAGCAAAGTCAGAGATTGTCCGCAGTTGCAATCAATCGGTCATGGACAAGGTGCTTGCCTTCTCGATACTCAGCGCGTCGCCGGCCGACATCGCCCCCGTCGCCGGCGCCACAGGCGGCAGCTGGGCTCGCCTGTCGTGGCGGGGCATCAAGCCGCAGGCCGCGGAGGCGGAGGAGCAGAAGCAGCTGGGCAAGGCCAAGTCGCAGTCCCAGCTTCCGGCGAGGCGCCCACGGCTCGCGCCGGAGTTCGACGGCATCGACTGCTTCGAGACCATCGTCTGGCGCTAGAAGAGAACGCGACATGCATGCATGATCCCGTGATATCCAGCCCTGTCCCGTGTGTGTGATCATTCTTTATTTCTTTCTTTCTTCGCTACACAGGCACTTACCTGTATATAACTGTAACCCAATTATTTATAATTGGTTTCGATGATTTGTGAGCTAATGGACAACTTGAGTGTCCACACTCATATCAACCAAAGGAACTCAAACATGCATGGATCGATGATTGTTTCGGTCAGTTTTGTCTTCCAAAGTTCAGGTAATTTCGGCAGAGTACACATAAGCCTTGATGCGGTAGAGATGTTTTTTTTTTGAATTTCGGTAGAGATGTTCAGACAAACAAATCCAGAATGATGACCCCAATTCAAGTTGAAGTGGACGCGCTCTGAACGCCGCAACTCGCCAGATGTCCATTCATGTTGCCTAATGCGTCAATTTCGTGATTGTGGCCTTGTGTGGGGGCAAAGTGTAAGGTGCCGGCTTTGGTTTGGCCATTGTCCAACCGGCTGGGTATGCTCCCAAGTCCCAAGAAGTAATGGTAATTGAACAATCCAGTGTCTAACATGGTGATTGGAACAGAGCATTTTTTTTGTACCTCAAGTTGCGAGGAGTTCTAACTTTCTTATCAAACATCCCGTGTAAATTAAGTTCTCTCGACCGCTAAGCAACAAAATAACAGATGCTGAAATAGTACCAAGCAGAATTGAAGGTTGGTACATTATCTATTAACTTCCATACTTTTTTCTGATTGGTCGAATGCATGGATATATTTACAATTAATTTTCAGATGAGATTCATCCGCTAGACCCTATCATCTAGTAGGTGTTCTCTTATTATGTTTGGAAACTTTTATCATTTGGTAAAGGACCCCCCTCACCCCGAGTTGATTAATTGTGAGAGAATAGCTCTCTCTGGTCGGTCCAAAATATAGTGAAAACACATTAAATGCGGAAAAAATGATGTTGAATAGGATAATTGTTTACACTCAAAATTCATCATGAAGTCTTTGTTTATTTGATTATATGTATTTTATTTGCCAAAAAGTCGGTACGTTTTTTCGGCATGTATATAGTTCAGTCCACATTTCATATCAAGCGAACAAAATTTTACCCTGAAATGGATGTCTTTGTATCTTTTTTATTTTTTGTTATTTATATGCCCACTTTCTTCTGAATAGAGAAAACCGACATATGTCACGGGCACGTTGATGAATTTGTCAACATCCTCGTGGTCCAAAGTCACTCGTCGTACGGATCAAACTATATAAATGGATGTAATTACAACGCACGTTCCTAATTAATCTCAGTGCATGGCGACGGTGTCGAAGCAGTTGATCCCGTCGAATGCCAGCTGAAACCCAGGACGCCGCAGCCGCGCAGTCGACTTGCCGGCGGAGATCCCCCGCTGCTCCTCGGCGTCCACCTTCAGAGACCCCGCGGGCTTCGACTCGCGGTGCAGCTGCCTGATCGCGCCGGCGGTGAGCACGGACGTGCCGTAGCCATCCAGGGGCGCCTCGCAGAAGACGAGCGACGCCAGGAACCTCTTCTCAACTGCTTCTAGTGGTTGACTACTCGTAGCGTTCTTGCTTGCTTGATTTCTGTGCTGTGCTGTGAATTTGTAGGTTCTTGGCTGGCTGTGCGTGCTGGTCTGCGGTTGGAGCTTGGAGAAGGAAGGGTCGTGGGCTCAGTCGCTGCAGCTTGGTCGGTCAAGACGACTATGCTGCACGTTGCTGCTGAGTCGGTCATGACTCATGTGATAAGGCACTTGTCTATAGTCTGATTACATTGACGAATAGATACCAGTTCCCAGATTTCTCACGATCTTGGATACAAGTTGTTGATCAGAAGGGGAAAAGAAGGTAGGAGAAGCAAGAGGAAGGAAGAGAGAACAGGGTAGGAGAAGGGAGACTGTCGTCGTGATCCAACTAGGATGTTGTCCTCCTTCGCACGTCAGCGTATATGTACGCCGGATCCTGGAACTTGGGATTGGGCCGTCGATCTCGTACTGGCCTTGGGTCTTGTGGACGGCCCATCTGTTCTGGTGCTCCCTCGCTGCTACTGTCGTGCTCGTCAGGTACTCTGACATCATGGCTGTTGCCGCGTAACCTACAGCACGTACGAGGCGATCTTATCCATCGACAAACAATCCTTTTCCATAGGACTAATATGTACGATTCCAGAAAAAGATTAAAGGTCGCTGTCGACGAAAATTACATGCATGTGAAGGGTGCAGCTCACAGGAAAGGGGGCAGAAAGAAAATTCTTGATGGCCGTCCGTCGAACAGTCGGAGGAGTTCACATGGTCAAACGGAGACGACGTATCGACCGTCGTTGCCTCTGTTGACTCCGGCGGTGGCTAGCTTTCTGTTCAGCACTTACTGGGTGCATTCCTGATCGAGAAGAAGCCTGGCTCAAGTTTGGAATGTAAAAATGAGATCCCTGCTGCTACAATATTCTGCCCACATGCACAGACCCTAGTTTTGTTGGCTCCTCCGTTCAACTCTTGTTACCTTCGTCTTTCTACTTTCCACATGCGCGCGGACGTGCTGAACACGCACTGAAAGCAAAACCGAAGAAGATTCAACTCCTTGTTACCAACTGGGTATGTTTAATAACAACGTAGTCAAGTAGGCCGGCTTTGGCTTGAAATAGTAGTTTTTTCCGTAATAATGGGGGTTTTCCGAGGATGACATCTTTTAGGCACCTTTATTTTTTCCAATTTTTTTTTGGTTATACTCAACTGAGAACAAACAAAACAAGACATGCATGCTCACTCTGAATGAATGATCTATATATATATATTTAGGTGCAAAGCTACAAACTGATAAATGTCAACTTGATTTTATCATAGTCTGTCGTATTTCGATAGTTAAATGGTTACACTATTAGTACATCAACAAGTAGGAAATATTTTCTTTAGTCGGCCAACAAAGAAACCATGTACCAAGTAAATTGGAAAACAGTTCGTCTCCCAATGAAGTATAAGGTGTGCTCGGGATTCTCAAAGTCGATAAGTTTGTAAGGGCACTAAAATTGCGGGGGCAGTGTGGATTGAACTTTAAAGTTCGGTGCCAAGCTACAAACTGATAACTGTATGTATCCACTTAAAAATTCTTCATTTCTATTGAATCTTAATGCACTTGTTAAATACAGTGCGTTCGTACGGTTGAAGGAATTGGTACAATGGAACGAACAAATCATCAACAAGCTAGTACGAATGTGTAGACAGTCTAGTTGATCCAAGTCCTACACACATCGAAATCAAAGAAAACGGCACGCTGATCAGTGCATGACCACGGTGTCGAAGCAGTTGAGGCCGTCGAAGGCGAGCTCGAACCCAGCACCCCGCCGCTGCGCTGCCGCCGTCGTCTTGCTCTTGCCGTAGAAGAATCCCTGCTTCGTCTCTGCAGGCTCCACCTTGCTACCTGCCGCCGGCCTCGTGGCGCTGCCATGGGATGGCAGCTTGTTCATGCCGCCGGTGTTGGTGAGCACCGACGTGCCGTAGCCGTCCAGAGGCGCCTCGCAGAAGACGAGTGCCGTCAAGAACCTCTCCATGGCCATGGATCTGCTGCTGCTGCTGCTCGTTGAAGTGAGAGAGTACGGCGGCGGATGGATGATGATGCTGCTGGTATCTTAGCTAGCTCCGTTCGTGTTTGTGATAGAATAGAATCGAAGTGCTTCGGGCTGGAGATTTTATAGAGGTCCCAGTTCAAACCGTGTTCGCGTGCGGAAGCGGAGAATTCACGTGTAGCCGTGTAGGATCCGGAGTCGGAGGACTGGGACCGTGTCGTCGGGGTTACATGCATGCATGGAGTCTACTTCGTCTTGTTGCCAGCGCATGCGCGCGGAACCCACCAGGACACCCTAATTAATGAGGTTCCATTAATTAAAGCTGTAAAGCTGAGGGATTTTTTTTCCTGAATGTTAGCACGTTTACTTGTAAATCAATTGATTAGAAGAAGAGTTTTACAGAAAACGGGTGGAAAAAACAAGAGCAAGAAGCTCCGGTCACACAAGAACTAGGTGTGTTCGTTTTTGGAACCGGGTCCATTCCATTCCACTCTCATGAAATCGTTGTGTTCTTTTTGAATAAAAAATTGTCACGGAACCGTTTTATTCTTGTGTTCTTTTATAGGATGAGGTGGAATACGAATGGAACGAGAACGGCAACAAACTTGATTAAATATTTCCTAATCTTGATTAATTATTGTTAAACTTGATTAATTATTCCTAATATTAACTAATTGTTGCTAAACTTGATTAAATAAGAGTTAATCGCCCAATTTACTGTTCCGTTCCACCTCGTCCGGCCGAATCGGCCGGACCGGTCGGTTCCGCATATTGAGGGAATATTCTCTTTTCTGGAACCACTCCATTCTACTCCATTCCACTCCATTGCAGAAAAGAACACACCATAAAAGAATTACATGGCGAAAAATCAGCCGGGATCAAAAGGGATGGACGCCCCAGCTACATTCCAGAGAAGGGCCTCGTCACGTATACGAGTGATGAGCGCGTCGACATCTAATTCACGGGGTTCGAACAAAACTTTTTTTTACTTACCGATGGCATTGCTGGGTAAATATCTCAAACTAGTAGGGGCAAAATTGTCCAAAAAAGGGACGAAATAAGAAGTCTTGGTGCTTTTATTATTATAGTAGTATAGATATAGGTAATGCCTACTTCAACCTTGAAGGTTGCTGGCTTTGATGACCAACAAAATTAACATTGTACTACTTAGAGTGTCGGAGGGTGAGCAAAAATGAATGAGAAAACATCTGACGAAGTTGCATACCAACAAAAGACTTGGCTAGTGAAAGTCTGATGATAAATCTCTTTAGCAATGTCATGACGGGTATCTTTTTTTTACCAGAACTACGCGGCGGGCGCTTAGAGCCGGCCTGAACTTTTATAAATGGTGACCAATCCATCAAGTTTAAGAGGGGTAGTACAAGGGGGAGGTAGAATACATGATGGTTACAACTTACAATAGAGATATGTTCAGGGGGGTTCAAAGGAGAAGCAACAATTAATAATGAGTTGAGAAGTGGTCGGGGAAGAACATCTGTGGGACCTGAGGCGAAGGTCGTCAAGGCACCGTCGACGGACAGTTTCAAGCGTTTCGTCTAGGTTGTTGAAGGTGAGGGTGTTGCGCCGCTTCAAATCGACCAGGAGATCGCTGTGCAGATCGTGGCTTCGGCTCCTGGTATCCCATAGCTCGACGAGGGTAGAGGGGTGGCTGACTGGTTGTACTCGGTCTCTGGGAAGAAGGATTCCCAAACTTCGGTAGCTGAGTAGCATGTGATCAACGTCTTCATCTTCGATGTAGGAGAAGCAGGATGGCGAGGCTGCGAGCTGGTGGCGATGCGGGCCGGCGCAGGTTCGTTGGGAGGCGGCGACGCCCCAAGAGACAGTTGAAGGGCTTCAGCTTTAGGGGTGCCGAGCCGTTCCATACCTTCACAGCCAGCTCGTCGATTTGCAAGTGCATGAAAGAGCCATAATGCCTTCCCACAACTAAGAGGACGTCCTCCTATCTCAAATACCGTTTAGATTCCTCAAGATTCGTGCGTCCAGTTTAACCAGCTCTGCCTATTGGCTTTCTTAGGGGTATCGCTACCTGAAGGGCTACCTCTGCGAAGGTCGCTCGCGTTCGCGTACGACGTAGTGCCGCCACGTGGTTGTCACACACGAAACGCGCTGCGCGAGCCCCGCGTACGAAGGCCCCTTGCGTCGCGCTTGTACGAAGGCACGGCTAGCTGACTTTGTACGAACCCTAGTGTGATCAAGTTGCATGTACTACACACCCGTGTTGATTGTACGCTACGTACAGAACATTATGCTGCATGAAATTTGTTGTACAAAAACACAAACTATGATAGTACACCAACGTAGAACGGGATGTACAGCAACGTAGACCGGGCTGTACAACAACACAGACCGAGTTGTACAGCAACACAAATCAGTTTGTACGTATAGCAACCCCGACCGGGTTGTACAGCAACAGAGACCGTGTTGTACAGCAATAAAACCCGGGTTGTACAGCAACACACAGACCGGGTTGTACAGCAACATAGACCGGGTTGTACAGCAACACATGACATGTTGTACGTAGAAATATATTCGGGTTGTACAAACAACTACACGTAGCAAGTTGTACGTACAACTACAAAATTCAGTTTGTACGTACGACTACATTTACGGTGTACAAAACATATACAATCCAAAGTACAAAAAAAAAGTTTGTCAAAACCTATCAATATGGGATCTAGTTTTGAAGATCTCGACGCGAGGAGTTCAAAAGTGAAAACGGTTCGTAAATCGGATAAACGGTTCTTAAGATATTTCATTTTTAAAAACGGATCTCAAAATAAATGTATGTACAACCCTCTGCCCACCACCAGGTAGCTACCACTTGTCACCGCGTGGAGAAAAGGTGGATTCAGAAACAAACGAAATTACGACACTTGTCAGTACCGGAGCGCACGCGCGGATCTTTGCGAAGGGAACTTTTTTTTGACGATTTCCCTTTCTTAGCAGCTCGGCAACCCCTCGACCGTGCACCTGATCCTTTTTTAGGCCCGCAGGCCCACAATGGGTAGTTTTGCATTGTAACACGGACCCACCTGCATATCTTCACCATCCGCGTGAATTTGAGTTCGAGTAGCTCGTGCTCTGCACCATTCCCCATCAATGGCGACCCCTTCCCCCAGATTCCCTCCACCTCTTGATCCCTGGGAAGAGCAGCCACCGGAGGCAGCCACCTCCCGCGACACCATGGAGGCCAGATATTTTTCTTTTCTTTTTGCTGTCTCAAATTTGCATCTGGAAAAATCGATTTTAGATCTGAGCTCTTCTAGTTTCATGTACTTTTTTTTCTCTAGATCGAAGCATTGTTGTTGTACGGTGAAGACCCACATCCATGGATCCATTTTTTCTTTGTTAATCCATGGAATGTTTGTTCTGAATCCAAAGTTGTGGAGATTTTTTTTGTGAATCTGATTCCGGTGCAGTTTTCTTGTTCTGGTATATCTTTTTATGCATGGAATTCTATCAGCATATCCATTTGATCCCTAGTCTCTTGCATGTTTTCGTAGGAATTGGATCCGCGAGATCCAAGAGTGCAGGGATTGGATCTGGGCTCCATGGCCTCAGATCTTGCCATGGTGATGCCACGAGAGGAGAGTTTCTTTGGAAAAAAATTCTGTTCGGGCCTTGGATCTTTAGTACGTTGATTTAGATCTTGGCTTATTTATTTTATTTTAGATCTGGATGGTTGATTTGGATTATTCGAGGTTTGAGGTTGGGGATCTGGTTGTGAACAACCGCCATGAGAAGTTGAATCGAAGCTCTTAACTTTGGATCTTTTTATGGTGTTTTTTGTTCATCTGATTTCTTTTTTCTGGATCTAGTATTGAATCCCAATTTGTGTTCATCCGGAGCACGCAAATGCGAGGATTTCGTCTAGTATTTTATTTTGTTCATAATCTTTTTTCTTGGATTCGTTTTATTCATGTATCCGTAGGGAATCAAGACCCGTGAGGAGCTATGTGTTCCTAGCGATCCAGAACCGGGACTCCATGTTTTCATCGTGATGTTCCATGCATCGGAGACAGATCAAATTTCTCTTCCATCTTTCATACATTAGGTGGTACATATGGACCATTTTTGTGAATGATCCAATATTTTTGTATTTTATTTCCTGAATAATGTATGAGATTATTGTAGATACGAAAATAATGTATGAGATTATTGTGTGATCCAATATGAATCCAAAATTTGTTTCCTTATACATGATGTAATCACATCCTTTTGTACATATAATGCATGGGTTTTAAATTCTGTTAATGCGAAAATCCCAAAAAGGAGGTCAATACCAAATATCCAGGGGGGAAAAATGTAAATGCATGATCCAAAAACAAATTCTTTTTTGCCAAAATGAAAATAAAAAATGGATAAGGCGCAGAACCTTTTTGTTCCAATAGATGTAATGGTGTAAAAAACTGTTTTTTCCAAATTTGTTACAATGTATAATGCGCATAACCAATAAAAATAACCAGAAAAATGCAAAAAGACACAATATGTTTACATTTTCTTAAAATCTTGGTTATTTTTTTAATACAAAAATATGTTTCCATAAATACATATATCCACAAATGTTAATATAAAAATCAAAAAATGAAATCATCTCTAAATATACACATATCCACAAATGTTATTTGTTAATTCTAAAACATCTAAAAAGGAATGAACTCTGAAACTCCTCGTTTCAAGGAGGAAGAAGGTGCCTGACAAATCGAGCACGGTAAGAGATAAGATAGCCTAAAAGACGAAAGGGTAACTTTGGTATTTTATGAAAAGGAGGTAGATGATAATTAGTATAATTAGCCCGGAACTGGTTCTAATCACGCTAAGACGAGTCAACACTCTGGGGGTGGTCTGGGACGCTGGACGCATCTCAGAAAAAATGGACGGCCGGGCTGGTGGGTGTACGCGCTCCTAGTTGTGTATTCTGCGGGCCGATGAAAGAGTTAGCATAGACCAAGCGGTCATGGTGGGTATCACCGGGAGCAACCTCTTACTATCATGAGACATGTCATGTGAATTCGCGAATGATCACGATAATATCAATGACCCTTGAACTGAATGAGTAGCGATTTTTTCCATCCTGATGTCTCCAAATCCTACATGTGTGTTCATTTCTTCCGTCTTGTCCCATCACACTATGTTTTCGTGCTTGCTCGACCTAGTTTGGATAAATGATTGGACCTTGTTATCTAGTCATGTGAATATTTTTATTTTATTTTTAAACGTGGGGCAATAGTTTTACCCCTTATCCATTAATTAAGAAAAAGTTGTCCGGTTTATTAACGGAAGAAACCGGGCAAAAACCATACAACGAACACCAACACCACCGGGCGAAGCCCACACAACCTGAAGAACATGACCACTCCCAACCATCCACCCTTGCCGGAGAGAAGAAGCCGCATCTGCTATGAGAGGAGCAGGCACGGGACACTCTGACGCAGATGAAGAGATCAACCCTCGAACTCACTCACTGACTGTTGCCCGCAGCTTCGACTTCGCAGTAACAAACAAGCAAAACGAACCCACCGACCCCGTCGGAGTAGAGCTGACAACACCAACCTCGCCTCCACATGAGCCGCGAAGCTCTCGGGGCCGCCGCCCCGACATCCACCACTCCAGTATGCCCTGCATACCTAGCCGACACCACCTTCCGGGGCCGCCACCCCGACATAGCACCGCTCCTCCTCGAGCTGCAACGCCACACGACCCAGCAACCTGTAGCCCGAGCTACACAGGACCACTGCCCGCAGACCACGGCCATCACACCAAACCCGGGGCTGCCGCTGAACGGGAATCCGGCACCTAGAGGGGGGGGTGAATAGGTGCTATTACAAATTTTAGGTCTTTTCAATTTTATGCTCAACTCAAAGGTAAATTCTCTAGATAGATATGCAACTATGGTGAATTTACCTAAATGAGAATCTAAGCAATAACAAGAAGCAAGTAAGGGAGTAAAGGGTAAAGGGAACCAAGTGAAGCACGCGGAGACGAAGATGTATTCCCGAGTTCCACCCAAGGGTGTACGTCTCGTTTGGAGAGGTGTGCGCTACCACAACAGGTTAGCCGCAACGCCACAAAGGCTCACCTTCTTCTCCGATGAACTCAACCACAAAGGTTTCGAGTCCACCTTCCACTATTGATCCCCTTTTAGGGCGGAGATCGAATCCCTTACAAACGCTTGAGGCACACACCCACAACTGAATTGGGGGCACCCAAGAAGGACCACAACAGGTCAAGGACCACAAAAGGTAAAGGTAACACCAAGAGTACAACAATGGTGAACTAGGTTTTCCCACCGGAAACCCTAGCCACGAAATCCCCAAATGAATGGGGGAGAAATGAAGATCCCTTCGGTGACGATGTAGATCTGGGCCTTCTCCTCCAATCCTCCAAAGATCTATGAATTTGGGTGGGGGGATTGGGAGATCTTGATGAATTGAGCTTTCTAGAATAGTAGGAGAGAGAAAATCTGAGAGCTCCAATGTTCTTGAGTGAGTGAGGGGGTATTTATACTCCCCCTCAAAATCTGGCCGTTGGCTGTCTTGGACACCCGGAAATTCCGGTATAAGTTGTACCGGAAATTCCGGTGCCCCGGAATATCCGGGCCTTTGAAAATATCCGGGCTGAATTTCCGGTTGAGATCAGAACCAATTCTGAACTTGACTTAGTCGATTTTCTTCGGTTGACTCGGGATATCCGAGTCCTTGAAATTTCCGAGCTGAATTTCCGGTTGGAGTCAGTGCCACTTCTGATTCTTGACTTAGCCAATTTTCCTGAGGTTGACTCGGAATATCCGGTTGGTGAACTGGAATATCCGGGTCCTTGAAATCTCCGGGCTGATTTTCCGATTGAAGTCAGTGCCACTTCTGAATCTTGACTTAGCCAATTTTCTTGAGGTTGCTTCGGAATATCCGGTTGGTGAACCGGAATATCCGGGTCCTTGAAATTTCCGGGCTGATTTTCCGATTGAAGTCAGTGCCACTTCTGAATCTTGACTTGGCCAATTTTCCTGAGGTTGCTTCGGAATATCCGGTTGGGGGACCGGAATATCCGAGTCCCTGAAGAATTCCAGAAACTCTTTTTCTCTACAGTTTGGCTTTAAGATTTGTGATATGAGTTTCACCCAAACTGAAATACTTAGCAATAGGATTAGTATATCATTGGTATTGTTAACTAACACACAAAACACTAGGGATTAAGAAATGTTCTTTCAGTCGCCCCGACGTACTGTCCAACCATCCCCGCTGGGATGTGCCGACCAAATCGATAACCCTGCCGCCCTTGCAGCTCAAGGTCACCACCCAAAGTTGCGCGAAGCCGCAACCCTGCCTCATGGAGCTACCACCGCACCCCTGTCCGAGGCCGCCGCCTCGGCGCACATCCACCATCTCGAGGCCGCTGCCCCGACATCCACGCCCCGAGAAGAGATGGGAACCTCAAGCATTAGCACCAGACTAGCCCTCTAAAGCGATGCCTCCAAGAAGGTTACGACATAACTGTCGCCGTCACCCGCTCCGGATGGAGCATGGGTTTTCACCCGGAGGGACAAGCCCCACGGATGGAGAGGAAAGAGCTCCACGACATCGCCTTCAAGAAGGTAAACGACGCACGAGGGCGCCGCCGTTGCCGGCACCAACCAAGTTGGGCAAAGCTTTCGCCGGAGTTTTTCCTTCCATCCAGAAAAGCAGGTCTTCAAGCCACAGCAGACGCCGCTGCAAGACGACCATGCCCTGTGACCGCCGCCCAGCACCCCCCCTCCCTCTCCTCCTCCACACACCGACAACACTGCCGCAGCCACCGCTGCAGCACCAAACGCTGGCGGCGCGTGCACCATGCCCAAGCGCAGCCGCGGACCAGCCACGCCCCTCCGCCCTGGTCACGCCCCCTGCTGCACGCAGCACGCCCGCGCCCCACGCCGACGGCCCTCCCGGCCTTCCCGCGACCCGACCGAGCCCTTCAGGCGAACCGCAGCCGAGCCCCGCGCGCCTCCAGACCGCGCCCCGCGTACACCGGCGCCGCCGTGACCCCCGACAAGGTCAACCCTCCGCCAGCACGGAACGGCCAGCCCCGCCCCAGATCCGGGCAGGAGGGCCCCGGATCCGCCACCCGACAGCCGCTACGGTCCCGGAGCCGCCGCTCCGGCTTCCCATCGTCGGCGAAACGTCGTCGCCGTCCGAGTCGGGCCCGGCGCCCACCGCGCGAGGACGATGCGAGGAACCACCCCCACCAGCCAGTTGTGTGGCGGCGGGGAGGCCGCCGCCCACCGCGGCATGGAGGCCAGCGGCAGCAGCGGCATGGAGGGGCGCAGTAGGGAGGAGCTAGCGGCGGCGCGGTGGCGTCGCCCCCGTGGTCGCCTGGGAGCGACTCGGGGGGCCTCTTTCATCCTTCTGACTGTGCTAGGTCATGTGAATATAGATCTATATATATGGTGGGGGCGTTATTCCCACAAAGTGAAGGTTGGTAGGGTACATATTTCTTGGTCTGTATAATAAATTGCCAACGTCATTGTACACACTTATTTCCATGGTCTTGCTACTTGAATCTTTTAGCTCTAGCATGCCTTGTGTGTTGTTATTATATGTGATTTACATAATTGATTTTAAGTCATGCATATTAATTGATAAAAGGTTAACTACATTTCACAAATTAGAAGCAAGTTGCAGCCAGCAATAAATTCAAATTTCAAGAAAATAAGAAACTAGTCACCAATTCATCAGTTCACAAATTAGAAGCAAGTTGCAGTCAGCAATAAAGAAAATTCTCATCAAGGGCACGGCGTGCCGGCGCGCCAAATTCGACTAGTCACCAATTCATTCATTTGCTCTTCGAATTACAAGTATCTTCATTGCCAAACAACAAAAAAATACAGACGAAAGTAGTAAAAAAAAATCTAAAGAGAGCTAGGCGATGGAGGCGCTCACAGCTAGCTCAGAAGGAGATTATGGACTCGAAGCAGTTGACGCCATCAAACTGCGGCGCGAACCGCGGCGCCCTCACCTCACGCTTCTCCTCCGGCTGCTGGGAGCTCTGCTCGACCTTCGCCTCCTGCTGCTGCTGCTGCTGCTTAGTGCCACCGCTCCGCCAGTACAGGCGCCTGGCGTACCCGGGCCCCGCGATTTCTGCCGGCGACGAGCTCATGATCGAGAAAGCCAGAATCTTGTCCATGGCCACAACCAGCAAGCTAGCAAGGCTTGGTCAATAAAAAGCTTCTTGTCAGCGACTATCGATGATTCTTCTCGCCTTCTTGGTCTGACAGTCAACTGGGATGTGCGTATGCTGCCCTGAAATGGATGGATAGATGCAGTGCTTCCATGGTTGTGCTCGTGCTGGGTTGATTTATATACACGCGGCCGGCAGAGCGGCGGAAATGGTGGAGCCGTGACGCGTCGGGAGAGAGTTGACTGGCAAAGGGCAAAGCGAGCCGGAGAGGTGCCGTGGTGCGAGCAGACACGACTCGGTCGGTCCCGGAAGTTGCCGCGCCGCCGGGTCAATCAAGGCCGCTCCGGCGAAAAGAAAAGCTGGGATGGATATGGATAACATGTTGCTGCTGCGTAGGCGACGGGGGGAGGTGGAAATGGGTTACTTGTGGTCGGAAGAGGCGACACTTGGAGGTGCCGTGTCTGTCTGGGGATGGGCGTGTTTGGTCGGCACGGCATGGCGCACCGGCCGGCCAATCTGGTTGCCGTCTCCGGCCGGTGCATCTGGGGTCGGCGTCGGCGGGGAGGTAGTTCACTGATTCCAGACGTCAAGCGACAGTCGCTGACATACATGTACGAGTGTACGACGGGGCCGCCGCCACCGGCATGTGCATTGAGGTTGAGGGTCCGAGTTTTCCTCTCCTGTCGAGGCAGCTCAGAAGAAAAAGCCACATTCGAGTTGCCCGTCCGAGGAACCGCTGTCAAACAAACGACCGGAACTCACGCCGTCGTCGGTGTTGTGTTGACCTCGGCGGCGCCTCCTGGGAGTGCTCGACAAACATAAGAGCATTCTAACAGAGATCTCAAGCCTGCGAAAAACCTTAAAACGTCGGTGACTTTTGAGCATGTTGTAATTTTTTGGTCCATAGCAGAACCTGGGAACGCGAACCGAACCTCAAACGAGATAAGAGCGACCGTAGATTTTCTCCGCGAGTCGGAATATATGCTGGGATCCCCGCTATTCCCAGTTCGCAAACCCTATCAGCTATCGCCACCGACGAGCAATCCGCGCCTCCCACCTTCATTTCCGGCGAGCAATATGCGCCCTAAGACGTAGTTTAGGCCGCCGCCGCCGCGTGATGGCACCTAAGAGGCCGCGCTCGAATCTGCGCGGACGCGGCGACCAATTCGGGAACTTCTCCGACGCGAATCGGAAGGTTCTCGTCCGCACCGACGCCGGTCGCAAGGGACTCATCAAAAAGTTCAAAAAAAAGGCGAGGCCGTCCCGTGGGCGTGCTACATGCGCGAGGTGGATGAGTTCGACCACGAGAAGGAGCGTCTCGGCATTCCGGAGAGCTCGACGGCCGCCGCCGCACGTCTCGAACGGGGGAAGAAGAGCCGTCGTCTTGCGAAGAGCGAGAGCGCCACCGCCGCGCGCCTCGACCTGCTCGACCGGACGCTCGATCTACTGCAACCAGACGCCCTCGACCTTCTCGACTCGATCCCACTCGAGATGATGGGTTGCGTACTCTACTCGTCCTGCTACGGAATGAGAAGAAGAAGACATAACACCGCCGTGACGAGAACTGAAACTCGACGTCGACCCAAGTGGTCATGTCTCGGTGGTGACACAAGGCTCCATCTAGAGATTGTTTTTCTTTGACAAAGTTCTTAGAGTCGACCATGTTTTTACGATTTTATGTATTTTCTATAAAAGTGGAGGGCTCAATTGTAATTTTAGTTTCTTCTTGGGTCCTTTTTATTATTATTATTATACACACAGTTAATATAGATTCCATATTCTTTGGGGATTTTAGTGTGCATAATAAAAAGCAGCGCCGCTAGTGTAAAAATACTTTTATATATCTTATGGCCTTCTCGCAAATTGTAGCTATGAACATACCAAGGTTACCTGAAAAACATAATAGGATCGAAATTTAGAAATAAGGGCTTTAAATAAATCAGGAAAGAATCTCACCTATCAGTTTTGATTGACAGCACTGTTTTGTGTGGAGATAAACTCCAAATAGTTTTAACAAAACCGAGAAAAAGGAACTCAAACGAGTTCGCCAACTATCCCCAAGAAAAAAGAAAAAGCGAGCGAGAGAGAGAGAGAGAGAGAGAAAAAATGGCATCATCTGCACGCGCCGCGGCCACCGCCGCGAGATCGGCGCTACGCCGGGCGCCCCTCGCCGGATCGTCGCTTCCGCATCTAGCGTCCTCTTCCTCCGCCCAAGCCGCTGGGCTCCTCCGCAGGTAGGTTTCTACCTCGCGGTCCAAGAGATCGATCGATGCATCGTGGATGGGCGTGGGGGTGTGATCTTATGTTGATGTTTCCTGCAGGCCGCCGGCGGCGGTGCTGGTGACGCGGATGCCCCTGCACAGCGCGCCGGCATCGGCGCGCCTGGGATCCTCCATCACCCAAGGTAAACCTGCCGCATGACCTCTATTCCTTTGCCCTTCTGTTATTGTGGTTGTTAGCGCTTGATAGAGATACTAACCATGCTACAGTTATATTGGATCTGTAATTGATTTCCCTCGAGACTTGGTCATGTAATGGGAATTTCATGTGATTGGTTCTGTATTACTGAGACTCAGATGGTCTGTTTGCCACCAGCTCTATTTATATCGCACGACAGAAACGTTTTCTCAAATTGATTTCCCTACGAAGCACAAACCCAATCGGCAATACACAGTGGGTGCATGTTGGACTCTATGGTCTGCACAGTTTTGTGGTGAGGGGGGTAGTTGGTGATACGGTCATTGCTTATGGCTTTGTTGTCGTGATGAACTACTCATACAACATATGGACCTAGAAATAAGAGCGTGAATCATGCTGAATCTACAGGATGGATGAGCATTTTAATAAGTATAAGTAACTGTTCAGGATAACTGCTGTCAACTATCGATTTGTCATCCTACAAAACACTTCCTTTTGGTTTTAATGAACTTAGTATTGATGAGTTTATGATGGCCACATATACTGGAACTATGACATAGAAACACCCTGGGTGCTGCTGTCTGTTTATACCTTTTACTCCATTGTGTACCACCAAGCTATTAAATGATCTTCTTGTTTCGTTGAACTTGGGATATTTGTATCTATTGTCCTCAACTAAACCATTTGACCGTCAATGCTAGCGATTTCTTGGCACCCTGAACATTTGATAATTTGATAACTTCCATAGTGCTCATTTATTTTGAGATATTTTATTTCTTGGTCTTCAACTCTTCATAATCTGATCAAGTAAAAATCGTCGTCTAATAATAAAGATGAAATTGATCAGCATAATTTCAGAGTTGCACCGTGTAACGAGGACAATAGTGCACTTCGAAGCAAATAAATGCATTGTGGATCAGTTTAATTTGCTGCAATCCAAATATATACAATTATCCATGTGTTTGTATTTCTCTGTGCTCATTGCTGATTAACTTTTGCATGTTTAAACACAGATGACAACAATGCTTTCTCATGGAACTCTAGGCGCATGTTCAGTTCAAATGAAAAACATCTTCCTACAATATCTGACCCAAAAATTGAGTCTGCATTTAAGGATTTGATGGCTGCTAGCTGGAATGAGCTTCCAAGTTCTCTTGTTGAGGAAGCAAAGAAAGCAGTATCTAAAGCTACTGATGATGAGGCTGGTCAAGAGGTTTTGAAAAATGTATTTAGTGCAGCTGAAGCGTGTGAAGAGTTTAGTGGAGTTTTAGTTACCCTAAGAATGGCTCTTGATGATCTTTGTGGCCTAACGGGAGAGGTCAGTACTTTATTGTCTCTATCCCCTTTATGTACTGACTGATCTTGGCAGAGTTGGGCCTCATTTCTCCTTCTGCTTTATATATTTGATATTTCTTACCTACCCTAACTCTTGCAGAACGTGGGCCCCTTGCCTGGTTATATAGAAGAAGCTGTTAAATCCGCATATAGTCGATACATGACATATCTGAACTCCTTTGGTCCTGAAGAGCACCATCTGCGAAAAAAGGTGGAGACTGAGTTGGGGACAAAAATGATTCACCTGAAAATGAGATGCAGCGGCATAGGGTCTGAATGGGGAAAGGTTTGTTTCTTTCAAAAGCTACTTGCCCCTATAGTACAGCTTACGTCTATGCCAGCTTCTATTCTAGTTGAACTCATGCTCATACATCGATGTTGTGTGGGTGTCATGGCTCATAGATCTTGTAATTCCAGTTATAATGATGTTATCCTGTTGCTTTTTTACATAAGTTGTTTGTGCATATGCTTCTCGCAATACTTTTTGGCTGAACTGGTTTCTTCAATTTCTGCTGACACAGTTGTTAATATTGTGTTCTATATCATCATTTAATTCCTCTCTTGTTGCTGCCAGTCACATGTTATTGGATTAGATTTTATATGAGGGGATTAATTAGGCTGTATTCTCAACATAGACCAAGAAATGAATGTGATAGCTTTGAATGACTATGAAAACTTCGACTCTGCCTAACAAACCCATAAATTCAACTGTGATCATTGTCTAGTTTAACTTACCATTTTGTTTGTTACGCATAAGAAGCTGTGTGTGTTCTTATGCGAAGTGTTATGCTAGCTATTCCAACCATAGAAAACTTGGTTAAAAAATGTTCTTTATCTTGTGTGTAAGTAGTGACAGATAACCCTGATCACTTGGCTCCTCCGATTCATAAGGACTCAGAACGATTTTTTTCGTCTATAGTGAGTTAACCAAACAAACTATCTGTTTGATTACCACCAAGGCAACACCTGCTGTAAAGCCTGTCTAGGTTCTGTCCTTTTGTCAGGCTACCAGGCAATTCATGATTAGCTGTTAATATTAGTTCAGTCTATCTCGAAGTAGCTTTCAAATTGGTAATTTGTTTCCCTTACACAAAGTTTCATCATAAACAATCGTAACCTAACCATTTTTTGGTAATTCCTACTCAAATGCTGGACAGTACTACTAGCTCTGTGAGAACCTTAGGGGTAAGACTGTTCAAACATCGCCAGCTTATTCTGGAGTACCAGTCATGGTCTCACAGGACATTGTTGCAACGTCTTTCTTCTCAACTCCATAACATCTGAGCATTCATGTTTTCATGTCGGTCTTCTGCTGATTTACTCTTGTTGCTTGGTCTGAAATTAGGGGAAAATTGTTACTGCTTATATTCAGTACTCCATACTCATGAACTAATTATTGTACTTGCAGATCACCCTGATTGGCACCTCAGGGATCTCGGGGTCCTATGTTGAGCTGCGGGCATAAGAGAAGTCTGCAGATCAGAACAGTGGCCGAACACTGATGGGCTGGCCGAAAACTGCATATCAGAACCAGGTGTTTTGTTTTCTTTTAATTTTCCTCTAGCTACCATGCCAATAACAAGGACATTATCAAAACAGATGCGCTCTTAAAGTATCTTTGCTGCTGTAATAAGAACAAGTTCCTGGAGTTTTGGTTTTGTTTTGCTGCTCAACATATGATGGATGGTCTTTACAGCACTTTGTAAGTCGGTCTTACTTTTTGAGAAGCAGATTGTCTAAATTGGAGTTGCTCATTTTGATTAGAAGTATTGTGCTCTTGATCGGTTTCATGCATTGTTGGGACTTCAAGAATTAATTATATGGACTACCATATCTGAGTGAATGAAGTTCCACTGAACCCTTCTGTGTCTTTGCGGTAAACATGTACTGGAAACATCGCTGAAAAGCAGAGCAGATATATCCATCATGTACCAAGCGTTGTAGTTTAGGAATTATTTAGGTCATTATCAATATATCAACTTTTCCACGACCTAATACAGTTTAGCACATCACAGTTCGACAACAGATGGATTGATTGAACCTAGAACATTGTTGATTTCAAAATACTAGAAGGGAACATGCCATCATGTTGATCGAAATAAACTTGTTTTTTTTTTCGAATCCTATCAGCCAGATAATCGTATTATTTTCTAGAATACACACGGCATGTTTATAAGATTAAATGAGAAAATGTTGATGCCTTTGTTGTAATTAACATCGCTGACCGAGCTAAAGTGTGTGCCGTGACATTACACTGACGATACACGTGAATAAAAAAAACAAAAGCGAAGCCCGAAGCCAACTCCTTGATGTCTTGAGCCACCACTCCCACTTGGCTACGGTCAATCTCCAAACCATTGACGCGTGGAACCAAAGAAAGGCAAACAGATGCCACAGTGATCTTATCGAAACCCTCCGTGCGAACTAGGGATAGCGCACGCCGTAGCGCAAGCGCTTCTGCAAGTTCAGGCACTGTAACCTCCGCAAGTAGCTCGCTGCAAATGACCGAGCACTCTCCTATGTGGTTCCCGGATTACAATGCCGATTCCCATTTGACGCGTAGGGGTAAATAGAGCAGCATCAACATTGATATAGACCACCCCTTCCGGCGGCGGAGACCAATGAGGCAAAGAATAGGAAGCCTCACACCTAGCAGAAGTTGTTGGTTTGGAAAGATGCGTCTCTATCATCTCGGTGTAAGCTTTGCCAACCCTAACATGTAGTACAATTATATTGAAGGAGATGTGATCCTGTCGCCTTGCAGATCGACCCAACAAACTCAATTGGAGATCGTACACAGAGACCAGCATTCACTCTTCAGAAACATGATAAATCCTTTAGTTATTCCCAATATAACACACGAAAATGCAAGCACGGTTGGTTCAACACACGCTCACAAACACATCCTCAAACTTGTCTTTTTGTAAACAGGCAAGCAGCACAACAAAACTTATTGCACTGGCTATATATATATATATATATATATCGTTCACTACAACAAGCGGCAGTCTCACCATATACGAGAACCCTGCAGATCGATGCTCCATTCTGCAGCCATGCTGGATTTGGCATGATCTCTTCAGGGAGCGGCTACGTTCTCCATGGCGAGCGGTGCGATCTCCTCGCCAACGATCCCCGGCTCGCTCCCGGCAACCCCCAAATCCAGCAGCACGTCCTCCCAGTTCTTTGCAGGCCCCTGCAGAAGCACCATGGTTGATTTGAGCATCAAGACGAGCGATGCATCGTGCGCACTAGCCATTAATCCAGCTATATATATAATTTACACTCAGTTGTGCTCTGAAAGTGCTGCCAGCTTGGTTACGTACCTTCCAGGAGAGATCCTGGACCATGCAGTTCTTGACCATCTCTTCGTACGCCGGCGTGCCGACGACCTTGATAGCACGCTTCAGGGTGGTCGCCACCTTCTTGACGTCGGAAGGCTCCACCACGTCGCACTGGCCACGAAGAGAAGGACGTAATTAATAATCATTTTGATGATCTGAGCAGCAAGGGTTGATGTTGAGATCAGTTCAGACAAACACGAAGCTTACGTCTACGCTAAGGCGGCCCATGTGGAATCCAGTTTTGCCCTCCACGATCGTGTCGACGAGTCCGCCAGTCGAGGCGCAGGCGCATGGCTGAAATTTAGGAAGAAAACTCGATCATTCATGGCCATGAAATTTAGAAAGAAAACTCGGTCAGAGGCGCAGCAGTAGAGTAGAGAAACCGGCGAAGAAGCTTAATTACCGTCCCGTATCGCATCCCCTGGAGCTGAATGAGGCCGCAGGGCTCGAAGCGGCTGGTGACGGCCAGCACGTCGGCGCCGGCCATGATCTGGTGAGCCAGTGGCGCGTTGAACTTCACCACGGCCCTCACCTTGTCCGGGAACTTCTCCTCTACGCTCTTGAGCATCCGCTCGAACTTCTTCTTCCCGGTGCCAAGGAGCACGATCTGGACGTCGTCCTCCTCATCCAGGACCTCCTTGATGGCGGCGACCATCACGTCGGGGCCCTTCTGCTCCTCCAGCCTGCCGATGAACGCCACCAGTGGCACCGTCCTGTCCACCGGCAGCCCAACCTCCGCCTGCAGCGCCTCCTTGTTCAATGCCTTCGCCTCCACAGCCTGTCAGTCACAGTGCACCATCAATCGCACACACTTTGCCTCGTCAGACACAACGATCACCGGCGAGAAAGACAGGAGGAAGGGGTGGGTGCTCACGGTGGTGGCATCGTAGTTGACGGCAATGTACTTGTCCTTGCTGGGGTCCCACTCACTGACGTCCATGCCGTTAACAATGCCGGTGATGCCGGTGAGCCGCATGATGTTGTCCAGCTCGCAGCCCCTGGCTTCGCCGGAGATGAGCTCCTCCGCGTAGTACGGGCTCACCGTCAGAACCTTGTCGGCCTCAAGGATCCCTGACTTCATCCAGTTGATCTTACGCCCCTCCACCGGCTTGTCATACCTGCATCAAATTTATCAATCAACCCAAATCCAACTCAACCCATACAATTTCCAGTTCAACTTTAGGTTCAGACATTGGAATCTTTAACTGAGGCTTACCCATCGATGAAATCAAAGGACGACTTGAACCTGTCGGGGAGGTTGAGGAGCGAGAAGTCTTCGAAGGAGAAGCGGCCCTGGTAGGAGATGTTGTGGATGCAGAAAGCCACCTAGCCAATTTGCAGAGATTAAATTCAGTGTCATAAGTTACAGAATGAATTGACAATTATGCAGAGTTTCAGAAGATGCTAAACCTTTGCAGTCTTGTACATGCCGTTGGTCTGGTAGTTGCTCTTGAGGTAGCAAGCCAGAGGGCCCGTGTGCCAGTCGTTGCAGACAAACAGCACGTCTTCCCCTACATGATGGACATCATCGAAATACAGGAAATGTACATTAGAGTGTGATGCATGAATGATGATCATCATCGTGCATTGCTTGAAAGAAAATGTTCAGACACACTCTGGCCTGTGGTACGTGCGTTGAATCATACATACATACTTACCATAAGGTCCAGAGAAGTACGGGTTGTTGTCGAGGTTTAGGATCCTGGGCGCCTCAAGCGCTGCCTGGCAGAGAAGGCTGAAGCGTAGCTGGTTGTCTTTGTAATCCGTGCCAGTGTCGGGCCCGTAGATCTTCTCTTTGGTCTTGCCCCAAACCTGAAGCACAAACAAAAAAATTCAGTAAGAAACACTTGACTTGGAATCGGTGACCATGCATGTTCAGTGCAGCTAGATGGCAAAGGGCTTTGGTCTGGTCACCTTCTCGAGGAAGGACGGGTGGTCGATGAACACACGGTCCACTCCGCGCTTGTAGCAGTGGAAGAACCTCACCGTCTCGTACTCATCCCCCATCTTGATCTGCAAAAACCAAGTTCATATGTATATTCGCAAACACGTGCAACATCTTCAGAGCTCAAGAATGGCTCCTGTGATTCTTGGTGCGCACCTCGGCGACGACGCTGGTGTCCCAGGCGTCCTTGTACTGGTCGTAGCGCGGGGAGATGACCATGACCCGGTGCCCGTTGGCCTGCACAGCACAAACGCAGAGTACGGATTGGAATGCATGGTGGCGGCGGCACGAAAGAAGAGAATGGCGGTAGCTAGCTAGCTTACGGCCATGGCTGGCGGGAGGCCGCCGAGGACGTCGCCGAGGCCGCCGGTCTTGCTCCATGGCGCCATCTCGGCCCCTACGAAGACGATGTTCATGCCGCCCGGGCTGCCCGTGGCACAGACCACGACCGAGGCGCGTTGCTGCGTCGTCCTCCGCGTCGTCTGCTTGGGGCCCGTCGCGCGAGCGCTGGTCCTCATGCTGAGCGCGGCGTCCGCCGGGTTCCGGGGCCTCGGTCCCTGTAAGCCGCCACGCAGGAACATGGAGGACGCCGACCTGTCGGTGACGCCGAGGACGACGCCCGAGGTGGCGAGCTGGGATGTGGCCAGAGCCGCCATGGCGCTGGCGAGGGTGAGCGGCTAGCTAGCTGTTGTGAGAGACGACTTTACTGAATAAGTGAGGGTCTGAGTGTGTACTGAACAGTTGAGTTCAGTTAAGTTTTGTGGACACAGGTGAAGGAACAGTTATATGAATGTTGAAAATCAGACACATGAGTTTAAATTCCGTTTACAAATCCCAACTCGCAGTACAAGTTATATCTTTTTCTGAAATTAGTACAAGTTATATATCTTTGTAGCGTGCAGTAGTATTCAGAAGATGGTAAACTCCGACTTGATCGATACCGGCCGGCCACACAAGAGAAATAGCCACGCGCGCCTTTATCTTACTTACGTATTATTGTATCCAATCCAACTAGGCTAGAAAATACGTAAACATATATAGTTGCGAATATAATCTACTGGTTGACACCCACACAAGAGGGAGAGGGAGCATTAATTCTGTTAATCAAAAACCCTGATTCCATCCAATACGTTAAATTCTCTCTGGCATGATCCTTCAGACTACTCATCCTAGCAACACGATTTTAAATCGAGGAGTATACAAGATCCTGAAACTACTCGGATCCACAATACCTGATCTCTTCTTCTTCTTCTTCTTTCTTTGATCGACGGTCGATCTACGGAGAGTTGTTGTTGAGTGGTAGAGGTAGGGTTGTTGTTCCGATCCTCTAGGCTTGTTCCTCGATCGTCCTTGGGAGCAGTGAGTAATACTGGGAGTGGGAGTGGAAGGAAAACGAAGGGTGGGGGCGCAGGAGCCGGCCGGGACGGGGTCTGTTATTTGTACCGCGCGCGGACGCCGTCGCGTTGCGTTCACTCAATCAAAACACACGCTGGACGGAGCACACTCCCGAGATCTCCCCATTACCCGCTCCGTTCCTCGTGCATGCTGGGGGTGGGGCGGGCAGGGGACGGTGGATATCGATCGCTTCCGTCCTCACGATCTCCGCTTGTCTGTTTGTTTCTGCACTGACTGGCACTCACTCGGCCGGGAAGATGAAAGCCTTCCACTTCCAGCTAGCTAGCGCCTTTGCTTCTTCTCCGTCTCGACCTTGCCCCGTACGTGGGCCACGCAGACGCTACATTGACGCGTGGTGTGAGTTTCGGCCGTCCATACGCACGTCTCAACTCGTGGGCTTGTGCACTTTCTGTTCTTGGGGCCTGCTGGCGCGCGCATCTTCCCTTTCCTTGCTCCGCCCATCTCTGCTTTCGGTGCACCGCCCGGCGACAATGGCTCGTGCTCCGCCGGACGACGGCGACACCGGGTTACAGTCAGTGGGTACTAGTAGTACACTCTTCCGCGTCGGGCTTTCTACATGCTGCCAAAATGCCGCGTCGGACGTACTAGCACCTACGTGAACACCTTCTCCTACACTGTTCATTCTCGTTCATCACTATACACCCGGCCGGTGGATGGCCTGCTGGTCCAGCTTCGTCGCTCGCCGACGGTACACCGCTGTGCAAGCTCCGCGCGTGGCTAAACGAGACAGCTGGGACCAGTGAGGCCTTGTTCGGCACCTGTGTTTTGGGGTGTATTTTCCCTAGTGTTTTGGCTCCTCACACCCAAAACACTCCAACCCCTCACAATCCCCTTCTCCACCCACAAGATTTGAACACACACAAAAAATGATCTTTTTAAATATCACATGAGCACACAGTTCAACACAACATTTAAAACAGTACATGCAGGTTTAAACACAACAGAGCTAGTTTGTTCTCATACAGTGTTAAAGGAACAAAATCAGGTTTACACACAAAAAAAAATCATCAAATCATCGCTTGCATTTGCATCGTCGTAGGATCAAATAATCTCACATCATCGCAGGAATAAAAACGAGTAACAATGACTCATAGTAGAACTATAAATCAGTTTCTTCTTAGGAGTAGACTAGTAGTCCATCCGAAAAATAACTTGTGCTTTCACCTACGCATCAATAATGGTTCCCTCCGGAGTCATCAACTCATCACCAGTGACAGCGAACCTGAATTCAGATAGTCATAGATAGATCAAACTCAAGTTGTGCAGCGTCAACTGTCAAGTTGTAAACAGTACTACAATATAATACACACTCAAGTATCCTTACAAAAATACAGGTTCTAATTAATTAAAGCACTGGAGGAGAAACAGAGAAAGTGATATGCAAGAGCAAGTTTTATTGTACTGTTTGAATACAGAGCTTATCATTGTCGCTAAACTATGTATGTATTGGACAACATACATGTCCAGCCGATCACCACAACAGTATGCATCTTGATGATGCCCACTAAACACAAAATATAGACTAGGACACAAAGCTTGCCCTGCCAAACAGATTGATGTGCGGCGGTGCAACAAAAGTAGGGTTATGCCACAGGGAGATTATTTGCCAGGGTGATAGATTATTCTATGAACTGGTCAGCTAACCTATGTCTATGTGACACAGAATCGACCGTTCATCAGATAGTATGCATAGCCTGCCAAAGAGGGGGCAGCCTGGACGCAATGAAAACAGCCGACAACCTGATAGATATCTTACCTAAACAGCAAGTAGATAAACTGTAACCAGTGGCGGAGCTGGCATACAAGGATTGGGTGCAAATGAACCCAACGATTTTGCCAAATCCTTCACTAAATTAGTCCAGCCATCGACCGTTAGTGAAAGATTATACCATGAGCAGACAATGATGAACCCAATGGTATTATGCTCTACCTTCGCCACTGACTGTAACAGCAACACAAGAATTTATGGCTGGGTATGAATCATAGTGATAGAAAACTATCTCAATTGTCAACTCTAAAGTAAATGAAGTAAGGATGAACATGAACCACAGTTTGTTCTGTCATCACAAGAGCTGGAGAGAGTGAGATCATGGGGAGGGCAGCATGAGAATTTGATTACTAAACAAGTGTATGTTTTGGTCCAAAATAATCACTATTGCTGCATGAGGCTGTAAAAAATTCACAGCTAGCGAGAACTAAATGTACAGATAGGAGGGTGGACGAAGATCAGTTTGATTCTGCAGGTCCAACCGCTGGTTTTGGACAGCTTAACTAGGTGCCCGAATGAATTTGTGAACCAAGAACTCAAGATTTCTACCCGAATGAAGAAATCAACAGTTCAGATCGAAACCCTAGGCGGTGTGAGGAGCTCCGGCGGCGGCGGGATCAAAGAACCAGTCTACGGCGCGAGGGAGGAAGGCTTTAGGATATGGGAAAGGTCTTGATCTCAGGGAAGACGAAGCCTTGCACGTCGGCGAGGGCGGAGGCGATGAGCGGAGGCGGCAGAGGGCGGAGGCGGCGCGCCGCCAGAGCTCGAGACGAAGAAACGCGAGTACCCCTCGCGTCTTCATTCCCGTCCGACCCGACGTGGATTGACCGGTTTCTCCCAGGCCAGCCCGACCAAACCTGGCCCGCCGAACATACTTGGAGTGTTTTCTGGTGTTTTTAGATGGGCCGGGAATTTACACTCGAAAACCGGCCGAAACTAGCCTGCCAAACGAGGCCTGAAGGGGAAGTTTGGGTCGTGGCTCGGATTTCGGTAGTCGGTCTTCCTGACGTGTCTCACGGATTCTTCTACGCATTCGATGCATTGTTGTGGAGTCTGAGCTCCGCGGACGAAGAGTCGGTGGTCTCAACGTGTAATGCTCCAATAATATTTCCCCGGTGATAGCTCGTCGTTGAAGTAGGAGCGGTCTACCGTTAGCGTGTGTGGCTGACTGTCAACATGGTTCGACATGTGTTCCAGTGTTGTTTGTGGTTAAGACTTTATCGATTGTGAAGTCGGAGTTGCTCGCTACAGGAGAAGTTATGACGATGACAGTGAATGGTAATGCTTCATGTGGATGCCAAGCCGGTTGGTGATAACCAATGTGGTCATATTCTAGAAATGGAGCTCACTTAGAGCCAAAATAGGGTCAAGCTTCGCCTAGGTTTTTTTTGTGGAAAAATGTTCTGACCACTATATAATTGAGGCCCAGCCCATCAACATGCACTAGACTGCCATCTTGGTTGCTCACCTCTACCGGTTATCTCGATATAAACCATTGCCCCATGGCACTCGGTCTTGCGATTTAGGCAGAAAAACTAAAAACGAGAGGGGAATCAGGGCGAATTGGTGGAGTGGGAGTTAAGGAGCGTCACAGGAGACAACATGACTGTGTCTCTGCCGCAGGTCCAAGCGCCTGCGAGCGATGCTGTGACCAAATTGAGGCCATACTCTTCTTTAATTTCTCGGTCACTTCACTTCATTTCCCCCAAATTCTTGGTTAGCACATAGAAATGTGATACCATACTGTTTAGTTCTTCAAATTTGAAACAACAAAAAATTAAGTAATGACTAGTAGTACACCTTCATTGTATCAGCTACATCTTTTTTCTTCTTCTGAACAGCTCGAACACGTACTTACAGACGAGTCACACGAACTGGACGCAAAAAATACACAAGATGAATGAATCAATAGCCTGTGTGCGAACTGCAACCCTATTATATTACGTATGTATATCTACGTAGAGCCTAGCAGAGTCCGTACACCATGAGGAACAGGATGGCCGTCAGATGTGAGCTTCCCATGCACCGCCACCTCTCCGCCTATATATGAAAAGAGAAGCATCCATATGGAGGAAAGTGAGTCGGTGAACATGCATGATTTAAGTGATTCCAAAGTGGGCAAACGAAAGCATTGCTTGTAAAGGAGGACTAGCATAAATTCCACTGCTCTGCTCCAGGATGCTGGAGCACACACAGGCAGAGCAGCCACTTTTGCTAGTGCCAATCATGATTGCCCATTCGACGATCGAGCACATATGTCAATTTTACTTGGTTCATTTGAACAAAACGAGCATATGGCATCTTAATTCATCTTGTTTTGTGTCCAAAATCAAATGAAATGTTTATATTCATATATTTCACGTACTAGTAATATAAGGGGGTACAGTACGTAGCTAAATGTTCAAGCTAACATCACCTGCAGCTAATTCAGTATAATTAATAAATTCGCATGTACTACTAATCAGAGACAGCATATATAGTTCTATACTTTACTTCTATCAAATCAACTAATGTACTCCTATGTTACTAAAAACATTACTAACAAGTAAGCCAGGGGACAATTAATGGAGTTTCGTTAATTAATTAGGCCCCTCGTTGATATGCTCCATTGGAAACGGGCAGCAAGGTTAATTTGTAGACATATGAAAAATCATACTGTATGAACAAAGTTTGCATTAATACGACGTGTAATCACGTAGGCATGCACCTTAAGCGTGGCAGAAGAAATGGTGTAGAATCCAGTAGTGCCCGGATCGACCCCGCCCGTCTCGCCAGGCCCTTCCGCTACGACCAGCCCGGCGCCGCCACCACCCTTGCCGCCACCGATCGTGGGCGCCTTCACGCCGACGTCGTACGCCGGCGTGCCGTCCGGCTTGAATAGCCCGTAATGTCGCTCGGACGCCGGGCCGGGCTTCTGGTTCTCGTTGAACAGCGCGAACACGTACACCTGCAAGGGCTCCCCTGGCGCGGCCGGCGTGCCCTTCCCCTGCGCCACCAGCTTCATCAGGTTCCCGTTGTACTTGGCCGCGTTCTCCAGCGAGGCCCCGGCCTCGTCGCCGTCCCCCTGCGACGGCCACCCGGTCTCCGACACCTGTATCTCCACCGCCCTCCCGTAGTCAGCAGCGCATATGGCCGTCCGCACGGCGTCCACCTGCGCGTGCAGCATGTTGCCGTACCGCAGCCCCGTGCCCGCGTCGAGAACGCCGGCGTTGGACTCGAACAGCACGTAGTCGAGGTCCACGCTGCCCGGGTCGCCCTTGTACGCGAAGTAGGGGTACGCGTTGACAAAAAATGGCGAGTTGGTCTTGGCGAGGAAGGCGAGGAGCGGCGTGATGTAGGGCAGGAGGTCGTGTCTGAACGCTGAGGAGGAGGGCGGGAAGGAGGAGGAGAGCACGGCGAGGGAGTGCGCGGTGGTGACGGCGATGTGGGAGGTGATGTTGCATGCTCCGAGCGCGGCGTGGAGGGACTCCATCGCTGGGAGGAGGGACCGGAGCATGGTGGTGTCGGTACCCGTGAGCACCTCGTTGCCGACGGTGACGGTGGTGATGGACGTCGCCGGGAGGTGCGGGATGATGTTGGCGCGGACCCAGGCCGCGGCCGCTGAGGGGTTGGATGCCAGCCGAGGGACGAGGTTGTCCGGTACTCCCACGGTGAAGTCGACGCCGGAGCCGGCGAACGCGCTGAGCACGCGCGCGTCCGCGTCGTACAGCTTGACCTTACTCGCTTTTAGGGCGCGGAGTAGTGCTGCCGCGTCCTGCGGTGGCGGTAGGTTGTCCGCGACCTGGCCGTAGTTCACCCCAAGCGCTGCCGACATATCCAATGCAAGCGCAGCAACGGCCACGGCGAGGAAGAGCCGGAACGCCATCAGCCGACGTGGGAGCGTGGAACTCTCGGCAATGTCGGAAGTGAAAGCCACATAGGCGAATGCTCGAATTGCAAGCTTTATATCGTACTGTACTTACGTAGGAGGCATTTGTTGTTTGTGTGTCGGCTTAGCGAAGGTGCCGTGTGTTTACCGTTTGTAGGCTGGTAGCTTCAGTCACAACCTTTTACAATCTCTCTGAATGAGTAGGCAGTAGGCACACTCTGTATGTTCTAGCTGTCTTCGAATCACGAAGTTGATTTACAGTTTGGACATGGACGCTTTGAAATGGGTCAAAATGCGGCATCCGATACTGGACACAGGCATACTTTTCTTATCTTATCAAGTTGTCGATCATGGATGGTATCTTGGTTTCGTCAGGTTTGAGAGCTTGGAGACATGCTGAGTTGGGGCACATGATCCAGGCATGTGAGTAATTCCCGATGGATCACTAAGGTCTGGCATATGTTCTTTTCTTCAGATGTTTGCACTTCCTTTGTGCTCCTTTCTTCAGATCATTAAACTATCAAGGGGATCGAAGAAAAGGGCCTAACATATCCTGATTGTTCTCACTCAGAGTTCATCGTAGTTCCTTTTCGGGAAAATATACTAGTTCATAGTAGTTTTTCAGAGGGAAAAAACCGCAGTGCAGATTTCGGTTTACATTTCTGAAAATCAGGCCACCCCGTCACCTCCTTGATCGAGTTCCATCCTGCCAGTGCACTTACATATCTTTTCATCGACCAAGATCAGCACGCAAAATATCTTTTCACGTAGATGCAGGCAGGATGACAGGAGAGCATGAGTAACTTGCGTGAAAGAGCTGAACCGCAACTGGAGCCAAAGCCAACACCATCTTCCCTTTCACTACTTTATCTTGGTCGAGAAAGATCATATGAGATAGGAAAAAGATATCACTCCAAAGGCGAAGATGGCTCCAAAGGAAGGCAAAGCATCAACCTATAGTAGCCACTTTAAAGTGAGGTATGGTATGGTGTGCCCTGCCGGTGCCGGTGCCGGTGCGGGCGCCGTCGTGGGCGGCCTTTGCCCCTGACTGACGTGGTTCAGTTCACGGAAATGGACAGTAGCTAGGGGATTTCGTCGGCTGATTACTGATTGTGCGAGTTCGAGAAACAGATAGTAGGAAGAGGTTGATTACCGTCGGGCGCTGGTTTATTGTTACTTCTGCAGGGAAGGTAAGCACTGGAATATCACTTGGGCAGTATCTAGCAGAAAGAATGGTCGTTGAGGATTGAGATGGGAGCGATGCAAATCAAAGAATCTATCTGTGTAAACTGTACTCACGGATCAAACTGGGAAACTCGAGTGAATAGCTTGGATTAATCCGACAGGTAAAACCTGCTAGGAGAGCGGCACTAAACTGCGTCGCGCCTAGCGGAGTTCAGAAAAAAGTGACCATGAGATTTCTGGTGGTATCATGGCTATGGTGGCTGCGATAATAGACTGGTTGTGGCGATACCGGCGACAACAGAGAAATGAGAAGGAAACCGTGGAACAGATGTGCCCTGATCTAAGGGAGGATATTGTGACTTCGCGGCGATTACTCGTGGAGATTGCTGTCGTGGCGCAACCAGCATGGTTGTAGCTGGATAACGAAAGGGATTTTGTAAGGGTTTTCCTTTTTCACGGTCCTTTGTATGCTGATAGTGAGGGTGACATGGTTCTACTTTTTTTTTTTGAAGTTTAAGGCGGTCGAATCCGCCATCCGATTAGATAGAATAGAGTGTTATGTACATAATTTTGAGTTAGGGGGAAATCCCTCTATAAGAAAAATAGCAAAACTAGTCTCCGGGATCTTGCGTGTGGGCGAAAGCCCTCATCGCCAACTCCTCCCACACCAAACGCAAGGAGTGCCCAAACATCATGAGTTTCATCAACAAGACACCCCTGGCGGCATCTGCCGCTCCATCCTGGTCCCTGTCATCGTCTTCTTCTTCTTGGTCTTCTTCACGGCGAGGACGAGGTCGTCGATGGCCGCTATCGTCTGCTCCGAGAAGGGCTGGTCCGAGACATCTAACAAGGCCAAGAAGTCCTCTCGTCGACGCCCGAGAGGGCCTCCTCAGGCGGCGAGCCAAGAAGGCGCATCACGGTCTCCCTGGCCAACTGCTCGATGTTGGCGCCATTCGGATGCAGCTTGGCGAGCCTACCGCTCCTTCACACAGACGGCGCCGCCACCTCCACCTCAGGGGCCAACGTCATGGCCGGTGTGCCCAAGATGTTGGTCGCGAGCGGCACCGTGATCTGGGCGAGGAAGCTCGACAAGGGGCACAGAGGTGCACCCACCTCCACGTCCTGATGCTCAGGGCCAGTCCGCACCGGCGAGGCGGTGCCCATCTCTAGATTCTTCCTGGCCTCCTCTTCCCCAACATGTTCCCCCTGATCGGGCAACCGAGCGGAGTCCAAACTGGGAACGACATTGCCCTACCCATCGTGCGTCCGCACCGCATCGTCCATCAACATCACCTCTCGAGTCAGCTCAGCGAGGCCAGGCACTAGCTGCAGCAACATCGCATCAGCAACCACGACATCCTCCTCTGTGTCAATAAGCCCGTCATTGCACAACAAATCTCCAACCTGCCCCAAATCAACCAGCAACAACCGACATGGCCGCTCGTTCTCCTCCGAGAGAACGCCATCCACTACGTCCCTGTAGCACCGCAGGCTGGCTGGCATCACCTCAATGGCACCCTCCATGCCGCCAACGTTGATCTCAGCAAGCGAAGACGGCACTAGGGCCAAAGGAAGCTCATCGGGTGACTCTTCAATGAAAATTTGAACCATGTCCTTCGTAGTCTTCTCCTCCTGGAAGGGCACCATAAAGCCCTCCTGCAAAACCGCAAGGACATCCTGCGACGAGGAGAGTCCCTCCATAGCAGCCTCCGCCCGCTCCAACAAGCCCCCAAAGCGCTCCAGCAAACCCTGCACAGATTCCTGCAACTTGAGCTGGGCCGCGACCATCTCCCCAAGCTGAGACGAGACCAAACCCTGCAGCTCAGTCCGCAGCAGTGTCGTCTGCTCCACGAGAAGCGGCTGCAACAAACCAAACACATCCTCACGGATGTCAACAACAGTCGTTGCCTCTACCATAGGGGCCTTTAATATGGGTTTCATTTTCATTGGTGCCTAACAATCTTGTCGCCGCGGGCACGTTTATTGGTTGTGAGGTGTTGATCGCGTCAAAACTATGCGTGTGAGGATTAGTTGGAAGATCTAACATTAAGGCTGAAAACATTTTGAGATGCCATGTTCCATGGTTCTCATGGATGAGGTTTATACATATTCGCCGCTGAGTGGAGTGGTTTGGGACACGACACATATATGGGTATTAGGATATATCGTGTATTCAACATTGTCAAGACTAGCTAGAAAGAACGAATATGGTGGCCTAAAATAAAAAAATAGAAACAGATAACAGAAACAAGTGAAACATAAAAAGGGAAAAGAAAAGAAGACAAAAACATAAACAAAAAAGGAAAAGAATGGAAGAAGAAAACAGAAAGCGAGGAAAACAGCGTAAATATCGCCGGCCCGTGTCATATCTTTATGCGGGCCAGGCGGTGCTTCAACTTGCTCAGAGCGAGAAATCGTGGGTGCGTCTCAGGGGCCCAAAATTGTATATTGGGTCAAGCCTTAGCAGGCCACTCCGTCGTTACTGTTTGGTCAGCTGAATTGTTGCTGGATCGAGAATCAACAGCTGACACGCGCCATGGATTATCTGCTGGCCTCATTCTTTCAATCTTACCCGGGCCTTTGAGCCATGAAAATTCGGCTAATCTATGCTCCTACTCCTCCTTCTAGCCTCTATCTCTGAAAAAATCATCCTAGGATCTACACATCCCGTTTGGTCAGCAGGATGTTTGAAAACATGGGAATGAAGAAACATTTTACTTAAACAAGTTATAAAGTAATGTAGTGGTTGTTTTTATCTAATATATTGATTTCCTGCCAATCAAGTAGTAGTGTAGTACATCTAGAAAGAATCATCCTGTAATAAAACCGAAAGTACGAAAATATGTAACATATTGTATGGTTTCACGATGGGAAAAGCGGAGCGATTTATCTTGTCATCAAAGCAAAGAAAAAACTCATAAGATTTGTACACAAGGAAAAAATAATGGAATCGACGCAACATAAAAACGCGTAAGCTTTCTAAACGTACGACCCAAGTTTGCTCTAAAGGAAAAAATCCTACAGAAAAGAATCCATAAAAGTAAAGTTCTTTGACCCAAAAAAGTCTTTACGTACTGCTACAACGGGAAAAAAAAATCTGGCTAGATAGTTACATTTTTATCGTCATCAGTGCACTTGCATGAACTTGTCCACCTTTCTTCAGCGTATACGCGTAAATTGGTTCCTCTCTAACCGGTCAGGGATAAATTAGCACACAACAAGTTTTCCTGTTGCCAGTCAAACTTACATTTGTATTTTTATTCTGTCTATGCAAGGGGTAGAGGCGAGGTCAACTGAAATCTCACCAACTCACAGAAGGAAAATGCACATACTAAACAACATTATCCACGACACTCCAAAAACGTCCGAGTAAAGTGGGTGTAGGTGTACTTGGTGTACTGGTGTAGAACGCTTCAACAGGAAGTAGACATCACGATGAGAGGGAGAAACAGAACACATTTAGACCGACCGAAGAAGAAAGCGAGCACGTAAGCTTACATACACACTAGGTCGGAAGCAGTCAGCAGTGGCCACAAAGTTGACAGCGAGATGGAGTGGTATGGTACAAAGAAACACTACTCAAACTTAATTATGTGTTATTTTCCGTGTGCCGTACTCGGCGAAGGGTTTTGTCTAGTGGAAAATATGGTTTCACCGAGACACTGAGTATTTTCACCACCCGATGACGACGACGTATTTTCCAGTAGTACGAACTTCCTTTTCATTTTCTGAACAAAAGACAAATGCATGGATACAAAAAATGTTGAAATTTTAGCACGTCCCGCCCTTGCCTTCCCATTATTTACAAATATTATCGATAAGTTTTTTGTTTTCCTTTTGCAAATTGAAGCGTTCAGGCATGGCAAACTTACACGTCAAGGCGAAAACCCAGTCTCGATGGAACATCGTTAATGGAAGGACCGGCGGATGGATAGAGGCACATGAAACAGTCAAACGTCAGCCGTCTGATCATGTGAATACGTCGTGCTAGTTAGAATTCTTCTACGTATAGGTCATGGTACTTTGGTCACGATGTCCTGCACCTGCATGCATGCCAGTTCACATTCAAATCTCTTGACTTCGTTTTCCATTAATTCAGCCTTATCCTTTCAACAATGTAGTGGATAGAATCAGAACAAAGCCAGAGCATAATTTACATTTAATCAATTAGTTCAACAGCTACACTACGCGCGCACGTGCCATTTTGTAACTACCGCCAAGATAAGCTGCGGCCGCACTGGCCAGTCCAACATTTACGTGCGCTTGGTGGCCAACGACTATGAAAAAACACCGGTTTTTTTGACGAAATTTTTGGCTTGAATCCCCAAAGTCCAATCGTCCAAAGCCGTACCAACAGCAACTGACCTCTCGCCTGGAGACATGCATATGCATCCTGTTTCAAAGTTCAAACAATTGGACTAGATGATCGTTGCTTTTTTCCGAAATCTCAACAACCAGATAAGACAGAACTGAAACATGGGGTATGCAATTATCTTTCCTTTTACATTCAGAATTCTTTTTGGGAGCGCAAAGTTAAAATGCCATTTTTTTCATCCGATTAGATAGAATATAATTTTATTTATAGAGTTTAACACTAGGAAAAATCCCCATAAAAAATACATTTTCATAGCCTCGATTAAAGAGGATATTGACGTCCTCTTTTGCATCATTTATTTGTTTGGGGAGTCACCAGGTTCGTTGTAAATGTCAAAAAAGAGCAAGGCGGTGCCTATTAGGGCATGTCCAGCGCGTCGCCCTAGCCTGTTGCCCCACTGACGAGCACAAAGCCACGTAGACTCGGATGGGCAAAACTGCTGCTCTATGGCGACACGCGCTGCTTGGAGAAAAGACCGCCTCTTTAGGTTGGAAAGGAAAAAAGAACAGGGAGAGAGAAGAGAAGGAAGAGATAAGAGGGGAGGTTGAACAAGATGAAGACCAACGATTGGACAAGATGGAGCAATATGTCGATGGGAAAGAGAAGAGATTGACAGGGTTTTTTGCACTCGGTGGTCTCAGAGCTACAAATTTAGGTGGATGGGATGAAACCACCATTTGGAGCACGATTCTTATCCTTCACATTTCCAAACCAAAGGATGTTACACACTTACGATGCACTAGGACTTAAATCAGGTTTTTCATAATAGGAACCTAGACTTCGATGGAAGCATCTCGGTCCTTCACATCATATTTGGAGCATGATTCAAGAGGCGTGCATCACCGATGGCACCGGGGACACAAATATTTGAAGCTCACTATTTGTTTTTAGATAACGGGGCTACGGATCCCGGCCCCTGTATCAAAGCTCACTATTCGTAATTATTTAACAAAATTTACAAGTTACAAGATTGATTAAACCAAAATCAGCCACTCGGCAACAAAAAGTCGCTACAACTATGATGGGGTGGCCATGATTAGAGCCGCATGCCTTAACCTAACACCTACACGCATCATCTATAACCAGAATACCGGTCCAACAGACCCTCAACGCGCGCCGTATGCACACGCTACGAAGTCCTATGTGGGGCATTCGTCCCACTAATGATGGGGAATTTCCGAGCATTCGTCCTATGTGGGGCAACTTGAGCAGTGCGCCAACCTCTTTCTTGAAGTTGACGGTTTGGGAGAATTTGGCTCCCCCAAAATGTAAGTTCTTCACTTGGTTGATCCTCCAAAATCGTGTGTGGATGGCAGACTGTCACGCACATTATTATGGATGGCCCCGTGGTGCCCTCTGTCAACTTTATTTGTAAGTTGTAATCGGAGACTACGACACACCTATTGTTTAGATATTGGTACTCTTATAGCATTGGATGTGCATTATGGAGTGGCTTGCCTTTGTTAATTTGACACTTCTCAATGGAACAATTTCACACGGGTTGCTCCACCACATGGAGGTAAATGGGATGCGTTATGAAGGGCTATCATCTTTTCTTATGCTCACCTCTTGGCAAATTTGGAATGGACGAAATGGTCGGTTTTCAGAAGTTTTAAAATAATGCAATCAATGTTACTCCTAGCTACAATTAAACGGAATGCCGCTCTTTGGGATAAAACATTTGGGAGCTTTCTGAGAATAAGTTTTTGTATCTGAGCCGCTTGGCTCCGTTCATAACCTAAACTTGTCTTGATTAATGAAGTGGGCAAACTTTTGGACTTATTTAAAAAACTAGCAAGGTGGCCCTCGCAAATGCGAGGGCATCATCTTCAATGTATTGTGTTCATGTCTTAAATTTGTTCTTTTATAGATACCTGAAAATACTGAAATCTTAATTATCAAGTACTCCTCGGAAATTATTGTACATAAAATCTCTCTCTCTCACACACACACATGTGTGATCTTCTAATTTATGGAGAGTAGGTCTTCAAATGTTTGAAACAAATATCTCACGTATTTCATAAGCTCGATTACTTTTAGCCAGAGGTAGTGTTATTTTAATATATTTATGTAAAATACTAATTTTAAAAAGATATTTGGATGGTACATTTAGTCGGTCACCAAATTAATATAAGTCATCTCACAAATAATGTTTTTCATTGCACCCAAAAAACTCAAGCATCATGTTATCCTAGCTCTTTGTCAGATCCTCATAATAATAAATACTTTTGATCAGTTACTCGATTTGCATGATTGAACTCTCTCCCTGCCAGACCCACTCTTTAACCCAGTAACGGTACGATGTCGCTCACTTGCATATGTCGTGTCCTGAAGCATCACTATGTTGTTATGAAAAACGTTGTTCTCGCTTCTTCATTATTCATAATTTTTGACAAATTAATTGGCAAATTTCAATGTCGTACCTATTTAAATTTAAGAATAAGAAAGAAAATAAAATTTCTTGGAAAACATTGAGATTGACATAAAAGTTATTAATCACACCATAAGAAAACCATATGAGGTTCTATTAAGCCCATGAAAACTTTTGGTTGTGAAGAGATAAAGTTATGGTATTTATTTTTTACATGTTAGAAAGATATGTATGACCGTATGATTACCATGGTGTATAAATTGTGATTGTCTTATGCAACAATGAAAATATATTAACTTCTCATTTTTCGCTGAAATAATTATGATTATATGTTTGTTTTCATCTTGTTTATTAATAATTATGAACATCTTTTTTTATGATCTACAAATAAAAAGAGGGTGTGATTGAAAACTTCTGATTATTTCTCTACCGTATTGTGCTTAACTAACATATTATTTTTATTGTAAAAAATGGGATTTGGATAGTTAAAATTATGATGACAACTTATAAATTAGACATATCTTAAACTTCATAATTTCCTTTGCCTCCAATCTCATCTCTGAAATTCCTTTTCACCAAAAGAATTTGTTTCGATTTCTAGCAAGCTACCTTCACCCTCGATCACAAATTAAAGGTGCTTAGAGACGTGAGCGGCTGTTATCAATCTCCTAAGTACATTTTATGTATGTCATGTTGTTGTGTTCTTCGTGAACATGACATAGGGTTGAGATGGTGTCATATAGAATAAAATCCTATTGCATTTGTTAAATCCTTTGCGTTTCTATATGGATCAACATCAGGCAGTTGTCCGGTACCAATTGTTCTCCTGCATATACTCACTGCAACAAAATGATAGACACTTTAGATCCTTCTAATCCTCGGTGTTTTCAGATGGATGAATGTCATCGAGCAGTGGCCCGATAATCACCCTTTGAGCCATATCTATATAACTGTAGAATACATTTTCAATTATGAGTTGTTGCTTCATTAAAAAAGAGCCAGTAGTGGTAGCTTTACCAATTGATGACTTATTTTAAGTATGTCCATATATATGACGTAGTGTGTTAATGGAAATATCTACATCATACTCAATGCTTCTAAAAATTATATTTATCTTATGGTTTCTCTTCGTCCACAAAATAGTGACATATTTTTTTTCTAAATATGGATGTAGTACTCCCTCCGATAAAAAATAATTTAAATATGGATGTTATCCTCTCTCCGATCGAATGATTCATACAAATTAATGTAAATATAGATATATCTAGATGTTTTTTAATATATACATACATCCATATTTAGACAAATTTATACCAACCAATTCTGATCAATATGAAAGGAGTAGGAGTTAGTACACTTTTGTCACCACGTTTAAAATAAGGTGTGCAGTTTTTTCACAGGCGCGAAAAGGAGAAGCGTCATGCATTTACGATGCACCTGATTACTTTCAACTCGATGGATCGCTATCTCTTTGTTTTTTTTTCGTATCAGCTAATAGCACGTACCTATTTATATGCCGTGGGACTACATTTGTTTTTAAGCTGCCGATCTGTTTGCTTTGCACATTAGTTAAACACGTGACAACAGACTTATTCTGATTATTAAAAAGTTACGTTATTATTGATCTTACAATAAATCCTAACTGTAGATTTTAGATCTAACAATCAAAACTAATTCTAATGATGTGGCTTCACGTGATGCCTCTATTTTACATCCGTATATTGCTTTTAGTATATAATAGATGCATCGTAAAATTTTAAATTGTTGGCAAGAAGAATGATATGGCGGTTGCGCGATCTCGGCCGTGCTCGACACATCCCATGGCCAGACGGCAAGCAGCCGGCTGCTATCCTTTTTTTAACAGGCCCCCTGCTAACTACATTTCTAGAGTAAAAAAACTATATTTCAGATTGGCAGGAACCGTTAGAACGTGCTCGTACAACAGTTTAAAATCAGCCCTTTGATTCATTATTAATCAACCAGTGGCACACGATTAATTACTCTCATGCTGTATTTGTTTATCAGAAAACTGGTGCAACTGCCTGCAGACAAACATGTCGCGTTTGCAAAACTGAGCTTGACCGGGCTTGTACATGCTCCAGATGTCGCTGTTCTTAGGTATGAACGGCTGTTGCTAGCTTGACCTTTGACCGTGTAGTCCTGAATTTCTGTTTTGCAGCATCAGGAAGCTGCCCTCTTCTTTCCGTTGCTCTCCTTTCTTAATCTTTCTGGTGAAACTCCAAGCAGGCATATCGTGAAACACGAGCATGGCATGCAAAGAAGATACTCTATAAGAACATGAGAGCAGAAACTTGCCGCTCCCGTATCGTGAAGCTTCGCGCCTCTGAAGAAGAAAGACAGATTACGTATTGCAGTTTGAGTTTTCTTGTGTTTCCCTCCTCTGATCGTGGCGCATCAACCACTGATTTCCTGTGACCTTCCTTCCTGCCTCTGCTTTACACAAACAGATGTATTCATATGGTGACTTTGCTGCTCTTTTTCATCTGCTGGAATATAAATATGCTCACAGTTGATCACTGTCGAAGGAAAGCAGTAAAGAGAATGCAACTTGTGCAGGTCAAGCGAAACATGTCCTCATCAAGCAGATGGGCATCTCGTTATCTCCGTCGTGCAGCCTGATCCATCCATTGGCACGAGCACGACAGAGATGATCGACCGCAGCAACTGTAGAAGAGCATTTGGTTCAATGCGTTAGCTGCTTTAACATAACATATTCTTCTTTTGAATGTGCTAGCTTTAACATGTTCTGCCAAATATGTGAGGAGCCACTAGCATGCATCCGCCTTCCAGGAAACGGGATGCTTCTGCATTATAGCCGTGGTGAAGGAACGCAAAAAATAGGACGGCACTCATTCTCACACTACTTCATTCAGAAAGTGTTATTCAGAGGATAGCAAGATTCTTCTCGCATACAGACGGCAAACCCTTGCAGGTCCATCCCTGAACAAAACCAAACGTGGAATTGTCCCGGCAGTGCGTGGAATAATGGAGCATTTGCAGCGGGCAGCTGGGCACTGATGAACCCTCTGATTGACATAACAGCAAGACAAAGCTCTCGAGTCCTATGGACATGTACACCATCTGACGATCACGATGTCGACCCATATGCAATTGCCAGGGCAGGCAGATGTTGGATCTCGAAACGCCCTCGGCGCTGGCGCATGATCGATGGTCACCGGGAGAATCATGCCTGACCAATAGCAAATTGGAGACATTCAGGCAAGGAAACACGTGGTTCTGCAAGATGGATAACATTTCTGCGGCAAGAGAGACCGTGCATTGCTCGTTAGGAGGTGCGCGCATGTACTCTACCCGCATAGCCGCATACCTCATTCTCACCGATCGCGATCGCACTCCCTCCTGGCTCCTGCGAATAAGCGGTCTTCATTTGCATATATACTATCGTGGCATGTGGAAGGCCGATAGCAACCAACCTCATGCATGTGGGTCACACGCTCATATCACATTGCACTGGAATCATCTTTGGGCATCTCCACCAGATTCCCTAAAATACTCAAAACTGTTTTGGGCTAAAAACAAAAGGATGCACACCAAAATCCCATCAAACAAACCCGTAAATGATTTATTGGGGAGTCGTAAACGAGGTGTTCGCACATCAGATGCATGGTATTGGGCGTCGATTTATGGTGGAACGGCGGTGGCGAGCACGGCAGGTCAAGCAACCCACGGGGAAGATAAAGATGACGATGGGAGGGAAGAGAAAATAAAAGGAAATCGAAAGAAATGAGAAAATAGGAATATCATAGGGCCTATGCTTCTTATTGTTATTACTTAGGTACCAATTTTGTCTTGGTAAAAGATTTTTCATTTTCATTAAATAAGGAGAAGGTTTTAGAGTTTAGGTAACTAGGACAAAACCGTAGGACTCTCTGGTAGGGAGCTCAATCTCCGAGAATTGCATAGCTCAAAAACTAAAGCCCACGTACTCGCCTCATCTTTGATGTGCGATGCGACCACAAAAGCCGGGAAGGGAACGTGCCTAAAGATCCTAACATTACGTTGTTTCTGAATTTCCCAAGAGATTAGCATGACGATGGAGCACATCGCCTGAAGAATGTCATTGCACCCATACCAAGTTAAAATCTACTTCCAAATGCGCGTGGTGAGCCTGTATTTGTATAGCAAGTGCCTCGATAGAGCTGCGTTTCACAAAACAATAGAAAGGTTTTATGCTTGTATCTCAAAACACTTCTGCGGTACCAAGTTATACAAGATCCGCAAGAGATCGAGTACATAGCCTTGGCCCTTGTGCATATGCACCATTGTTCTCTTGGAGATCGTATATGAAAGGGACAATTGGTTCTGTGCCATGGTTCGCTGAGTTTTATCGTTCTGTGCCATACCCGTGTTGTTTCTCTGATATGTGCTCTGATTTGCTCGCATATCGACCAAACGCTCGTCTCCGTCTGGTCAACCTCCTTTGACCCGCACATGGCCTGACTGGTGGGGTCGGCCTGGCGCGGCTCAACTCGTTTGTCATCTCGATTGGGATTTCCTGTGGACGGCGCGTGGGGCCGGGCACTAGTCTGACTGGTGGAGATGTGGCACTAGTCTGACTGGTGCGGTTGTGGCACTAGGCTGACTGGTGGGGTGTGCGTGGGGACGGCGTGGGGTTGGCGCGTGGGGTCAATGTGGGTCGGTTAGGGTTTACCCGCCCTCCCCGCCGCGGCAAATAAAAGGGGGCCGTCCTCGCCGTAGAAACTCCATTTTCTCTACCTCTCTCCACTCCCTCCATCGAAAATGTGGTAGAGCACGCCATCGCCGATGCCGGACTCGGAGCTCTACTCGACTGAGGAAATATGCACGACATGCAGGAGATGAAGACAGAGAAGCGGGAGGAGTGGCTAGCGAAGCATAACCATCTAATAACAAAAGCTTTAATTTCAATGGCCATGCATATCCGTGCACGCTACATAGACGACATGATGGATTACGGCATGTCACGCACGTACTCAATGCGCACGTATTCAATGCGCACGAACTGGAAGGCTCTCAAACATATGTGTCTCATACTCTCATCGTACGACTCGTAAAAATTGATTTGCTTCGGATTCTTGCTTTCACGCTAGAACGGATACACATGAAGTTAACCCTAACATGAACGTATACGTGCCGCTCGTTCGTCTATAGCTAGTACTCCCTCCATCCCGGTTTATAACTCACCTTTGAAACGAGTCCACCATTTTTACTCAGAAATGGGGTCGTTTACCCTATCTTTGGAGCTCGTTTGAAACACATTTTTCAGCTAGACCACCACCCTACCTTTGAAGCTCATTTGAAGCACATTTTTCGGCGAGTCCACCATTTTTGCTCAGAAATAAGGTCGTTTACCCTACCTTTCGAGCTCATTTGAAACACATTTTTTAGCGAGTCCACCACCCTACCTTTGGAGCTCATTTGAAACACATTTTCAACGAGTCCACCATTTTTTATTAGAAATGAGGCCGTTTACCCTACCTTTCGAACTCATCTGAAACACATTTTTAAGCGAGTCCACCACCCTATCTTTCGAGCTCATTTGAAACACATCTTTCGACGAGTCCACCATTTTTGCTTAGAGCTGAGGTCGTTTACCCTAACTTTCGAGCTCATTTGAAACATATTTTTAAGCGAGTCCACCACCGTACCTTTCGAACTCATTTGAAACATATTTTTCGGCGAGTCGACCATTTTTGCTTACAAATTAGGCCGTTTACCCTACCTTTCGAGCTCATTTCAAACACATTTTTCAGCGAGTCCACCACCCTACCTTTGGATCTCATTTAAAACACATTTTTCGGCGAGTACACCATTTTTTATTAGAAATGAGGCCGTTTAACCTACCTTTCGAGATCATTTGAAACACATTTTTTAGCGAGTCCAACCTAAATTTGAGAAATATCATTGCTATCCGCATTTGGTGTGCCAAAATACCCATTTTGTGTCACTGAGACAAATAGGGGTGGGCGAGCCAAAATCCCCGTTGGGTCCGCCGTGGTCCACTCGTCAGCGGGTGTACAACCCTTGTCCTACGCGTGCGTCCAATCATATCGCATAATGAGCTTCTCGAGTATCGCACTGAGTCTGCCTGCAGATTTCTTCTAGAGGAAATCGGACGGCCGCAGATTCCTTGTAGAGGAAATCGGACGGATGCAGATTCCTTGTATAGCAAATCAGCTTCAAATATTCAAAAATTATCGAAAAAATGAAAAAACCCACGCACATAGTCGTCTTATGTCATATACTAACGACTCAAGTTGAAAAACATGGTCTACATACATTTAAAAGGAGAAGGGCATGGATTTCAGGTGATATCGCATAACTCAAATTATGAGGTCTAAGGTTGGAGAGAAGTGGTTTTGGAATTGCAACATGAAATTTTTAAAAACCTCACTAAACCTTCATTTTGGAGTGACTAAGAAGGACCCTTACTTAGTTTTTCATTTTCATGTTTTAAACTTGTTTAAATGTTGGTTAAACTTAGGTTTGACCTATTTTGAAATAACCATAAAAAATTCAAAAAATATCAAAAAATTGAAAAATCGACGCACATAGTCTTCTTATGTCATATACTAATGACCCAAGTTGAAAAACATGGTCTACATACATTCAAATGAGAAGGGCATGGATCTCATGTGATATCGCATAACTCAAATGTGCAAATGAGAATTGCAACATGATAATTTCAGAATTATCACGAAAAATTCATTTAGGAGTGACTAAGAATGGTCTAGGCTTAGTTCGCGCCCAAATTTTACACAAATGTGCGCATGTGCGCACCCAGAGCACATCGGGCACACTCTGAGCGCGTCCAGAGTGCGCACTTAAGGTGTCCGACAGAAGTACAATAACAAAAATTGCTGGTGATGCTTTCGTCTACGCATGGGGTCTTTAGGTTTAACCTTCTTACTTGTCTTTTCCGTGACATCACGCGTCCCGTTCCCCTGGCGGGCGCAGACCGAAGCAACGGGTGCTGCAATCGGCGCCCTGTAGACGGAAACAAGCGTGCTCAAGTCACAGCGGTTGGAGTCGTAATAACGTTGTGCCGCTTCCAATGGCGCAGACGGAAGCGACGTGTGCTGGCAGTCGCAGCGTCTGGTCGCGTCGGCGTCAATGCGCGGCCAGGCGAAACGATGGCCGCGTTAATACAGGCCACCCAACCCCGCTCCTCCGGCCGCCTTTAAAACCCGACACCCTCCTCTTCTCACACCAACACTTCCTACTCTCTCTTCTTCTCCCCAAGTAAACGGAAACATAGGCCACCATGGCGGGCAGCAACGCCACTTGCAGTTGGAGGAACTCCGGCGTCGCAACGAGGACACGGAGATGGCCAAGGCGTTCGAGCGAGTCATGTGGGGCGAGGAGGCCAAGACCTCTCGTCCCTACGTGCTCTCGCTGGAGACCACGTGGCTGAGTAGCCGCCACCAGCTGCCGGTGGACGACGACGCCATCCTTCCGGATGGGTGGGTGAGGAGCGTCGTGTACATTCCGGTGGCGCCGCGGCTCAGTGGGCAGGCCAGCGTCGAGTTCATCAAGGGCAAGTGGGCAGAGATGCCGTGCGAGCAAAGGCTCGACCCCAGGTACTCCATCTCGGCGCCCTATTGGCACGCCGTAGTGGACAAGGAGTACGAGGCGCGTCTTGGCGGTCGACGAAAGCCGACGCCGGAGTTGTCCTCAACTGACGACAACTGTGACGGCAAGGACGGCGACGCCAGGGACGACGACGACGACCCCGAGCTGCCCGATCTGCCTCTACAAGCGTCTGCATCTTGGTCATAAGCGTCGCTTTCTCCGAAAAAAGCGGCAGCGCAAGACGAAGAGGCTTACCTTAAAACGCACTCCCGCATGTCATGGCGGTGAATCGGAAACGACGCCGGCGAAGCCACAAGCCTCGGCCGCCACGGCGGTGGCTACGGACTAGGTGAAGGTTGACTTGGTTCGCATCTTCTCCCCCTCACCGGGATGGAGCGGTATCTCTTCGCCGGCGGTGGTGTTGAGGGATGGCCATGCATAGGCCTCTCTCTCATCCCTAAACCATAAACCATTTGTTTAGGTTTGCTTTATTTATAAAGCGGGGCGAAAGCCTTTTTGTTTAGGTTTAAGTTTGTTAAATCTCGTTTAGATTTGTAATTGTAAGTTTGTTAAATCTCGTTTAAATGTTTGAATCAATTTGTGTTCACCGTTTATATTGTTCATCGGCGGCGGTTCGTGTGCCCGCAAGGTGTTCGACAGTATGCATTCATGTTGAATTCGTTTCCGAACCATCTCAATCCTGAAGTAGGATGAAACTATCCACAATTGACCAGCGGAACAGGCGGAACTGCGAGGCCTGGATCTGCCGCAATGGATGCTTCTTCCAAGCGGAGGTGCAGTGCCACGCTGACCCCACACACACCCCATGTGTCGTCCCCTCTAGTCAGACTAGTGCCACAACCACACCAGTCAGACTAGTGCCACAGCCCCACCAGTCAGACTAGTGCCCGTCCCCACGCGCTGCCCCCAGGAAAATCCCAACCGAGCCGCCAAACAAGCCGAGCCGTGCCAGGCAGACCCCACCAGTCAGGCCAAGTGCGGGTCAAAGTAGGTTGACTAGAGGGAAACGAGCATTTGAGCGATATGCGAGCAAACCAGGGCACAAACCAGAGAAACAGCTCGAGTATGGCACCGACCGATAGAACTCAGCTATGTATGGCACATAACCAATTGACCCTATATGAAAACAGTCATTGGACTTGAAATGGTAGCAACTCAAGAAAAAAATACAATGTTCCCTTTATTTATCGGAAGGGAGACTGATAGAGCAACCAACAATTGTCTGGAGTTAGAACATCCCCACTCGTCCCCCCATACGACGCTTTAATCGACCCAATTGCGGCCCATACGTATGGGGAGTCGCCGGCGAGATTAAGAAAATGGGGGGTGGTTGGCTCCCAGTTGGCCGCCCCAATACAAAAATAAGGTAACAGTTTTTATTCATAAAAAGCACTCTAGTTCATATTTTTAATCTTATTCCATCCTAGGCAGGGAGTATTCATCCAAGTAGTCGTCGAACTCGCTGCCATCATCGTCATCCCTGGCGTCCGACGCACCGCGCGACATGAAGCTCGACGGTGGGGAGTGCCGGATGAGTGGGCGCAGCGGTGAAAGGTGCCCACTGTTGCTGCAACCTTGGTCGGCGTCCCCACGGCGCGCGCGGTAGGCTGCCTCTCCTTCCGCCACCACAACGTGGTGGCGTCTGCAGGAGGCAACATCCTTCCCTCGGGCGGCCGCAACCTTTCCAGGGATGCGAGCACGATGGCGCCCCGGCCCGGAAAATCATCTGGGTCGCCGGCAAGCTTGGCCTGATGTTACCGCGGCGTATTTTGGCGCAGCATGCCAGCCCGACTGCGGCAGCGCAGGCTGGAAAAGGTCACGTCGAGGAGGGGTTGGGGGCGGCTACTGTCGCTGCCGCTGTCCTTCGCCGGTTGCGGCTACGCGGGCTGAAAATGGGGCTATTGCAAGCGGGGGTTGTCTCCCTCAGCGATGTGGTCCAGGACGCTCGTAAGCGTCTGGACACCCCACCATAGCTGACGGCCAGCCTCGTTGCAGTTCACCGGAGTTCTCGTCGAAACTGACGAGCTGGCTCTCTCGCCGGTTGATGAAGAAGGCGTCCGAGGTCTCGTTGTTGTCGGGGTCCCAGGCGGCGCCCATCCGTTGCGCCTGCGTGAGCTCTAGGTAGTAGTGGTTGGTGATGGCCACCATGCGCGCCGTTCCCTGCGGAACGGGAGGGACAGGAACCCCGTCGGCGCTCAGCCTCCAGCCGACCGGGACGTGCTAGGCCGGCTGTCGAGGTACGCCCTCGGCAATCCCACAGTCGAAGAGCCTAGGTATATTTTGAGGGAGAAGATATGCGTGCTGGTAGTCCTGGACGGCTGACAAGAAATGATTTACCTAGGTTCGGCCCCTCATTGTGAGGTAAAGACCTACCCCCGCTTGTGTGATTATGATAATATATGAGGTTACATTGAGTCCGCAAGGGAGATATGATGAGAGGCGATCTCTATGTTATGTCTAATTGTGTCTATGTTATGGCATTTGTTCTATGATGTGGTCGTCTGTCCGTTTATGTACCCCTCCATGTCTTTATATATGCAGTCAGGGTCGGTTTACATGAGTCCTATTAGACTACGACTAAGAGTCCTTGTCTTGTGCTTCAAGTAATTTTCTTAATAGCTTCCTGGTCTTCATTGGGCCACCCAGTGGGGCCTTTGTCTGGGCTGCACCAGGTATACCAATAGTGGGGTGCCCGGGGGGCATACCCACGTCACTAGCCCCTGAGTATCTGCTCGATTCGAAGAATCGGGCAGAGACTCATAAGAGTATATCGAGTAGGCGTAATCAATGTACATATGATGACTGTATTATCCATTCATCGTGAGTCTGAATCATTTATGAGAAATCCAATATATGTGTATGAAATGTAATAATAAATTCGGTGCAGGTTATTGAGAACCCTACTTTGATAAATCCGCGCGGGCTATAGAAACCCCGACTTTGAGAAATCTGTGCGAGATATAGAGAACCCGACTTTGATAAATCTGTGCAGGCAATAAAGAACCCGACTTTGAGAAATCCATTGCGAGTTTGTAGATATATAGACTTTGAAGAATCCATTGCGATTATAGATAAATCGACTTTGAAAAATCCGTTACGGAACAGTCGAGCCTGTAGCTAGCGCTCTCCTGATGGGAGTATAATTAATGGAATATGATTTTTCCAAGGAGGTGCTCAACTTGGAATTGGTTTTTGCGCCCTTGATGCGTTGTCTAGTAGTATATCGGGTGCGCGCCCAGCGCTCCCGATGGGAGTAGCCCCCGAGTGACTGGTCGATTCGTAGAATCGGACAGGGACTCGTTTATAGGTGTATGTTACCATCTGATTAGTCGGTAATTCGTCGACTGATGTTTTGCATGAACTTTACTATGTACTTTTGAGTAGAAAATGCCTCGATTATGCATGCTGAGACGGAAATACGTCGACTGATGATTTGTTTATTTTGCCTAGGGAGTACGACTTAGTAGGCCTGGCTTTACTCGATAAGTCGAGACCAGTTAACTGCACATTTGGGTAAAACCTTACTAGCCTTCAATCAAGTTCGAGTCCCTGGGCTCGAACCTGGAACACACTAGACAGACTTGACTCATGCCATTGAGGTCTTATTGGATCGTTCTGCAGTTTCAATTTTGCTACCGAGCGCATCCACCAGGATTTTCTTCATGTCTGTTGACACGGAAAATTGTAGGGACTTAACATTGCCGAAGTGGTCCCCGGCCCGGCTCGACTGGTCGGCGGGTCTTACCTTAGCACTACGCGTGCAACATACGAAGCGCCATCGACTGACTCAACTCGGGAATTCTTTCGAGTTTATGCTTTCTTGCTTTTGATTGAGGTGAGTCTCATAATCGACTGCATTTTGAATCTAACATGTGCGCGACAGTGCTCCCGAGGGGAGTAGCCCCCGAGGCTATGTGCAACTATTTATAGTTGGGCATAGGCTCAATTTGCCATCATCTTGCTATTTGTCGAGTATTTTAGTGAGTGTTCCACTCTTTGTATCTTCTGACATAGATATTTGCCGGGTGCGTAGCACACGAGCGGATGGCGAGTGCCCTCCTTATTTGTCGAGTGAGTCTGAGACTTCTTTGAGTAGATATTCTGCACGTCACAGCCTCCGAGTATTCGGGTGCGACCAAGGCTTTGCCAGTTGGGACTTATGTGGCGCAACTCCCGAGCATCGGGTGCGTCAAGCGAATTATGAAATTTTTACTTTGCATGGCCCAGCCCCCGAGCATTCGGGTGTGTCCAATGTTTTTGTATTTTCCTTAGCCTATGCGGCGCAACCCCCGAGTGTTCGGGTGCGGCCACGGTGAGTTTTTCACGACTCACGTGGCGCGGAGTGTTCGACGCGGCGGACCAGAGTCGACGTGTGTAATGTGCGGCGAAGAGGTCGACATAGTGAACCGGAGTCGACGCTTCGTAATATGAGGCGAAGAGTTCGACACGGCGGCCGGAGTTGATGTGGCGGAGTTGTGCGGCGAAGAGGTCGACGTTGCGGACCAGAGTCGACGCGGCGGAGTTATGCGACGAAGAGGTCGACGCGGCGTAATGTGCAAAGAAGGGTTCGACGCGGCGGACCGGAGTCGACGCGGCGTAATGTGCGGCGAACAGTTTGACGCGGCGGAGTTGTTGAAGATGCTGGAGTCGCCTTTTTATGTGGAGCAACGAATATGTTGTTGTTGTTTGTTGTAGTAGTAGTAGTTGTTGTTGTTGTTGTTGTTGTTGTTGTTGTTGCTGCTTTTGTTGTTGTTGTTGTTGTTGTTGTTGTTGTTGTTGTTGTTGTTGTTGTTGTTGTTGTTGTTCTTCTTCTTCTTGTTCTTGTTGTTGTTCTTGTTCTTGTTGTTGTTGTTGTTGACGTTGACGTTGAACCGCCAGCTCCCGAGCCTCGGGCGCACGTGCGCTTGTGACATCCTCTTCCCCAGTCGATGGTCTGTCGGGTACGAGTAATTGAAGCTTATGTCATTGTTGATGTTGAGTGCCAGTCCCCGAGGGTACATAGTGCCCTTCCAGGGAGCTGGCGTTGTGTGCTTATTCCACCGATGCTGATTGTCGCCGCCACCCGACGAAGTTGTCGACTGACGAAGTTGTTGACTGACGGAGTTATCGACTGTCAAAGTTGTTGACTGGTCGCGTCGACTGCGATGTGACGTGGATGAGATCCGCTATGGTTGGAACACCGCCGCCACCTGACGAAGTTGTTGACTGCTTCACCGCTACATGAAAAAGTTGTTGACTGACGGAGTTATCGACTGACGAAGTTATTGACTGACAGAGTTATCGACTGACGAAGTTGTTGACTGGTCGCATCGCCTGCGATGTGACGTAGATGAGATCTGTTATGCTCAGAACGCCGCCGCGACATGACGAAGTTGTTGACTGGTCGCGTCGCCTACGATGTGGCGTAGATGAGATATGTTATGCTCGGAACGCCGCCGCCACATGACGAAGTTGTTGACTGGTCGCGTCGCCTACGATGTGACGTGGATGAGAAATGTTATGCTCGGAACGCCGCCGCCACATGACGAAGTTGTTGACTGGTCGCGTCGCCTGCGATGTGACGTAGATGAGATCTGTTAATCTCGGAACGCCGCCGCCACATGACGAAGTTGTTGACTGGTCGCGTCGCCTGCGATGTGACGTGGATGAGATCCATTATGCTTAGAACGCCGCCGCCACATGACGAAGTTGTTGACTGGTCGTGTCGCCTGCGATGTGACGTAGATGAGATCTGTTATGCTCGGAACGCCGCCGCCACATGACGAAGTTGTTGACTGGTCACGTCGCCTGCGATGTGACGTGGATGAGATCTGTTATGCTCGGAACGTCGCCGCCACATGACGAAGTTGTTGACTGGTCGCGTCGCCTACGATGTGACGTAGATGAGATCTGTTATGCTCGAAACGCCGCCGCCACATGATGAAGTTGTTGACTGGTCGCGTCGCCTGCGATGTGACGTGGATGAGATCCGTTATGCTTGGAACGCCGCCGCCACATGACAAAGTTGTTGACTGGTCGCGTCGCCTGCGATGTGACATGAATGAGATTCGCTATGCTTGGAACGCCGCCACCACCTGACGAAGTATTCGACTGCGTTGCTGCCACATGACGAAGTTATTGACTGTTTTGCTGATGATGGATTTGGTCGTGTCGCCTGCGATGTGACGTAGATGAGGTCTTCTATGCTCAGAACGCCGCGGCCAGATGCAATCTGGTCGCTTTTGCCTATGAAGATTTGTCGATGAAGATGATTGAACCCTCGAAACCGCGATCCAACACGCGTTTTACCCACAGACGGCGCCAATTGTTGAGGTATGCCCTCGGCAATCCCAGAGTCGAAGACCCTAGGTATATTTTGAGGGAGAAGATATGCGTGCTGGTAGTTCTGGACGGCTGACAAGTAAGGATTTACGCAGGTTCGGCCCCTTATTGTGAGGTAAAGACCTACTCCTGCTTGTTAGATTATGATAATATATGAGGTTACATGGAGACCGCAAGGGCGATATGATGAGAGGCGATCTCTATGCTATGTCTAATTATGTCTATGTTATGGTCTTTGTTCTATGATGTGTCTGTTGTCTGTTTGTCTACCCCTCCCCGTCTTTATATATGCAGCGAGGGTCGGTTTACATGAGTCCTAGCAGACTACGACTAAGAGTCCTTGTCTTGTGCTTCAAGTAATTTCCTTAATAGCTTCCTGGTCTTCATTGGTCACCTAGTGGGCCTTCGTCTGAGCTGCACCAGGTATACCAATAGTGGGGTGCCCGGGGGGCATACCCACGTCACCGGCGGGCAGGGGGTAGCCGGAGGCGGAGAGCATCTGCGGCGCGAGCAAGGGGAGTGGGGGGGGGGGGCTTGGAGGAAGCCATTGGAGTGTGATTAAAGAATGAGTTGAGTGCCGGCCGCGACTACATATAGCACGGGAGGTGACGGGATAGCGCGAGAACGTAAATCGGGAACGCGGTGGCGGGAGATTTTCGTGCGCGTGTCCGTCGAAGGCACGCGGCGCCTAACTATCAGACTGCCAGACCCAGAGTGGGCCCGCACCACAACACGCGTGCATCTAGCGCCCCCGATTGTCCCCTGTGTATTGGGTTTAGCCTGAAAGCGACGGAGTTCTGTTTCGGCCTGCCCGACGTGATAAAAAAATAGGACCTGGGCTGGGCGCGGCGCCCTCCTAAGGGTTATTGAGGGGCCTGGGGCGAGTGGGGATGCTCTCACTAAACCTGAAGAATCACTGACAGGTGTCACACACTAGTTTTTCTATCAGGGTCGTTGGATGAACCGGATCCTTGGATCGGAATATTTATTGGTTTATTCAGCGATCCCGAACCGGCTGAATCCGTGTAAACAAGGAGAGACATGTGGCTGCAGTTGCGTCGATTGGTAAGACGCGATCGAGCAAAGAAGTGGCATCTCTTCTCTGCAAGTGAAAAATAGAAAAACAATAATCAGAGAGAGAAGCAGAGCCAGGTGGCCGTTTCTTTCCCGCCTATTCTTCTCTCTCACCTCTTCGTCGCGCTGGCCTGCTGGTCGTCTTATTCTAGCTCCTACAGCAAAAGAAGAGAATATTGCATCCAAAGCTAGTATACATTTTTTCTAAAAGTGTAAGGTAAGACAAATGCTCGCACTGCTCGAGGTTTCCAGCTCCAACTGATTGAAAGCAGCCACACAAGGACGAAAGGATCACACAAGGCACCACAGCCGCACAATCACATGGGCGATTTCTTTTTGCAAATTGAAGAAACGAAATTATTGTACTCCACACATCCTCATCTCATTCAGCAACATACTAGTATAAAGTTCAGAATGAATAATCAAAACAAATTTGGTTCATATTATTCTTATTCAATCAAACAAGTGAAACAGTGGACTGACGCATGCGAAATAAAAACTGGCGCCAAAAGACTCCGGCGATACTCTAATGGCGACGAGACGCCTGACGACCGAGAACCATGGACACGATACAACACTGGCAGCTGCTGCTGGTAAAACAAACACCAGTGGGACAACACAGGAATGGATACACGAGACGGCGAGGCGAACAGAGCTCCGTCCCTCGATCACACGGTGAGCCCGCGCATGAACTCCCACTCGTCATCATCATCCTCGGCCGCGCCGGCCGCCGACCCCTCCGAGTCACTGCTCATGCCGCTGCTCTCCCCGCTTGCCATCTCCACTGCCTCGTTGTCGAAAGACAGGTACGGCATTGAGCCGAACGCCCTGGCCAGCGCCGCCGTGGTGGCCGTGTCCTCGGTCCTCTGCTTCAGCACCTCGAACATCACCTCGGGCTCGTGCTGCATGGCGCGGAGCACGTCGGCGCAGGACGGCCCTGGCGCGGCACGGGTGACGGCGAAGCAGTGTGGCCCGTCGCTCTGCGACACGCGCACCACGCTGGGCCCGCCAAACAGGTTGTGCAGACCGCCGAGGGCCTCCTGGTAGGCGCCGCCGAGGAACATGCCGAGGTAGTAGCCTCGGGTGCCGTGGCTGGGCAGCTCGTGCAGGGGGAGGCTGTGCCTACCGCCGATGAACTGGTCCACCTTGCCGTCGCTGTCGCAGGTGAGGTCGGAGAGGATACCGTCAATGGCAGGGCGCTCCTGGAGGCGCTGGATGGGGATGATTGGGAAGAGCTGCTCGATGGCCCACATGTCTGGCAGGGAGGTGAACACGGACAGGTTGATGTTGTAGGTACGCGGACGCTCAGCCACTCCCATGCCACGCGCCACGATCTCGCAGAGACCGTCCACGGCGGCGAGATGCTCCAGGCCAAGAACTCCCTCCTTGAACTGCTCGGCGCAGCGCCGCTTCAGCTGGTCGGCGTACAGGGCGCAGGTCTCGAAGTCACCGCGCACGGCGGCGGCCATGACGTTGCGGTAGTCGCCGCGGCAGTCTTCGGTTAGCTCGTCGAGCAGGTAGGCGGTGGCCGAGTCGATGCTTGAAGCAGGCGCCGACGCCGAGAAGGCCTCGAAGACGAGGACGGAGTGGTGCGACACCAGTGCGCGGCCGCTCTCGCTGCAGATGACCGGGTGCTGCACCCCCTTGCGGTCGCAGACCCGGCCAACGGCGTTGACCACGGCGGCCGCGTACTCCTCGAGGCTGTAGGCCACGGACATGTCGGTCTGCGCCGAGTGAGTTCCATCGTAGTCGATGCCGAGGCCGCCACCAACATCAATGACCCGCATGGCCGCGCCGAGGCGAGCGAGCTCGCAGTAGATATGCGCGGCCTCGCCGACACCATCGCTGAGCAGCGCGGTGGTCGGGATCTGGGAGCCAATGTGGAAGTGCAGGAGCTGGAGGCAGTCAAGCATACCGAGTGCCTTGAGCTTGGAGACGACGGAGAGTATCTCCCCGGCGTTGAGGCCGAACTTGCCCTTCTCCCCTGAGGTTGCGCCGAAGTGGCCGGAGTGCTTGGTGCGCAGCTTGGCGCGCATGCCGACGACGGGGAGGATGTTGAGGCGGCGGCTGGCGTGGACGACAATGTCGAGCTCCTCCTCCTGCTCGAGCACGATGACGGTGTTGAGGCCCATGGTGCGGGCGATGAGGGCGAGGGAGATGTACTCGAGGTCCTTGTATCCGTTGCAGATGAGCAGGGCGTCGGGGCTGCCGCGCGCGGCGAGGCAGCTCATGGTGAGCAGCAGCTCGGGCTTGGAGCCTGCCTCGAGGCCGAAACCGAAGGGCGCGCCGAACTCGACGATGTCCTCGACGACGTAGCGGTCCTGGTTGCACTTGACCGGGTACACGCCCTGGTACCTCCCGCCGTAGCCCGTGGAGGTGACGGCGTAGTTGAAGGCGGCGTTGAGCGTCTCGACGCGGTGGCGCAGCACGTCGGGGAAGCGCACGAGCAGCGGCAGCGGCAGGCCGAGGCCGCCGGCGGAGAGCGGGCCGGCGGCCCTGGCGACGACCTTGGCGAGGTCGATCTCCTGGCCTGGCAGCGTGGCGGCGCCGTGCGGGCGCACGGCGATGTCGCCGTCGTCGTTGACGAAGAAGTAGGGCGCGCCCCAGCCGTCGACGTTGTAGAGCGCCGAGGAGAGGTCGGCCGACCAGGCGGGCATCTCGGGCTTGACGACGTCGGCGGTGGGGCCCAGCAGCGGTGCGGCGAAGCGCGCCGCGTCGCACGCGCTGAAGGCGTGCACAGCCAAGGGTGCCGTGGCGTTGTCCACAGCTAGCGCAGGCATCTCGTCTTTGTCACAAAAGGAAAGGAAACCACCGGAGAATGGTAATCCACTGAAAGAAAAAAAAGTCAGGAATCCCTTTTTGTTTTCTGTTTCTTTGACGTTAGCGGCGGAAGAAAATCAGAATCCGATCGATGAAGAAGAAGAGAGGATCGATTGATTAGCAGGTTGGTTAAGAACAAGAAGAAGAAAGAAGAGGATGAAAATTAATTAATATTAGCAGGAGGAAAAATCGAAATCTAGTATTGTGATTCCGAGGATTACTGGTGATGCCAAAAGAGGAAGTTCTGGAACGGGAGATAGAAGAAATCTAGGACGGGATTTTGGATCCTGTTGTAAGGAAGGGGGCTTAGAAAGCCGCCGAGGCCGGAGCCCCGGCTACCCCCGCAAACGGAGCAGGCGGGTGGTGCGCACGCGGCGGGGAGGGTGGCGTCGCCGGTGGTGGAGGCTGGGCACCCCACGCCGGCGTTCAGGAGGAGCTGGGGAAAGGGTGGGCGCTCCGGAGGCAGCGGCGGCGGCGGCTAGGGTTGGGATGTGCCGAGGAGAGGGGAGGAATGGCTGGAGACGGAGGCGGAAGGAGATGGGAAATGAATGAGCTGCTGCTGCGTCCTCCTCCTCGTGGTGAGGGTTACGGTTGTGCGGCGCGCCGCTTTTATAGGAGGCCCGCTCGGCCCGCCAGTGGGGCGGGGCCCATCTTCTCTTCTTTTCTTGGTGGCGTCCGCGAATGCGTGAGGAGGAAAAGTAAAAAAAAAAAAACTCTTCCCATCCCACGCTTCGTATTTGGCTGGCGTCCGTCCGCGAGCGAGGTAGGTGCGGTTTGACCCTCCCTGGCCGCCCTGCCTGGGACCCCACACGTCAGCAACGGAAGCGCGTGGTGCGGGGAAGCCTCGTGGCTCCGTGACCGCGGCGCACAAATGGTTGTTGGGTCCTGGACAGGACCCGCTAATTGCGACCCACACCCTTTGGACTTGGCGCGCGCACATGACTGTGACTGGGAGCGAGACGTCCTCACGTTCTTTGATCCCGTTGCGCCGCTGCTGGGGATCGTGGACCGTCCGTTCCGGGATCCTGCGGCCGGGAGCACCGCAGATCGGACTTCTGCCCGGCTTTGTATCCGGTTGATGTTGGGGCTTTGGTATTCGCAGCGGGGTCACATCAGATCGGCGCGGCGCCGCGGTCGGGGTGTGTGTGGTGTAGCGGCGCGCTGCCACTCGTTCTGACCGTCAGCTGTACGCCGCCGCTGGCTCCGCCGGCCGTTCGTTTTGCTCGGTTCGTCCGGCCACCGCATGCTTTTCCCATTTCCCTCCGCGGTGTTATCTGACACGGCCACACGGGCTGAGCTGAGAAGATAAGGGGCTTTGAATCGCGGGGGGGTGGGAATATGGGTGTGCCTTCCTTCTCCGTTTCCACGCTATCTCTCTATCTATCTATTTTGGTTGGTGGATTCCATTTTCGGCTGGATTTTTGTCCGCAAACGCAGCGTCTTCACTCCCACAATACATGCCCAAAATGATTGATTCTAATCATTTTGTTGACACATCATTTTCACTATATATATATATATAGGTTAAATGCTTTCTACTCCCGGGTGTAACTACACCCATGTCTCATATACCACATTATATATATATATATATATATATATATAGGTTAAATGCTTTCTACTCCCGGGTGTAACTACACCCACGTCTCATATGCCACCTTATGGAAGTATTTGTCATACTTTATCGGTTTGAATATGTTCATATACTATATCTAAGATACCCTAAAATAAGTTTCATCAAAAAATTGCAATTGTCCTAATATTTTACACTATATACTCAAAATACCGTCATATATGCATATAAAAGAGAAGTATGTAGATTTTTTTTACATACTGCCTAAAAAGAAGTATCTTTAGTACTAAAATAACATTATATACTCCATACTACATGTTACATACCTCCCGGTATGATACATACTCCATACTCGCGTGAAACACACATGGGTGTAGTTACACCCGGGTGTAGTATGAATATGTCCTATATATATATATATATATTTTATCATAATTTAGCTCGAAAATTGTCTTCTTCTATAAATAATACTCCCTCCGGTCAGTAATGGTTGTCGCGGGCTGGTATAGCTTCTGTGCTACGGCAGCGTAGTTGTTGCGACAATCAAATCCGGCCGGAGGGAGTACCAAAATACAACGTATCTTTTAGCGAAACTTGGAGTATATTTTTATTGTTTCAAGCTACTTTTATATCATCTCTACATACTTCTAGTATGGTTTTTCTAATGTATTAACATTTTATTGCACTAAAATATTAGCTATGTGATTAACTGTCAATACCTGTTTTTTTTTGTCTCTCCATCTTAGAAGTGAAAAAACAAAAGGAACATTGAAAATTTCAGGGAAAAACATAATGTTTTGAACCGCTAAATCGGAGCTAGGTAGAGCTAATAAATTGTAAATGATTCCTTTAGCGACAACATGTTTAAAAGTCTATGGCGGGCTATTTACAACTATATATGAAAACAATACCAAAATTTAACTCTTCGAGATTAACATGGTGGCATAAAGTAGAAGGCTATGTTCCTGCGCTCGACTCATTGCTAGAGGTTGCCTTCGTTTTCTTGGTTTCTACTCCCTTCGTCTATAAAAAGGTTGTCTACCAGGGATTTGGTTACCGGTCGAAAAACCGTCGGTGACCGGATTTCTCGGTGCCCCTCGGTAAATGAGTTTACCGGACAAAAAACTCAGAGCATTTGAATTTGGACGGATTTCATCTTTTAAAATCATTTTTTAATTATTTTTTTATGTTTTAAGTTCGAATTTCAAATTTGGTTTGAAAATTTTGACCCGTAACCATGGTTACCGGAAATCCCAACCCCCTCCGAGATTTTTTTAGAACTGATATCCAAAACCTTGCTGTCTACACTTTATTTGAACTTGCATGTATCTAGACATGATTAAGATAAAATTAAGACATTCTTTTATGAAGGGAGGGGGTACAATTTGTTTATGTCCTTCTCGCTTGCATCGTGTTTAAAACTGATGCGACAGGTGTGCCACCTTCCCTTGTTGTTTTGGACCAAGATCTATAACCTCCCAGTGACGAAGTCGGAGATGAGCGACGGATCCACCCCCTTTGAACCAACATCCTCGCTTCAGAAGAAGCACCTCGCACCGCCTACAACGTCGTCCCGGATAACCACGCACACCTAACACGACGAGAAACTGATATCACCAGATATGAAGAACAACGAGAAGACCAAACTGCCAATCTGAAGGACCAACCAACACATGTTGACATCAACTCTGGGGCGCTGCCGTGAAGGTCGTCACCGGTGTGGCAATACAGTTGAAGCATATAGCTCTTTCCATTTTCTTTAATTACTAGACAAAAGTATGCAACCAAACGCCTACCATGCGGAGTTTTGTTGTAATGAAGGGTGACGAAAGGTTTGTTGTAATGCAAGGAATGGAATTTTTCTTTTAGAAAGGAGAGAAACTTTTGCAGTGACCTCCCACGAAATGTTGTGGATGTGCTCAGTTTTATGTATTGAAATCTAACTTCCATGGGCAAAATTAGATAATCCAAGAGAATTAGATAATGCAAAACAGTAAGATGATTCATGAAAATGATGAATGACATTTGTAATTGATGATCGGAGGCCAGGCGGTGGGAGCTGGGACAAGTGGAGGTGTTGTCACTCTCATGGAGCCTGGGCATCGCTTATTGCTTCGATTCGCACGATTAAAGTGTGCAGAGACTGTTTGGAGGTGGCTTGGTTTAAATACATGGCAGTGTTTTGACTCGCTAATAAGCAATAATTTTGGACCAACCATTGGACCAGCTGAAAGGACGAGAAACTGATCTCGTCATATACGAAGAACAACGAGAAGATCAAACTGTCAATATGAAGGACCAGCCCATGTTGACATCAACTCTGGGCGTTGCCATGAAGGTCGTGAGCGGTGTGGGAATAGGGTTGAAGCATATAGCTCTAACCATTTTCTTTAATTACTAGACAAAAGTATGTGACCTACCATACGCTTTATTACGGGTGTGTCGGGTGGAGAAGAAAACACAAAAGAAAATGAGGGAAATTTAGAAAGTTAGATCCATACGCTCCTACTTTTGTCATCCTCCCTACTATCCGCATTGTGTTTTTCAAATATGGCATCAAAGCTAAACTAATCTCGATTATGGCTTATCTAAAAAACTATTTTTAAATCCAACCTCTAAGTTCGGCTTTAGACTGTATGGAGCCGAACTTGTACAATGTACATGTCGGATCCATTCTCTTTGCCGCCGACCCTAATTTTTTTTTAATATGATATTTTTTTAGATGGCGTCAAACTGAATAAGTTCGGCTCTATTCTTCTTCTTCTTTGACACGGGCCTCAAGAGGCGAGTCGTATTTGAAAAGTCCATACGTGTGTTTAGTTTCTCATAGGACAGGGCAATATTTGTCAAAAAGAAGAAGAAAAGAAACGCTATCCGCGCCGTTGGCTTTTCCGTGCGCACAGAATCTGAGGAAAATGGTCGATCTGGTCCATGAGTCGACGGGACGGGAGGGATCCAAACGAGATCCGCGGCGTCCATACGCCGCATCTATCCCTCTCGCTCCTTCTCTTCCCTACGCTCGGAATCGACGCGGCGACGACGATGCTTGGCTCCGGCCGCGCGCCGGGATTGTTCCGGCGTTGATAGAAAGGCGACGAGTCCGCAAATATCGAGATCTTTCATGGACGTCCGGGGCTAGCTGGGATTGGTGCACGACCAGCCCACGTACGCCATGCTTTAGGTCTAGGATCGATCTCACCGGCGGTCTAGCTAGCAGCCACCGTCGTCTCTTTCTTCCCATCCTTCTTCCCTCCTTCTCCAACAGGGACTCTCAATCTCGGTGACTCCATCATCGGCAGTACTGCTCCACTATTGCAACCGAGATCCACTATTTCAACCGAGACTTAATTCATTCCATCGCCTTTCTCCTTGGATGATGATATATATGGATGTACACAACTTGCTGCTACCTCTGAAATTTATGATGAAAATGTCCGCCTAACTGATAAACTACTGACCGAACAGTCTCCCGAATGATGCACCGGAAACTTATACTGTGGCTTGAAATCTTTCTTCTCATTTTTCTATTGTGTATCCTCTATCTTGAGACGTTGCTTCTTTTGATTATATTGAATAAGTAACTGGTAATTATGAATGTTGAACAAATTCAAGTTGTGATATGTTTTGTTAATCTTTGATATTTATGCTCCGGTTGTGACGTTATATCTTCTACATATCATACACTTTGCACTCTATGATCCAAAAACTAGAATCTAAACCGTACGCATTATTTGTGTACCATTTGATTTATTTTGAATATACATTCTTAAATTCCCAGGGCCGCCACTGCGACATACGCTACGCTCTACTAGCATGTACTAATAGTCTAGCAAGCACCCACAATCATCTCTTTCTTCCCATCCTTCCTTCTCGAACTCGGACTGACACGTACAGTCAATGTATAGGAATGGGAGTGCCTTTTAGGTTTGTGCTATCTTAAAAAAGAATCTTTGTTGGAAATAATGGGCCTTGCCCCATGCATGTACTTTAAAGGTGAAGAGAAGTTAAAGGTGAAGAGTAATATTATTAAGCAACCTAACAAATATGAATATTATTAAGTATCACTTTGGGGTGGTCGAATTGTGTTTCGTTGTCTTTATTTTATGTTATGTAGTTGGACATAATCAGGAATATAGTCAAAAGGGGATCAAACAAAACATATAGAATTGTTTTATTTATAAATCAGGGTGAAAACCTATATTAAAAACCCAGAAGACCAAAGCAGTTCGACAACGAGATAATGAAACCACGATATCAAACACACTTTTAGTCCAATAATGCTGATGTAGTAAAACAAACACCACCTTGGACCTTGTGAGACATGAAGATAATTACGAAATTAGTTCTTTTTTATCACACGATTTATTGATCTTACCAAATTACTTCAGTATCACACATGGTCTGGGAATAAACTTTGCATGTTCTGGTGTGGTAAAAAAGAAAACTATGAAATGATTCATGTGGCATGTATAGGTAGTTTATGATGTGTGGGGAGCAAGAGACATGCGTTCTATAATATGGAGACAACCCTTCGGAAACCACCCGTGGAGCTCGAGCTCCATGGAGTTTTCTTCTTCTTCAATAATCATATTATAATTTTATAAATTATGGGAAAAAAAACTAGATGCAGTAAATGATTCATTCTATCAGTGTGCAAAATGTAATGCAAACAACACAAAGATAACAAAATATGACCGATTTGGGATAGTTGAAGTTTGTCATTGTTCACAATTTTCATACGTCAGTTCTGTCCCTAAGAAAACCATATTTTTCATTTTTTAATCTTGAAATACAAGATATTAGTAAATGAGATTTTACACGTTGGTAGAATACAACATTGCATACGTCTATGATTTTTATATTTTTTAAAAACTCTCTAGCTTCTTGTATGATGAAAAAAATATTTTATCATCGCGAAAATAATGATACTACTCCCTCCGTCTATAAAAGGATGTATCCAACTTGTATGTATCTAATGGACAAATCTGAGACATAACCTTTTATGAGTGAAAGGAGTTATTTGGTCGCGTAAATGCTGCATGATTTTGCATAAATTTGGTGAAACGTAAGAACACGAAAGGCGAATGAGAGTGAGCATGCATGTTTCACCATCCCCCGTGGAAACACAGCGCGGTGGACGTGCGGTCGACGAATCTATACCGAGTACCACACGCACAGGGAGCTAGTCAGTGACGCATGCACATACGGTACCGTTGTGGTTTCTGGATCCTTGCATGGTCGATGGATGCATACCGTTGTGGTTTCTGGATCGATGAAGGGAAGGAAAAATCTGAGCTTGATCGGACGAAGCAAAGCGACGGCCGGTGGATGAAATAGCTCGCTGCGGGGAGGGCGCGACCCGGGGCAGCGCGGTACGCAGGCAGGTCTGAGACCGTGAGACGCGATGATATGATCCAGACGATGCCGACGACGTTTTCCATCGCCGTCTCTTTCTTCTCCACCGATTCGATGGCCTCCTCCCCCTCCGTCTCTCTCTCTGGAGATTGTTCAGAGACGGCAACCGTTCGTTCGTTCACCCATCAGCAGCCAACTCCTCCCCGTCGGCCAAATCACGAGTTGACAGCGCACGCCACACACCGCCGCTGTCAGCCGTCGGATGCAGGTTCAGCGTCTTCAGCCACATGCATCCCTTTCTTTCCCAGTCACCGAGATTCAGCATATAGGCTCTCGCCGGAGCGGGAAATCCCAACATGGCACGCGCCTATCTCTGTGCTGCATGTGTTCTCTCTCATTCAGCGTAGGTGTACAGCGTATGGCATTGATTGATTGATTGATTAAACATGAAGAAAATTCATCAGAATGCAATCCGCGGCGCTCGCTGATAGACTGACACATGAATAGGGCAAGATCAGTTACGTTTGGCCGGCAGCGACTGGATGGATCCGCCGGAGACGCGGATCGCAGGCGCAGGGGTGCTAGCACCAGGAACGCCCCACACCGCATGCTTCCAATGCTGCTACTAGGCTTCTACCCAAATCTTTCTGAATCAAGGATCGGCAGGATTAAGTATTTTAACTTCACTTTGGTTGACGCATCACCGAAACGATCAGGAAAAGCAGCACCACATCCGCACCGGCCGATTATACTTATAAGATGCTCCCAAAGTTAATTACTGTTATCTCCACAGAGCAGGGACGCGCGTCCCGAATTCCAACGAAGGTTACACTTACACACAAAAGATCGGTTTACCACGCCCTGGTCACTGATCAGCGACACAAACAAGTCCGCGAGAACCTAATTAAACTTGGTGACGGTAGCACGTAATCCGATCCGAAAGGGATCCACCTGGGCTACGTGATTGCTGACGACCCATCGACAGGTTTAGCCATAAGCTTCACATGAAACGAACGAACGAACGTTCCTGGCTAGCTACACTATAGTATTACCTATTATGATTTTGCTGTCACAACAGGTCGCACGTTCCCCCTATGGCTCGCCTCCGAGAAAGATGTGTGCTGATAATAACAGATTAGTCGTCCCAGCCGCCGGTGGAGGTGTTCGTTCACGATCGACGTGGATTCTGTTTTGTTGCGCTTTGGCGTGCTTTCTTGCATTATTATATCTTCTGCTACTACTAAATCTGTAGAACCAGAAAAAAACGAACAACCGAGAGACTAATGAAAGAGAGCGTCATGTGATCCTGTTACCTACAACTGACAACGGCCGAGACCTAATTCAGTTCATCGCCTAGCTTTCACCTTGGAATCTTGGATGATGATACGGATGTACCCAACTTGCTAGCACCCTATCTGAAACTTTGCAACAACAACAAAAAAAACGTCTGCCTAGTTGATTTGATGAACTGACCGAACCTACAGACACCGGAATAAAGAGCAATCTTCGATATATCCTACACATATATGTTCATCTAATATCGAACCAAGGATCGATGGCGCTGCACAGCGCATGCCCTGTCCTCCCACATATATCATGCGACGTGTCCGGCTTCCCAATGGCGTTGAGCTTGTCCTGAAATCGCTCCATGTGGTGGTGTGGCCGGAGAGTCGGCATCGGCATCGCCGCAATGCGCGTGGTACATCGATCCATCCAACACATGTCGTCCGCTGTTGCTTCTTCGTAGCCATGCAGGTTTTTCTTTGCTGCTCTCAGGTCACATGCAGTGCAGTGAGCAACGCCACGAACTCTCGCTGAAAAAACTAGGCCGTAGAGTCACGCGTGGAAGTGCCGGAGTGCTCACGAGAGGGCGATGCTAAAAAGAACAGACGATTGCAGCTATTTTTAACCAAACTTGTGTGTCCTCATCTTACTGAAACCATTTTAGAGTCGAACCTAAGTTAAAACTTGTGTGTCCTCCTCTTATCAATCAAACTTGCCTTATTTTTTGTGAGTTGAGCTGAATTCTTCATATCATCAGGAATGGGCTAACCTTTTCCAACAAAACTACCCGATGCGAATCAAAGTACAACACATGGTTGTATTCTTATTTCTCGGTTATGGCCAGCAATACAAAGCACAAAGCATACCCTCTAGCCAACAATTTCCGTCGTTACATTTTCCTTCTTTCGCCTTACTTGCTCCGTCTATTTTTATATTCTAAACATCAATATCTAAATGCTTGTTTACATAATTACTTTACCATTTTCTTTTGTTTTTATATTTCTATAAGTGTATGGAATTGTACCACAAACAACAGGTGAAGCAAGCGACAAAGATTAAATACGCGAGATTTGGTAAGGAAACGAGATACATTTGTGGCTCGAATGTTTTTTATAATTTTAAGGAAACATGTTTTTTCCTCCGATATGTAAGAACAAGGTACATACTATGTTTTAAAATTTAGATACATGCACATCGTGGAGGATAAATAGAATTAATCAATCATATTTATCTTCCAAGTTTTTTTTGTAATAAATGCATTACTTTATTTCTAGACATACAATAACACTCTTTTTGAAAAATTGTAACAATTGCTAGTAGTATGCGTTCACATTTTTAGTACGGTGTATTTTTTATTTTGTTTTCAAGTTTTTGATATTAACTACATATCTTCCTAAATCTTCAAAATTATTCTGAAAAACATGGACATTGTTTTGGATTTTATGTGGAAATTGTTTCGAGCCTTACATAATTCTCCTCAAACTAAAAAAAACAGGAATAATGCTTTCAAATACAATATTTTTTTTTAATACTATAATAAAATAAACTATTACTGTAGTATACAAGGAAATCTCTAAAAAGCAAGTAGAAATATTGTCTCTTGACCTCGAGTGCTACTTTTAATAAACAAAAAAGCTTATTTATAATTTCGAAATAATATGAAAAATAATTTAGATATATTTAAAATACTATATGATACTAACATGCTAAAATTCAATCTATTTTTTAAGGAGCAGCAGCTCGCTTCGTGGAGTAGCATAGGGTTATTGTGGTTTCTCAAAAAATAAAATACATAGGGCTACTGTCTAACAGAAAAGCAGAGGGCTAGAAAGAAAGCGCGGGAAAGAGGGCGGGAGAATCCAGTGGCGGCGACGTCGAGATGAGCTCGTCCACGACGTCCGGCCGCGGCGACGACGCGCCGTACCTAGTCTGCGTGCTAGACTGCGTCCAGGGCATGGTCGACGCCCTCTCCTGCGTCCGCTGGAAGCGCCACCAGGTCAGTTGAGCTTAGCCCTTTCCTCCCTGCCCGCTAAACGCCTGCACCATCATGCCCTGTCCTTTTCGCGCAGGACGCCGTGGTAGAGCTGTCGGAGCACGGCGTCGTGGTCATAGTGGAGGAGAGCGGCTGCCTCCAGGCCAAGGTCTACCTCAAGAGCGAGGTTCGTGCGCGTGTGCCAGCCAGGTGTTTGTGTTTATTCCTAGATGGCGCTCGGGTGCTGAATTTATTTTGTGGTGATTGGTTGCTGCAGCTGTTTGTGGAGTACGACTACGCTGGAGAGGGGCGTCCACGGTTCGGGCTCAGCCTGGGGCTCCTCGTGGATTGCCTCAACATGTTCTCGGTCCCAGGGTGCGCCTCCTCTGTCGAGATCCGGTATCCTGGCCCAGACATGCAGCTTCTCCTCAAGTATGTATCGTCTATGCCTGTGAATGTGGTTTCGTCCTCATTTACAATTATATCATCTTTTCCGTTCTAACTGATAATGCAACTCATCAGACATTTGCATAACCATAGCGGAAATATTGTGTTTATGTATTATGATCTTTATAAAGTTATTATCTAGGGACCCACTAGGCAGTTGGATACTGTGGTGGATAAATAAATTAATAGCTAGCTGTTCATACCTGGGATGTAACATATGATTCTATTCTATGTACTTCCTTTTTTTGTCCAGAAGTGGGACATAGATTAATCAAGGTTCATATTGCAATCACGTAGATCACATCCACCACGTACTAGCAAAACACTCTTACTACACACATTACGACCTAGAGTAGTTAGCTCATGCGCCACACATTTGCCAGACCTATTAACCTTCCACACCTGGAAAGCAGTCATAGTAGTAAGCAGGTTTTGTATCTCTTTTGCAATACCAGTGCAATTGCTTCAGCAATTTCGGCATTCGGACAGTTCTTGATCGGTACCAGACAAACAAGATGACAGTCCTTTTCTCATCACGAAGTACAGCATCTCACGGGCCCGTTTACATCGCAGCAAAACTGGCATTGACATTGAGCTCTGGCCATCCCGTCGCTGGTTTCCTCTAGCTAGCTTTTGCCTCTTTCCTCTTCTTTACAGTCCCCTCCTCCCTGCCCAGTAGTCTTTTCTTCCATTTTTCATTATGGTCCTGTGTCAGTTCGTCTGATTTCCTCATAGAGGCCATATAGGACTGGATAAACTCGACACTATAATCTTCTTTACCAATTTATCACATTGTTCCTCAGATGCCAAGATCTCCACCACATAAAGAGAGCTTTGCTCTTAAATCATAATTTAATTTGCTGAGTAAAAGGACCACCCACTCTCTAGTCTCTACCTGTTAATGGAAGTTGTGTTCCGAAGGGAGGGAGCAAATCTCTTTCAAACAATGCCACAACACTGTCACTTTCGTGCATGAACTCATGGCATGATGACTAGTTTCATCCTGCATACCACAGGTGCTGCAAGTGGCCACCTGATACATCTTATGTCCGCGGCTAGTTTCCATCCAAGCACCTTTACATTTGGTAGAACTTATGCATTCCATATGAGCTTCCACGTGCTTCTCTCCCCTTCAGGGTTTGCGCTACACGATTCTTGTTTAGGACTAGACCACAATTCTATCCCCAGGCGATAACCACTTTTCACAGTGAAGAGTCCACTTTTGTCAAAATGCCAAGCAATGACCCTCCCTCCCCCAAATGAAGGAATCTTCATCTGAATGATTTTGTAGCTGGTCAGTCTAGAGTGTTTTGCCTTTCCAATTACTTCCAAATTTCCTCTAGGAAGTGAATTCTCCTGCCAAATCTTTACTTTGGCTCCCCAGTTGATTCACCAAATAAAACATTGCTTTGGGAAATAGAGATCATACTGGACTCCCTGCCAGCATGGAGACGCATTTTTAATAAACGTTGTATCAATTAGCTCACCTATGGGATAGTACTTTGCTTTAAGCAATCTTACACACAGACTATCCAGATATTCAGTAAACCTCCAAGCCTGCCTAGCAAGGAGAATTTTTTAAAAATTCTCAGGTCTCAAAATTCAATGCCACCATGGCTTTTTGGTCTAGTCATTTTCTCCCAAGACATCCAGTGTACTTTCCACCACAATCTCATCTCCCCATGAGAAGTTTCTTATGATTTGTGTTAGCTCATCACGAAGGCTCGCAGGGATTTTGAAAATACTCATAGCATAGGTTGAAATTGCTTATACTAGTTGGTTTGAGCAGTGAGGAAAGTGGTGTCTACTCCGTGGTTCTTTCGCTTCAAGTGCCAATTTCCGCCAAGGTTGGTTGGAGGTGTCCAACGAGGGCTGTGTCCTTGCCTGATCTTGCCCAATAAACAGCAGCCTCAGTTGAGTTGTGCCCTTCGATTGCCTCGTGACTTTCTGTGTTGTGCTTCATGAGGCTCTGTGGTGTGGTCTCGGTGCATGATGCCTGTCGTTCACTCCGTCAACGCATCGGTGACATGGTTGGTCTCGGTTACGCGCGACCTTTCGTCTATGTTGGCAACACTGGAGGTGTTGTGGTGTTGTCTTGGAAGTGCGTCACCCTTTGACTATGGCGGTGGCATGGGTGTCGTGGTGTGGACTCGGCTGACCGAAGCCTTTCGACCACTCTGGCAGTGCATGTCTTGTCTCTTGACGATTGGCATGTTCTCCTTGTGCTTGTGCTTGGATTCTTGTTTTATCTTGTTTGTTTTCCCTTCAGTGGTCGTGTGTGCGTCGTTCTACCTTGTGGTATCCTGATTTTATTTATTTTATGAAAATGGTTCAGCCTGGCTGTTTGACCCGCTATAGATTCCTCACCAAAAAAAACTTGTCTTACAGCCTTAACCAGCAACTCCTTTTTGTCTCTTGACATGCACTTTCCATTCCAGTCCGCACAACGTTTAAGGAGCTTTCTTTGGTGGACTGGAATTTGCCATTATTCTTCCTTCCGGAACTCGGAAGCCCAGATATTTGTCATCCAGCCTCATGCATCCAATATTCAGAATAGATGCCACAGCAAGAGAAAGAGAAAGACATGGGGATAAAGGATCACCTTGTCTTAAACCTTGTGAACGGCTAAAGGATTGGAGCAGTTCAGGATTGAACCAAGCCGAGAACTGTACCATTTTGACAAGTCATAATCCAAGAGATCCATTTATTTGCAAAACCAATTCCCTCCCGTAGCATTCTCAAGAAAATCCCATCAACTCGTAAGCTTTCAAAAGGTCCAGCTTATGAACACAAAATTGACCCGCAGCATTACAACCTTGTTGTAAAGCGTGCATGCATTCAAATGCAATTATCCCATTATCTGTCTACGCCCGGTTATGAAGGAACTCTGGGTTGGACAAATATTATCTTGCAATAAAGGTCTTGTGCGGTTTACCAGGCTTTTTGCAACAATTTTGTATATTACGTTGTAGACTTATTGTCCTGTAGTCTTTCCAGGATAACAAGAATCTTTATTTTTGGAATGAGGACAGTCACCCTGTCATTTATTCCATTTGGCATAATTCCATCTTTTGAAAGTTTTCCTAATAGCCAATGTAATATCCTCCTTCAAACAGCCCCAGTTATGCTGAAAAACCAAGCTGGATATCCATTCAGTCTGGGAGCTTTTGTTAGACCAATTTTAAATAGGGCGAAACTAATTCCTTCATCAGTGAAATTTTAAGCAAAGGCCATTATTAATAAGCTCTTCAACCTTCTGATGAGAGTTTGTATGGTAATATCCGGTTCGATCGACGCATCTTCATTTTATAGATCTTTAAAATAGATAGTGGCCATGGACTCTATTCTTCCTTAATTATAGACATGTTCCCTGAACTACCTTGCAGCCTTTCAATTTTATTTTTCTGCACAGACCAGTTAGCTTTCCTGTGAAATTCGGCGGATCTGAGTTAGGTGACGCATGACCTTTGGCGCTAGCGTACTTCTTCCTTCGCTAGCAGCTCATCGTTTCAGAGCTAATGCGCCTGGCTTCTTTCCTGCTGTGACAGTCCGACTGCATTAGGAGCTTTATCATTATACCTTACCTGGTTCAGGTGAGATGAGCGATCACATGTTATAGCGTATAGTAAATACGCTCTTTAAGTTCACCTTACTACCTTCTCATCCTCGTCAAATTAATAGTTATTGAGCGTTAAGATCAACTTAGATTTTTAATCAATTCGGTAGATTGATGGAATTCAGTAGTGTAAACCAAAGAGAAAGATGTATTACCAGTATAATTTTGGTGGGCTTTTTGCTCATGAGTTTTATTCTGGTACGTGAACGCAGGTCAGTGGACTCCCCAGATGCATGTATGCATGCAGAAATCAGAACCAGAATCCCTGATACTGTCTCCTGGGATTACCATTTTGAGCATGCAGGGGATACTCCAGTCACTTTTACTGTCAGGGTACTTGCAGTACTTCCTCCGTTTCTTTCGTGGCAGTATTCACCAGTGCAAATTTCAACTTTTAGTGCCTCAGAGATAATGATTCACCTCTTGAAATGCTACAGTCTGCCATCCTAAAAGAATCAGTTGATGACCTTGAGTGGCCAGGTTCAAGCATTCAGATTCAGTTTCAACCAGACCCCCCTTCAGTAATACTTAAAGGCGAAGGGCATGGTGACTTGGAGGTGCATTGTAAGTTGCTTTTCTGTTATCACTTAGCTTCGAACCGTGTTCATAACGCAGTGCTACTTACTCCATTTGACAGATTGAATTCTCCTACTATGCAAATCACGACCTTCTAATTGCATTCCAGTGTGACCATGAAGTATCATACAGGTAAAAACTCTAATGCCTAGAATCTTCAGCTTGCTTCTTTGTGCTAACTCTACGGTTTCTGCAAGGTATAAGTACAAGTTTCTTCGTGCCACCACCTCAAATGTTCCAAGCAGTGTCCTGAAGGAGAATCGTGGGAGTAAGGTGACGATTGGGAGGGGAGGAATTCTCAAAATCCAGCACCTGGTTTCAGTTGCTAGGTCAGGTATACAATCCTACCATAATGCTGCTAGAGGGGCTCAACAGCCAAGCCGGATTGCTTTTATAGAATTTTTTGTGAAGCCAGAAGTGGATGAATAAAAAGACCCCTAGCATATGTGGTATAGGTTATGCTGTTGGTCCTGCGTCATCTATGATGTCTAGCGTTTTCTTAACTGCTATTTTTTTAGAGGGGTCTCTTAACTGCTACTCCCTCCGTTTCACAATGTAAGCATTTTTAGCTAGCTAGTTTAGCTTGCTAAAGAGGCTTACATTTTGGAACATAGGTAGTAATTACTAGTCTCAGATATATGGATCGTTCTTGTATGGGGATTAATTGATATTTATGAACCTGAAGTAAGGCCATGGTATTGTTTTTCTACCTTTGTGGTAAACTCACAGTCCCGCTACCTCAATTCCTTCAAATCAGCTATTTTGCCAAGTTGCAAGAAAATACCGAGCAATAACTAGGATAATAAAAGTGGTAGACCGTGATGTTATGACCGACCGGTAATTCCTTCAAATCAGCTATTTTGCCAAGTTGCAAGAAAATACCGAGCAATAACTAGGATAATAAAAGTGGTAGACCGTGATGTTATGACCGGCCGGTCATATAGCAGGAGAAGGCCCACCAGTGGGTCTAATTAGGGGCTTAGCCCAATTTTCCCCTCATATAATGAGTTGTAATAGGACAAGACAATTAAGCAATAATCATATCATTATTGCCGACTCCCTCAGGAGTCGGCCTCTAAACCTAGCCACCGCCTCCACAGCCACCATAGCCGCCGTCTCCATCGTCGACCACGGCGCCCTCACGTCGTCGTGCCTGTCTTCCTCCACGCCAGCCTCCCTCCTTGGGAGGCCACTTGAGAGCCGCGTGAGGAGTCGGCAATAATGATATGACTAGTGAATGCCCGTGCGTTGCTACGGGTAAAAAAAATATGTGTCGCTGATTTTTTATTTATATAAAACATATATCACGAGCATAGATAAAATAGATAATATCTCAATATTGCTCCATGACTCATTTTGCGTCCTACTGTGTTTCTACTCCTAATATAAGTAATTGGTTGCACTTTACTATGACACTGTTGTTTCCGGGTCTGCTCTAGACGCGCCCACGCCGACGAAGAGCTTGACGACCGCTGCGGCGCGGGAGAAGAACTGTACGTAAGCCTCCCCGCGACCTTGATGGAATGGGCGACCAACGTTGCCCTACAACGTTCTAACAACATTCAACAGTAATGTTCAACCGAAACTTTAATCGGCGTTAACTTGTTATCCTGCAAAATTAATCGTTTGCACAAACCATTGACACAATGAAGCAGACGTCATAGTGAAAATTTGAGAATAGGAGGCATCAGTATAAAACTAAGCGGTACTATCTGGTGCAAGTATAAAGAATAAGGAAGCCTTTACCTTCAAGCTATTGACATAAATAGAAAATATACTGCAACATCTATCAACGAAATAAGATGTGACCTCTTACAATGAACCATCTGAGCAGCCGCTTTTAGCAAAAACATTTCCACATCAATGAACCATTCGAGCACAATTAGATAATAGTGTCGATCAGCTTATCTTTTATATATGCTCCTGAGCATAAAAATTAATTCATCATGTTAGGAAATCACATACTCCTATAGATAGAAACCTGAAATTCCCCTTGTTTCCTATGATTGTATTAGTCTAGTACACAAGCCTCCATGACTCCATTTCTGACGAGACATTGAGAGACAAAGATCAAGGTTAATAGGCCACTCCTTTGTAACATAAAAACTTGTAACAATAAAAACTTGAGAGAGCACAGGAACAAAATTAAGAATTACCCATTAGGCAAAATGAATTACAGCTTACCTTCTTGAGGAAAAAATTCTTAGTTTCCTCCTTTCAACCAATATCTCCTTTTCCATCAATTATCTACAAAGTTCACAGTATTGTGGTATCATCTAAAGTTCAGAATGGCCATTATAAATTGTTCAGGTTTACTTAATCATGAACCAAAGATGACCACGCAAGAAGCACATTTCTTTAGCCGCAAAGGAACCATTAAACAATAGCACGCCCTATAGGTAAAGCAACCATCTATCATTGTAACCTGGAAAAAAACAATAATACATGTAGGCAACAATACACCTTGGAGCTCACGGTCGACCAGATTCACCAGACCCTAGCCTATCTGATATGCATTAGTTAGGCTGGGCCGAGTAGGCCTACTATCTAAATTAGCTTCATTTCCAGAGAAATATTCAACACCACAATGTTTGTTTATGGTAATGATCCTCTCTCTTCATTGGCTTGTAAAATCAGAAAAAAATTACTCAAGACAAATGAAGACAAACCTGAAATGGAAAAGCTAATGTTTTATAAGTGAACACAATATATCAAAAGGCAACAATGATGAGACCCAGCAGGTAATAATTATCAGAAAACAACTGTAGACCAACAAACTTTCTTCTTCTGTATTTAGACCTTCAGATATTTACTTTTTAGGCCGCCAAAGTAAAAATACGTGCAGAAAGAAGACCACCTGAAGCAAAAGCAATTAATCGCCACCATTTTTTATAAAAAAAGCCATTGTACCCCCTTTTTAAAAACATAGCCATTGTAACAGAAATAATATAATATAAATCTACTGAAAGTATATATGTGTCAGTAAACTCATTTGCTTCTTCTAAATTTATAGTAAAATAAGTAGTGCGACATCTTTTGCTGAACCGCCTTCACGTGATAATATTGGTTGGTAAACCTCTAGTTAGTCACCTCCTGTTTCTAAAAGGAACAATATAAGAGGCTTATGATGGATGATTAGCATCAGGAGGCAAGTACCAGTGGATGATCATTATGTTAAAGAACTATCGATATTTGTTTACCATGGTTATCTGCGCTAGGACTGTATTGTAGATTTTCAATGTGAAACCTTGATAGTATACCAGAAGTAATCCCTGTTATTTTTCTACAGTGTCTAGTGAATTTAAATATTGAAGTATCAGTATTAAATAAATGCATAAGCACTTGTGCTCCCTCTTGTACATTATTAGTACAGCCACAACTAAAGAAAAGGAAATTAACTGAAAAATCACCACATGATTCTATCACTCATGCACCACACACCTAAGAAACTCAAAATGTGCTATACCTTTTGTAAATTAGAATTCCACTAATTATTCTTACCTCCTAAAAAATTCTTTGTTGTATGATTTTCTGACATGCAGGTACAGTTTGCTAGTACATAAGTTAGATTACAATAGTTCACTAAGCATTTTCAAAAAAATACACTGAACTATATACTTCATCCTCGAGAGCTCTGTAAGCATTTGCAGTGAGTACATTTGCTGCCGAGCTTGTTATATTGTTCATCTGATATAGTCTAGTATAGTAAACCTCTCGACCATTGGAGTGTCTTCCAACGAACCACCTGAGTTCACCGACAAGGGATTAAGAAGATCAACAATGTGCGGTTGGTACCTTAGAGTACACCATCAATCATATCAAGAGCAGTATATAGACACACCAGTATGTAGCAAGAGGAGAAGCATAATGTAATGCAAAGTTCATGTCTGATCTTCATGCTGGCATCGAAGCCATTCCCAATGGAGGTAGACCGAAGCCAGCCATTCGCTCCTGAATTAGATCGATACCGTCACACCTGCGGTCAGGTCAGGTCGAGATGCACTGCAGCCTGCTGCAGCTCCTTCTCCTGCATCGGATCCGGCGACCAGTGTGAGGAGGCACTAGATGCCCACTCGCCGGAGTCCATGAAGAAGAGGAGGATGGGAAAACTCTGCATATAGAAGACCTCCGTGAGGTGTTTGTCCTCACTGGCATCAACCTTGGTGAGCGACATATCATCCGCGAGGAGGGAGATGGCGAGGACCCTCATCCACGAGATTGGATCCGCCTCCATGGACAGATCCTAGGGGTGTCGAGCCTCCATGCCTCCGAGACGTGCGGCGGAGGAGTCTTGCGGCGATGGTCGGACCCGGCGACCGGGGTGAGGGGCGCACCAGCTCCACCTCTCTCCGCAGCACCTCCGCGGCGCTCATCCTCTCCACCTCCTGCTCTCCTACCGTCGGGGTCAAGCTCAAAATCCTTCTCCGACTCGCCATAGAAGCGTCGGGTGGCGGCGAGGTCGGAGGAGCGGAGGGCGGCGCCAGGACTGGATGCGGCGTAGGGCGACGTCGTGGGCGGAGAGGTCGGAGGAGCTGGAAGGCGGTTGTGGCGGCTATTATGGAGGAGGTAGACCAGTGGGCGAATAGGTTATGGAAATCCTTAGAAAAAGGGTTCCCTTCGTAAAGGTCCACGCGCGTGCGCTCCGGTGCTGACAAGTGTCGCAATTTCGTTCGTTTTTGCTCCCACCTTTTCTCCACGCGGTGACAAGTGGCAGCTCCCTGGTGGTGGGCAGAGGATTGTACATGCATTATTTTGAGATTCGTTTTTTAAAAACGAAATATCTTGAGAACCGTTTATCCGATTTACGAACCGTTTTCACTTTTGAACTCTTCGTGTCGAGATCTTCAAAACTAGATCACATATTGATAGGTTTCGACAAACTTTTTTTTGTACTTCGGATTGTGTATGTTTTGTACACGCTAAGTGTAGTCGTACGTACAAACTGAATTTTATAGTTATACGTACAACTTGCTACGTGTAGTTGTTTGTACAAACCGAATGTATTTCTACGTACAACATGTCCTGTGTTGCTGTACAACCCGGTCTATGTTGCTGTACAACCCGGTTTGTGTGTTGCTGTACAACCCGGTTTTTGTTGCTGTACAACACGGTCTCCGTTGCTGTACAACGCGGTCTCCGTTACTGTACAACCTGGTCGGGGTTGCTGTACGTACAAACTGATTTGTGTTGCTGTACAACCCGGTCTGTGTTGTTGTACATCCCGTTCTACGTTGATGTACTATCATAGTTTGTGTTTTGTACAAATTTAATGATAGATCCAGATCCAGATCTGGATTTGAATCTGGATCTGTCCATGCGCGGGACCGCCTCAATTTGCGTGTCCACGTGGCGACAGCAGCTCACGCGCGAGACCACGAAATAGATCTTCACGAAGGCCGCCCTTTCCCTAGTCCAACCCGTAGGTCATGCGTATCGAAAACCAGCGCAATGAGTATATGGGCCGGCCCAGCTAATCGCGTGCGGGTGCTTATTGAGGTCCGGTGAAAACTTTTCACTTCTCAGTTGAACCTACCTACGAACTCCCATTTAATAATAAAGATTATTACTTAATTGTCTTGTCCTATTACAACTCCTTATATGAGGAGAAAACTGGGCTAAGCCCCTAATTAGACCCACTGGTGGGCTGCTATATGACCGGCCGGTCATAACAAAAAATTATTGGATGCAAAATGGAATAGAGCCTCAGATACGGGGATCATTTTTAGCTATTTATCCACGGCTAATTGAATTGATAGTACTAAGGGCCCGCTTGGTTCATCATTACGGAGGCGACATATTTCCATCGTGGACCAGAAATCTTGCTTGGTTGATCGTTTTGGCTGGGCCCAATCTGATCGTTTCAGCCTTTCCATAAAAAAAAACCGGTCGGGAGGTTCCGATCCTTAGCTGACACAAGTGTCTTTGTTCACCTGCATTTGTTGTGCACGTTAGAATCCACCGCCTACTATTACGGGAGGATAATGTTACAAAGTATCCAAGCAGGGCCTAAATCAAATCAAATCATTTTGTGTATCAATGGACCACGCAGGCATTCAGGACCGGTGATATAACCTTGGAAGCAAATGATCATGTTACGAGACCACTACATCTTGTTGCCTGAAATAAATCCAGAGTTCATACTGCAAGCTAGTTCAGCTAGTGTCTTTGTCTCGTCATAACCTCCCATTGCTATCAACACCCCCACAATTAATCTATCTCAGTACTGAAGTAACCAGACCACTATTGAGCGGCCCGTTGTTCAATTGCTAGCCATTCCCAAGTGAGAGATGTGCTGTCTGTTTTTGTTCCTTGCTGTTATTGCTTCTGTTCATTTTGTACCTCGTGTGTTATGTGGTTGCTGAAGTTGATAAACTTGCACATCGCACCGACTGATTAGTACTAGAAACACTTCAACACACAGAACGAGTGGATTTGCTATCCATCAACCACGAGAGGAATACCAGCTAAGCGAAGTCCTTTTTAGCCGAAACAGAGGGGCAGAAGAGAAATAGGTACCATTCATTTTTTTCATGAAAGAATCTTCAACCAGTAAAAAGTGCAGGGGAAAATATTGCATGCTGTTGGAATTAAGTTTCTTCTGGTTAATTATAGGAAAGCTGTCCCCAGTCAAGAGTCCTGACCTTAACTTGGCAGCAATGAAGAGTGGTGGCTCCTAGAAATAAAAATGAACTGATGGCAAAACAATGAAAACCACCTGTTCTGCTTTGTCTTGTTAGAGTGGAAGGACCTAGCTAAGTCCCCTTTATTTCAGTAATCTACTCTTTTAACGGGAGGCAAAAAGCAATCTTCTCCAGTTGTTCAGTGACAACTCATGGATGATCACTCTACTTGGCATAGAGAACTGCTATGCTAGCTAAGACAATAGATGATGGACCATTTAGATTGTTAAAGCATTAGAAGGTGTGTTTTTGTGCTAACTTGTGAACGTGACACAGTCCATTGAGTGACCCATGAGATGACCCGGAAGACCTCTACGGAGATATACAAACATCCTGTTTGATGTACCTAATGCACTTGGCCCATTCTTATGACTCTGAAATGCCGTTTTGATGTACCTAATGTCCTTTGCCTATTCTTGTGACTGTGAAATGGCGTTTTGATGTTACACGATATCCACCCTTGAGGCGCATCCACATTTGGTTAGCCCCTATTCCATGCAATGAAGGCGATGTGACTCTTTGATAACAAAAAAGTGAGACATGAACCATACTGGTGTACACATTTGGTTACTTTGTGTAGTAGAATATCAAACTTCGTCTAAGAATCAAGTGTACTCTCCATTTTCAAAGTCCTTGTGTACAACACTACGTGTCATCGTAATGCATCTGAAGTACTAGTGAGAGCTAACACGCATTTGGTAGGATTGAAGCATATGCAATGCTCTTATGTTAGCCTTTCCCGTTCCTTGTTTTCTGATGCCGGTGAGTGGATGAAGAAAACTGGGTGCTCAAGAGATGGCCACCGTTAGGTTGGGTTGGGCTCCTTTATTTAGTCGAGAAATCAGTAGGTAGCTAGTCTCGTAGACCAAGACAAGCGCGGCCTTCCGTTAACTTGTCATGAATAGCATAACAACCATCTATATTTCGTCCTGAACCAACGATCTGCTGAGACAAACTGTTGCAATGTGAGAAAAAGCAGAAAGAAGTTGGGGGATCTATTCCAGCTAGGCAACGCATAGGCCTTCTCTTTTGGCCTTTACTAATCACGATTAGGAAGTGAACACGTAAAATCTATTACAGTGAGGTTTACATCAAGAACCGGATGCATGCCCACACATTTTTGCTGGATAGCACGATGGATGTTCATTGTGGTGATGAAGCCCTAGGCCGGCAGGCCTACTCGTGCCTCGTGGGCTCGTCCTGGTTTACGAACGTGGCGAGTGTTTTGTGTCTAGTGTCAACTCCACACGCACTCTAGTACTTAGTACAACTGTACAAGTGTTTTGTCACGTCGTGCTGTGCAAGGCAGCAAGCTGTTTGGAGTACAGCATACTTCTGGGCGAGACCTGCGTACGATTAAGAGCGGACCCATGCCACCAAACCCGAATTAACCAACCTCTTCGGGTGCCATTAACTAATGACACCATGCCGGACGCCATCGTCAAGCCTAGTGTGTAGTGTCCCCCAATAAGACCCAAAGCATCAATGAAACCGTACGTAACACGTATCACAATAACAATCTCCAAGCTTTCACCACCATCTTCTTCCTTGCAGAGGCTGGAAGAACAGCGGATCGACTTCTCCTTTGCTTTTGCCAATGTTTTGCTGCCGGAGTGTGTTTGCGTGCTCTATCGTCACGGGCACTGTTGCGTGAACTTATGCAAGAAATATCAGAAGCGAGGCACGGTGCACCAAAAGTGTAGAATGCTCTAAACGATCTCCCACTAGCACATAGTATTCACCATTTCTCTCCGGACACTCCGATCATTCACGGACAGGTTAGTTGGCCGTCGGTCCATACAGCCCAGAGCCATCGCCATCGCCATCACCCACCCACAATTTTGTTTCTGCAAAGAAGCTGCCGATCGAGCAATGTGCTCTCGCTCGGCCGGGCCAATCTACGACGAATTGAATTGATCCGCCCTGATCATCATTGATTCGTCATTGCCTGCAGCGCCTCCTGCATTAGCGATTGGAGGACTCAACCTCAAGTTGACCAATGATATTAGCGTAGAGCTCACTCGCTGTAGCGCTCTTCATTGTCTTCCATAATGCTTGTACAAAGCACCTAGAGACGCAGCTGCGAGCGGGGAGTAATGGCGCGCCTCAGAGCAGCCGGCCGCCGTTTGTTTTGGCATGCGAGGCTTGGTCCAGGCCTCCAGGGTGCAGGGAACAGAGCTTTGCCTACAGTGCAAGCTATCGATCATTGGAGTTTAGAACGATTAGGGAGTGTCTAAGAAAATGAGAATAAGTTCCACCTTGGCGTGCATGTATAGCATAACAAACACTCCTAATCTGACTAATCAGATTAGTTACCCTCTTCTTTTGGCATCTCCATCGTTGCTCCCGAGCGTGCTGTATATATCTTGTAAATGCAGTACTACGGGCACCGCACAACTAGGTTTGAAATTCGAGCCGAAACGAGGTGAGCCGGCTTGGCTCGTCAGGATCAACTTGTCGGTGAACGATCTTGTGTCTTGAGGGGCGATCAGTTGCGTGTTATAAAGCGATGGAAAAGCCCCATTGGTGGCGTTTACAAGGAAACCATCTATATGAAAATAGGAAAACGGGAAATGAGTAATCTCCTCTATGTGACCGTTTGAGGATACTAGCTGTTGGTGTACTACACCATACGACCAGCTTCTAGTCCATAGATGGAGAGTACAATACCCGCCTTAATCTAAGCCTTGAAAGAAATGGAAAGGTTGAGATTACGATTGAACTCATTAAAAGGATTGACTGGCAGTACCTTGGTGAAGTCATCGGCTATCTGATCCTTGCTTGAGATGAACTTGATGTCCAATTGTTTGCTTGTAACTCGTTCACGAACAAAGTGAAAATCTATCTCAATATGTTTGGTGCGGGCATGGATTTGCTGAGAGATAAGTGGCACCAAGATTATCACACCACAGGCATGGGTTTTGTTTGAGTGTGACGCCGAGTTCCTTGAGTAAGGCTTGAACCCATATTAGTTCAGCAGTGGCATTGGCGGCATTGGCGAGGGCTTTATATTCAGCTTCAGTGCTTGAACGAGATACCGTGACTTGTTTACGAGCACTCCAGGAGATGAGATTGGGGCCAAAGAAGATGACGAAGCTACCAGTGGAGCGTCGATCATCGAGACAACCAACCCAATCCACATATGTAAAAGCACTAAGTAGAGTGGTGTGAGAATTTTTGAAATGTGAGACCAATATGGAGTGTACCTTGGATGTAGCGTAGGATCCGTTTTGCTGCTGTCCAATGAGTTGTGGTGGGGGCATGAAGAAATTGACAAATTTTGTTAACAGAGAAAGAAATATCAGAACGCGTGAGAGTTAAATATTGGAGACCACCCACGATACTCCTGTAACGAGTGCAATCTTCAGGACCTAGAAGTGTGCCATCAGCTAAGAAATTTTTTCGGAAGGTGAGAGTGGAGTAGGGCAAGGAGTGCAATTCGGCATCCCCACTCGAGTGATTAAGTCTTTTGCATATTTTGTTTGTGATAAGTGAAGCCCTTCGGATGTCTTCTTGACTTCAATACCTAAAAAGAAATGTAGATCACCAAGATCCTTGAGAGCAAAAGTTTTACCCAAATCATGAAGAAGAGCTGAAGTGTCTGCAGTTGAGGAACTTGTGTGAATGATATCATCAACATATATTAACATAAACATAGTGATACCTGACTTGTGACATGTAAAAAGAGAGGTATCCGCCTTGGAGGGAAAGAAACCAAGATCAATGAGTTTTGTACTGAGTTTAGAATACCATGCACGAGGAGCTTGTTTGAGGCCATATATAGCCTTGTCAAGTTTGCAAAGGTGGTGAGGCGCATGAGCTTGTTCAAAACCAGGGGGTTGTTTTATATAAACCTCCTCTTCCAGAACACCATGTAAGAACGCGTTCTTAACGTCAAGTTGGCGAAGACTCCAACCTTGAGAGATGGAGAGAGCAAGAATGACTCTAATGGTTGCTGCTTTGACAACTGGGCTAAAAGTGTCTTCATAGTCAATGTCATAATATTGCTTGAAGCCTTTGCTACTAATCTAGCTTTATATCTGTCCATAGAACCATCTGCATTTTTCTTGATGCGATAAACCCACTTGCAGTCACTAACATTCTTGTTTGAGCCGGGAGGAACTAGATGCCATGTATTGTTTTGAAGTAATGCATTGTATTCCTCTTTCATATCCATTTTCCATTTGTCATCGCCAAGTGCTTCAGATAATTTCGAAGGCTCTCCTGTAGAGGTTAGTAGACCATAACATATAGTACCATCTTTGTAAATGTGTGGTTGTTTAATACCTTTTTGAAGTCGTGTTCGGAATTGGGGTGGTGATGGAGGTGCAGGAGGCATAGGGGGTGGTGCAGAAGACCCGGAAGCTCCAGATTCGTTTTCAGAAGAATCGGGCGTAAAAGATCCTGTGGCCGAGTTTGTGGAGAATGTCGTGGTTGGAGTCGTTGCAGAAGATCCGGGGTGGGGATCCCCAGCTGTTCCCGCACGCGGAGATGCTGTCGACGTGGGCGCGTGTGACTGGCGCGAATCTTTGCTGTTGTCAGGGAAGAGCTGGCGTGGCGCGGGGCGCGATGCCGATGCGGATCCGCCAGCCGACGAGGCAGGGCAGGATTGGCGGGGCGGCGTCACACGGGCGTGCGCATGCTGACGCGGTGTGGGTCCAGCTGCAGGGGAATCCGGCGTACCGTTGGCGGCTGGCGATCCCGAGGTTGACGCGGTGGAGTGATCCGAGGCAGATTTTCCGGACGAATTTTCTCCGGGATCTGTGCTGGAGTTGTTTGTTTGTGTAGTTTCCGAATTTGACTGATTTTGCACCATTTCTTCACTGCTTTGCGCCGGTTCTTCAGAGGAAGATTGTTGAAGCGAGGCCGTAGGTTGTACGTTGTCCTCGGGTACCTGAGTATGGTTAGGTGCAGGTAAAAAATGCATGTGGTCATGAGTATCCATACCCTCATTTGTAATTGGTGTGGGGTTTAAAGAATTTGGGATTAGGAGAATTTCTTGTTGTAGACGAGTGCCGACATTAAGATTGAGAGAGGTAAAAGGAAAAAATGTTTTCGTCAAAAACCACATCACGAGAAATGTACACTCTTCCGGTGGACACATCGAGACACTTAACTCCTTTGTGAAGCGGACTATAGCCGGTAAAGACACACTGTTTGGAACGAAAAGAAAGTTTGCGCTTGTTATAAGGACGAAGATTAGGCCAACAAGCACAACCAAAAATACGAAGAGATTCATAATTTGGTTTGATGTGGAGGAGTTTTTCAATGGGTGTGTCAAAGTTGAGAGGTTTGCTAGGGAACATGTTGATGTTAAGAAAGCTTCATTCCAAAATTTTAAAGGCATATATGCATTTGTAAGAAGAGATAAACCAACTTCAACTATATGACGATGTTTTCGTTCAACAAGATCCATTTTGTTGATGAGCATGAGGGCAAGAAACATGATGTGTGATACCAACTTTTTGAAAGAAATAATTAAGTTCTTATATTCACCACCCCAATCGGTTTGCATGGTTATAATTTTACGATTAAATTTGCGTTCGACAAGTTGTTGGAAATTAAGAAAGACTTGGTAAACATCAAAACGTTTCTTAAGCAAATAGATCCATGAGAATTTGGTAAAATCATCAATGAAACTTACATAATATAAATGTTTTCCAACCGAAGGAGGAGCATGCCCCCAAACATCCGAGAAAATTTGTTCTAATGGTACAGTGGAGACACTAGTGTAAATAGGATAGGGTTATTGTTTACTCTTTGCCTGTTGACAAGGATCACACACATAGCGGTTCATTTCATGAGAATGAGCTATTTTATTTTTCCGAAGAATTTGTTAAATAATAAATGAAGATGGATGTCCTAGACGACGATGCCATGTGGAAGGCGAAGGTGTGCTTGTTTGGCTCCGTGGAGATTGGCATGAGAGGATAAAGACCACCATGTCAAGGACCTCTAAACACGATTTCCTTCGTGTCCCGATCCTTAATCAAAAAGAAAGAAGGACGAAATTCAATGAATGCATTATTATCTAGAGCAATTTTGTGAGCGGATAATAAACTTTTTGATGCATTAGGGACATGTAGAATATTTTGAAGGCGAATTGAATGATGAGGTGTATGAATATTCGAATGACCAACATGTGTAATTTGCATACCTTGACCACTAGCAGTGTGGATTTGGTCGTGTCCCTTGTAATGCTCATGAGTAGTCAGCTTGTTCAATTCTCCAGTGAGATGGTTTGTGGCACCCGAGTCAACATACCAATTTGTATTCACGCCATAGGAGGCATGGTTGGCACCTTTTTCTTCATGCGAGTCGTCGTCGTGTTCATCATAATCTCCATAGCGCCACCAACACTCCGTGGCAGGGTGTCCAAACTTCTTGCATATCTGGCATGTCACATCTTGGAATGGAGAGGGAACGTGATTTGCACGTCCATGGCCACGCCCAGCTCTGGCATGGGAACGACGTCCACCAGGGGCACCTTGACGACGTGGGGGACGGCCTTGTTGATGAACACGGTGACCACCAGCACCGTAGTCGCTGCCCGAGCCTCCTCCTCCTCCACCGTAGCCACCACGATGGCCACCACCGCCACCATGACCATGACGGTAGGCACCGCCACCACCGCGACGATCGGCAGCGTTAGCCGAGGAGGTGAAGGAGACAGGTTCTTTGGACTCAGTGAGCATCTTTTGACGGTAGTCGTAGGCTAGAAGTTGATTGCAGACATTGGCAGCAGTGCTAGAGGGATTAGCGTTAATTGCAGCAACAAGGCCATTATACTCACTAGATAAACCGGCGAGGAGAGACTCTTTCAGATCATCGTCAGGGATGGATCGGCCGGCCGAGGCGAGCTCGGAGACGAACCCTTTCTTCTTGTTGATGTAGTCTGTGGCGGAGAGGTCGTGTTTCTTGGTGTTGATGAGAGCAGTGCGCAGTGTCCCCACCCGTGCCTTCATCTGAGCCGAGAACTTGCGGTGATGGCGGCCCAGATTACAGCGGCGTGGTCAAGGCCGAGGACGTCGCCGAAGAGGTCGGGGGAGATTGACTTGATGAGGTTGCTCACCATCTGCTGATCTCGAGAAATCCAGAGCCCGTAGGATGGATTGGGGACCGTGGTCCGAGTTCCTGATGCATCTTGTACTTCCTTCGTTGTCGCCGACGCGGGGTCGGAGCCGTCGAGCAGCCCCATGGCCTGCGCGCCACACACGGCCGACATGACCTGTGCTTTCCAGTATAGGAAATTGGCGAGTGTTAGCCTCTCTGTTGGAGGGTTTCCTAGAGCCGAGGCTAGGGTTGGTGTGGTCGCCATTGTTGTAGGGTGGGAGGGAGGCGACGAAAAAAATTCTTGCTCTCGTTGTTTGACGTCAGGAAGAGGATGCTCTGATTACCATGTTGGTGAACGATCTTGTGCCCTGAGGGGCGATCGGTTGCGTGTTATAAAGCGATGGAAAAGCCCTATCGGTGACGTTTACAAGGATACCGTCTATATGGAAATAGGAAAACAGGAAAGGAGTAATCTCCTCTATGTGACCGTTTGAGGATACTAGCTGTTGGTGTACTAAACCATACGACCACCTCCTAGTTCATAGATGGAGAGTACAACGGTACAAACGATTTTGTCTAACACAACTAGCATGTCAGCTCGGCTTGTTTAACAAATGAGTTCATGATTAGAACTCGGCGCGGCTCGGAAAACTTGTGAATTTGCTAGGAGTAGTTTATATCTTGTAGCGTGGTAAAACTGTTAATACCTCGAGCTCAAGAGGTTTTGTGTTCGAACTAGTCGTCGGCCGCCGGAGTCTATACCTTGTCATCCAATGGGTCCAGGGTGACGTACTCCGGGGCCTTGTAGAGGTGAGGCAGTGGCGCCACCACAAGCCTGGGGGAGTGGCTGACCCTTGTTCAGCTCCAGGAGCAGGATCGCATTGTCCCAGTGTCATTGGCACTTGATCATTTCTGAAGGAATGAGCGTGTCCGTATAGCTTGAAATTTTCGTGGACCAATCAGGACTACCGTATGAAAAGGTGGCGGAGCAAAAGAGGCACTGTAGTCTGTAGCATGGCATTCACCTTGTGCACCGCCTGTGGCCGACCAAACGCCCAACCGAGAGACCCAACTAGAATCATGCATGAGTTTGTTTAATGGAAAGTCAGCACATCTTGACGCGAGTTGGAGTACCACCTGCAATTTCGGTCTCTTAAATGGAGAGAAGGAGTCAATCTCGGCCTGAGACAAGGGTGTGTGTGTCTAGCTACCTGTCAGTACCAATGGCCATGCACTCACGCAACAGCTACGCTGCCTAGCTGCGACCTCTCTTCCTTCCGGTAGTACTGATCATGCGCATGGACCAGGCTAAGCTACTCGCCTAAACACAATGAGAAATTTTGATGAGTTTAAACAATGAGTAATTTTGATGAGTTTTCAATAGCTGTAACTTACTACCACTGTTAATTATTTTTTGAAACGAGTACTCTGTTAATTATTCCCTCCTTAGCGAAATAAGATGGTTGTAGTTTTTGCTCAAGGTCAAATGATAGAAGTTTGACCAACTATAGAGAGAAAAAACGTCGGCATTTATAATCTCAAAGCAATAATGTAACAACCATCATGAAATAGTTAGTCAAACTTTTTAGAACTTGACTTTAAACAAAAATTATAGGCATTCTATTTTTGGACCGATGGAGTAAATCATTAGCCAGGTTTCTTTTAGACAAAAATTAACACGGTAAACTCAGCGCGCGAAGACTCATCGAAATTGAATGTCGCGCCAACAAACAGGAATCGGTTAAGACATCAACGTTTCCCGGTTTAATCAGCTCGCCTTTCTCGATTCTTCCTGTTTCCCGGATCAATCTGAACGCCTGACAAACGTATCCGGATATTGTTTGTAGAAACTCTATACATATCCAGCTGATCTGGCTGTATCTGTATACGATCGATAACTGGAACAGATGGATGGCCTCCTGTCCCTGCTGTCCTGTGTATAAATCAGGTGTCAGCATCAGCGATGACCCGGCCGTAAGCTATAGCAACAGTCCCGGCATTGAATTGTCACGAATCTTCTTGATCAGTATCCAGATGTCATAAGATCTCTACTATATAATATGTCTTACCGTGTCCATGGTACGTCACTTTTTATTCCCGATTCTACCCCTATAATTTCTGTGATATTACCCACCATTGCCACCGGTAAGTGGAAAAAACGGTTCGGCACGGTTCGGCTTTTTTCCTCATATCGCTCCGTGACGGCGAGGCGTGAGTTGTTTTCCGCGTGACGGGAGCAGGCGAGAAGAGATTGGAGGATGGGAGCCGAGCAGGAGTCGTCCAAGGGGTAGCTCAGATCTTGAGGTCGGGGACGCGCAGATCTTGCGTGGTTGAAGTACAGATGTAGTCCATGGCGAGTGGCAGCGTGAAGGAGGCAGTGAGAGAGCTGAGGCTTGTCGACCTGCACGGACGGAGAGATGGCTGGCGACGGCGATTTCTGATGAAGGTTTGGAGGTCTGCCGCTGGTGCTAGCGGGCGTTGATGAACTTGCCACATACGCCACTTAATTACATGGTAAGCCATATAAGCCGACTAAATCATGAGTATTTGACTACGCAGGATCGCAGGCTGCAGATGCTTGGTTTCTTGGGCATTTTCCAAGCTGACTAAATCACGATTAGAACTCATGAGTCGGGGAACGTAGTCTGTAGATGCAGTCAATTTTTCTTCTGAAATTTGTTTTCCCGCAGTTGGTGTTTGGTGTGAGACCTGGTTTGCCACGTGCAGCTTACAAGAGTCGGTCTTATAAGATTTTTATCCATATCTTACAATGGTTAGATTTGTTATTTTGTTTACCCATATTCAGTCAAATTTGTTTGTCTCAGTCTGGACGTGAGCCAACTCGGTCCAGCTCGGGCCGAGCCTGCAAAAAGCTTCAAACAGAATTGGCGAGCCTCAGGGCGGCTTGAAATGTCGACGAGCCGCAAAATGGAGCTCGGCCCGAGCTTTGCAATAGCTTGGTGCAGCTCGCGAGCCACGCGTGGTGTCTCACTGACAGGTCACCGGTCTTCTCCGGCAAAGAGCGACCATGGACGGCGGCACAACGGTGCTTCTTGGCGGAAGTAGCCGGTGAGGTTGGGGTCGGTGAAGCCATGTCGGGGAGGAGCGGCCGAGACGGAGAAGAACAACCGGTGTAGGACGGAGGGGAGCTAGAGGAGAGGAGCGGCCGGGATGAAGAAGAACGGTCAGGCAGGAGCGAGGCGGCGTCAGCAGCATGGGGCCGCGTGGGTGGCAGCTGCTCTCTCGTCTCTGCTCTATGGATCAATTTGTGTGGGAAAACAGAGAAAACTAACCTAACGGGTTGTCTTTTTCTACATGGACGTCGAAATTTTAATATGATAAAAAAACAAGGCACTCAGGCCGTACCGAGCCGAGCCAGACTCGGCCCGAGCTTGCCGTCGGCCAGCTTTGCCAGCTCGGCTCGGGTATTTTCTCCGGCGGGTGAAACCTCGAGCCGAGCCCAAAAGCTTACAGTGGAACGTCCAGCCTGACCCGTAGCAACGCACGGGCATTTTGCTAGTAATAGTAATACTGTTTAGCACCGCAAATTTTTTTAGAAACAAGGGGCAAACTTTGCCCCATTTCATTAATTAAGGGAAAGTTGGGGCAAAAGTACAAGATAATACAACACCAAAACAACACAATTACAACCAACTACTCACGCACCAAAATTTCTCCAAGCCGTTTAGCTCCCGCTTTTACCCATAGCTTTGTCTCGTCTTTGATCTTGGAGAGGATGTTGGTGGAGGAGGTGTGCTTGTTGCGGAAGACTCGAACGTTCCTCTCATTCCAAATCTCCCACGACGTGAGGAGGACAAGGGAGGTCATACCTTTACAGTTTGTCATACTGGAGCTGGACATATGGCACCACCACTTGTGATGTAATAAACTGTTTGGAAATGATGATTAGCAGTACTTGTGCTGTTGTGCACAGTAATATGTAGACGACGAACATATGTAAGACACATAAGACCGAAAAACATGACGTGGATGCTGATAGATGTTGCGACCAAATCCACGTAGGAATGACAGACACATATACAAACTATGAACAGCGGGCAAAAGCAGGGAATGTCCTTGATTATGAACAGCACCATTGAACTGAAATGTACAAGTCTCACGATCAACTTAGGATAAGTTTTGCTACGCGCCATGCTGCAGGTTTTGAGCCATGACATGAGCAGCGGCGTCCATTCTATCTGTCCCATGCCGCCGCCCCTACAGTACGTGGCACACTGCCTGCATGCGCGCGCGGTGTAGCTTTCTAATTGATCTTACCGTGTTTCAGTGGCTCTTCAATTCCACGTACGCCCATCATTCTTCGGCTGATTGATCGTTACTGGTTCCTAATTATCCGGCTCTGTTCTGCACGTACATGGACACTTGTTGACGCGGGCGCCATTAGGCATCGTGCACGTAAGGTTTTCATTGTGGAGAGTCGGCGGCGCCATGCTCTCCCTACAGCTAGCTTAGTCCTGAGTCCTGACACTGATCGATCGTAGCTTTCAGATCACCACGTTTTAGCGCCTTAATTGGAACGAAAGCGGCCTCTTTTGTTAGTTTAATGATTCTTATTAGTTGTGATTAAAATTTATTTTGTCTAAATTTCCATCAATTTTTGACTAGAATTTGATCTTATCTAACCAAAAATTTATATCCACTTATTAACTTTTATTTATACTTTGAGGGAATGATTATTTACCCAAGTCCATCAACGATCCATAAAAGTTCCATACAATTTACGTGTCACGGATAGACAATATTTATTTTGTCAAAACGATTCATATTATGATGATGATGATGATGATACGGATGTAAAGCACAAATAAAGAGTGGAAACCTCACATACAAGTAGCTAGTGTTAGTAAAGTTATACATTCAAGTAGCCTTTGCTACCCACAACCTTGTCATTTATCATTTATGTGAGCATACTAGAAACTTGCGGTGTAGCCTGTTATTTATTTGTTCTCTTGGAGTGGTGACTAGAAACTAGGCATGGGTGTAACATCTTCTTTGCTATACTGGCCCACTCCTTCCATCGTCTAGATCTGAATCTACTTGGCCAAAGATTTTAATAGCCACGCATTTCATCGCACGACATATACGCCTTAGATAGGATATGCTGTCCAAATATTTCAGTGTTGCTGATGATATGTTTCCCTGACAATGCCAGAGGTTCAAACTCTTCCAAGTTCCAACATGGTTGGCATGGATACCTCGTGCTATATTGGAGGTGTTTTCGTAAAAATAGGGTGTACGTGTATGCGTTTATAGTAGTGCGTGTATGCGCGTGTTGGTGAGCGACTAGCTAGGTATGTAATTTGTTTGGTTTAAACAAAGACCAGTTATCTATCTATTATATACTAAAAACAATATATGGATGTAAAATAGAGGCATCACGTGAAGCCACATCATTAGAATTAGTTTTGATTGTTAGGTCTAAAATCTATGGTTAGGATTTATTGTAAGATCAATAATAACGTAACTTTTTAATCATCAGAAAAAGTCTGTTGTCACTTGTTTAACTAATGTGCAAAGCAAACAGATCGGCAGCTTAAAAACAAATGTAGTCCCACGGCATATAAATAGGTACGTGCTATTAGCTGATACGAAAAAAAAACAAAGAGATAGCGATCCATCGAGTTGAAAGTAATCAGGTGCATCGTGTAAATGCATGACGCTTCTCCTTTTCGCGCCTGTGAAAAAACTGCACACCTTATTTTAAACGTGGTGACAAAAGTGTACTAACTCCTACTCCTTTCATATTGATCAGAATTGGTTGGTATAAATTTGTCTAAATATGGATGTATGTATATATTAAAAAACATCTAGATATATCTATATTTACACTAATTTGTATGAATCATTCGATCGGAGAGAGGATAACATCCATATTTAAATTATTTTTTATCGGAGGGACTACTACATCCATATTTAGAAAAAAAATGTGTCACTATTTTGTGGACGAAGAGAAACCATAAGATAAATATAATTTTTAGAAGCATTGAGTATGATGTAGATATTTCCATTAACACACTACGTCATATATATGGACATACTTAAAATAAGTCATCAATTGGTAAAGCTACCACTACTGGCTCTTTTTTAATGAAGCAACAACTCATAATTGAAAATGTATTCTACAGTTATATAGATATGGCTCAAAGGGTGATTATCGGGCCACTGCTCGATGACATTCATCCATCTGAAAACACCGAGGATTAGAAGGATCTAAAGTGTCTATCATTTTGTTGCAGTGAGTATATGCAGGAGAACAATTGGTACCGGACAACTGCCTGATGAGCGTTGATCCATATAGAAACACCAAGGATTTAACAAATGCAATAGGATTTTATTCTATATGACACCATCTCAACCCTATGTCATGTTCACGAAGAACACAACAACATGACATACATAAAATGTACTTAGGAGATTGATGACAGCCGCTCACGTCTCTAAGCACCTTTAATTTGTGATCGAGGGTGAAGGTAGCTTGCTAGAAATCGAAACAATTTCTTTTGGTGAAAAGGAATTTCAGAGATGAGATTGGAGGCAAAGGAAATTATGAAGTTTAAGATATGTCTAATTTATAAGTTGTCATCATAATTTTAACTATCCAAATCCCATTTTTTACAATCAAAAAAAAAAGTTAGTTAAGCACAATACGGTAGAGAAATAATCAGAAGTTTTCAATCACACCCTCTTTTTATTTGTAGATCATAAAAAAAGATGTTCATAATTATTAATAAACAAGATGAAAATAAACATATAATCATAATTATTTCAGCGAAAAATGAGAAGTTAATATATTTTCATTGTTGCATTAATACAATCACAATTTATACACCATGGTAATCATACGGTCATACATATCTTTCTAACATGTAAAAAATAAATACCATAACTTTATCTCTTCACAACCAAAAGTTTTCATGGGCTTACTAGAACCTCATATGGTTTTCTTATGGTGTGATTAATAACTTTTATGTCAATCTCAATGTTTTCCAAGAAATTTTATTTTCTTTCTTATTCTTAAATTAAAATAGGTACGACATTGAAATTTGCCAATTAATTTGTCAAAAAATATGAATAATGAAGAAGCGAGAACAACGTTTTTCATAACAACATAGTGATGCTTCAGGACACGACATATGCAAGTGAGCGACATCGTACAGTTACTGGGTTAAAGAGTGGGTCTGGCAGGGAGAGAGTTCAATCATGCAAATCGAGTAACTGATCAAAAGTATTTCTTATTATGAGGATTTGACAAAGAGCTAGGATAACATGATGCTTAGAGTTTTTTGGGTGCAATTAAAAACATTATTTGTGAGATGACTTATATTAATTTGGTGACCGACTAAATGTACCATCCAAATATCTTTTTAAAATTAGTATTTTACATAAATATATTAAAATAACACTACCTCTGGCTAAAAGTAATCGAGCTTATGAAATACGTGAGATATTTGTTTCAAACATTTGAAGACCTACTCTCCATAAATTAGAAGATCACACATGTGTGTGTGTGTGAGAGAGAGATTTTATGTACAATAATTTCCGAGGAGTACTTGATAATTAAGATTTCAGTATTTTCAGGTATCTATAAAAGAACAAATTTAAGACATGAACACAATACATTGAAAATGATGCCCTCGCATTTGCGAGGGCCACCTTGCTAGTTTCTTACACAGCAAAACTAGCACCTACGCTGGGCTGGGCTTGCGCGTTGTCGACCTTCTTTCCCCACGCCGTCGCCGAAACGCCGGGACACGTACATGCATGAACCAGCACGTACGCTCACCTGGCCGGGTGCCGTGCTCCTGGATCTTGGGCGAGCCCGTAACGTATGACTCTCCAGAACATGCATGCGTGCACTATTTGACGTCGGTCAGCCGATATGGTGTGAGATTTATACGTCGATCGGTAGCAGCCCGGCGGCCGGCCGGCCGGTGCAATACAAGACCGCATGCAGTTCGTCTCTGGTAGCTAGAGCTGCTCAGGCGTACGTCAATGGCTCCGGCCGGCCAGCAGTCACCTTCAGATACCCCGTTTCCGTTCAGGCACAACTCTCACCTCCACAGCTGACACCAACATTTATGCTTCCTTCCTTGGGCTGCAGCATCGTCTCTAACCTCGCGCGCATAGCTCCATTTTTGTTCTGGGGACGACCTCATCACATGCATATATACGTACGTTCGTTGACGGTTGACCGGGTAGTTCGCGCGCCAACAAACAAGCTAACTAAACCTTGACTATGCACTTATTGTCAGCTGTTACTGGGCGGGGTATAGCAGCCAGGAGTGACCTCTGGGATCTGGCTAGCTTGTCAGGGAAATTCCTGGACCCGCGGATCGTGTTTTCGCTGCTTTTTGTTCGTTGTCTACGTATGATTTATTTATTTATTGATTTTAGAAATGGAAGCGATCGTCGCCCCATGTAGTATGAGGAGGAGAGCGGCAGCTGGCCTCGCCGGGGCATGGCTGAGTTTGGCGCCGGCATGGGTCGCTGCAGCGGCGGCGATGTTGAGACATTCATGGCCGAGTATGTATATATCCGCTACCTCATTAACTGCTTGCTGCGTCTGCCATGGCGACGCGGTGTTGGTTTCATTAGGGTTTTTTTATGGAGTACACTTACTAGTAACCACGGCGCATATATATATATAGCCAAGTCAACGAGCGTGAAAAGGAGACCGGGGTACCAGACAGCTGCTCACCCCAACCTCCACCCACCCGTTACTACGTACGACGTACGTCGATCATGTCCTAGCATGAGGCAGAGTTGCCGTGGAAATATTGGAATTGTACCCCACTACAGGAAATCGGCTATATGCCGACGGCCAAAAACTGTCAGTAATATCTAAAATGCTGTCAGCATAGGTATATCCGGTCAGCCAGTTCCAGCCCATGACACAGTGGCGGATGCAGGATTCCATTACGACCAGGGCCATTTCTCTAAATCAGTAAAACTACCTGGGCAAAATCTTTTCAAACCAACCAAAATACAAAAGGGAAACAATCCTACACCCCGGGCCATAGCCCAAGCTGCCCGGGTCTGTCTCTGCCCCTGGACATCAACAAAGTTGTGAATGGATCCCGATCCCGAAAATCGAACATGCAGAGTACAGTGATGCTACCACTTACGGGGGAATGTTACCGAAAATGACTGTTACAGACTGACAGGGTGATGTTGTGAATGGATCCTGATCTCGAAACCTTCGCTAAAAACATGCTCCGAATGAAATACTTTCATAAATTTGTCAATTACCTACATGCAACTTGTTATGCTTATCTTTTAACGGAGATGCACCACTAGTGAAACTATGGCCCCCGGTCCCTCTTTTATTATATTATTTACACTATCATTACTTACTTTCTTAATTATTTACTCGTTGTCCTGTTTACATCATGATTGACAAATTTGTTTTCAGCAAAACGGAAAGATTGACAACCTCCTGAAAAGTTAAGGTAAAATGTTTTGCTTTGTTTGTGTGTAGGTCCACTCATCCGTGCATAATCAGAAAACTGCTTCGTGTAAGGTTGACACCAAGTTGCAACTCACCACTCCTCGTACAAAATAAACTCTGATTCTCTTACTAGGGAAAAGGCCGCTATCTGCATCACACTTTCCACTTGGGGTTTCTCAGCGTCTCTGTTTTTGCAGTATCACACTCGTCGTTGCTTGTTGTGGTGCAGCCAAGGCTATCTCCTTGGTGTTGCGAGGAGTCCAGTGACTTTATCTTTCAGTCCCACTTTGCCTTGCTACGCATGGAACTCCGTCTGCTGGTCGTTGACCACATTTAGGAGGCGTCTCGCCCTCTTCGTGAGGATGTGTGACAGTTCTCAAGGTGTTGCTGACACGCGTTGATGATTCTTGGCGGCTGATGACCCACAAGTATAGGGGTGTATCACATTACTTTCGATAAATAAAAGTGTCGAACCTAACGAGTAGCAGAAGGTGTTGACAAGTGGTTTTGATGAGGATTTCACTGTAAACACTAGCAGACAAGTTTTTAGCAGACTTTGATATAACAGAGAAATAACGTGCGAGTAAATAGAGCGCGGCCATTATAATTGCAGCGAGTGGCTCAATCCTTTTGAGAGAAAAGAACAAGCCGTTTTGTTTACTTATGATGACCAAACGTTCTTGAGGACACACGGGATTTCTGTCTAACGCTTTTGCTTCATATTGATGAATAATCTTTAGTGTTTAGATAAGTGTCATGTGGGTGAACCTATGCTAATGCACCGTCCTTCCTACGACTAATACATACTTATGATTATACCCCTTGCAAGCATCCGCAAATACAAGAAATTAATTAAGATAAATCTAACCATAGCCTTAAACTCTAAGATCCTGCGATCCCTCGCGCATCGGAATACCAATGGGGGTTTAGTTTTCTATCACTCCGGCAAACCCACAAATGATAACCGAGTACACGATGCATTCCCCTAGTCCCATAAAGGTGAAGTGTCATGTAGTCGACGTTCACATGACACCACTAGAAGAATGGCACCACAACTTAAATATCAAAACATCAAATATTAGTCAACATAGTTCACTACTAACATCTAGACTTTTCCCATGTCCTCAAGAACACAACGAACTACTCACAACACACCATAATGAACATGATCAGAGGTGATATAATGGTGGATAACAATCTGAACATAACCCCTAGTTCAACGGTTTCACTCAATAGCATCAATAACAAGAGTAATCAACACCGGGAGAGTTTTCCCTATCAAATACACAGAGTTTAGCACTAGATGTTACAGTGGGAACGAAGTGGATGAATGGAGATGACGGCGTCGGCGGTGGATATGGTGGTGGTGGCGATGGTGATGGAGTGCAGCTCGATGACGGTGCCGATGGCGATGATTTTCCCCCTCCGGGAGGGAATTTCCCTGACGGCAACGCAGCCTGCCGGAGAGCTTTTCTCTCTCTGTCTTCTCCGCCTCGTGGTGGCGGCGGAGATGCTTTCTGTCCAACGTATTAATTCTAGGTCTTCGGGGGGGAACAAGTACGCGAAAGGGTGCGCCAAGTGGTGGGCCAGGGTGGCCTCATCACCTGCTCGCACGGTCAGGTGGGCTGCCGCGCCATGGGGTGATGAGAGCCCCCTAGGGCCCACCCCAGGCTCCTCTTTTGGCCTCCTTCGTGAAATAATTCAGAAATAATTTCCAGTTAGCCACTTTGTTCTTCTCATCTTCGCAAATATTGTATCTTGACGGTGCTTTTTCCAGCAGAATTCAGGCTCCGGAGTTCCACCCCCAATGATCATCAATCATGCAAAATAGGTGAAATAACATAAGTATCATCTTCAAATACGATATATATCAATGAATAACCGTAAATTATGATATAAAATAGTGATGCAAAATGGACGTATCAACTCCCCAAGCTTAGACCTCTCTTGTCCCCAAGCGAAAGCTGAACTCAGTAAACATGACCACAGGTTTATGGAGTGAAGTGTCGATATAAAATATACGGACAAGAAGCATCACATGTATAAATACACAAGTCAACTTAGATATTAACTCCGTTCATGTATAAATCAACTTGTAACAAGTAGAGGTAAACCACAATAAAGTACATAGAGAAAACCATAATTGGTGTTGGCAAACTTAGTCCTTGGTCAGAGAACAATGAGCAATTGAGCTTAGTTGATAAAACAACCCTCTTTATAGGTTGATAGCTCTAAAAATCAAATTCATTAGATACCAACAATGTGCTAAACAAGAAAGAATGAAAGACATGCTTAACAATACTAATGTATGAATGGTTGAATCACAATCAACTCAAATGCTTGCTTAAGATAGAAGGAGATAGGTTTACTTACTCAACATAAAGTAAAAGATAGGCCCTTCGCAGAGGGAAGCAGAGTTACAAGCATGTGCTAGAGCTTTTTGTTTTATAGCCTTTTGAAATCATATAGAGAGCATAAAAGTAAGTTTTTGAGCGGTGTTTGTTGTTGTCAACGATTTGTAATAGAGTTCTTATCATCTTCCATACTAAGCAAATTAAGGGTGGTTCCGATTATATATTTTTTGTAAAACAAGCCTTTATCATATTCATCTTCTCTTTACTTTCACAGCCACGACACTCCTCCCCACCTTTCTAACATAACCATGGCTAGCCAAATTCATGGGTGCCCACCAATCAATCTCAAACCATGGAGGAGTGCCTATATTTTTGAAAAACTCAACCTTTGATATTATAGTGGTCTAACCACCCCTTTGCAATATTAATGACGAGCAGATGTAGCATGCAAGTCATGGGTTACTTAATTAGTACGGAAGATAACAAACCCAAACTATTATTTCCTCATGAGCTAGTGAACATTGACACAAATAAGGGATAGTAATTTTGAATAAAGATAGCACAAGAATTATTTACTTGGAGTGGCGCAAAATACCACGTAGTAGGTAGATATAGTGGACACAGATGGCAGGGGTTTTGGTTCAAGGTTTGGATGTATGAGACGCATTCCCTCTCGATACAGGTCTTTGGCTAGCAAGGATTGGTAGCAAGCATAAGAGTTGAGGGATACAAACAAACATACATGTAGTAAAAGACAATCATGCAGTTCTTACTTGAAAGCACACATAATTTTTAAGTTGTGAATACTAAGGCTTGTCATAGACAATTGAGAAAGATCAATGAATGCTATATTCTACATGTAATTCTTTTTCCTCTTAAGTCTCAAAGTATTGTAGCTACGGACCAATGCTAAGTTTTCCAAAGCCAAAAGATTTACTATATGTTCCCAAAGTGATCACCAATACTAAATGACAGGATCAATCATAACGAATAAAAGTTGCAACCAAAAATAAAGTGTGCAGAAAGTAAATGATAACACTTCTCATTAATATTCGGCAACTCACGCCATGTGATACATAGATAACCAACTAAAAGATAAATACTTCCACATTCCAAACCATAATATAAGATAAGTTCTCTTCTCATGATATGACACTACTAAAAAGTAAAATATGAAAGATAATGGTGATACGGCACCCCCCCCCCCCCCCCCAAGCTTGGAACAAGCGAAGGGAGATGCCAATGCCGATGATGAATTAATCCTTCGGTGATGATGGAGACGAGTCCTCTTGATCCAGCTTCCAAGGTAATGGTTCTCCATCAACAAACGTTGTTTGGGTCTCGACGATCCTGAAACTCGCAGCAGCACTGATGCGTTTAAACCTGGTTTCATATTCACAGTCTGATTCTGAACATCATAGAGTTGCGCCTGAAGAGCGTTGGTGGTCTTGTGGAGCGAGAGGATGTCCTACCAGAGCTTCGAAGTCTCCTCTTTGTGGTTGGCCGTAAGTTCAGAGATGATCTGGTGAACAATGTCCACCTCACGCTCTGCCATCTTCTTGTACTTGAAAACTTCTTGTTCCAGGCTCTTCATCCTGTCCTATATGCTTTCTTCTCCTCGCGGGCCTTGGACATCTTCAACTTGTAGCTTCCCTTCCTTCAGAGACAACTCTTTGGGATGCATCTTCAACTCGTTCATGTACGGGTTGATGACGTTCGCAAAGAAACTGTAATTGGAGGGCTCGGATGAAGACATGATGTCTCTAGATCCACAGCTAAAAATCTGGCAGAAACAACTCGAAACAAAAACACGTCGAAAACACGATATATAGACCTCAAGGGCCTCGGGTGATTATATAGCAAAAATTTATGAAATAAAAGGAAGGCAACAAAACGAAACCGAGTAGGAGAGGGGCTCCGAGGCCTCCTCATCACCTGGTGGCGCGGCCAGGAAGGGCCTGCGCCACGAGGTGGTGACGTCGCCTCGGACCTCGTGTCCTGTTCGTTTTCGTCTTATATGTTTCCATATTTTCCAAAAATAAATCACAGTTATCCAAAAATTAAATTCACGGACTTTTTCTTATCGAAACTGTACCTTTTCCAAATCAGGTTCTGCGAACTCAGAAATATTTTTTTAATGTAATTCTCCGGAGAAATTGCTTGAATAACATCAACATCTTCATTATAAGAATCTCCAGAAATGTAATGCTTGATTCTTTGTCCATTTACCACTTGTGTAGAGTCATCCTTGAGCGAAGCAATTTTTATCGCACCCGAACGAAACACCTCCACAATAATATATATGGTCCTTCCCACTTGGAGAGTAATTTCCCTGCAAAGAATCTAAGACAAGAACTATACAGTAGAACTTTCTCAGCAACATGAAATTCTCTCTTGAGGATTCTCTTATCATGCCATCTTTTAACCTTTTGTTTAAAGAGTTGCTTCACTTCTCCATCCGTCTAAAGAACTCAAATTAAGCAACTGGCTTCACATCGGGCTCCCTATTAATAGAATGTTGACATATAGTAGGAGAAATCCCCTTCAAATCATCCAAAGTATAACCCATAGCTCCACGGTGTTTCTTCAATATTTCCAATAATCTTTCTTCTTCTTTTCCTGAAAGGTTAGCACTAATAATAACATGATATATTTTCTTATCATCAAGATGAGCATACTTACAATTATCAGGCAAAGGTTTTAAATCAAATACATGATCCTCTTCAGGTGGAAGTGTTTTACCCAAGTCTTCCACTTTTAAATTATGTTTAAGAATAGGTTGACGGAGGAATATGTCCTCAAGTTAATTTCTTTCTTCCACAAAAGTTTCATCCTCATGATCTTCCATAAATTGCTGAATATAATTAGTAGGAGCAAGAGAGACAGAAGCAAGTTGTTCTACTCTTAAATCTTCATTAGGCAATTCGGGTTCATAAGGAGTTTTTGCAAATTTCAAAAAATTGAATTCATATGAATCACCAACAAATTTAGTAAGGATTTTATCTTTCCTACAATCTAGAATAGATCCACAAGTATTCAAAAAAGGTCTACCAAAAATAATAGGACAAGTCTTACTAGCAGTAGAACCAAGTAAAAGAAAATCTGCGGGATATGTCTTACCACATAGAACTTCAACATCTCTAACAATAGAAATAGTTTCTCTATTAGCAAGTTGAATAACCACATCAATATCTTCAAGTTGGCTAGGACCAATTTCATGCATAATCTCTTTGTAAAGCTCATAAGGAATAACACTTGAACTTGCACCAATATCACATAAACCATAATAACAATGATCATCAATTTTAAAAGATAACACAGGAACACTAGTCTTTCTTGGCTTTGCAGGATGAGAGACAACATTAGAAGTATCATTACAAAATATAATATACTCTTCTCCCATATTTTCAGAAACAAGTTCCTTAACTATAGCCACAGAAGTTTCAACTTTAATTTGTTCATCAGGTTTTTTAGCTTTCTTATCACTTTTATTAACCACACTAGCCATAAGAGAATGTTCTTTCACTTTAACAGGAAAATAAATTTTATCAATATAAGGCTCATGAATGATATGATCAACAATATTAACTTCAATGCTTTTAGCTAAATGAACAACAAATTTATCTTTATAAGGTTCATGATATTTTTCAGACCCCTTCTTGGGCAAACCGAAATAATCAGCAAAGGTTTTAAAATAATGTGCAACAACTTGAGAATCAAGACCATAAGAATTATTCATATTTTGAAATACATCAGTGTCCATAAAATCTTAATGCATTCAAAGTCATATTTTATACCTAACTCCCTACCTTTGTCGTTCTCCCATGCTTCAGTATTTTGTTCAATACGATCAAGAAGATCCCATTTAAACTCCTTATTACGAGTGAATGATACAGCACATGAAGTATCCAATAAAGTTTTATCTTCAAACGAGAGTCTTGTATAGAAGTTATCAACAATAATATTACAAAGAAGCTCATGAATGGGACATTTGAGTATTAATGCCTTCAATCTCCCCCACGCTTGGGCAATACTCTCTCCATCATGAGGCCAGAAGTTATATATAGAATTCCGATCTTGATGAATTTCACTTGGAGGATAAAATTTAGAGTAAAAGAGATTTACAATTTCCTCCCATCCAAGAGAATCTCCGTTCCTCGGCAGTTTATACCAATGCGCAGCTCTCCCACCAAGTGATATAGAGAATAATTTCTTCCTGACTTCGTCCATCGTAATACCTGCTCACTTGAACAACTCACATAATTCATGTAAATACAGAAAATGATCACCGGGGTGGACATATCCATCCCCAACATAGCGGTTATTCATAACACGTTTAACAATTTTCATAGTTATTTTAAATGGCACAATATCATTAGGAGGTGCCTCATGCTCTACCTCAGCAGCGGTAGAAGACTTCCCAGACAGGAAAGCAACATTTCCTCTCTCCATTATTAAGCAAATAAGGAGACAGAAATAAAAACAACACTTGCAGTTGAAGTTTTCCTTACCAATTTCTCTTACCAATAGCGCTTCACTCCCCGGCAACGGCGACAGAAAATAGTCTTGATGACCCACAGGTATAGGGGGTGCATCGCAGTACTTTCGATAAATAAGAGTGTCGAACCCAACGAGTAGCAGAAGGTGTTGACAAGTGGTTTTGATAAGGATTTCGCTGTAAACACTAGCAGACAAGTTTTTAGCAGACTTTGATATAACAGAGAAATAAAGTGCGAGTAAACAGAGCGCGCCAATTATAATGCAGTGAGTGACCCAATCCTTTTGAGAGCAAAGGACAAGCCGGTTTGTTTACTTATGATGACCAAACATTCTTGAGAACACACGAGATTTCTGTCTAGCGCTTTCGCTTCATATTGATGAATATTTTTTAGTGTTTAGATAAGTGTCGTGTGGGTGAACCTATGCTAACGCACCACCCTTCCTAGGACTAATACATACTTATGATTATACCCCTTGCAAGCATCCGAAAATACAAGAAAGTAATTAAGATAAATCTAACCATAGCCTTAAACTTTGAGATCCTGTGATCCCTGGCGCATCGGAATACCAACGGGGGTTTAGGTTTCTGTCACTCCGGCAACCCCACAAATGATAACCGAGTAAACGATGCATTACCCTAGGCCCATAAAGGTGAAGTGTCATGTAGTCGACGTTCACATGACACCACTAGAAGAATGGCACCACAACTTAAATATCAAAACATCAAATATTAATCAACATAGTTCACTACTAACATCTAGACTTCTCCCATGTCCTCAAGAACACAACGAACTACTCACAACACACCATAATGAACATGATCAGAGGTGATATAATGGTGGATAACAATCTGAACATAAACCCTAGTTCAGCGGTTTCACTCAATAGTATCAATAACAAGAGTAATCAACATGGGAGAGTTTCCCCTATCAAATACACAGAGTTTAGCCCTAGATGTTACATCGGGAACGGAGTGGATGGATGGAGATGACGGCGTCGGCGTGGAGATGGTGGTGTTGACTGTTGGCGATGGTGATGGAGTGCAGCTCGATGACGGTGACGATGGCGACAATTTTCCCCCTCCCAGAGAGAATTTCCTCAGCGGCAACGCAGCCTACCGGAGAGCTTTTCTCTCTCTGTCTTCTCCGCCTCGTGGTGGCGGCGGAGATGGTTTTTGTCCAACGTATTAATTCTAGGTCTTCGGGGGGAACAAGTACGCGAAAGGGTGGGCCAAGTGGTGGGCCAGGGTGGCCTCATCACCTGCTCACGCGACCAGGTGGGCTGCCGCCCCATGGGGTGATGTGGGCCCCCTAGGGCCCACCCCAGGCTCCTCTTTTGGCATCCTTCGTGAAATAATTTAGAAATAATTCCCAGTTAGCCACTTTGTTCTTCTGATCTTCGCAAATATTGTATCTTGATGGTGCTTTTTCCAGTAGAATTCAGGCTCCGGAGTTCCATCCTCCAATGATCATCAATCATGCAAAATAGGTGAAATAACATAAGCATCATCTCCAAATACGATATATATCAATGATATCAGTAAATTATGATATTAAAAAATGCAAAATGGACATATCAGCGGCCAATAGAGGCATGTGCTTCTTGTGGCCTGGGGCTCAATCAATCTTCGTTTCTGCTTGACTCCACTAAACAAAAGTTTTTGTGGTTGAGAAAGCACTACAATATGGTTGCTTCTCTCCTCGTGGTAGTCCCTGCTCGTAGCCGCAGCTTGTCGTGACGACGGCCTCTGAGGGTGCGGACATAGGTGGGATCTTGGCTCCGGTCATTTAGGAGGCGTCTCGCCCTCTTCGTGAGGATGTGTGACAGTTCTCAAGGTGTTGCTGACACGCGTTGATGATTCTTGGCAGCCAATAGAGGCATGTGCTTCTTGTGGCATGCGGCTCACTCAATCTTTGTTTCTGCTTGACTCCACAAAACAAAAGGTTTTGTGGTTGAGAAAGCACTACAATATGGTTGTTTCCTCATGGAAGTCCCTATTCGTCGCCGCAGCTTGTCGTGAAGACGGCCTCTGAGGGTGAGGACATAGGTGGGATCTTGGCTCCGGTCCTGCCGATCACACTAGCGTTTCATGAGTCATGTGGGATTCGTCTTTGGTGCTTCCGATGGATCTATCCTCGTTAGATGCTTTGACAGTGGCCTCAATGCGCTATGATAGTGGAGGAGTGTTGGTTGCTAGCTCTGAGGATCTTTTTGCTAAAGAGCTTAACGTGGCATATTCGGCTGTTTAGAGGCGACTAGTTCTGGCTAGCTATGGCAAGGAAATTGCTTGCATCTTGGTGGAGAAAGGTTCGGATGACCTAATATGGAAGGGTGGAGAAATCCTTCTGGACGGTTTCTATCAGGCAAAATAAGAATGTAGGGAATAGCAACTTAGCAAGGCAAGCTTCTGTAGATGTAGCAAGGCAAGCTTTGATAAATTATATAGTGTAAAGGTATATTATTATGTGGATTGTTTTTATCTTTTTTTGTATTATCAGATATTTTGGTACAGCTTTCAACTGATACAAACTGACAAATATCATAAAGGAGTTGTGTAGTATATATGGTTATGTAAGAAAAAATATATATATATGAAACTTGTCAAATATAAATTGAACAATTGACATGAGAAGTGAGATGAATTTGCTTTCTCGTATGGTAACGTGACTTTGGGAAACGCTTGAGCTAAAAACAGTACGGTACATCTTTCTACATGTTTTCGCCTACCACGAACCAACGTTTGAACAATTGGGTGCCTCCCGACGGCTAACCCATGACGCGATAAATGCAATTTAACGGCCAGTGTTGTCTACCATCACCTGTATATATAAGTGGAGGTAATAAGCCCTCTTCTCACTCTTGAGGAAACTTGATTAAATGCCGGGATGGAAATGATCCGTAGCTTTCAGTAATCACTACTACTCCACGCCTCTCTTCTTCGTCTTCCTCCCGATGCCCAAGCCCGCACTCTATTTAACCCAACCAAACCCGTTCCCAAACGTCCACAGAAAATATTATTGCAGTATCCTCCTCTCCTCACCCGCCTCCCCACCGCGCTTAAATGCACTTTGTTTTCTTGGTTTGTTTTTCTATAAGCTATAAACCCATGGTCGACGCAGCGCTGCTTCACTCTTACAAAAAGCTAGCTCACTCCTCTGCTTGAGCTACCAGCCGCGCACCCACCCCGCCTGCCTGTGCCAGCTTCGCCTTCGCGAGCGGCCCGGGCGCGGCGCTGACCTGATCATCGATACGTACGGTGCGGGAGCCGGGCGGCCAGCAATGCACCTTGCTACGTGCGTGTGGCAAGAGAAGGCGGCGGCGGCCATGGGCGCGGCGGCCGGCGGCCGGGCCGGCGACTGGGCGTTCAGCCGAGCGTCGGTGTTGGCGCTGCTGGCGGCGGCTGGGGCCGCGCTGAACTGCGCGGTGAGCTTCGTGGTGTTCTCGTTCCTGGACGTGCTGGACATGGTGCTGTGCGTGGTGTACAAGGTGGTGGACTACGCCGTGGAGGCGGAGTGGAAGCCGTGCTACTGCTCGGCCTCCGCACGCGAGCAAGGCGTCGGCGTCGGCGGCGGCGTCGTCTCGGCGGGGGCTCTGTTCGTGCCCCCGCGGGCGGCGGCCGGGGCCGGCGGGCCGAAGGTGGTGCGGCTGTCGTCGTCGTCGGCCAACAAGATGCAGCTGGAGGACGTGTCCGACACGCTGTACGTCCGCGCGTCGCTGCTGTCAGACGCGACCCGGAAGCCCGGCCCCGCGGCGCCGGCGCTGACGGTGAGCCCCGCCATCGCGGAGCTGATCCGCGGCAAGATGGACCGCGCGCCCCGGCCTCCGCGGAAGGCGCCCTGCTGGTCCGACTGCGACTGCAAGCATTGCCACTCGTGGAGCACGGGCGCCCGGCCCTCCCACCTCTACGTGCACGTCCAGGCCCCGCTCGGCGAGGCCGCGACGGAGGCGGTGGTGTTCATCCACGGGTTCATCTCGTCGTCGGTGTTCTGGACGGAGACGGTGTTCCCGGCGTTCAGCCCGGCTGCGCGCGGCAGGTACCGGATGTTCGCGGTGGACCTGCTGGGGTTCGGGCGGAGCCCGAAGCCGGCGGAGTCGCTGTACACGCTGCGCGAGCACCTGGAGATGATCGAGCGGTCCGTGCTGCAGCGCTACCGTCTCCGGTCGTTCCACGTCGTGGCGCACTCCCTCGGCTCCGTGCTCGCGCTCGCCCTCGCCGTCAAGTACCCCGACGCCGTCAGGTCCCTCACGCTCCTCGCGCCGGTACGTACGTACGTACTCTACTACTTACGTTCTAGCGCGTGATGACAGTGGCAGTGCCGTAGTGGCCACTAGGCATGCACGCACTTCCCATGCATTTAATCGCCGACGAAACCTCCACGGCTGGCCGACCTGCAGCTTCCATTAATGGAGTACTTCACTTGGCTTCGCTTGGCCGGCCACTTGGCCCGTGATCGATCGATCCATCAATCATGCACTACAACTGTAGTACTAAGACATGAAATTGTGGTTCGGACAGCCTTATTTCCCGGTGCCGGAGTCGGAGTCCGGCGCGGCGACGCAGTACGTGATGCGTCGCGTGGCGCCGCGGCGGGTGTGGCCGCCGATCGCGTTCGGGGCGTCGATGGCGTGCTGGTACGAGCACGTGAGCCGGACCATCTGCCTCACCATCTGCAGGCACCACCGGGTGTGGGACCGACTCTTCAGGATCTTCACCAGAAACAGGTAACCCAACCTCGACCATGGATTTCCCTTCCTTTTTTCTCTCTGCTCTGCTCGTGTGTGTTGTGTTTTCCCAACCACCTGAGCTGTCATGTCCCTCGACTCGATCGATCGATCGGCCCCGGCCGCACGGGTCGCAAAGTAAAGATAAATTAAGTTGAACTCCCGCTCCATGATCCATCCATCTCGAGTTTAGGTGGTTTTGTTTTGAAAAAAACACATTGCCTGCTTGCTGCAGCTAGTGCATTCAATACGTCTCAGAGACGAGCAAGCGCCACAGCTGTCATCTACATTTATGGCGCCACGCGTAGTGACAGCGAGTTCGTCTCCCTCCTCCTCCCTTCTTCTTCTTCCTCCCGCCGCTACTATACGGCTCCTGAAACGTCGAGCAAATATATATATATATGCAAGATTAGGTACCACAAACTGTCGATCAGTATATATAGGAGCTAGCAGACGTACACGAGGAACATAGAGAGCGACGGCGATATTTACTACAGTGGTCTAATCAAGCGATATCGCTGTCGTGGCTTGCTTCCCTTAAATGATCGCCGTCTAATGTTGTTCGATGACAGTACTTGGGCGGTGTGGACAGCTGAGGCCGACGCACGCCGCATCTGTCCGCCCGCCCGGAATTAACACCCACACCACAGATGCCCAACTAATCTGCCAATAAAAACTGACTGCCTTGTTCGTGTATGATTCATCTGCTAGCGAGTAGCGAGCTATAGTTGGTGTGGTGGTGACACTAACGTTAACACCCACCGGCCGGGCGCGCGGGGGATCTCCTTTTGCTTAGGTCGGGTTAGCTCATCGATCAGAGCTAGCAGAGTGTCATCAGTGATAAGTGCAGTACGTGGCGGTGGGTGTGGAGGAGTATTTCGGGCACGACAGTCCTGGGCGCAGGTGCGGCCTAGATTGGCGGTGGTGAGCCACACTCGCCATAAACGCCACGCACAATTATTCAGACTGCGAAGTCTTGGGCCGGTACACTCACCTCTCTCAATCCTCTGAGTATATATCATACGTCTCAGACTCCTGCATGCCAGGCACTCACTCACGTGTCCTTCTCTGCTCACCAGGGCCTTTCAAACTATATGTAGAAAACTTAAGTCTTGCTACAAATTGTATCGTCTCATCCACAAACTTATACTTCCTCCTATCCGTTAAATATGTATATATCCATGGAGAAAATTAGCAGGCTAGCTAGGACTCCATAGATTTCACACAACCGGGGTGAGCTAGAGGACACTTTAGATTCGGTTGCCTGGCCGGCCGCGCCGGAAGTTGCGCAGCTTGTGCATTCATGTGCGCAGGGCCGACCGGGGCGACGTGTCGTCTAGACCACGGCGAGTAACCTAACGAGCTACTCGTACTTCCAACAAGTACACGTAGCCTGTAGCCATAGCCATAGGCAGGCCCGTACGTACGTACTGCGCGCGCCCATAAATTGGTTTCGGTTGTGGAGGGATCGTGCCGGCCGTTCGATCTCCGTGGACCAAACAAGACGTATCTTGGGTCGAAAGGCTTCATCTTCACTTCCCATTTGTCCATCGAATCGAGCTGACTGAACATAACAGTGCAATGCTGCATACATACCGCTGATCGATGCTGGGGTACGTAAGTACTCGACCAGTCCTCCTCGGTCCTGAGACATGGATTAATTGGCCGGCCACTGGCTACAAACTCACATGGCATATACATATGCACCATGCATGCCCTCCTAGCTACACAGCACTCACTGAACAGTGCGTTTGCCATCCTAGTGCTGTACCGGAAGAATTGGTAACCTGAAAGCTAGGACAGTGGAGGCCATCCATAAATGAGCTTCTTACCACATGCATATCCATGAATGGCCAACGTGACTGACTGAGATCTAGGGGAGTTAAGTTCAGTTTCAAGTTGCAAATGTTTATTACTGGATCGCGCAAGTACACACATGCACGATGCTCCTCCAAATGCATTCATGGTCCGCAGCCATTCAGATCGAGCACGGGCCACGGGCAACGATTTTTAATTTCTATTAGCGGTAGGCGGTAGCATTCTGTTGCTTAACGGCGCATGCAAGCATATTCAGTGAATGACGGGCGGCATGCATATGCAGGATGCGGACGTTCCTGATCGAGGCGTTCATGTGCCACACCCACAACGCGGCCTGGCACACCCTGCACAACATCATGTGCCTCAGCGCCAGCAAGATGGGCGCCTACCTCGACGTCGTCTCGGGCCAGCTCTCCTGCAAGGTGGCGCTCTTCCACGGCCGCGACGACGAGCTGCTCCCCGTCGAGTGCACGCTCAACGTCGGCGCCAGGGTGCCCAGGGCGCGGGTCACCGTCTACGACAACAAGGACCACATCACCATCGTCGTCGGACAGGAGAAGCTCTTCGCCGCAGAGCTCGAGGCCATCTGGAGCGACGCCCACCAGGACTAGCAGCACCTTCCATTCCATCGTCACCAGCAGTGCACAGTGTTTGAGGGGGGAGATCAGGAAGGAGTTTAATGCGTGGGAAAGAAGGCAATAACGATTACTACTCTGCGTGCAGCGTGCAGCAAGCAGCAAGCAGCGTGCAGCCCCAGTAGGAGGATGAGCAGCTCTGCCATATCCTTTCCTTCCGAGGACTATAAATACATATACGGTTGTATCATCTCATTTTTTTTCTTTTCTTTTTTCTCCTTTTCTTTTTCTGGTAATTAATTAATTAATCATAAAGTGTATTGTTAATTGTTTGGTTGGGCCAACCTGGCCAATTGTCCTCATCAACAGCTCCACAAGTGTAATATAATGGTATATGGACACGTCAAAGCAGAATTAATTAAGATGCCCAAGCTAGCTGTGGTTCCTCTTCTCTCGTTCCTACACACACATGAACGTGGGGCTTGTGCGTTGGTGACAGGCTCGAATTGCTCCTTCGGGGCCTGCTCGAATTTATTTCTGAATGAATAGAGCAGAATAGACTATGTCTCATTGATCACCACCGGCTCTGTATGTCAGTGTCTGCCTCGCCTATGTTCCATTTTCTCGATCAATTGTGATGGTGCTTCTTCCCACCATATGATTCTCATGGTCATCCTTTCAAGAAAACCATACAATTTGTCAACTGACTGTTCTACATTTGTTTGCTGCGTGCTGTGAGACAAAGGACGATTTTTGGACTTTCTACTTTGAACATATTGCTACTGCATCTTTCCCAGATAAGTTTTTTCGACGATAGAAGGCCGTGTTAACTTGAGTGGTAGTAATCAAGACCGACTGAAACCAGGCCATTTCTGATTAGAGCCCAGAAGGCCCAAACTGCTACCCGATCTTCTCTTTGGGTTCCTCAAATCTCATCGAATCTCAAAATGTCTGAATCCCATCTCCCCCCTCCAATACAGTCAGTCCAAGCTCCACTACTGTTTATGGTTTAGTCCTCTGGGTGATCCTTTTACCAGTAGGCTGATGTCTGTGTCCAGTGAGGTCATGTATTAGCTACTATCGTTCTACTTACATTGGTTAAGAGCCAGTTTGTAAGACTAGATGGTTTCGAAGTTAGGGAAGCGAAAACGAGACTCGTTTTTCCAACCTTTTTTTTTTTCATTTTGTACTAGTCCAGTATAAAAGTGTAGACTAAAATTTTATCCATATTTGATAAATTCTTTTTGAAAACATTTCATCTAAATTACAAACAATTTTCACGTTTGAACTCATTCCATCAACATTTTCAAAACTAGATCCCTTGTTGTTATGTTTCGACGATTTTTTTTTACATCCAAAAGGTACATACATGTACATTGAGTTTATGCGTGCTTGTACATCGGGTTTCACCGTACTTGTACTATGTACTAATTGTTCTGTATAATCTGTATTCAATATTCCTTTTGTTGTTTGTACTTTGTCATCTGTGGTACTTGTACTCTGTGTGCCTCTGTATTTTGTACTCCATCTTATGTATATTTTGTATTTCATGTTTCATTTACTTTATACTTCACCTTTCCTGCACTTATACTATGTGTGTCTGTCTACTTGTACTTTGTCGTTGTATTTGTACTCCATATTATATATAACTTTGTACTCAGCACGTCTATTTGGATATACTCTGGAGTTCCATGTGCATGTACTCTGAGTTCTATATATATGTACTATGCGTCGTCAATATTTGTGTGGAGTGGAAAAATATAGCTAACTTCATAAGAAAGAGGTACGAGTAGCTCTGTTCCACATCGTCCACACAACCTAGCGTACGGACACGCGTCCCGCAGGTTCCTTTCCAAAGGGAGGTGAAGGATTTGTTGAACACCCATTCCACACAAATTCTCTTCCCCTACAATACAGTAACATGGACTAGTGTTTTTAGTTTAGTAAAAAATTAGTAGCCTTGCACGTGCACACGTCTCAACTAAAATTTGTGAACACATTATTTGTTTCTATATTCTGAAGGGCGGCAATACTTATAGTATGATAACTTATCGTTGAATTAACAAAAAATAGTCAGGGACCAACATCCGACAAGATCACTCATACATTTTTAATACCTTGTAATTCATATGAAAGAAACACTTTCACAAAAGTGTCGTTTAAAGTGGTACATGGAGTAGCATTGTACTGTTTAAAGTACATGGAGTAGCATTGTACTATTGTAATCATAGAACCAAATCATAAATTAGCAATACCCTATCGTAATCAACTAATCATAGATCATTGCCATGTATCTGTAACAGAACAGAGTAACATCAGTCAGATTATTTTCTACAAAATTCCAAAAAATAATCTAACGTGACAGATAAATCTAATTCTTACTCCATTCACATAATAATCTCGACCTCTTATGAGGATACAATACTCAGTGGCCACAACTCACAGAGTAACGATATACATGGTCTTTCATAAGCTAAACAATTTATGAACCTACTAATGATATAGGCTCAATGTCTTCTGTAATGGCAGAGAGATCAGAATGAGATAGAAAACATAAAATTAAGAGCTAAGCTAGGGCCTAGATCTTCAAGTGAATATTGGAAAGGAATGGTAACCTTACTTTTAGACGGGACGCTCTCCGTCTCTCGTGTCACGTAGTGGCTGACCTACAATGTGATATGTACAGTCGCGGAGAAAAGCGTGGGTGAGCACTGGCCGGGGGTGAGCAGTGCGTGGGGTGGCCGGTGGCGCATGTGGAACGATGGGCGGGCGAGCGAAGCGACCAGCAGCTAACCTGCGCGAGCGACCAGAAAGGACCTGCGCGGTTGCGCCTACGCGAGCGACGGTGGCCGACCCATGTGCATTGAGAGCTACTCCCTCCGTTCTAAATTAATTGACTTAGATTTAATTCACGTTGTGCTAAATCTGAATCAATTAATTTAGAACGGAGTGAGTAGCTAGCTCTAACGATTGTGGGCATGATTGCTTTATTTATATTTTTAGTTAGGGACCTATCTGTAAAATTTAGATACATTAAGTAAAAAATATGTTTGTGATGCTCTATTTAAAACCGTCCACTACTAAAATGTATTGTTGGACTATTTAATTTTTCTCGAGTGATGTAACTTTTTTTTACGAATTTATATATTTATCATGGATATGTACTTTGTTAAATATAAATATGCAACAATAACGGTTTTCATAATTCTAAGTATGTTTCATATAATTACATAGATTACAGACATCTAGTTAGCCAAATACTGACGCTCAGAACAACAGCTTTCTACACACAACACCACAACCATCCACCTACAGCCCAAATAAACACACCCTCGCTGAGAAGGTGTGCTGCGATACTAGTATATTTTAAGCATAACTACATTAATTGGTCATTGTTTGCATCAATAGCTAATTTCAGATCGAATAACATAAAGGTGATGGACACACCGGGGGACAAGGACAAGCTCCGGTGTGCGATCGACTACATCTTGGCGGATCGACTACATCTTGGCGGCAGAGAAGAGCGGCGAGATCACGTCGAAGAACGTCATCTACATCGCCGAGAACATTAACATGGTGGCCATCGAGACAAAACGGCCGACGGGGTCGGACAAAATTCCAGGAGATGCGACACCCGGTGTAGTCGCAGGGGCAATGTAGGCCGGTGGGTGTGCGAGGTGCGCGTGCTGGCGGGGGCGGAAGCAGGCTCTGGGACGGGACCATCGGCACCGCCGAGATCGCCGCACGCGCGCACAACGCCGCCATGTTCGCCCTCGCCCCAGCGGGCACCACCACCTGCCTCAACTTCGCCGACTCTGCCAAGCTGCTCGCCGTGTCGGCTTCCTCCTACCGCAACCTCGACGAGGTGCGTCACGCCGTGCTCGTGGCCGTCGAGGACTTCGCTCGGCGCGACGCGCTGGGCGCCGAGGAGGAGGACGCGTTGTCCGGGCCTCGCGGTCGCGAGCCGTGGAGTCGCCATTCGAGTTGGACGTCCTGAGCGAGAGGGGATGAGACCTGTTCTATGCGAGCTTGGCGCAGGGGATGCTCATGGCGCCGCCTTTCTTGGTCGCGGCGCTTGGCGATTACGCACCAGATCCCGTCGTTCTCCTCAACACCAACTACATCGGTATGGTCACCAGCAGAATAGAGAGTATGATGGGTGGGCCCCACGTTATGTTGCTACAATCATTGTCACATTGCCGCCTAGTCATCGTAGAAAACCAACCAAATCGAACAAAAACCTGCTTAGGGTGTGATTTCTCCGGTATGACATAGTTCAGGATAAATTTAAAGTTGAGGATGAATTGTCTCCAAGTCATGACATTTCAATCCTAAACTTAAACATGGCCCAGTTGTTTTTCACGTAGGCTTGACAAGGCCCAATGATACCACACTCCCCAGCCCGTGCAAAAATTATGATATTTGAGGATGAAATCTGTACTTTTTCCAATCCTAAACTTAATCGTGGCCCAGTTGTTTTTCACGTAGGCCTGACAAGGCCCAATCTATTTGCACTTGTCGTATAGGCATGGACTCTGGGTCACGGAGTGGATACCACACTTCACAGCCCGTGCAAAAATAGGTCCACTAGAACTGTAATTCCCGTTTACCTCCCTGTGCTAATTATATGGAGCTTTTCTGTAACGGCAATCCTATCACGCACATAATTTAAAATAATCACTTATCTCAGGGGCTATCCACAAAAACCCTATCCCCAACTCCAACCCCCGCGAAGGCGAACCACTCGACGAAGAATCAATCAGCTACTCCTCCACACTGCGACCATGGCGCGCGCCGCCGTTTCCACCGCGCCGCTCTCCCTGACGCCTTCATTTCATCACATTCCGCACGCGCACGCTCATTCCCAGCTGCGCATTCAGCAGCAGCAGCAGCAGCGCAAGCCTCTCACGGTAGCCTCGGCTCTGCCCCAGGCCGCGGACCTCCCCGCGCTCTCCCTGCCCGCCGCGGCCGCCGCAGCGGCCGCTCTGGCGGCGGCGGTATCGCTATCGGACCCCGAGCGCCGTCGCAAGGCGCAGGCGGAGGCTGTGGGCGGCGGGGACAAGGAGGCGGTGCGCGCCTACTTCAACTCCACGGGATTCGAGCGGTGGCGCAAGATCTACGGGTCGGCCACGGACGACGTGAACCGCGTGCAGCTGGACATCCGCGAGGGCCACGCGCAGACGGTGGCGGCCACGCTCGCCATGCTGCGCGACGCCCCCGACGTCCCGCTCGCGGGCGCCACCGTGTGCGACGCCGGCTGCGGCACGGGGTCGCTCTCCATCCCGCTGGCGTCCGACGGAGCCTCCGTGCTCGCCTCCGACATCTCCGCCGCCATGGTCTCGGAGGCCCAGCGGCAGGCGCAGCTGGCCCAGGCGGCCGGGACGTCGCCGGGCTTCCGCATGCCGCGGTTTGAGGTGAGGGACCTGGAGAGCCTGGACGGCAGCTACGACATCGTGGTGTGCCTGGACGTGCTCATCCACTACCCGAGGGAGGAGGCGCAGAAGATGATCCGCCACCTCGCGTCGCTCGCCGAGAAGCGACTCGTCATCAGCTTCGCGCCCAAGACGTTCTACTTCGACTTCCTCAAGCGCGTCGGCGAGCTGTTCCCGGGCCCGTCCAAGGCCACGCGCGCCTACCTCCACTCCGAGAAGGACATCGAGGAGGCGCTCCGCGCCGCCGGGTGGCGCGTCAAGAACCGGGGCTTCATCTCCACCCAGTTCTACTTCGCCAAGCTCTACGAGGCGGTGCCCGTCAGCGGCTCCTCCTCGTAGCCGGAATTTTCCCTGTTGTAAACTTTGTTCATAGACAAGCTTGTGTTCCGGAATTTGATTCTACTATCGGCAAAGTTTTGATCTTTCTTGTACTATTAGGATGTAGGTAATGTACTAATGTATCTGTACTTGAGCATTATTTGTTGTTGTCATACTGAGAGCTAGGCATGGTTCCTGGTGGCATGAGTCTCTTTCAGTTTCAGATATCAAAGAAACACATTCATGAAGCGGCAAAGTTGTCACCTGCATATGGATATCTGACATTCCCCTGAATGCTACTGCAATTCGGAGATGTGGAACAGAGTTTCTGTAGCTTTGTGTTAGTTACGTGTGCGCATTTCGGACGCAAATGGAAAGAAATATTCAGTCGAGTGTTCAGTTTATAGCCGAGTGCGCGTCCCTGACTTGGAGCAATGCAGATAATGCAGGGCGGCACCAGCATCCATCGACCCGCGATCTTCTCCACCGCACGCTGCTTCCTCCCCGTCCACTCGCAACCGCGCGTGGCCGTCCCCTCCCGCCGGCGCGCGCCGGCGCTCACCGCCGTGTCGGCCAGGCCACGCCGCAGAGGCGCGCGCCGCGGCCGCCCATGGGACGACGACGGCAGCGGCGACGACGACGCCATCGACGAGAGCTTCTTCGGAGAGCCGCGAGACGAGGAAGAAGAGCCAGTCGAGCAGGAGGAGCCGTCCGGGAGGCGACGACCCGCCGCCTCGTCGGAATCGCCCACGGGGCAGCTACGCGGGTCGGACGTGCTGCGGGCGCTGCAGCGAGCGGCCGCGGCCAAGATGGAGGCTAAGAAGAAGACGAGGGGAAACGCTGGCGTGCGACCAACGGCGCGGCGGCAGGAGAAAGGAGTCGGCGGCGGCGGCGGCAAGCCGGTGGGTGTGGTGGGAGAGGTGAAGCCGATAGAGATAAGGCGCGAGTGGGCGCCGAGGATACGCGAGCTGGAGCTCAGGGTGCAGCACCTCCTCCACAAGCACCACCAGTAAAAACCTGGAACTGGTCGTATTTCCATGGTGCTCGGCGGTGATCAATCCACAAGCACCACCAGTTAACATTCTGGCATTCGGTGGTGGGTTTTGTCCGATCCTGATTAGTTAATTGCGTTGCTAGAACGTGGGGGATCTTTTTTACTTTTTAAATGGTGAAATCTTGTTCGGCAAAGATGATTTAGTTTCAGTTTGTAAACCTGGGAATGAGGCATCAACTTGATGTGCTATTGATCTTAACAGAACACTATGCAAACAAAATAATGAAATGCCAGTGGATTGGCAGCTGGAAGTTAGTCAGAGTACACTTAATTAGTCATCAGGGCCTCCACCAGACGTGTAAACTAATCGAGACAGCGACTGAAGCACCACTTGCAACTAACTTCGAACCTAAATCATGCAATTTAATCGCATAATCTGCAATAGCTTAGTTCAAAAGGCCTGTTGGTTGCTTATCTCGAAGCTCGCTGTGGCAAGCACCGACAACCGAGTGTCTACAACCGTCATGGGGCTGCCCCCATGATATAATTTAGCAAAGACCAAATCTTTTCTTCATAAATCTGGGGGTCTTTTATGGTACCCAAATGAATAATAGCCATTCATTTCAATGCATCTGAAGGCTGAGAAAAGTATACTAGTGGTAAAGTGTTGACTAGTTAAAATTCTGTTAGTGCCCTCATGAGGCAAAACCGCACAACACCGAACAATCATGTATAAGTGAAGAAGTTTAGGATGCAAATCATCCAATATGTATCGATTATGTCGGGGGGGGGGGGGGGGGGGGGGGCACCTCGACGCGTGTCCTGATAATTGCCATTGGTGAGGTCACACGAAATGCAGGACGAGTAATGGACATTCAAATGAAATTGGCGGAAAGTTTTATTTGGATAAAAAAATGCATTTTGATGGGTTTGATTTTCAAGAAGATCATGGCATGAATCAAAACATCACATAGATAAAAGCAAACAAGAATCAAGAATTTGATGCCAATGCTGCAAGGTTTAATCTTTCTACGAACGATATGATCAATCTACTTGCACTCGAGAGTCCTTGATAGTACGAATATGGATTCTATAATCCAATCTTCTTCTTCTTCTTCTTCTTCTTCTTCTTCTTCTTCTTCTTCTTCTTCTTCTTCAAGATATACTTGCCATTTACTCGATTCTCACATGACCAATTTTTGGATCACTCTTTGAATAACACCTTGTTCATAACTTAATCTTATTCACTATCTTCATCTTTCAACATTGAAGCCAAAATATGTCTTCAAGCATTCTCTATGGACAAGGTTCTCATCAATTACAAAAACCATTTGTGATCCGGGCTCTTTTAGATCCTTGACAAAAGAACAAGACTATCCTTGAGAAGAGGAGGTTTGAGTAGTACAAGGTCAATGTTGGTCTATAGGGTCCATGGTGTCTTATGAAGAGAGATGATGGATCAGTCTTCTCATCCCTTCTCCGTTATGAGCTTTGTTCATCTTGATTCTTCTCTTGATTTTTTATCATTTCTTCTACTTTGACTTTTAACCATGGCAAGTGGCATGGACTTCGTCTGAGATCCCATTAAGATGATGAGACGATACCCATTGGGCCATGCCAGCAAAGAACAACAAGATTCAACCGTTGTGCATGAAAACTAGTTGATGGGACAAAAACTCCTCATGAACATTGGACATAGCGCCTCATAAATGGTACTCCGTATTAGAGTTGGAGAAATTTTGTTAGAGACAAGTCCGCCATCGTGTGAGAAAATGTGTGAGAAAATGTTGCCCGACATCACCCATAAAAAGATATTCCACCCGTTTCTCAAAACAAGGACATCACGTTTCTCAAAACATAAATTATGGGCCATAAGAATTATACCATTTGAATTTCTTTAAAATGTGAAGCTAATATATCACTTTTGTATAACATTAATTATGTACAATTAAACTTATTGTTGATAAAATTTTAACTTTTAGGATGTACACGCCTTGCTTTACGAAAACGGTACATATCGGGAAGTGCTGGAGCCAAAATGCAACAATTGGGTTCATATGATCCCAACAAATATTGGACAATCTCCACCATACAATTACTAGTTATACTTGTTCCACATTTAGTCTTACTACGAAGCAGTGCAACAAACGAAAATATCGCGCTCTTATGGAGTGAATCATCTCACCTTGACAAACGGAGAGGCGAGCAACGATTAGATCTACAGGTGGCGACTAGCGTTGAGGTAAGCATTTTTTTTTTGTATTTAATTCCATTGTCTATACATGTAGTTTGTTTCTTGTGGTGGAACCAACCCAACCAAGTTTAAGTCCTAGATTTTAGCACATGTGATTGCATAAAATTTGGATTTAACCAAGGGTTTAATCGATGCTACGCCAAAATCTTTCGAACACTTTTCAATACTGTAGTATATTTACCATAGGTGGGAATTATCCCGACCTAACTCCAAATCTCACTTATTTCTAAAATTGGGTTTAATACTATTGGTGGACCGGTTTTATCCCCACTTTTTTCATAAAATTTCTCAGACTACAATGTATTTTACTTGAAAGTCAATACACTACTCTAACTAATTGATTGAGAACAAATACGCTACTCCCTAAGGTCCAAATCAGATGGTCCAAACCAGATGTTTTTTTACAAACATAGATATATCCACATGTAGACAACTAATGCAATCTAATTTGGAACAAAACCAATATATATGATGAGATTGGTGAAAATCGAGCTTTCACCCAATCTCTCGAGTGATTGTTAGCACTAATTTCGGAAACACCTATATCAAGCAAATGTGTCTACCGTGTTTAAAGAAACTAGATAACAACCTGCGTTGCTGCGAAATTTCATAGTGATATATGTTAGAAACCTTTATATTGTAAGGAATATGAATTGAGTTGTTCTAGTTCTTTGTTCAAAGATTAACTCATAGGTTTAAGGTAAATGCGGATAACTTAATGAGGTGGACCAGTCAAAAACTTGACGATGTGAATGCGTGCATGTTAAGAAAAATCAAGTAGTGGGTGCTCCTATTTAGCTAGAGAAGAGAAGTTCAAATTTATTTTTACATATCCCACATTTTGTTTTTGTTTTTACATATGAAAAGGTCAGAGAAAAAATAGAGGGGGTTCGTCTCCTCCTGGTCGTGGTGGCGAACCCGAACGAAACCTGTCGCCTTTACCGACAAATCACGCCACCGCGTGCCGCTCGCCCTCGAAATCCCATCGTCTGCCCCCTCCCCTCAGATCGCACCAACCAGTCGACTCCGATGGCCGCCCCGCCGCTCGCCGCGGCGCTCCTGGGCGTCCTCGCCCTCCTCGTCTTCCCGGCGGCGGCCGAGATCCGCGAGACGGTGATCCGCGCCGACCCGCGCACCATCATCCCGCTCGATGAGTTTGGCTTCTCCCACCAGGGCGTCCTCGAGCTCAACGTCTCCGGCATCGCCTTCGACCCGCCGGCCTCCCCCGACCTCGACCTCTCCCAGTTCGGCTTCTTCCTCTCCACCCTCGACGCCTGGGTTCACGTCCTCCGCCAGCTCCAGGACCTCGATGTCACCTGCGCGCTCCAGTCCGACCTCGTCAAGCTCGCCTACTCCTTCGACCGCCTCAAGCCGGCCCCCAACCCCGCGGGCGTCGAGGTCGCCCGCTCCTCCTCATTCAACACCGCCTTCCGCGTCTCCGAGCCCGGTCAGTACACACTCGTCTTCGCCAACTGCCTCACCGGCGGGAATGTCAAGGTCTCCATGGACATCAGCTCCGCCATGTACAACGTCGACCCGGCAACCGGCGACCGCGCCTACCTCTCCGTCGGCTCCTCCGCGCTGCCCTCCATCTACTTCCTCTTCTGCATCGTCTACGCCGCGCTCGCCGCCACCTGGGTCTCCATTCTGCTGCGCAAGCGCACAGCCGTGTTCCGGATCCATTACTTCATGCTCGCGGTGCTCGTGCTTAAGGGCTTCAACCTCCTCGCCGAGGCCGAGGACAAGTCGTACATCGAGCGCACCGGCACCGCACACGGCTGGGACGTGCTCTTCTACATCTTCAGTTTCCTCAAGGGGATCTCACTCTTCACTCTCATAGTGCTCATCGGCACTGGCTGGTCCTTCCTCAAGCCATACCTGGCAGACCGTGAGACGAAGGTGCTCATGGTGGTCATCCCCTTACAGGTCGTGGCCAACATTGCACAGGTTGTGATCGATGAATCTGGGCCGTATGCCCGAGACTGGGTTACCTGGAGGCAGATATTCCTGCTGGTGGATGTTGTCTGCTGCTGTGCCGTGCTCTTCCCGATTGTCTGGTCAATCAAGAACCTCCGTGAGGCTGCTCGTTCTGATGGGAAGGCGGCGGTGAACCTGATGAAGCTCACCCTTTTCCGCCAGTACTACGTGGTCGTCATTTGCTACATCTACTTCACACGTGTTGTGGTGTATGCGCTGGTGACAATCACCTCCTACCGGTATCTCTGGACTAGCGTCGTGGCTGGGGAGATTGCCACCCTTGCATTCTATGTCTTCACTGGGTACAGGTTCCGGCCTGAGGTGCACAACCCATATTTCGCAATTGATGATGAAGAGGAGGAGGCTGCTGCTGAGGCACTCAAGTTGGATGATGAGTTTGAGCTATGAATGCTAACAATTGGCGGTGGTTTCCTTCACAGTGGCTATACATGTGTAGTTACATATGCTTCCACAGGACATATGCTTCTCACAAGACTGGTATCTAGTTCATATCCTTTTGTTTTTCATTTCCATGTAGTTACATTTTGTCGTGCTGTATTTGGTATCAACAATACTATGTGTATGTTAAGTAATTGGCAGCTTGATGTATTCAAATTTAATCTACAATTGTTGAGTTGAGCTGTTCTTCATTGTACATCTGTAGCTATTGTTGTATCTAGATGTTTATTTTGTGTGCTTTGGCAGAGAAGTTCACCATCATTCAGTTTGATATCTATATGATGGTAATTGTAGCTCTGAGTTCTGATTTATTCTACATTACCTGTATGCCTATCCTGGTGCTCTTGTTCTGTAGGATCCTATTATCATGTGGTGGAGAAGCAAAGTTTAAGTATAATGCACTTGAGTAGGTGACTGCAGATTAATAAAGTTCAACCCCGAAACTATAGGCCGGTTCCTAGAGCACCATGTAAGCTGCAATTGATGTTTGTAAATCACATGATTCTTACCTAATACTCCCTCCGTTCTAAATTAGATGACAGTCTAGAGACATGCTCTTTTTGACAAATGGAAGTCATCTAATTTGGAACGGAGGGAGTACCTACTAGCATGTTTCATTTATGCTCTATCTTCACGTTGCATATGCTTTAATATTACTACAAAGGTTTTACATATAAGTGAGTAGTGACACCTTGATTCTTCATCCCTAGATTCGGTACTCTGTCAGTACATCCCCCATTTTGACAGTTTGTGCAGTTTGGAAATTTTAAATTTAACTATGGCTAGGAGATTTTGACATTTCAATATGTAAATAAGGTTATATGATCTATGAGTGTGTCAAATCTATTTACGGCGTTGATCCCTCAACACTTTGGCTTTTCTCATTTGTCCTGCTGCTAAGAACTTAGTGACCTGATATGATACACAGTAGTGAAGACATTATATTTTCTATCAAACAATTTGACTGGTACATTTCTTCCAGTACAAGAAAAACGAGTTTGCTATAATAAACACTTAGTCGCACACTTCATGGAACGTTTCAGTTGGACTGGATACTTGTATGCCTCCAAAGGCCATTGGATTTTCAATATATGCTGCCACATCAGTATAAACAAGGAAGAAAAGTAAATTGCTTTGTCGCTACCCTAGTAAACATTTATGGATTATTGGACATTTTCTGAACTCAGTTGGGGGGGTTTGAGCTTTGTTCAAACTTCAAAGTATTACATCATAAGAGATAAGGTGGGATGTATTTTTATAATTGAAATAAGCGGGGATATTGCTTGATCCAGTGTTAGTTGAAGATGGTTTGCCTTGTCTTAACTGAACCATTTCCTTTATACATAGTTTTTTGATAGTTTGACTCATCTTCAGATGTGCACTGTTCTGCTATGTTTGAAAATGCTCCTAATTTGATTCCTAAAAATAAGTATATATTTTGAAATTTTAATCTGTTGTAGGATGGAGGATCTAAACGGTACATCTCACATAATCTAATGACTAAACACGTACTAATGTTTTATGACAAACCATGCAATCCAATGGTGTTGGGATTAATTGTTGCTTATCTTTACTAATAAACTAGAAACATACCTGGGAATCTTTTAATTTTTTTACTATACAATAAAGGGATATAATACTATGGATATGAATTTGTTTACATAAATATTTAACATATCACAATTTTTAAAAAATAAATTATTTGTCTTGATTTTTCTATGTTTGATGATAAAAAATAGGTGACATGAAAAATTGGACGATGAAAAGTGAATGATACTGATATATTGCATGCAAGAAAATATTAAATTTAATGAATATTATTAGTGGGATGACATGGACATTTGGTTGGCTAAGAAAATGGATGATGTGCATAGTTTTTGAGATAGAAAATAATTAATGCACTTAGATTTAATGAATATTATTAGTGGGATGACATGGACATTTGGTTGGCTAAGAAAATGGATGATGTGCATACTTTTTGAGATAGAAAATAATTAATGCACTTAGTGGGATTTTGCTTTATAAGAAGTATACATAGATAGATGGGAGGTGGTGGTACATTGGTATGTCGTCGCCTGCCTTCTCCTCGCACGATGGCAAATGTTTCGACACCGGTGGGCCAGCTAGACACGGGCCATGTCCTTTCCCATCCTAGGGAAATCGCCTTCTTGCGCCGCCGCCACCGGCCTTTCACCATCTCACCTTCTCTACCATAGCCTCGATCTTCCCACCCTAGTCGTCGCACCGCCTCCACCTCCAGCCTCGCTTGCATCTTCTCACACTGAGCGTCGATGAAGCGACACGTTTATTGCCAAACGGTCCAAGAGCAAGGGGAGGGATGGCGGGGATGACTCCAAGCAGTGGCCGACAGATCAAAGACTCGCTGTCCTCGGTACAGAGCTTCTCCATGGCAACATGTAATTTTTCGTGATTTTGTTTTCTGCCAGTTAAATCGTGTACTTTCCTCAAACTTGTTGCCCAAAAAATAGGTTCAAATGTTCTAAAAATTGTTTAATTTTTCGGTTAGATGTCTGTTAGGAGGGCGTACTAAGACTTGGGATTTGATTTCTTTTCACGGTCCTGGGAACTCAAAACTATAGGGGTGCTGCTCTAGCACAGCTTTGCCCAGTTTATTTGCAAGAGATTGTTCATCGTTAATGGAGGTGAAGGATCATATTTTGTACATACCATCGTACTGAGAGAAGATACTAGGTTTGGTTGTTCCACCCAGAAAGAATGAAAGAAAAATAAAAAAAACTGGAGAGAAACAAAAATTGACTATCTACCAACTATCACAAATTTCTGAGAAATTGTATTTCCTTCTTCATCGATGCCACTCCATTTCAACTCAAGTCTTAGACTCACCCTAGACATGACCACTATGAGTGGAGAGGAGTGGCGCCTCGAGAATATTCTCATCTCACTACTTATAAAAAAGCCAACATTAGTTTTACTATAGCCACCCAAAAAAGTGTACGCAGGTCAATCTGAGCCATCAGATCCAACCCACCAAATCGGATCAAACGACACAGATTAGATCTGCAGAAACCAATGACCCAGATTAATCCTGTCGACCCGTCAGAGTATTTTCCTGCCAGGCCCCGCCCCACATCCGCGACTCACGCTTCTCTGGTGAAAAAAAAAACAGTAGCTACCGTCTCCTCCACGATCCCCTTTCCACTCCTCCTCCATCCGCCCAAGACTGCCGTCGCCGGCGGCAGCCCTGCCTTCCCTCGCCACTCTCCTCTCGACGCCGGCCACACACCCACCCAGTTCCCACCTACGTTGGCATCCCCACGCAACGAGCTTCCTCTGCACCCGCGAAACCCTAGGTCAACCCCCGCCGCCGCCATCTGGATATATGTCCTGCTGCCGTTGTCCGCCCTCCATCCCTCTCTGGGTTGATGCGCCAGCCATGGAGACGGCGCAAGCAGTAGCAGCTAGACGCTCCATTCAATCAGGACCTCGACGCCAAGCTGGCTGACAGGATCCGGAAGGCTCCCGCCGATTACCAGCCGCTGGTGCGTTGTTCTCTCTCAAGTATTGTATTTCCCATCTCCGTTTTTGTCAATTAAGAGTTAGTGCGTAATGCTTCGTATGGATTAATTCGAGACGGTTGGATCCGAAGTTCTCGCCAACCTTCAGTCGAAGGTCGCAGGCGAGGCCGGGGAGATGGAGGAGCCAGTTACCGGCGATGTGCAGATCTTCTTGTTCTGGTTTACGTTGGAATGTGAGAATAATATGCACAAACACTTCATGTTTAACGTGTGTCTTTTCTAAAAAAAACTTCAGGTTTAACTTGTGCGAAAATTTCCATATGGGTTGTTCTACCAAATGCTTGTTTGTAAGGTGAGAAGATCTTAGCCATGTTAACTGATTATTTTTTTAGGTTATTAATTATTTTTGGTTCTTTAGACCAATGGTTGATTGATTAGGGATAGGAAAACATGAGGTTTGAATAATTAAACTCAGATAAACAAAAACATAATGCTCGATCCGGTTTCTTCCTATTACCATCTGTGGATGGTATACCAATCCATGCTAGCATTAATCATTTTGAAAGGCCAACTTCAAATTTCCATCATTGTTGCACATATTTTTTTCATTCAGTAATGGAGATTGTTTATGTATTAGAATGTGTCAAGTTCTGCAAGGTTTTGTTCTGTTACTGCAAGTTATGTATTAGACTGTCGAGTTAACCCAGTAGATAGTATGGACACATCATTACGCATTCTCTCATGACAATTAGAATACACACATTACCATATATTTATTGAGTTCAATTATTATTAGTTTATGTCAGTCTGAATGATAAATGCTATTTTGATTGTCCGTTTTCAGCTCAATGTGTGGTGTTGCATGAGTAGCCGAGTTATAAGATGTGCGAAGATGTAGCATCGACAATAAAATGGCAAAATAAATCTTTCATTTTGTTTATTTAGATCTGGAGATATACGACAATGCCTACTACATAGTAGCAAGTCTTATACCATCAGGTTTGTATTGAACAATGCACCAAGTTTGGAAATAGCCAGGTGTGTCTAATAAGCAAACAATATATAAAGTTTAGACGTTTAATAATTTCCTTAATTTCAGTGTGATGACGACTGAGACGACAACAAATCCAAGAAAGTACCATTTGCAGATGAAGAACAGGGCATACAAGTATGTGCTTCACTGTTCTTTCTTTCATTCTACTCTGTACCTCAAGGAAAAGGTAAGTGATTATGGTTGATGTAGTGAAAGTTAGACTTTGTATATGATAATCAGCTCAACCATATTGGTTCTGAACAGTTTCCCGATTTTCATGCATATGATTTTTTTTTCAGTTTGATCTTTAATTTTGTAGCCGGTCATTGATATGGACCAATTTATTTCTCACCATGCCCATCTTTCTGGGATAGAGAGAATTTTTTGACACAATGATAATGAGACATTGGTGCAAGATATAACATTTTGTTGGTGATGCAGAATGCATTTGTGCAAATTAGATATCAGTTTTATTTGTGTAGAGTGATATGTAAAGCATTGATGTAGAAAATGTCAAAGCTTATTCATACCTTCATTATCTTTGACAACTACAAAATATAGTGTATCAATACTATTTTCGTACTATGGCGAGAGTTTGCAAGCAAGCTTAGTTCAGAGTTTAGGTTGTCTTCCTGGGCATCTTTCTATCCATGTAAAGCACGTGTGGTACCTTAGTTCAGCTTCGGTCACCTTTTGCATAGGAATTTCTTCCCTATAACTATGTATGTAAAGCTCCAAGTCACCCTGCTATTTCTTTCAATACAGAACTGCATTCAAATATATTTTCTGCTTGCCAACTTTTTAGCACGGCTCAGGAAGACTTCGATATGAAGAGTTTCTTGTGCAAGCAGAGCAGAGCTTGATTAAAATGCAGATGGGTAGCTTTGCCCCGGCTCATGCTCATGTACATTGTCGACCAAAGAGAGTCACACACAATCGTGCTCATCCATGTTTGCAAGATAAGATTAGCTGATTGTAGCAATTTCTATACATAAATTTATTTTGATCTCTGAAACTTCCGGGTAGTTGTTTGGGGGTGTCTATGTATGTTTTACATTGTGATGAAATTGATTTCTGACCATGGATTGTTGTAACCTTTCTTGGGCTGCACCGAACAAGTTAGGCAGCGTGCCATGGCGCCATGCTTGCTGTTTTATTACAATAGTATTTGCAGTATATTCTGGGCCGTTCGTGGCTCAATTATGTGATTTTTTTATTTATTCACATATCTTGGCATCAATTGGTCTAGCACTTAGGTAATATTGAATTGTCCAATGAATGATCGTCAACTCTACTCTCGAGAAATGTGTTTTTTTATAAAAGTTAAAAGTGCTATTAAAATAATCATAAAATGTGTCTCGTAGAGACGTGCGTGCACGTGCAAAGCTACTAGTACATACATAATCTGCTAAATGTGCCACATTTCGAATGGAAAAAATCTCATCCATGTTAAACAAAAAGATATTTTACATAGCAAAAGAAACAATATTTATTACCTGTAAATGATATAGGATTTGGATGAAGTAATGAAGAAATCAACTCGATATTTTCTGAATGTGCATGGGGAAGAAGGTAGATGGCTGCGATGCTTTGGCGGAGTTCTAAAAATCAATACATAAAATGGATTCTCTCTCAGTTGTTTTATGGATCAAGTCGCGGAGTCGGAAGCTTCACGGCAACTGCGGCAGCTTCCTTCTAATCCTCTGTTTTGAGGGAACATATCTCTATTAATGATTCCATCCAACTTATAGGGACAATTATTTTGAGGGAATAGATCTCTGTTTCACCAATGTTTCACCATGTTCCTGTTAGTGATTATTGCATTGGAGCCAAATATTGTATCACTTTGTTTGTAGTATTTTAATTATACTCTCGTTGCATAAGTAGTATATTTGCTCTCTTCTGTTGCCGACCCATATTGCCAAATTCTGTATGCTCCATATAGTTTTCTGTTATAGTAGATCCTAACTGGCTTCGAAAACTAACATGAATGATTAGCCCCATATCACGCTCTCGTTGCCTGTACAGCCAAGGCCGAACAACAGACTGAGGTTGATGCATGAATTTCATCATAGGAAGAGAGATTTCGAGCATGCCGTTCAACAACAGGTTTGTTGCATTCAATTACTAAATGTAGTGCGTATAGAATGAACCTTTTCTTTGCTTTGCCTACATATATGATGAAGTTAACACTCACCCGTACTACTACAATTTGTGCATTTTCAGTATAGAAATCTACCTTCTGATATCATATTATTTCATAGGGAGACCAAGTGAATCGATGACATCTTCAATGCGATTGTTAGTGGTGGTCCGAAGTACAAGGCTGCATCAACATTCACTCCACTTCTTTAGATGGTAATCCCCTTCCCTCCTCTACTAACACTTTGCTGTCCAATGCAAAATTCCGAGCTTTCTTCTTATTTCAGGTGAACAATAGCAAAATTGTTCATCTAGTCAGTTGAGAAAGCTGTGAAGGTAAAGGTTGGTTTTATCTGGAATCGAACGGATGTAGCAAATGAATGGTAGACTGGCTGTGTGACTAATGATGTTGTCACTCTGGTATCCTGTCAGCTAAGTTGCAACAAGCTGGTAGTATGAATGAACAATTTTGATATTCTGTATACATTCAACATGGGGGATTGATTATCACCCCTAGTTCGTGTGCTTTGGATAGTAAGCCCCTATGTTGGGGTCCCCCGCTAATAAGCCCCCACTTCGGTATACCACGGTCGTTAAGCTGTATTATATGATAGATAGATTTGCATCAAAAGGTGAAGAAGAAATTTGCTACATACGTTATGTCGATTTGCATTAAAAGGGGGTCGATTTGCATTAAAAGGGGAACGATTCTGCTACAAAGCTTTCAAATTTGTGCACAAAATCAAGAAATAAAATGCTCCCGGACGCCTTCCTCCCATGGAAACGCCGTTGCTCTCTTTCAGTAGCATCGCCGCCCTAGCAAGGAACAATTATTTGGTAGCACGCGCCTCGCCGCCCTTGTAAGGAACAAATCTTTGGTAGCACTGTCGACGTCGATCCTTTGGAAGCACCGCTGCCCTCCCTGAGAGCACCACCGCGCTGCTTTTGCAACACTGCACCACCGTCCCCTTGGAATCATCTCCTCCCATGGTCCCACCCGTTATCAGCATGCAGGCCCCGATTTGCATCCCCAGGGTCGACCTGGCTGCCATGGTGTCGCCGAATAGCGCCCAGATTGGTGCAGCACTACATCTCGGCGCGAGCATTACTGATGGCCATGAATCTAGCCGAGGTTGGAGGTTGATGGACTAGGCATGGAGATTTGGGAGAGGAGGTTGTGTCCTGTGTGTGTGACGCGAGGAGGGAGAAAGGAAAGTCGAGGGGCATCACCTATGTATATGGATAACTTCAACTTAAGATGGGTCTCACTATACAAACTTATGGCATATAGATTATGTTGGCCAATTTCACCTTAAGCCGGATCCCACGCATCAGGAAAAGTTATGCATACTATCTATCTACACTACTATTAAAAGAACAAACATGTCGGGATACATTAAATCTCTCGCGTACAACGTTCCAAATCGTTCTGATGTCGAGCACCAAACAACTTCGACCAGTCAATAACAACGTCCGAGAAAGGAAAAAAAAGGCTGATTAACCGATCAGAACGTGCGATCAACCACAAGGCAACAAAGAGTCTCGGGCTATCATGTACAATCCATCACCTTAGTCAGATTTTTTTTACACGCAACCCCGCGGGACGATTTTCATTATCGAGATAACGAAAATACAAGAGTTTGAACGCCCCATACCACCAAAAAGAGAAAAAATACGGACAACCCTTCCACCAGAGAGGATCTCCATTTGCCGGCCAATAGAAGGAACGACAAATCAGATCAGGGCCAAGACGAGAGGACAAAAGCCTACTCCCAACCAAACAAGAGAATCCAAACTTCAGTAATATTTTACAAATGCATTCTCAACACGAGAGCACCGAATGGAAAGCGCAACACATCGCAAGGTTTTAAGGCGACATTCAACCGAGACGCGAGAAAACATAGTAGCAGCCACCAGGAGAACTAGGCAACATCAGCGTCAGAGTCACGGAGCAGAAGTGGGGCAATGGGTCCAGCATTCGAGTGGGACGACATAGTATTTGTAGCACCTGCCGTCGCCAGGGACATCAGCACGTAAGCACCAGCACACAAATCCGCCTGATGCAGAGTTGTGTAAGCCTGCCTAGTGTCTAAGAAAGGAAAAAAAGGAACTATGATCTGTCACGTACAATAGAACGGGAGGAAACTCTACTTCAACAAGAATCGTCCTTGAATATGAACTCTGATTGAACCTCTGATCGAACGCTGTCTACAAAAAGGTTGAACTCCCTCGACAGAAGACACCTCACGCATCCGCCCTGCAAAACGGCGAGGGTCGTCGAGAGGCGAGAGGGAGGCGTTCGTGGAGGTTGCCAGGAACAAGCACATGCGGGGCTTGGATGACGAGCTTCCAACACTGGCGGTGGCTGGTCCACGGCCGCGTGTGACCTTCGAAGATGAGAATAGATGGCCAACGGTGTTGCCTCGAGAGTCCAAGCAACGTCGATTTAGTCGGCGTCTTTGTTATAAAAGATAGCAAGAAAACGATGAAGAGAGGAACGATCAAACCAACAAGGACATGAAATTTTAACGTGGAAAACCACTCCAAACAAAGGAGAGGAAAAAACCACGGGCGCCAGCCAGCAATACTTCACTATATCGGGGTGAGGTTACAAACGCCGTGGGTTTACAATATGTGGCTTTTCCAACATGCGACTTACAAGATGTATTTATAGAGCACAGAAACCCTAAGTCGGTTGTGATCCGACTTGGAAACGATCCGTACCGTACCATGCGGCACAAGGCATGTTTCTTTAACGATTTATAGCCTAGCGAGAGCCCTATTCGTTGTAAGATTGAAAAAGGTAGTGAGCAAGGTAGTGAGCTTGAAAGCGAAGCACGAGTCGTTACATAAAATAGTAAAAAAGAAGTAACTTAACTCAGCTGGGCACTTGAATAAGCCGCCGGCACCTGGCTGCGTCTTTACCCTTATCCAATTTTTGGGTGAACTTCGCGAGCGCGGGGTAGCCGAGCATGGCATTGTACGATAGGCCGATGTGTGCTACATCGAAATCGATGTGCTCGGTGCGGTAATTTTCCTTGCTCCCGAAGGTGACGGCAAGCCTGACCTGGCCTAGAGGCTCTATCGAGCCGCTGGTGACCCCCGTGAAGGGTCTCGAGGGCATGAGCCGCCCGTAGGGCACTTGAAGCTCTTCGAACGTATCTATGGAGATAACGTTCAGGCCTGCTCCGCCATCGATGAGAGTCTTGGAGACAGCCACGTTGTCGATGGTGGGGGTGCAGACCAGCGGGAGGGTTCCAACAACCTTGGTGGACTTGGGGTGGTCCTGAGCGTCGAAGGCGATGGTGTATTGCGACCACTTGAGGGGCCTGGAGGTTTCCGTGCTTGGGAGGGCGGCGTTGAGCTCGCAGGCGAACTGCTTGAACTGGTTGTTCGATTTCGGCGCCTGCGCTCCCCCGAGGATGCAGGCAATGGCGCCTCTGGGGGCTTGGTAGCCGCCATCTTCCTCGTCGGGGAGGTTGCCGTTCTTTTCTGCGGCGTTGGCCTGATTTCCAGTTGGTTTCTGGTAGCCGCCCTTGCGTCCGCTTCCGCGGTAACCACGGCCTCGGCCACGACTACCACTGTCCTCTGTTTGCTCGCGCTCCTTGCTCAACCTTTTGAGGTCGAAGCAGGACTCTGTAGAGTGGCCGCGCCTGTTGTGGTAGATGCAGAAAGGGCGGTGGTCGTCTCTTCTCTCTCCAGGCTTAGGGGAGTCCCTACGGGTGCCCTTCGCGTCAGGCTCTGCCGCGAGAACCGCGGTGGCCTTGCGCTTGGGCTCCTCCTTCTTCTTCAGGCTCTTGGTCCCCTCAGCGTGATCGTCCCCTCTTGAGGACATCTTGACGAAAAGGAGCCCCTCATCAGCCTTGGCGCATTTGTCAGCCAGGTCGAAAAGCTTGACCACAGAGGTGAGCTTGTCGTGATGCCCAGCTTCTCGAGCATCCTGCTGTTGGTGACGCCCTCGCGGAACGCGGCGATGACTTGGGTGTCAGGGATGTTCGGGATCTTGTTGCGCACTTGGCTGAAGCGCTGGATGTACTTGCGGAGCGTCTCATCCTTCTTCTGCACTACGGCGCGCAGATCGTTGTGGGTGAGGGCGCGCTCGTATGTCCCCTTGAAGTTGGAGACGAACTGCTTGCAGAGCTCCTCCCAGGAGTTCACGGAGTCCTCAGGGAGGTTCAGGAGCCACGACAACGCGGAATCGCGAAGCGCGTGGGAGAACCAATTGGCCATGACCTTGTCATCTCCCCCCGCAGCTTGGATGGAGGTGGTGTAGAGCTGCAGGAACTCGATGGGGTTGCTGGAGCCATCGTAGCCCTAGGGGAGAGCAGGCCTGAACTTCGGCTGCCAGACCACGCGACGCAGAGAACGGTTGAACGCCATGCAGCCTGAGGCGTATGTAGCGACCCCGTGCTGCAGCGCGCCGCGGTTATGCTGCCCCGCCTGGCCAATCTCCTCCACGAGCCTGTTCTGGCGGTCTCGCTGGAGCTCCATCCCCACGCGAGCGTCGGGCGCGGTGCGCTGCACGATCAAGCAATCGTGCGGCGAGGACGCGTGCGAAGCGGCCCTCTACGCCGCAGCCGGTGCAGGCCCCGGAGGTGGCGGAGGCGCGTTTGTCGCGACCGTTCCCGCGAGAGAGGGGCGCGGGTTGGACTGCGACAGAGCGGGGCGCGTCGTAGCGATGCCGACGAGGTGGTTGAGGCGCTGGAGCCACTGCTCGTGGGCCTCAGCGGTGGGCTGGTAGCGGAGAATCTCATGCGCCATGAGCAGCGCGGTGTGAGGCGCAGGGTCTGTCCTCCCCGGGCCTGAGCCGCTCGGGCGCTGCGTCGGGTGCAACGACTGCGCGTCCTCCTGGTGGTCGGATTTGTGCTCCGGCGCCTCTGCGTGAGGGCCAGAGGGGACATGCTCTTCTTGGCGGGGCCGGCCCCGCCGTGCGCGGGTGGTCGCGGTGCCTGGCGGCGCGCATGCTCCCCCAGGCGCACGTCGGTTGACGCGGGCGATGCGGGTGTTCACCATGGCGCGGAGACAAACTCGAAGGTTGTTGACGCGCCTCAGTCCCCTACCAGGCGCGCGAAATGTCGGGTTATGACTCCCAAGAACCGGGGGTAGTCACTTCCTGAAGAGTAGTTCGTGAAGGGGATTGAACGCGGAGGTCTAGACCCTCGAGTAGCCCCGCGACGTTGCTCGCCGGACCCGAAGAAGACACGCACACGACAGAGGAAGACACCGGCCCTTACCCAGGTTCACGGCCCTCGTGGGGAGGTAAGACCGCTACTCCTGCTTGTCTGTATTAGATGGGAGTTTACAGTACAGTGGAGTCAGCCGGAGGCCACCTTGAGGCAGTTCTTGCCTGAGGAGGGAAGCGATGATCTTCTTCCTCCTCATGCTCCAGGCTCTCCTAACAAGTGTTGCTAGGGTTTACAAGGGTTGTAGCACCCAAAGAGTCGACCTGTGCTACGATGGATATCTTCTCCCTTTTATAGGCGCCTCTGGCCTCCTCCTTCGGCTTGGCCTTCAAGGTGGCTCCCACATGGCAGTGGCATGGCGGAGCAGGAGTCCACCGCCGTCTCCTCGTCCATGGACGCGGTCCATTGTTGATAAAGGTGGGCGCGGTGGCCGACCGCGCTGTACTGCCTGCAGAGAGGGCAGTCTCTAAGGTGGAGCTCACGATGACATTCTCCTTTGGAGGGTTGCGCCGTCCACCCGCTTTATCGCCAGAGAAGAAGGTCCTGGCAGTTGCGTAGCAGGCGGAGCTGCTTTATTGACCCCTTTATCACCAAAACGGCAACGGAGGTGCTTGCGTCACCATGTGGGCGTGGCAGAGGCCATGTGCGTCTTGCCGTACTTCCTTGGCCGCAACGTTTCCCTTCAGACGCGGGGAGGCCTGAGGGGAGATTCCTGCGGGACTCCCTCGAGGCGAGCTAGCGCCTCGGGAGGGTCCCCTGAGGCGAGGGATCCCTTGAGGCACTCGTTTCCTCTTCAGGCACTCGAGGGGAATAGCCTCTCGAGGGTCCCGCTAGGCGGTGATGGCTGGTCCTTAGTCGTTTCGTCTGTCTGGCCAGCGTGCGAGGCCTGAAGGGAACGGCTCTCCATACCCCAGTTCCCACTGGGCCGACAACTAATATACTTTACAATATTTTTAAGCATTACAAAACTTAAAAAAATATCAATTAAATTTTGTGCATTAGTCACCGCATTGCACGTGCGTCGTTACTAGTATTGTCAAATTCAAATTAAGTTGCAAAATTTAATTGTTATGTACTCTCTAGTTGTAAAAGTAATATTATTTTATTTTTATGGATGTCAGCTTGTGGACAACGCATTTTGCTTATGAACAAACTTATTGATAGGTGCCACTATTTATATGGTTGTCCATACAGGGTACTTTTTGTTTATGAACAACTTTATAAACTACAAAGTGGATGCCCGAAGGATGTGATAGGGGTCCCCAACGCATGAGTGTTGTTTTCTTCTGTGACGCACTGGATGCGTGGCACTCGTGTGAGGGGGAGGGCGCGGGCGTAGAAATCCCCCGACTGATAACCAACCTTTTCTATTTATGACCATCATTCGCTTTGTCAACTTCATTTTCTCAACTTTTTTTTTGAATATTTCACATATATTAAACCAACAAAGAGTACACGATTATATCGATTACAAAAATAAAGCTACAATAGACTAACAAATTTATGAGATCTTCAAGTCCTTTCTTCATTCATGACATAATCTTGTACTTTTCTGAAGGCATCCGTAGAACAACGTCAAAACCACCAAACCACACACCTGTGAATATCACAGAAGGTTCTCCCTTTTTAATTGTGAGCCGTAATATTAAGGCTTTGTGCACGCATGCAACCATTAAATTAATCAAGCAATATCGGTAAGACCACCACTATTGATATTTCAGTGACAAATAACGGAACCACGTTATCGACGTTGTTGAGAGCCGAAAGAACGAATCACCATTATCGAACACGTAGTAGGGATAAATATTACAAGGACAAACCTACTCACGACAACCATGAGAAACAATTCAAGATTGATCTTGCGAAGCATGATCTGAAAAACCATACCTAGACATATTTAATCTTTCAAAGCCACCATTGACGTCGGGAAAGATATCTCGTCGTCGAACGAAGCGTGGGAGATCACTTATTGCATATGATTCCATCTCCATTACTGAAGAAGATGGCGATCAATACCAAGCTCTAACATTAAGGATCTTCGTATAGCGACATGTGCAGGTCCGAGATCCCTACCCTTCCTAGTGCCAGAACTGCAACTACAGGAGGCGAGGACCCGTCAAATCTTTGTAGAAACATCATTGGGCAACACAAAACTTTCCAATTTATTCACAAAATCCCCTCCTAGTATTTAGGAAATTTATCTTCAAAGTAGGCTTGCTAACCTAGATGTCACCCCTATGTCTTGAGGGTTCGTTGTAGACCATCCATCCAAGTTTGGACAAGCACACAACATGTACCCAAGATATGGGACATTTATATATAGCTTAAATTGGAGACCCTGGCATAAGCGCGAAGGATACCATTCCAATGTATGTGTTTTGTTCATGTCCGTCTAAAGATGTTTTTTTTTCTTTCAAAAAGGAGAACGGAAACCTAGCCAGCATCGAAAAGATGCATGAACCTCTTTTATTGCAAAATATAGAAAGTTAAAAATAAACAAACCCATGGCAAAATGGCTCACGGCAGAATCTCCATCGGACTACTACTAACACTGGTAAAATAAATTAATGAGAAAATACATAGCTTTTTGGCAAAATTCTCAAGAACAAAGAGCCTCAAGTGTGTGCTGCTGATGACGAGTGCAATCGAAGGCGAGCCAGACTTTTCATCCAGCCGCCACCTTCAACAAGGTACTCCACAATTAATTGTGTCAACACTGTGAAAAACATTTCCACCAAAGTGTGTAGACTCAATTTAGATGGATCTAATATCATCACTTGTCCGGTTAATGGAAGCCAATATGTCCCGGACATCCACGTCTCCAGCCATCGTCACGCCAAATTTTGAACGAAAAAAAACTTTTGGAAATGATAGCACATTGACGGTTAGCAATACGATTAGTGCTCCATACATGCTTCATTTAATCTTTGTTGTCGCGTGATGCAGAGTTTGAATTCTACATTTTTAACCATACCTTTGCAAACAACCACAATTTTAGAATAAAATAACTATATATATATGCATCCAGCTACACACCTCCTTTTGAGAAAAAGAAAATTAAATCGACTGAGCTAAGAATATGAATATGTTATAAAGTAATTTTGTACTACTAGTATGGCAGAGCCTTCATGATCGATGTCGAAAATGATCAAAAAAACATGTTGGTCTAGCATTCGCGCTCTCAGCCAATTTGCAACCAAGCAACAACTAACGAACTAAAATGTGCTTTCTTGGACAGCTCAATCACAACCGTTCAGCATGGATAGATGGTGGTACATTATCATGTGTTCTATCAGGTTCGAACCATGAGAATTAGAAAAACTGATTATTTTTGCATCCTTGAGATGACAGCGAAGAAACGCCACCAACTGTAAAATGACGTTTATTTCCAAGTGGACTCTGCCGTTTATAATTTGTAAGGGTGGTGCATGAACTATATATACGGTACTTTAATTTTATCTCTAGGCGGACCCCAACGTTTAATTTGATACCTTACAGGTCTTAATTTAGAAACAGAGGTAGCACCTTACAGGGAACCATACGGCACCTTTATAATCTCCTATTGCGCCCAGCTTCGTAACGTCAACAACATATATAGGAATGAACGATACATAGACGGCGCAACATGGTCTGCTCGGCATCCCATCTCAACGAGCACCTTAAACACTTGTACCAGCTCGTCGTGAACAACTTCCTTGTCATCGTCGCCGCACCGGTCACGGCCATCGTCGTTCTCCGCAGAGCCGCACAGCTCGGCCCCGACGAGCTCCTCTCGGGGCTACATGGCCTGCGGCACATCCACGTCTTCCTGGCATTGTTCCTACCGTTCGCCACGACCACCCTTCACCTGATGCGCCGCCCCCGAAGCGTCTACCTTGTAGACTATGCTTGCTGCCGGCCTAATTCAAGCTGCCGCGTATCCACAGCCTCCTCCACCGAGAGCGCCCGCATCTCGCCTTATTTGGACGATGGTACCTTCCGGTTCATGGCGCGGATGCTCGAGCGTTCAGGCCTCGGCGACCAGACCTACTTGCACCCTTCGTTGCACTACATCCCCTCACGCTGCTATCTCAGCTCAGGCCGTGAGGAGGCGGAGCAGGTCATCTTCGCGGCCGTGGACGATCTGCTCGCCAAGACAGGCGTAAGCCCTAAAACCATCCACATCATAGTCACCAACTGCAGCGGCTTCACTCCGACGCCGAGCTTTACTGCCATGATCGTGAACAGGTACAAACTTCGAAGCGACATCCGGGATGTTAACATGTCCGGGATGGGGTGCAGCGCCGGGGTTATATATATCCCTGGAGGTCGCCAATAACATGCTGCAGGTGGCGCCGCGGGGCGCGCATGCCATGGTGGTGTCCACTGAAATCACCTCACTCATCAACTACACCGGCAAGAACCGGATGATGCTGCTGCCGTACGCCCTGTCACCTGACTTCAGCATGGCCTTCGAGCACTTGTGCATCCACGCCGGTGGTCGGGCAGTGATCGACGCTGTGCAAACTAGTTTATGCTTATCAGATGAGAACGTGGAGCCATCACGTTCCACGCTCCACCGGTTTGGGAACACGTCGAGCAGTTCATTGTGGTACGAGCTGGCGTATATTGAGGCCAAGAGACGGACGCGGAAGGGCGATCGGGTGTGGATGGTCGGCTTTTGGTTCTGGGTTCAAGTGCAACAGCGCCGTGTGGGAGTGCATCAGGCCAGCCAGCAACACCGTTATTGGACCGCCCTGGGCTGATTCCATCCATCAGTATCCTATGAGTATCTCCAAAGTAAGCTGAAGTGTCTATGCTAGTAGGCAGGTACATGTATATTTTTCGTATATTAGTAGCGAGAAGTGCTCCGGTGCTTTCCCAAAAAATAAGTTGCACGAATTTTAAACCGCATCGACGGCTATGATTAGGTTCATAAAGTAATCAAAGAGAGTACTAATCATGTGGGATTAACACCTTTAATCCCCACCCCTAATCACAACCATCGATTTGCTTTAAAATTCGTGCAACATGTTTTTTGGGAAAGCACCGGAGCATTGTCAAAGAAAATAATATTGTAAAATGGATCATGTATGCGGACAAATGTAACTGCATGCAAATAATATTACTCTGCTGTGGAAGAAATTTTCGCCGTTGTAGCTGCGAACCTGTGCTATTTCCGTGTCATGAACCTTGCACCAGTGATCGATATATCATGCAATACATATTATACAACTAGTCATCTTGGCGCGGCGACACGCCGCACCCGTTGTGTTAGAAAAAATATAAATTCGGTGGATTTTTTTGAAAAATAATAGAAAAACATTAAAACTATTCAGGAATTAAAGTCATTACTTATCCAACAGAATGAACATTTATTATTTTACGCGGGAAGCTTGAAAATTTGGAAATCAAAGTGAACAATTACTAAGCAGAATGAACATTTTTCAGTATCGTGAGAAAAATTTGATGTGTGGGAAATCCGGGAAAAAAATTAATTTTGAAATTCCTTAGTTTTGTTGTTCTTCACAATGGATATTTGGTGCAATTGTTGTGGGAAGTTACAATGTTTACAGTTCTAAATATTTTCTGTCATTATTTAAAACCAAAAACCAGTAGTGAGTTATAGTAGAAAGTTGTACCTAGTTTCGTGTATTTGTTTTTTAACTGAATTAGAATTTGTGAGCTATATTTTTCTGTAAATTCTGGATTGTAATTTACAAATTTTGCAGTTCAAATTAATATTTGTAGTTACTGTAAATCTAGGTCATTTAATTATTTCTTAACTAAATTTGAATTTGTTGATCCGTGTGTTCCCAATTATTCGTACTGGTTATTTATCTATAAGTTCTGTAATTAATATTCGAAATTGAGTAGCTTTAGAAGAGGTCAGAAACTTTGAAATATGTAAATTTGGAATACATGAATTAATCGATTTCGAAATATTTTTGAACTTCGTTGCACGTACATTTGAATTTTGATTTCGTGGCACCAATAGCTATTTTTTTGGTGCTGGTATTTGTAGAAATATGAATTAATCGATTTCGAAATATTTTGGAACTTCGTTATATGTACATTTGAATTTTAAGCTTTTTTTGGTGGTGGTATTTGTAGAAATATTTTCACGTTTTATAAATTGGTCCGGTTAATATAAGAAAGCTATGTCATTTCTTGTAACTATTATTTTTTGAGTTGCGCAAACATATATATATATATATATATATATATATATATATATATATATATATATATATATATATATATAGATGGGTTGGTTGGAAAGATATATTCTTTTCCAACTTTTAGTATTTTGTTTTGTATTTTCCTGAGGTGTGAACAGGAAGATATGATTTTTTTACGGTTTAGAAATTGGTTCGCTTAATATAAAGAAGCCATGTCATTTCTTCAAGCTATTATTTTTTGGGAAATGAAAAAATGTATATAGATGTATTGGTTGCAAAGATATAATTTTTCTCCAAATTCTAGTATTTTTTTTGTATTTTTCTGAGTTGTGAGTTAGAAGATATGTTTTTTTTTGCGTTTTCCTGTAATTAGAAAAATCTGACAGCTCGGACCCGCATGTCAGCCGCCCGCTCGCTGACGTCAGCCCTCGACGTCAGCGGCGGTGCTGAGCTCCGGCGGCGCGGCAGCGAGGCTGCGCGGGGTCGAGATCGTGCGGGAGGGCAAGAGGAAGAGGAGGCGAGTCGGAAGGGCGGAGCCGCGCGCCATATGGTCGCCGGAGTTAACGGCGGCGAGTAGTTCCGCGGCGGCGGCGAAGCACCGCTGTTCGACGGCGACTCCGGCCTCCCGAGGACTATTCCTCCGGTGAGGATGTAGAGGGGGCGGCGGCAGAGCCTCTCGTCACCCTTGTTTGGACCAGGGAGACGCGGAACGGCGGCGCGGAGCGGCGGCGGCGGCGGCGAGGTCGGCACCGTGGGAGAGAGGAGGAAGAGGAAGGGAAAGTGCGGGGGCCGATTTGCAAAAAAGCATGTGACTTTTTTCCCATTCGCAAACAGGTCCCTCGCACTGCAAATTCTGTGGACTGCGGGTTGTATTGTTCGTCTTAGCAGTGACTTTTCTGCAAAACGACACGGTCACCGGTGGAACCGGAGGCGACCGGCCGGGTACCGGGACACGCGGCGGGCTGTGATTGGCCCAGAGGCCCGTGCTACAGTAAATACGCACTTGGGGTGGAGCTCCGGCTCATCTCGGCCGTCCGACGCACCGATCGGACGGCCGGAGTTTTGCGGGTGACGTGGATGGAAGAACTGGGCGTGAAAACGATCATCCTTTATATATAGTAGTATGTTCTCAGCAAGGTTGAAATCAATATCGTGCCGTCAGGATTAAATTAATAATCCATATTTCATCCAGGAGAGAAACTGTGTCAAGACAGAATATTTTGAAAGAACGGTGCATGTGCTTCATTTATTTCTAAGTGGACCATGAAATGTAATAGATGCTACTACAGAACTTTGGGATCGGAATATTTTCTCCATGACGCTGTGATGAAACTGTCGGCTGCCAGCGCAAAAGAGCACTACTCAAACAGTTGCATGCATGCACAGACTGCAGACTGCAGTGTGCTTTAAGATGTCCCAAGGTCGATCATCAGTCAGCAAAGCACACAAATGAACGCCGGAAAACAACGGCGACACTCGTAGCCCATAGTGTGTGGGCACTCAGCAAACATGGTGAGCTCACCGCCGCATCCCAGCAAGCACCTAAAGCCACTCTACCAGCTTGTAGTGAACAACTTCCTCATCGTTGTCGTCGTGCCGGTCACAGCCGCAGGCGTTCTCCGCAAAGGTGTGCAGCTCGGCCCCGACGAGATCCTACCTTGGATCCATGGCTTCCGGCAGGTTCATCTTTTCCTGGCCGTCTTCCTTCCGTTCGCCCTGGCCACCCTCTGCATAATGTGCCGCCCACGCAGCGTGTACCTCGTGGACTATGCGTGCTGCCGGCCAAAGCCCAACTGCCGTGTGTCCGTGGGCTCCTTCACCGAGAACGCTCGGTGCATGCCGTACCTGGACGACGGCGCATTCCGGTTCCTGACGCGGATGCTCCAGCGCTCTGGCCTCGGCAACCAGACCTACCTCCACCCATCCCTGCACAGCATCCCCCCACGCTGCTCCCTGACCTCAAGCCGCGACGAGGCGGAGCAGGTCATCTTCGCCGCCATGGATGACCTGCTTGCCAAGACAGGCATAACACCTGAAGCCATCGACATACTCGTCACCAACTGCACCGCATTCAACCCAACGCCGAGCATGGCCGACATGATCGTAAACAGGTACAAGCTGAGAGACGACATCCGGAGCGTGCATGTCTCCGGGATGGGGTGCAGCGCGGGTGTGATCGCCGTGGAGGTCGCGAGCAACCTCCTGCAGGCGGCACCACCGGGCGCACGGGCCCTGGTGGTGTCCACGGAGACCATCTCGCTCATCAACTACACCGGAAAGAACCGCGCGATGCTGCTGCCTGGCGTTCTGTTCCGCATGGGCGCGGCCGCTGTGCTGCTATCAACGGCCAGGTTTGAATCCCGGTTCCGGCTCACACACATCGTGAGGACACTCACCGCGGCGCAGGACAGGGCGTACCGGTGCGCGTACCAGGAGGAGGACGAGGAGGGGCAGACAGGCGTAAACCTATCCAAGGACCTTGTGGCCATCGCCGGAGAGACGCTCAAGGCCAACATCGTTGCCGTAGGGGCCGTGGCTCTCCCGCCCTCAGAGAAGTTGCTCTTTGCGCTGTCACTGGTTGCGCGGAAGGTGCTGGGCAGGAAGATGAAGCTGTACGTGCCCGATTTCCGCGCAGCGTTCCAGCACTTCTGCATCCATGCTGGTGGGCGGGCAGTGATTGACGCAGTGCAGAGTAGCCTGTGCTTGTCGGATGAGAACGTTGAGCCGTCGCGGATGACGCTTCACCGGTTCGGGAACACGTCCAGCAGCTCGCTGTGGTACGAGCTGGCATACATCGAGGCAAAGGGACGGACGCGGAAGGGTGACCGGCTGTGGATGGTTGGATTCGGCTCTGGGTTCAAGTGCAACAGCGCTGTGTGGGAGTGCATCAGGCCCCTCTGCAGCCACGCCACTGTTGGCGCTCCGTGGGCTGATTCCATCCATCACTATCCTGTGAAGATCTAGAATATATATAGGCTTCAGGGCCGGTGCGTGTACTCACATCACATCCAGGCAATAATATTACTGTATTTGGTTTGCTACTGCAAAAATACTTTAATATTACTAAATATGCATGTGCATGGATGTGTAATAAATCATCTCAAAATTATAATCTCATCTCATCTAAAAAAGAGCGAACAGACGTGCTGCGGGCGGCGAGGCAAGGTCATAGTGGATGCCCGTAGCAAGGCGAGGCAAGGACATAGTAGATGATCTGTATAAAAAGGATGAAGCTGAATGTGTACGTGTCGACATTTGTGTTGAACACTTCATATATTTATGTATAGCTCAGGCGCAGCTTAGTAACCTAAATTACAGAAGAGTGTAATTACGTTTTTCAAGTGGGTGGTGGTGCAATTAGCTTTGTACTTGCAATGAAAGACTGCTGGTTTTTTTTTCTATTAATATAAAATCTACACCGTATGGTTTTTCATACCCCTACGGTAACTTGGTAAAAAAAGTTTGTTCACTAAGACTTATTAACATGTCTGGTATGTTTGGAGTGCAAGATGTACCCCTTGTTAACTAAATAAAATATGTGTACCATTTCATAGCAAAGAGCAATATTGATTCACTCAATATCACCACAACATAGAGTAGGCATTCATCAATCGTATCACCGACATAGGTATGTAGGGGATTAAGGTAGAGGAATATCAAACCTGGGAGTTGGAACACTCGAGATCCTTTGCTGATGAAGCACCACAACCATCCTAGGTCGTAGGTGTCAGGAACGGTAGCAAGAAGTGAAATTTCATAAAAATAACCCTTTGGGCAAAGTTCAGTAAAAAATAACCCCTTTTCAAAACTATTTTGAAATCTAACCCTTTTTGGTAGCGCCGAGGGGCATGGCGCTACCCTTAAGAGGGTAGCGCCGAGGGGCATGACGCTACCCTCCGAAGGGTAGCGACGAAGGGCCCGCGTTGCCACGCTGGCACGAGGGTAGCGACAGAGGCTGTGGCGCTACCACACAGAGGGTAGCGCCACATCGTTGGGCGCTACCAAAAAGGGTTAGATTTTAAAATAGTTTTGAAAAGAGGTTATTTTTTGCTGAACTTTATTCAAAGGGTTATTTTTGTGAAATTTCACTAGCAAGAAAGCAGACTAAATCCGTCCGGACCTAGGTCTCTTTCATCTCTCAGTGAATTGCCAAGCATCCAAGTACCCTTCCACTTAAAATTTTGAAACAATGCATGGAATAGAAAAAAATAGTTAAACATCTGCACTGATTATAGTCAGAAAATTCCAAATGTTAATTATTTTCATATAGCGTAAATATTATACACAAGGTGCCAAAGTAGGGTACTACCTGGGCCAGGGCACTGCACAAACGTGGCCTAAAACAATTTGCTATCACCTATGTGCCATTCTACATCGAAATTCAACAAACATTTGGTGCCCATGAAACATATATACTATTGAGTAATAAGGTACACATACAATCAATCTTTTGTGCAACAAAGAATCCTATTTTTAATCATATATGTATTGTTAATTTGTCCATACCTTCAGATGATGCTCTGCTCGGCAGTGCCTAAACTAACTGCTCCCCATAAATCATGGTATATGCATTTCGTCTCCGGTAGACCTTGAACGGGGAGATCTGTCTCGACAGAAAAAAACACTTCCAAACAATAGAAGCTCCAAACAGCGTGTGACATGAACCAGATAGCTAATTCGTTACACTTAAACATATATTTTGATTTGATTGTATATCAATAATAGTCAAAGGCAATCCATTTCAGTTTTCACCTACAATGCCTACTCATCTTATCATCATCCAGACCAATACATACTCCTAGAAATGAAATTAGAAGTTCATGCATCAGAAAATAAATTCCTAGCAAAAGGATTGAAAGGTTTTCAAGAAAAACTATATCAGCAAAGGTGAAAGTATATGTTCCAGGACTGTAGGAAAAAGAGGCCTTTTATAGTACCTTCAAATGAACCACGACCATTTATTTTCGTTGATCTAAAGGCTGAAAACGTTGCATACTAGTGCTAAAAACGTGACTAGTAGTTTCCGTACTAGTGGGAAATCAGCTCATCACGCAGATGGGCATTGGCCCAATACGGTAGAACGGTACTGGCCCAGGTAAAGAATTGTTTCTTAGCCCAAGACGATTAATTTTTGCCGGCTTCTAAATTTTAGAATCTCTGTCCCACCCTAGGTTAACCGATAGATCCACAATTCGGACGAAATGGAAAGTTGGAAACCCTACCTCAGACCATGCCTTCAAGGAAGAAGCAAAAGTACTAGTTGAGCTAATTTTGAATAGAAAATTCTGAACCAACATTTAATCTTTTAGGACAATTACAACAGCCAAAATGCCCAATTACTATGTAGCCATCACTTAGTAATTCATCACCTCATGTATTACCAATTTTCGTTCTTTCTCTCAAGGTCCTCTAACGAGGTCAGTTCATGGTTACAATGACGGTCATCATTTTGAGAAATTCACGTGCTGAGTTCAGCAGATATCTCGCAGTGAAAGTCAAGCAACAATGAAAAATATCTGGCATTACTCAAGTCTGGATGCTGCTTTTGCAGTTCTACTTGTAGCAAGACCAACAAACTAGAATTTAGAAAACACACCTGCCCGCCCACTCAAGCAGGTGGCAACTGTTATAGGAGATAGAAAGAAACGACGAAGAGCGGAACGATAAAACCAACGGGGACACGAGATTTTAACGTGAAAAACCCCTCCAAACAAAGGAGAGGAAAAAACCACGGGCGCCAGCCAACAATACTTCACTATATCGGGTGAGGTTACAAACGCCGTGGGTTTACAATGTGTGGCTTATCCCAACAGGCGACTTACAAGATGTATTTATAGAGGGCAGAAACCCTAAGTCGGTTGCGATCCGACTCGGATACGATCCGTACTCATATTTATCCGTACTCATATTTATAGGAGATAGCAAGAAACGATGAAGAGCGGAACGATCAAACCAACGGGGACACGAGATTTTAACGTGGAAAACCCCTCCAAACAAAGGAGAGGAAAAAACTACGGGCGTCAGCCAGCAATACTTCACTATATCGGGGTGAGGTTACAAACGCCGTGGGTTTACAATGTGTGGCTTACCCCAACAGGCGACTTACAAGATGTATTTATAGAGGGCACAAACCCTAAGTCGGTTGCGATCCGACTCGGATATGATCCGTACCGTACCGCGGGGCCTGCCGCCCCCGCACCCCCTCGAGCGCAGGATGGCTTGATGGGCTAACTTCCTTGCTACGCTACGGCCCAAGCCTCCCGACGACGGGCCTCCGCTTCGCTCCGAAGTTAGCCGCTCACTTCACTTCATCATATGAATTTGGATCACCATAAAACAACAGCAACGTCCACACTATAAAATCGGAAAACACAAACCAGACTCGAGGCAACAAGCCAGTTACAATTCTGCACGCAGCACGCACATGACTTTCTACCTCTGCGGATAAATGCATCTGACAAAAATCGTTCCCGATAATGCACAAGAAAGGAACTCCTTTGCTTTCAATGCCAGTCTGACTTCTTTGGTTTCTCGTCCTTGGGCTCATAAAGTCTTCTCTTCAAGATATCTAAATTGCGAAGCTTTTCTCTAGACTCATGTGTTGAAGGTATTCTTGAGTTGCCCCCTAACAGATGCAGATCACTTAAGTTTAACTGAACAAATATATCATGAATTTGTGAGCTACACTTCTTTGAACCATACCGTTCTGAGAGATTCTCTCATCTTTCCAGGTTGAGCATCCTTTTCTTTTAAATTGGTGGGAAAGACAAGCTTCTGTACTTTACAATGAATTTGAATCTCTCAGTATCACCACTCGCGATGCATGCTTTTAGCTGTAAGGGAAGATGACATCTCACTAAATGAATCCAGTTTCCATAAAATGAATCCAGCTTCCTTAAAATGAAGCCGCTCGCTCGATGACCTGAACATGTAAAATGCAGATTAAGATGCTAGCAACAGGCAACCAGCTCTCCTCTAGGGACAAGGACAAGTTCGTTCTAAAAAATACAATAAACAGGCTGATCTAGACAGGAGGTATGGTGGTTCACATGTAAACTTGTTCTACTCATGTTCATACATCGTCATCACATATGTAAACTTGTTCTGCTCTGAAGGCAACCTACCATTGCCAACAAAGATGCCCAATTCCTAAACAGCCTACCATTGCTAACAAAGATGCCCAATTCCTAAACAATTCCGAGGGTTAGTTACACCCAGCAAGAATTCGATGCCCAAATATGCTGACATTTCATGAAGAATACAGATTATATCTAATTCTGAATTGCACGGCCATGTCAGTTTACCTTGATAGAAATAGCAAATAGCAGAGGTGGCCGGGCCGTGCTTTGTCGATTTCCACCAAGTTCAAGAAGTAGGGTGCCCGCGGCGTCGGCGTCCACGACGAGGAGGGAATTCCCGGGTGCACCGGGCCGAGGGAGCGGGCGTCTGCGTCGCAGGAAACGTGCAACCTGCGGCTAAGGGGTCGGTGGCACGACGGGCCTTGTCAGATCCGGCCTCCCGTAGTGGAATTGTAGGATTTCATGTTAATAATTGAATATATCACTTAAAAATATGAAAACAACAATATGTGCAATATTTATTAAAACCGATAGGGTCAATGACAACAATTTGTAATGCATCATCCATACTTCAGATTACAGCAACTAAAGAACAAAGATCACAAGTAGTCTGCATGCATGTACCACTACTGGAATCAGCTTCTTTGCTATTCCGAGGAATCGGCTTCTTTGCTATTCCGAACTGACAACTAAGCCGAAAATAGTACCATTACATGTCACTTGGGTTTTGCCGTACAGAAAGTTGGAGAAGAGGGAACTGGAGCAGCTGCGACCTCCGGGTACTGCAGAGGCTAGCTAGCGGGCGTAGACGCCGCAGAAAACCAGCCACAATCGACGGAGGGGGCGTGCACGCAAAATTGGAGAGGAGACGGGGGTGGATGCTGCGTGAGTTGGGAGGTGGCGGCGGCGCTAGTTTGGGGCGTATAGGCATCGACGGACGGCTCGGCGGCGGCGCCCTCACGTGGAAAGCGGACTGGAGAGTGGCAGTGGCGGGATCCCGGCGCCGAAGTCGACTGCGTAGAGAGATTGGAGTGGCGGCAGCCTGGAGTGCGGCGGCGTGACGGGGTCGAGTGCGAGAGGATTGGATCGTAACTCTGCTCCTATTTTTTGATTGGGCCTGTTGGGCTAGTGTTTTTTTCCAACCAAAAAACACTGACGGGCTAGCTGTGCCAAATCTTCCTGAGCCGTTGGATAAAACCATACTACTCATTTTCCACCACTAGTAAAAGGTACGTCAAAATCTGCCAGGAAAAAACATAGAAGACATGAGCTAAATATACACACATATGTTTCAGATATGTATCCTGCCTCTAGATTCATTTATGGAATAATATAACACAAAAAAACAGCAAGACTCTCAAACAATAAACCGAGAATTCCTATAGCTTGTAAGAAATTGTACAGATCATGAATCTATATATGTGGGAAAACTCCTTTTTCATTACCGGTTCACAGACTGCTGCATAACACAAACATACGTAAATCAGAAAAAAGGTTATATCATAAGGAGATGAGCAATATATATGCAGTAAGAAGATTAAATAAAAAGACATATGCAGATATTCCGCTTTGTTCTTTTCGGAAATTGCACACCAACTTTGTTCACTGTTTTTTTCTCATCCAACAATGACAGTGCTTCCAGCCGTGCTCGGTGATCCCTAAATCTGGCACACAAAAAAACAATCAACGCAATGAGGATAATAAGATGTCTAACTGATATAGTTGGATCTGATGATGTTCTCACAAGGTAATCTATCGGATAGTTAAGTCTTACTCGATTTTTATGCTCATTTTTCACAAAAAATCTTATTTTGTGTATGTCTAGTAGAAACATTACTTTACTATTTAACGTTCGTCTCTGGATCTAGATACTTCTCAGGTAACAAGACTGAAGTGAGATTTAAGAGAAGACTAAGCCTAAACAAACTCGAATTTCTGCCTGCCAAAATTGCTAAGGTATGAAAAAAGAAACATGTGGTGTCCCGTCATACGGGGAACCATATGAAATTATCGATTCCCCACACTGATAAACCTATTCTTGGTTGTGCGGGATCTTGTTGTTGGTTGTCCTCACATGTACAGAAAACAATGGTTCCCTGCCACACATGTTTATTTGAAAGATTATATAGATCATGCACCATGTTGTGAGTCATATGGAACTAAACATGTTCCCATTGTGCAATTAGTTGGGTGTGCTAGATCTTGTTGGTTGTTGCGAGGCCACTCTTGTACTTCCTCCGTAACAAAATGTAAGACGTTTTGGTAGCTAAAATTTAAACTATCAAAATGTTTTATATTTAGATAGAGAGGGAGTATATCTGACAGCACAGCCCAAAGTTATCCTCATTCACGAATCACGAGCATTCGATGCTCACATGCACGGAACAACATGTACGGTACATGCGCCTGCTGTCACACATGTTTATTTTGGAAGATTATAGACCATGCACCACACCGAGAACCATATGGAACGACGTATACACCACTCATAGTACTGATTTGGGGTTAGCTTCATCGACCTCCTGCTGGAGTCGTGGGACGAGATTTCACCGCACAAAGTTGGGTGGCTTCATTGGCCTCACACCAAGAGTGAGAGGAGGACGTGTCCTCAGCGCACCGCAAAGGTGAGGGTAGCATCAACGCTATTGTGCTCACGGAGTCGGTATAGAACAGTAGAAGCACTAGTGGAAAAAGGGGCACTAGTCCCGGTTCCAGAGGGGCTTTAGTCCCGCTGTAGCAACCGGGACTGTCTGGCCGGGACTAGAGAACCCCCACCCATTAGTTTCGGTTCAATACGAACCGGGACTAGAGCCCCCCACCAATTAGAGCTCCGCACGTGGAGGGGCCAGGGGCGCGCGGGGGCGAACCCTTTAGTCCCGGTTCGTGTTACGAACCGGGACTAAAGGTTTTTAGCAAAAATTCATTTTTTTCAAAAAAATCAACTATTTTATATTTTTTCAGATATTTTTATTTTGTATATTCTAATTGTTTTTGAACTTTGAATGTTTCAATTATTTTACCAATTAATTTATATTTACCCCTATTCTCAAGTCAAAGTGCATACCTACGGTCAAACTTCCCGCTCGGTCACCCATCCTCACACTACTCCACCCCAAACACGCTTAACATTTAGGTTCTATTCAAATTAGATACTAAGAGAGAACAGAGAACTTACTGATATAACTGTCTTATCTATCATATTAACCACTCGGTCATGATGATATTTTTTTTTCATTGCTTGTATTATAAAATTTTAGTTGAATAAATAAAAATGATAATACAATAAAATATTGAAATAAATAATGATAAAATAAACATTACTTTACTTTTGCCTTTTTATATAGTATGGAATAATCCGTATCTTTAAATCCTTAAATCGGAATTCAACAAATAAAATGTATAAATTGATCAAAACAATTAGAGGAATTCAAATATGACATCCAAATCATATTTTGCATTATAGAAACATCGATAGCCATGGTGACCATTTCGATCTTTTTTACGAAAAAATGAAATAAAACGATAAACACCTCAAAAAAGGATATCCTTTGAAATGGGGTCCTTATATGTGTACTAGGTGGTATGAAAAATGAAAAACTTGATTTTTCACAAAATTTGAAAAAGAAAGTCTTCACAAAAAGAACTATCATCTATAGACATCTATAAGTTTCAAGCCAAATGATCAAGTTATGGTCATTTTCACGGCATAGTTTGTGATAAAGGTCTCATATTTCACAAATAGGTGTGGATTGATATACTAAAAAATCATGCCAAATGGATTCTTCAAATTATTTTCATAAATATTATTTTCCTTTTTTTAAGTGGAAAAAAGATGTTTTTTTGTGAAGGAAGTAGAGAAAATATGAATCCAAATGGCACCCAACTAATTTTCACTAAGAGTGGTGCACATATGATGGATTATCCACAGGTATGAGTTTTTTCTTTGAATTCTAACCAATTTCCCCTAGTTAATTAAGTTTATGTTGATTTATCGAAAGTAATTCAAATTTGAACTACAACTGTTTGATAGTTTGGTCTGAAACTTTTGGAAAAATCATTTTAAGGTACGCAACTAGTGGTTATATCACAAAAACATTGATAGTTCTAGAAAATATCACCTCTTCCGATGATTAGTCATAGCGACCGTTTTGATCGTTTTTAAGAAAAAATGTAATAAAGTGATAAACAACTCAAAAGATCAAATCCTTTGGCATGGGATCCTTATATGTGTACTAGTAGCTATGAAAAATTATAAACTTGATTTTTGCCAACATTTGTAAAAAAGTCTTCACAAAAAGGTCTATCATGTATGAACATCTATAAGTTTCAAGCCGAATGACCAAGTTATGGTCATTTCGATGACATAGTTTGTGATAAAGATCTCATACTCCACACATAGGTGCATATTGGTATATTAAACAATCTTTCCAAAGGGATTCTTCAAATTATTTTCATAAATATCATTTTCCTTTTTTTAAGTGGAAAAAAGAGGTTTTTTTGTGAAGGAAGTATAGAAAATATGAATCCAAATGGCACCCAACTAATTTTCACTAAGAGTGGTGCACATATGATGGATGATCCCCAGGTATGGGTTTTTTCTTTGAATTCTAATCAATTTCCCCTAGTTAATTAAGTTTATGTTTATTTATCGAAAGTAATTCAAATTTGAACTACAACTGTTTGATAGTTTGGTCTGAAACTTTTGGAAAAATCATTTTAAGGTACACAACTAGTGTTTATATCACAAAAACATTGATAGTTTTAGAAAATATCACCTCTTCCGATGATTAGTCATAGCGACCGTTTTGATCGTTTTTAAGAAAAAATGTAATAAAGTGATAAACAGCTCAAAAAATCAAATCGTTTGGCATGGGATCCTTATATGTGTAATAGTAGATATGAAAAATGATAAACTTGATTTTTGCCAACATTTGCAGAAAAAGTCTTCACAAAAAGGTCTATCATGTATGAACATCTATAAGTTTCAAGCCGAATGACCAAGTTATGGTCATTTCGACAACATAGTTTGTGATAAAGATCTCATACTCCACACATAGGTGCATATTGGTATATTAAACAATCTTGCCAAAGGGATTCTTCAAATTATTTTCATAAATATCATTTTCCTTTTTTTAAGTGGAAAAAGAGGTTTTTTTGTGAAGGAAGTACAAAAAATATGAATCCAAATGGCACCCAACTAATTTTCACTAAGAGTGGTGCACATATGATGGATGATCCCCAGGTATGAGTTTTTTCTTTGAATTCTAACCAATTTCCCCTAGTTAATTAAGTTTATATTGATTTATCGAAAGTAATTCAAATTTGAATTACAACTGTTTGATAGTTTGGTCTGAAACTTTTGAAAAAATCATTTTAAGGTACACAACTAGTGGTTATATCACAAAAACATTGATAGTTCTAGAAAATATCACCTGTTCCGATGATTAGTCATAGCGACCGTTTTGATCGTTTTTTTTTTAAAATGTAATAAAGTGATAAACACCTCAAAAAATTAAATCCTTTGGCATGGGATCCTTATATGTGTACTAGTAGCTATGAAAAATGATAAACTTGATTTTTGACAACATTTGCAGAAAAAGTCTTCACAAAAAGGTCTATCATGTATGAACATCTATAAGTTTCAAGCCGAATGACCAAGTTATGGTCATTTCGACAACATAGTTTGTGATAAAGATCTCATACTCCACACATAGGTGCATATTGGTATATTAAACAATCTTGCCAAAGAGATTCTTCAAATTATTTTCATAAATATCATTTTCCTTTTTTTAAGTGGAAAAAAGAGATTTTTTTGTGAAGGAAGTACAAAAAATATGAATCCAAATGGCACCCAACTAATTTTCACTAAGAGTGGTGCACATATGATGGATGATCCCCAGGTATGAGTTTTTTCTTTGAATTCTAACAAATTTCCCCTAGTTAATTAAGTTTATGTTGATTTATAGAAAGTAATTCAAATTTGAATTACAATTGTTTGATAGTTTGGTCTGAAACTTTTGAAAAAATCATTTTAAGGTACACAACTAGTGGTTATATCACAAAAACATTGATAGTTCTAGAAAATATCACTTGTTCCGATGATTAGTCATAGCGACCGTTTTGATCGTTGTTAAGAAAAAATGTAATAAAGTGATAAACACCTCAAAAAATCAAATCCTTTGGCATGAGATCCTTATATGTGTACTAGTAGCTATGAAAAATGATAAACTTGATTTTTGCCAACATTTGCAGAAAAAGTCTTCACAAAAAGGTCTATCATGTATGAACATCTATAAGTTTCAAGCCGAATGACCAAATTATGATCATTTCGACAACATAGTTTGTGATAAAGATCTCATACTCCACACATAGGTGCATATTGGTATATTAAACAATCTTGCCAAAGGGATTCTTCAAATTATTTTCATAAATATCATTTTCCCTTTTTTAAGTGGAAAAAAGAGGTTTTTTTGTGAAGGAAGTACATAAAATATGAATCCAAATGGCTCCCAACTAATTTTCACTAAGAGTGGTGCACATATGATGGATGATCCCCAGGTATGAGTTTTTTCTTTGCGTAGATAGTTTTTCATATATACACAATGTTTTCCGAATTCGTACGCAAAAGTTATACTTTTTTATATTGAGATCACTTTTTTACAAAAAAGTTAAAAATAAAAAATTAAAATTTTCTCTAATAGTAGGTTGCGATAGGTACCGGCACGTCAAAGGATTTTTAAATTTGAAGTTTTTTTCATTTTTTAAATTTATTTAGACGTTGTTTTTTCACGGTAAAAAAGTAGCCTACCATAGACCCTTTAGTCCAGGTTGGTGCCACGAACCGGGACTAAAGGGTCACACACTGGGCCCCGCCTCTACGGCCGCATGTGGTGACCCTTTAGTCCCGGTTCGTGTCACGAACCGGGACTAAAGGTCCCTCCGAAATTCAATCCGGTGGCTTGCACCCTTTAGTCTCGGTTCCTTTTTAAATGTGGGCTAAAGGGGTGAACCAAAGCCCCGTTTTCTACCAGTGAAGGTCACCGTAGTGCCTCGACACTTCATGTCAGATCGCCGTTAGAAACTAGTGGTGCATCGCGTCGTTGAGATCTCTTTCGAATATATCCGCTACCGCTAGTATCAGGTGTGTGCACCAAGGAAAAAAATAGCGTGCTATCAAAAATAGCGTGGCCCTCCTACAGAAGCTATACAAGTTATAGCGGGCTATAGCGAAGCTACGTTACAAAATAGCGTGGTGAAAAATACTAAATATTAAGAATTTCAGCACTAAATATAACCCAAATATTAAGAATTTCAACACTAAATATTTGTCAAAAAGCAATACATGCATAACCACTTAACCAAATACAAATATCAGGGCCAAATCGATGACACACACATAAACATGAGGCATAAATCCATGCATAACCACTTGACTAAATACAAATGTTAAGGTCAAATCCATGGATAAAATTGCTTTATGAAAAAATACGATATAGATAAAACATTTTTTTTTCAAGAATAAGAAATGGTAGAACAATATATGCATAACCAAGTATGAAAAACATTCTCCAATTGTTTAGAAACCTAATCAACATTATCACAGGCCAACAACATTATATAATTTTTTTATTCAGAATTAGCATTTGACGGTATGTTTCCATTCAGGGTTTGTAGTTCTTCATCAACATAAACAGAAAAAGATTTTTTTACTTCTTCTTAAGATGGAAAACTCGGTAATTTGCGGTGATAGGCCGGATAAAGAAAATAGCGTGCTAAAGTTATGACGGTTTAGCGCGATATAGCGTGCTATTTTCGTGAATAGCTTCATAGCGCGCAAAAATGGTAAAATTTAACGTGGACCCTCCAGATATGCTATAACGTGCTATTAACGAAGAAATAGCGTGCTATTATTTTTCATGGTGTGCACTGCTGGGCGGAAAGAAGAAGGATACCTAGTACAAAATAATTACTTCTTTGTTGGGCTATCCCTTTGCCTATCACAATCAGATAAGAAGATCGCAATTAGATAATTTTTTTGATCCCAATCTTGATCTACATTTCACAATGGCCGGATCAACAAGCATATATGATAGCAGACTTAAGAAGCACGTACATAAGATTTATGGATTGCGGTTGAGGTATGGACAACTTGCTTACTGTCAGGAATTTAATTTAATGTCATAAATATTTCTTTATATTCTGAAAAGTTTTTTTAAAAATGACTTAAGACCAAACCTAAATATTGTGGTTAAGTAGTATACACATTTTCTAAGAGATCAAACCTCCCTAGTAACAAGGAGCGGTGGTGGCTGTTCCTAGGTCCATGCCCCGGCCGGTTGGGTCACAAGGTTAGCGAGCTTGCACTTTGCAGAACGCTCTTTGCCATTTCATCTCCGTGATCCACACATCCCCTCATCATTATAACCTGCCCCTATATATATTCATGCTACTTTCACAAGAATTGTGATCTCAACAACAGAGCCACGATATGTCCTCTCTGATTCCTCTCGAATGCTTTCGGTGACAGGCTAAACATCTTCACAGCTGCCTCCACACCGCCGTCATGGTCCTCACAGCAGCCACGGAGCTTGTCATTTGGCATGATGCCTCCTCACCCATCCGCCTCTTCTTAGTATTTTTGTATCTCGTAACTACTGCCACCACCCTGTACCTGATCAAGAACCGTCCCCGCATAGTATATCTTGTTGATTATGCATGCTACCGTCCTAACTCGAATTACCGCATCAGCAAAGCCTCCTTGATTGAGAGCATCCACCTTTCTGGATTCATCGGCGAAAGCGAACTCGGCTTCTTGACGCGCATATCTGAACGGTCAGGACTTGGTGGTGAGACCTACCTCCCGCCTGCCCGCCACTATATTCCTCCCAGCGTCAGTTTAAGCGAAGCCCGTTCAGAGGCTGAATTGTCCATCTTCACGGCTATAGATGACCTGCTGGTGAAGACATCTACCAACCCTGGTACGATAGCCATACTCATCGTGAACTGCAGCCTCTTCAACCCGACTCCATCTCTCAGTGACATGGTCATGACAAGATACAAGCTTCGATCTGATATCTGCAACGTGCAACTCTCCGGGATGGGCTGCAGCGCGGGGCTAATCGCGGTTGATATGGCGAAGAATCTCCTACAGACTGCTCCGTCTAACGCACACGCGTTGGTGGTGTCCACCGAGATCATCACCGAGAACTACTATGCGGGGAGGAAGCGTGAAATGCAGCTGGGCAATATGTTGTTCCGCACGGGAGGCGACGCCGTGCTCCTTTCTACGTCGAGGACAAATGCTCGTTTTCAGCTGAGTCAACTAATTAGGAAAGGCACCAGCTCCGACGACAATGCCTACCGTTGTGTTATACATGAGGAAGACGGTGAAGGAAAACTAGGGGTAAATCTATCCAAAGACCTTGTGACAGTTGCTGGTAAGGCTCTCAGGGCTAATGTCACCACAATTGGACAGCTTGTTCTCCCAACCTCAGTCCAGATTTTATCTTTTATGTCATCCATCTCCCGGAAAGTTCTACGTGGAACAATCAAGTACATGTTCCCGACTTCCGCGCCACTTTCGAACATTTATGCATTCATGCCGGTGGGCGAGCGGTGATCGATGTTGTCCAGCGTAACCTTGGTCTACTTGATGAGCACGTCGAGCCGTCAAGGATGACACTTCACCGGTTTGGGAACACTTCGAGCAGTTCCTTATGGTACGAGCTGGCATACATTGAGCCTAAAGGTAGAATGATGAAGGGAGACAGAGTTTGGATAATTGCGTTTGGATCCGGATATAAGTGCAATAGTGCGGTTTGGAAGTGCATCGAGCCTGCAAAAAGTGCTGATAGGGCATGGCAAGATTGCATCTATCGGTACCCAGTGAATGTCCCTAAGGGGGTGTAGACTATGCTGTTGGGCATTGGCTAATATCATGGGCTCAATTACATCTATATACAATTTGGGTCTAGCAATCTATATATGTAAATAATGGATCAAGTAACTAATAATGGGCTAATTAAGAAGTGAGAAGGAGGTGGGATGGTAAATGGAAAGATGCAAGAGTAGTAGCAGTGGAGCGAAAGACAACCATGGGAACTTCGTAAAGCACATTATTTTGATTTCTGTGGTTAGTGCATTCTAATAGTAACTATATGTAAATGTGTTATGTTTAGTATTCTATATATATGTGTGACATGTATGATATGCTATTTTAGCAAAAGTATGGATGTGTGAAATGTTTGTTTGGTAAAATATTTAATATATTGTGTACAGGGATACATGGACCTAAAACTATGCTAGGTTGTGACATATATTCGACTTGAATACGAGGCTTCAAGAAAAATATGTGTCATAACCTGAGATATCTGAGTCTATAAGAACCATTCACCACACTAGAGCTTTCCTAGGTAGACACACACCTTGGGACTACCAATAGGCCGGGAATATTGGTCAAACCGTATTGGAAAATACTATTTGCAGACATTTTGTATATATGGAGTATTCTATAGTACTAGTGGAGGTAAGCGCGGTCATGCCGCGCCCGTGGAATAATAAAATTATTTAGTTTGTGAATATTGTTCAAGGTGGGACATTTTTTTGAAACGGTCTAATTTTACAGAGCATTGAAACTTTTAAATGGTCTGCATTCCCCCATAATTAATTGATTTTATTTAGTGTTTTAAGTTTTTTATTTTCATATTTTTTGTCATGTGGCTTATTAAATATGTAATTAGGAGAAAAGGATTATAAATCTGGCTAAATTTATACAGCCTCGAATCTTCCAAATGTTTTGCATTCTCCCATAAGTAGTTATACCTTTTTAGTGTAGTCATTTTTATTTTTAAGTTGCATAATTATTTATGGATATGTTTAAAGTTGTTAATGTAACAAAATTTGTAAGAAATTCATTTGAAATGTCTGTAAATTTAAACCTTTTTGGACCTTTGAAAATGTTCTGCATTTTGGCATAAGCATTTAGTTTTTTTGTGCTAATTTTGGTATTTTTTCCATAAATTTCTGACGTAGTATTGTAAGTTTGTTTTATTTTTATTTTTTGTCATGTGGCTTATTAAATATGTAATTAGGAGAAATGGATTAAAATTTTGGCTAAATTTATACCGCCTCGAATCTTCCAAATGTTTTGCATTCTCCCATATAGACCTTTTTAGTGTCGTCATTTTTATTTCTATTTTGCATAACTATTTGATGCATATGTTTAGAGTTGTTAATGTATCAAAAAATTTAAGAAATTGATTTGAAATGTCTCTAAATTTAAACCTTTTTGAAACTTTGAAAATGTTTTTCATTTTGGCATAGGCATTTAGTTTTTATTTTTCTGGTCATTTTGACATTTTTTCATAATTTTTTGACGTATATATTTAAAGTTATTGTTATATTAGAGATAACCATTTTCTGTTTTCTTCTGGAAAACAGTAGGAAACTGCCAAGTGGGACCCACGGTGACGTCGCGCTGACGTCACCGAGGGCCAGCGCTGCTCTGCACCGGTGCCGCGGCCGTGGCGGTGCGGAGGCTGCTGGCGCCCATCCAAAGCGACCGGCAGCGCGGGTAATGGAGCGCTGGATGCGTAAGGCTGTGTAGTACCTGAAGATGGCGGTGCCGCTGGCTATATGTCGCCGAAGCGTCGCCGGGGAAGCACGGATGCGGCGGCGGTCGTTGAACAATCCACGGAGGATTCCGGCGCCGCCGTGGCGTTCCGCCGCCCGATCTTCGACAACCTGACAGAGTGAGCGGCGACAGACCTTGTCGTCGCCTTTGATTTGGTCTGGGGGGCGCGGAGCGGCGGCGACGGCGTGCGGCGGCGGCGACGATCTCCGGATCACGGGAGGAAGGAAGATGCAAGGGGAAAATGCGCTGGCAGTTTTACAAAAAAGTGTTTGATGTTTCCTGAAATTGCGGCGAGGTCCTTCGCAGTGGATAAAGATGGACTGCGGGTTTAATTTCTTTGTTTGGAAGTGGATTTTCTGTAAAATGTCGCGGTGACCGGCGGAACTAGGGGCGACCCGGTTACCGGACAACGTGGCTGCTGTTGATTGGCTAAAAATAGCTGATGAACAGTTCCTGATGGATTGGGAGAGGCGTGGATGCATCTTGACCGTCCATTCAGAATATCGTACGGCTAAAACAAAGCGAGCGACGTGGAGCATTCCCTGGAGCTGAAACTTGGTGTCTATTATATATTAGGTATTTGCATTCCTAAATCCGCTTAGAACCATCTGATATATAAACATTCACGTGTGCAATGGGAAGACGTTCTATCAAATAGCTACAAGAGTGAGCTATCTGTGTCAACTAGAAAATAGTCACCCCTCCCCTTCACATGGCAATGATTTTGACGGATGTGATTAAATATTTGGACGTATTTAAATCAAAATAGTGCTAAACGGACAATAAAAAGATATATAGTCTTACTACGTTCGAGTAGTTATGTTCTATTATCAGGAATGATTGTATACGACATAAGTTGATTTTTACCTCACTATGTTATGTTCATCTGCTGGATGGTGATACCTACTTAGGTAACAAACTCTAGTTTGTACTACAAGCCAAAGCTGCTAAGGGCATCTCCAGTCGTTCGCCCCCCCTCCCCAGGGCCCAAAACGTCAGCGATTTGCGCCTGCCACGACGCTAAACGGCGCTATTCCGAAACTTGGGGGGCGCGGTTTCCAGTCGTTACCCAGCCCAAGATTCGGCCCACGAAATTCAAAAACGGCGCAAACAGAGGCGATTTCATTCAAAATAGGCGCAAACAGAGACGATTTCATTGATTTTTAGACGCACATAGGCGATTACAGAGATTTAAACTCGCCAATTACAGAAATTAAAACTAAACATAAAAAGGACGATCTAGTCGAGCATGCTGAGGCTGGCGGCGATCGCCTGGCTACTCGTCAGGGTTGAGTTGAGGGGGCAGCCCGTGCGCTAATTGGGCTTCGAGGTTGGCTATACGTGAAAAAAACTCGCTTTCTACCGAGGCATGTTCTGTCCTAAACTGTCAAAATGAAAGATGGCCATGGTGAATGAAGCTGGATTCAGACAGAGCTCGTGTGATCATTCTTTGTTTGTTCGTTATACGGCTTATGGTATGGTTCTTTTTTTTCGATGTAGTCGGGGTCGCCAACGTCGTTGTCGGAGCTGTCGTCGTCCTTGCGCAGGCCGCTCGGGCCTGCGCCGTCGTCGCCGCGGAACCACCTGCTCTGCTGCAGGGTCCGCGGCGGTTCCTCCTCCTCCTCCGGCGGCTCCTCCTCCCCCTGGTTGTCGGCGTCGAGTATGACGTACGGGATCTCCACGGGTGGTGGGGGAGGGATGCGACGACGGGAGGCGGAGCGGGCGCGGTTCGCCTCCACCTCTGCGAGGAGCTGACGCAGGTGCTCCAGCTCCTGCTCCGTGTACTCGCCGAGGCTCCACTCCTCGGGGAACGCCGGATCCGCCGGCTGCACCGTGTTGAAGGAGGCTTCTTGGGCCTCCTTCAGGCCGGGCCACTCCTCCTCCTGCTCCTCCTCCGGCGATGGCTCGCGCTTGGGCCTGACGCGGCGCGGGGGAGTTGCTGCCCGGCGAGTCGCGGTGGCGCAGGGCTCGCCGATGCGTTGGGCGCCGCTGCGAGGGGCAGGGCGCCCGGAGTTGAGGAGGGGAGGGGTGAGGGAGGCGTAGACCGCCCCCCGCCAGCGGAGGGGAGAGATTGGCGTACCTGGTGCCGGCGAGCGACGGTCCGGAGGAGGAGGAGGAGGAGGAGGAGCCGGAGCCGGAGGAGCCCGCGCCCATCTGGCGCGGCATCCACGACCGTGACAGCATCGTCAGCCGCGGCTCGTTGCCGCGCTCGATGTAGTCCAGGACCCATGGAAGGGTCCTGTTCTCACCGCCCCACCACCGCTTGCGGCCGATGGAGTTGCAGCGCCCTTCCACCAGGCCGTTCCTCCCACGGTCGGCGACGTCCTCGTCGTGGCGGCGCCGGAAGTACTCCGACTAGTAGCCGCCGTTGCCAACCGCTCTCCAGCGGCGTTCGGCGGCCTGGGACGGGGTGAGGGAAGCGCGGACCTCCTCGATAGCAGCCCAGTACTGCTCGCTGGCAGGAACTGGGGGCACTGGGATGCCGCCGGCGCTGAGCTTCCACCCCGGCTGCCCGGAGGGGACGCTGGGGACGCGCATGTCTGGCGGGCATGGGTAGCCAGCGCGGTACAACGCCCAGGCCTCATGCTTGTGGAGGTGGCGGCGGACCCAGCCGTTCGCGGCGGCGGCGTCGTCGTAGGCCATGCTGCTAGGTCGCGGTGGTGTGGAGGAGAGGGGAGAGAGGTGTGAGGCAGAGGCGGCGAGAGAGGAATGGCGATGGGCGGCGAGGCTCGGGGGATTTATAGCGGCGCGGCCAGGCGAAGGGGCGGCGGTGGGTGGCCATAACTGTGCGCCGCGTGAACGCGCCACGCCATTACTCCGGCAACCTTTGACTGGGGGAGCTCACTGGCTGGCCGCCACACCATTACTTCGACAGCCTTTGACCGACGCGGGAGCCGAGAAGACGAGTACGGGCGGTTTCGGTTGGCGCCATTTTCTCCCGCGTCCGTGACATCGCTGGCCTGCGTCGCGTTTCGCGCCAATTCGCCCCCCCCCCCAGGCCGAACCCGGTGGGCTGGTTTTCGCCTGGGAGCGCCGGCGCTATTTTCCGCCGAAACGGCACTAACCGGGCTTCTGGGAGGGGGGGGGGGTGCGGCTGGTGAAAAAACGGCGCTATTTTCCTACGCCGGCACTAAAAAAGCCCCCTTGGGGGCGCTGGGGGGTGGGTGGGGGGGGGGGGGGGGGGGCTGGAGATGCCCTAAGGTATGGGAAAAGGAACATTGTGTAATTGTATAGACCCACCACACGGGGAACCATATGAAATTATGGATGCCTCACACTGATAAACCTGTTCCCATTCCCATGGTTCACAGTTAGTTGGTTGTGGTGGAGCTTGTTGGTTCCTCACATTCACGAGCATTCAACTCTCACGTGCATTGAACACAACGGTGCCCTGCCACACATGTTTATTTGTAAACATTATAGACCATGCACCACGTCGTGAACCATATGGAACTATGGATGCACCACGTGGTAAACTTGTTTTCCCGTTTTTTAGATAAAGAAACTTGTTTTCACTACAAGAGAAATAGACATTATCATTATCTCTACATTAATTATATGAGTAGAGACTCTTGGTGAAGTTTAACATAAGTGTCACTACGGGCAGTGTCTCTGTAAATATAAGACACTTACAGAATATATTTACATATTATAAGACATTCCAAAGAGGCACTACATATATCGGGCATTTAATTATGTCGTTAATTATTCTTTTAGCATAGAGAAAAAAAGCATAAAACCAAACTACCGACGCACCACGTTGATAACCTCGTTTTTTGTGTGTGCATTAATTTAGTTGGTTGCGATGAGGTTAGTTGTTTGGTCGCTAAGCCTATATCTAATGTATATGTGAGAGCCCCAAGAGAAAGCTAGCTAGCCGTCCTCGTATTCGAAAACAATAAGCTCCCACATATGCACAATAAACATCGGCGAGCTGCAACAACATGAGCTCATCACTGATTAGCCAGCTCCTCAAATCCATCTACAAGCCTGCTGTGCTGCGAAATTTTGTCGCCATCACGATAGTGCTAATCGGGGCAGCTGGTGTGGCTGTTGCTGCGGCGAGCTTCACTTGGCTTCGAGCTCTCCAGCCCGTGCATATCTTCTTGGCAAGCTTCCTTCCATCCGCTAGCGCCATTATCTACTTTCTGCGGCAACCGCCCAAGGTTTACCTCGTCGACTACGCATGTTTCAGCGGCAGTCCTCACTACCGCACACCTTTCGCCACGTTCGTCGAGCATGCACGTCAAATGCCCATGTTCAGTGAGCGGAGTATTCGCTTCGTCACTCGTCTCCTGCAGCAATCAGGCCTCGGGGAGGAGACCTTGCTGCCACCTGCGAGCAAATACATCCAAGGGCACAAGTACTGCACATTCCAGGCCGGCCGGGAGGAGGCTGAGCTCGTGGTCTTCTCAGCCATCGACAGTTTGTTTTCCAAGACCAGCATCAGGCCGGAGGACATCGACATACTCATCGTAAACTGCACCGTGTTTAACCCAACACCGTCGTTCCCAGATATGATCATAAACAGGTACAAGATGCGGAGCAACATCCACAGCGTGCACCTATCTGGGATGGGATGCAGCGCCGGGCTGATCTCCATCGAGCTCGCCAGTAAGCTGCTGCAGGCGGCGGCGGCCCCGGGTGCACGAGCGTTAGTCGTGTCCACAGAGACGCTCGCACCGAACTATTACATCGGGAATGAGCGTGCTATGCTGCTCCCGTATTGCCTGTTTCGCATGGGCGGAGCAGCCGTGCTGCTGTCCACGTCCCCAACCAATGCCCGATTTCGGCTCAGCTCTATCGTGCGCACCCTCACCGCAGCGGATAAAAGTTCGTACCTGTGCATACATCAGGAGGAGGATGACAAGGGAAATAGAGGAGTGAACCTCTCCACGGACCTCCTAATCGTCGCCAGTACGACGTTGAAAGCCAACATCGTTGCCATTGCACCCCTTGTCCTCCCATTCTCAGAGCAGGTTTTAGTCGCACTATCTTTCATCAGGAAAAAGATGTCCAATGGCAAGTACAAACTGTATGTCCCTGACTTCAAGACTGCCTTTGAGCACTTCTGCATCCACGCGGGTGGGCGTGCTGTAATTGATGGTGTTCAGCGAAGCCTCGGCCTAGCTGACGTGCATGTTGAGCCATCAAGAATGACGCTGCATCGCTTCGGGAACACGTCCAGCAGCTCCACTTGGTATGAGCTAGCATACATCGAGGCTAAGGGCCGTATGTGTACGGGTAATCGCGTGTGGATGATTGGATTTGGCTCCGGATTCAAATGCAACAGTGTGGTGCTACAGTGCATCGTCCCAGCCGGCAACACTGATGGGCCGTGGGCTGGGTGTATCCGCCGCTATCCGGTAGAATTAAAGTATCTCACTTGAAAACAAATAGATTTCTTTGAGGTCCCTAATAAAAGCATCGATCATTGCGATTGAAAATTACAATGCTTCCAAACTCAAGTGTGTTATATTTTCTCAAGTATTTTGTATGCATGTACCCAGCAAGCTGGAGTTCTCTCGGCAGTTAATATGCCTGTAAATGTTCAATTAGTATATGCAAAAGTACGGCAATTGATTTGAGTTATACATGAGTTTTTTTGGGTGGAAGCAGGCATGAGCTCTGCCAATTTTAGTCTATTTATATACTAAAAGAAATATACAGATGTTTAAATAGAGATACCATGTTAATCCACATAGGTTCAAAATATATAATATGTTGATTTTTTTAGTGACGGTTTAAAAATACTATAGTCTTACGTGCAAGTTTAAAAATAAGAATGAACCGATACAAATATATGATTCTAAATTCATGAAAAGAAATATATGTAATTTGGTGCCTTAGAAATTTGAATCAGAGATGACACCATTATCCATAACCACCTGGCACAATTTGTGCCAATTGGAAGATAATTTGGATGATTGTGCATGAAGGGATGTGTGAATGTCAATAGTTATGCATTTGCTTGCAGAATAATGGATTATTAGGGAAATATTTAATACGCCAAATCCATGTAGTCGTCCGGATTATCCACTATTAAGATTTCCTCTTTATCCACAGCGAGGACATGCATATTTTCCTAAAAGAATTTACAATATAGTAAGAATTTCATTTTTTCTTTATGACATTATTTGGTTTGTAGGATTACGAGATTATGTCGAAACTTTTTCTATAGAACACACTTGGTTTGAAAGGACAACGTTCTTTGAGTACATCAATTTGAAAATATATTATGACTTGATCCTTTATTTGTCTTTCAAGTGATGTAGTAAAAAAACATTTTGGTGTCAACATCTATAGTTTATGATCATTTAAATTTTAATATGATATATCAATACAATTGTATATAAAATGGAGCATTCACACACTACGGAGAGTGCCACGTATTCTAGAACATAGGAAGTAAATGAGAGAAAGATAAATCGCCACAAAGTATAACAACATGTCCTATTCTTTTAAGACAAGTCTATAGCTAAGTAAACTTTTCTTAAATATATGTAAACACATGAGCAATAGAGTTTTCCCTAATATATGTTTATGAAAGAAAATCACTTTCTAAGAATATTTTGAACGAACATTGTTAGTCCGGAGAGTATTCCATGAAAATTATGAGAGTTTGGAATCATACGAGAGATATGTCGTAGAATGTTCATAGAGATAGAAATATTGGTAGTTACGAACAACGATAATTTTACCATACAAGTATCAATACTAAAATCTTGGATTGTCCTAAGATAAAGTAACATATACATATATATCTTATCGGCGACACAAAGATGCAAAGTTGTAGTTGAAGGAACTCCAAAAGGATTTTGTAGGATATTTGTTTCGTTGAAATCTCACTATTGAGATAATAAGTTGAGTAGAATTAGAACATTTTTGTCGATTTAAAAAAAACATTTTTTGTCGCGTGGAAAATATATTTGGCAACTATTTCTACATGTTTTTCCATATGTAATCAAATACCCCTTTTACTATATATGTTTTCTAATGATCTAATATTAAGTGGGCATACTATTGCCAAGATAGATTTATCACATTCATCTTTTTTCATCATGTGAACAAAAAAGAGTCGATCTAATGTATTAGATAGTATGATTATGCTACTGAGTGTGTTGTGTGATATAATTTTGTGGTGCAATGGGAATCCAAGTGCCATTGTCCTCTTACATGACTCAACTAATAATAAATGAGAGCCGACAGAGAGGGGGGAGTAGGATTATTACGAAGAGAGAAAATATAAAATTGCAATACAATACAACTGTCTGAATATGCTAAATATGCTGAATATGCCGACGTGGTATTTCAGAAATTCACAATCTATAACAGAATCAAATGATTCAGAACATACACGCATCAATGACCATTGGTATTTTTCTTGAGATCGCAATTGTAGTCACTACATAATATTATTACTTTCAAATTTGTACATTTATATCCATATAAGTAGAAACTGTTTTCTCAAACACCATGTATGATACACTTTAGGCGATTCCCCCGCTTTTGTGAGGGCCAACTGGCTAGTTAATATGAAAGAGAGAGTTCATGATAATGGGTGCCCTAAGGCAAAGGCTGGTAAACAAAAGCAGCAAAAAAAGTAAGATTGATTGCAAATAATAATTAAGGAAAGTTGCGCGTTAGTATTCTAATAAGGTCAATGCATTGAGGGTTAAGAATGTGACGTCCGAGTCAAGCGCCAAGATGTCCTGGAACACGCGAAGGTTCCTCTCTTTTCATATTTTGCACATGATGTAGATGGCATTAACATTGAACTCTGGCACTGGTCCTCTATGTTGTTTTACTATGATCCATATTCAGTTAACATAAAGACGACTGACTTCTGTTAGTGCAAAAGGGAGGCAAGTCGCCGGAGTCTTGGGCCGAGCGAACTACCGAGACTGGTTCGATTATTCTGAGTTCATGCAAACACTCCGGTTCACGTTGAGTGTTTAAGTTATTAAAAGGTTTCCTCGTTCACAAGATTGGTGATTTAAATTATGCTAAGTTATATGTTATTAGAAGTAGCATTTTGAGTGATACTGGTGGTGCCTCTGTTTCTAATGATGATTCTAGTAAAACTAGTTATCTCATGGGTCATGGACATATGAGATTATTGAGCACCCTGCGCCTTGATTAGTATCCTCATGGGTCTTGGACATATGAGCATTTTGAGTGATACTGCCGGTGCCGCTGTTTCTAATGACTGGATCAAGAAAGTTAGTATAGTCAAAACCAAGGTTTGGTTAACCGACTGATAAATCTGATTACCGCCTGGTAACCGCATTTCCCAAACACTCTCCGTAAATAGGTACCCTAGGGTGCCTGAGCAAAACAATTGTGAACTTCTTTGATTTTTTTAATTTAAATGTTTCAATCTAGTTCAATCTAGGTGTAGTAGTATTGACTGCCTGGGCGAAATTCGCCTATAACCTTGATGCCTCGAGTCGAATCTTATTCGTAGTATTGCTTCTTGTTTTGTGGAGTAGCTTTTGTTCGATGTAAATAACACAAACTGTGGAATACCGGCTTCAAACCAACGACCTCTAAAGCTACTCCAATGCGTTAGCGCCAGTTTTGCTTCGAAATTAAACTTAGATCTTCTTACCTTTCCGTGAAAATTTGAATACATATTTTGTTTGAAAATTCTGGCCTATAATTCCGTAACCGTAAATTCCGACCACACTCAGGATTTTTCGTCTACCCGATATCAAAATCCTTGGTCAAAACCTCTTCAATATGCTCAAAATGTCATATTAGCTAGTAATCTGAAAGACAATATAATCTTGGGGTCCAGCTGCGCGATATGATAAACATGATTTATGCATAATGTGCAGCATGAATTACATGCTGTGGAATAATGGTTGGGAAGTCGCCATAATTAATGCTACGTATTTCTCCCATGATGTTGTTAGGACGATAGGCTGTCAGTGTAGGGAAAGTTCGTTGAGAACTTTACAAGGGCCTTGCAGCACGCCCTTCTATATAAACATCCCACCGTACATATCCTCCTCCCATCCTCTTCCGTCACCTCTGCACATTTGTTGCCGATACACTACACCATTGAACAGGATGAGTCCGTCGTCTCACCTGAAGAGCTTTAGAATTCTATACCAACGAGCTGCCAGCATCCTCGAGCTTCGTAGTATCACTACCACGACACTCGCAGCTGTTGTCCTCATAAAAATACTACAATGGCTTGACGAGCCTATGCCCCATCGTCGTCCTATAAACTACCTGCTCCTAGCGGTGGTTCTTCTGATCGTCACGGCCATCTTATGCCTCGGAATCCATCGTAAAACGGTATACCTTGTCGACTATGCTTGCTTCCGGCCAAGCTCCAGCTGTAGAATCCCAAAAGCCACCGTTCTGGAGCATGCACATCTCTCGCCTAGGCTCCATGATTCCACCGTCGACTTCATAGCTCGTGTTCTCGAACGCTCCGGCATGAGCGACGCTACATATGTGCCGGATGCATTACGTTATCTCGAACCACGCTGCGGGCTTGACGAAGCACGCGCTGAGGCGGAGTCGGTCGTCTTCTCGACGATCGATGACCTCTTGGCCAAGACGTGCGTCGACCTCCGCGCCATCGACATCCTCATCACCAACTGCACCGTCTTCTGCCCCGTGCCGTGCATCACCGACACCATCGTGAACAGATACGATTTTCGAGACGACCTCCGTGTCATCAACCTCTCTGGGATGGGGTGCAGCGCGGCGGTGACCGCGGTTGGGCTCGCCACCAACATGCTGCAGGTCATGCCTTGGGGGTCACACGCACTAGTGGTGTCGACGGAGACCATCACGCCGGGCTACTATGTGGGTAATAAGCGTTCCATGCAGCTGGTTAACATCTTGTTCCGCATGGGCGGCGCGGCCAAACTGTTGTCAACTTGTAGGTCGTCCAAGGCTCGGTTTCGGCTCGCGCATGTCAAGAGGACCGTCACTTCTGCGGACGACCCTTCCTACCGATGCGTGTATCAAGAGGAGGATGATAAGGGTAACCTAGGGGCTGCTCTCTCCAAGGATCTTATGGTTGTCGCCGGACACGCACTTAAGGCCAACATCACCTCAACCGCACCGCTTGCCTTACCGGCATCGGAGCTTCTCAAGTTTGTGTTATTCCTTGTTGCTAGAAAGGTTCTCTATCGGAAGAGAATCGGGGCATACATCCCCAACTTCCGTCTCGCATTTGAGCATTTCTGCATCCATGTCGGTGGACCAGCGGTTATTGACTCCGTACAACATGGTCTCAAACTATCAGACGAGGATGTGGAGCCATCACGGATGACGCTGCATCGCTTCGGAAACCAGTCGACCGCATCAGTGTGGTATGAGATGGCATACATCGAGGCTAAAGGCCGAATGAAGAGAGGCAACAGGGTGTGGATGATCGGATTCGGTGCAGGCTACGAATGCAGTACTGTCGGGTGGGTATGTATAAGACCATCCTCCGGTGCTGATGATGGCCCCTGGGCTAGCTGCATCCATCGTTACCCGGTGGATGTCTCCAAGAAACTCTAAGCTTAAAGGATTTCCATTTGCGACTTACTCCCACAAGAAATCAAACCTTATCTCTTGGAAATCCGAGTCTCCTCTATCAAAATGTTTATTTTCTACATATAAATGTACTTTGATGATATAGCCTCAACCAGCCCAATAAGGCTATCCAACTGCTCTGTAATCTACCTCAAGAAAAACAAACGCCATTGTATTTGTACAAGTTATTAAGGTATCAATTGGTTCATATTTATGCCATGCCTGTATTCCTAGTCCCAATGTCTGTAAGCCCCACTCTCCCCGTCGTAACAATGCCACGTCGGGTAAACCCAAAGTAGTTGGCTATTCGGATCGTTGGGGTACTTGGGTGGGTGTGGGTGATGGGATTCCGCATAGGGTACCGGAGTGTCACCATGGGCACAAGTGGATGTGTATATCAGATCGAACATACACACACAGTCAATTTTGAACATTGTGTATGCTCTACGTCTCTGTCCATCCATGGGTGAGTGTTAGGGTAGAAGACCATAGACGGAAAAACACAACAAATCATGTGTGATAGTTCAAACATCGTAGACACTCCTCGATTAATAAAATTTTGTGCGATGTTTCTAGTTATCACACACAGTTATAAATATATTCAGTTGTCTGAGTTATTTAATTATAATTGCACACGTTTAAGTAAGTTCATTCCTATGTGTTAAAAAACTTACCGCACACGTTTGTGCTATTGCTAGTCGTGTGTGTTTGAAGAACCATCGAACACACTTAAAATTTTCAGGACATGACACATGCAAAAATAAAAAAACAAGCATCATCCGGTAGCAAATCTCCTTCTTTTCATTCATTTCACTTTTCATATTCATATATTGCGACAAAAGTATCAATTGCTAGCTATACAAATTTGAAAAATACAAAAAAAAAGAATGAACATTTCTTGGTTATGTCTCTATTTTTAATTCGGAACCGGGCATTCCTTCCAATCCTCTCAACCTCACCATGCTCATCGGTAAGGGTAGACACACCACTCGTTTGAAAAGAAGGATACTTAATAAATTTCTTTTCCTTATTTGACGAGAAAGGATATTTGAGAAATTTCCTTGTCCTTCTTTAGAGCTCCTCTCAACGTCACGTTAAGCAATACTGGCAAGTATAGCTTAGAGGGCCTGCATGTTTTCATGCATAAAATGTATTAAAGCGAGAATGTATAAATAATGAAAACAGTGCAAATCAAAATGCTTGTCCACTGCAAGGACAAACGAAGACAAAAGAATGTGGTGAAACCCGCCATATCCGCGAGGATCATCGTGAGGTGGTTTCAGCAAGTATTGCCAGGTAGGTCTGCCAGATCCAGATCGCGAGGTGGTTCTGCACGCGTGTGATTAAGGGCTACATGTAGCTCGTACTACAACCCTTTCAACTCTCTTTTTTGGCGGACACGACACAAGGTCGTAGATGTGCTATGTCTAGCACGATTGACTTCATATATAGAACAATATGTCATAGGATTCGGATCACAATAAAACAACATGTCTTTGCTGGTTTTAAATCTTGGTTGTAGTTCTAGGTTGAGCGTATTACCCGTCGTTATTCATGCCTACGGTCTCCTGAAAAGCATAAGGCTGGCCTATATGTTTGATAATCGCTACTCACTGATCTTCCAAATTAGATTACTTGCATTTACATAAAAGTGAATGTATATAGACTTATAACATGTCTATATACATTCACTTTTCTACAAACAAGCGACGGCTAACCGGTAAAGCAAAAAAAAAAAGATTGGGGAAGAATATGGATATATGTCATCTGCAGACAATATTGTCAGTGGAAGTAGCAATTTTATAATTTTATTTTTTTCTCTGAGAAACAAACATGTATTTGTAAGTTCAGGATACAAACGACATGGATTTTGACTTCAGGGTTCAAACCGTCCTACTTCTATGAGTTCAAGGTTTAAAATGGACTATTTCCTATCTGAAACATTGAAAGCAACAATTTTCTGCCTAGAAACGGATCGGTACAGGTAGCAAAGAGAGAAGCAACATCCTCATCGAATTGAACCAATCAATTGAAAAATCTGCACCTATACGACCATCTACTTTATCGAGTGTAAATGTGCGGCAGATTGATGATGATATGACCTGCATGACGCGCCGTGCTACAACCTGGGCCTTCACTCTAACACTATAATTAGTAGTTTACCCCCTTGCTACTAACAAACGCAGCAAGAACAAGTGCAGCATGAGTCAGTCCAAGAAAGCCGTGTACCAGCGCGCCGTAGACAATCCCACTGCCATCATGATCACCGTCCCGCTCGCCGCTGCCGCCCTCGTGGCGGTGGCGGTGGCGCGGTTCGGGCCGGAGGAGCTCCGTGGCATCCCGCCAGTGCACCTCTTCCTGGCCTGCTTCCTCCCGGCCGCAGCGGCCGTCGTCTACCTCATGCTGCGCCCTCGGGCGGTGTACCTGGTCGACTACGCCGGCTTCCGCACCCCATACACGTGCCGCATCCCGTTCGCCAGCTTCCTGGAGCACGCCAAACAGCATCCGGCCATGGACGAGCGCAGCGTCCGGTTCATGACGCGCCTCCTCGAGCGCTCGGGCCTCGGGGAGGAGACCTGTCTGCCCCCCGCGCACCACATCATCGGCACGCACAAGTACTGCACCCTCGAGGCCTCTCGAACCGAGTTCGAGCTGGTCGCCTTCTCGGCCATCGACGACCTGCTCGCCAAGACCGGCGTCGCCCCCGCCGACATCGACGTCCTCGTCATCAACTGCAGCCTCTACTGCCCCATCCCGTCCCTGGTCGACACCATCGTGAACAGGTACAAGCTGCGGAGCGACATCCGCAGCCTGCACCTCTCCGGCATGGGATGCAGCGCCGGGATCATCGCCGTGGGGCTCGCCAGGAACCTTCTGCAGGTGTCTCCCCACGGCGCTAACGCCCTGGTCGTGTCCACGGAGACCATCACCCCCAACTACTACCTCGGGAAGGAGCGCGCGATGCTCCTGCCCAACTGCCTCTTCCGCATCGGCGGGGCGGCCGCGCTGCTGTCGACGTCGCCGGCCAAGGCCCGGTTCCGGCTGAAGCACGTCGTGCGCACGCTCACGGGCGCAAAGGACAGCTCGTACCGGTGCGTGTACCAGGAGGAGGACGGCGACGGCCACCGGGGGATCAACCTCGACAAGGACCTGATGAACATCGCCGGCGACTCGCTCAAGGCCAACATCACCACGATCGGTCCGCTCGTGCTGCCGGCCCGCGAGCAGCTCATGTTCGTCTTCTCCTTCGTCGCGCGGAAGCTCATCAACAGGCGGATCAAGCCGTACATCCCAGACTTCCGCACGGCGTTCGAGCACTTCTGCATCCACGCCGGCGGCCGCGCGGTCATCGACGAGCTGCAGAAGAGCCTCCGGCTGTCCGACGAGCAGGTGGAGGCGTCGCGGATGACGCTGCACCGGTTCGGGAACACGTCCAGCAGCTCGCTGTGGTACGAGCTGGCGTACATCGAGGCCAAGGGCCGCATGCGCAAGGGCGATCGCGTGTGGATGATCGGCTTCGGCTCAGGGTTCAAGTGCAACAGCGCGGCCTGGGAGTGCATCCAGCCCGCGCGCGACGCCGATGGGCCATGGGCTACGTCCATCCACAAGTACCCCGTCCACATTCCCGACGTTCTTCAGCATTGACCTACAACTGGATCATCTAAAAAAAAACATTGACGATTTGGATATACACCGCTGTCCACCGAGAGGATTCCAGCAACACAAATATGTTATATATATATATATATTCTTAAATAACGCGCTAATGCTAATTAGCGAATACCATGTTCTCCGAACAGTGTTATAATTACTTCATACTCGATAAAACAACTCCATAATCATATGTAATCTTACTCGACGGTCTCAAGCATTAATGGTTGGAGATACGCTGTGAGTGTCGATGGAGAATACCAAGCATGTGTCTTACCAGTAAAATGAATATTATGGAAAAAATTAGATGAAAGGTTTCTAGGGGAGCCCAACTTTGATTAACAAAGACATCGTCGGAAGAGAACAAGAGACATATGAAAATGCTTGATACTTTGATAGTCATATCTAAATTAGCATATATATTGATTGATGTGCAATCAGATATCAAACCGCCAATATGAAGACACGCTAAAGCACAACGGTGATCTATTTTGACAAACCATCCAACGTACATGGACACATATTCTTAGACATTTTTTGTTAAAAAAGTTAACTCCTACTCAATATGTAAGAATAACTACAAAACAAAGACTTCGAAGCCTAGACTCGGCGTGATTCTGGTAGGTTTGAAAATCCTGAACAGAAAATGCCAAAGCTGGTGCCAAAACTTCGTTCAGTTCTCGTGTTTTCAGGATTTTGGCTTCATGGAAAATAAGTGTACCCCTACCCCGGCCTAAACATTGGACTTTCGGTTTGGGCTACCCATGCATGGTTATGATTATTGAGACATTCTAAATATGTACAACCCCATAATATCACATGCAAGCATGGGATTAGCGTGAACCCCAAATAATATATAGTTTGAATTCTAAATCCTATAATTATTGAAGCATCTGGATTACGGTAGACTCAAGCCTAAAACCAATTTTCTGGACACATATTTGTCGTGGGACGATGAAATTAGGGTCGTGAATCTGAAAGTCTTACCCACGATTTGATCACATTTTTATTTTTTCGTCTTCTTTTTACGTTTCTTTACGCAGCTGCATGCAGGAAACTGCTAGAAAGGCTTATATTTAGGAATTGGAGGGAGTAGAATTTTGACATTGGTACTTGATACGTAGGCTATGGATAGTACTTAGGTGGACTACCAGAATTGACCCGTGCGGAAAGAATGGTTGACGAACGAGTGTGTGTATACGCCAATGCACACAATCATACGTACGTACCTCTCGGTGTGTTTATTGTGAAAGCAAAATTTAGTCCACCCCGAGCGTGATCTTAGGCTGTCAGATTCGTGCTCGACGTTGACATTGCCGGAAATAATCAACTGCCGTTGCTGTCCTAATTTTGGCACTACAAGGATATACTGCAGGAAAATTTCGGAGGGCACTAATCAAGTTGAGTACCTAGGCCAATCGAGACCTACTAGTAGCTCAATCACACAGGATTATAGTTAGCGAGATACAGTTGGTGGCTCCCATTTAACGGGGTACATGGCACTTGCTGAGGGCGTCAAACCGTTTGGACCAGCTGACAGTGGCTCTAAGGACTTATATTTCTTCTGAGCTGATCTTCAGGGCACGCCCATGTGGCGATCCAGCCACTTTCGCGGCGATCAATGCCATTGTGGACGTGGCAAAATTGACGTCAAAAAGGATATATGCCAGCCAAACCTGATTGGGGCCCTATTAATTCGAAATGTATATACTCCTACCACCGACTCAAATTACATTACAGCGCTATCACGAGAGCGAGGGCGACGCACCCTAAAGCATAGGTGATGTGAAGTGTCCTTTTTCTATAAATAAAGTAAACTCAAAGCTCAAATATAAAAAAAAACATCTCCTTCATTCGCAGCAAGATGTTTTTGTAGTATTTATATATGGTGCATACATTTCTTTCCAGCAGGTCTAATTAATGTAGCATTATATCAGTCACAATTCACAACTCAGATTTTTTGAATTACAATGAGATTTTGGTAAACCTTGCACAATCAGTCATGCTGGTTTACATGTGTTTGCAGTCCCCATGTACGGAATCGACATAGTACACAGTCGACCACCAGCCACTACCGGTCACCTAGTAGGTATTGTCTACTATTCCCTCCTTGCCAAATTAGATATCTTCACTTTGTACAAAAATAAATGTATCTAGACATGTTATAAATCTAGATATATCCACTTTTAAATAAATAGAAATTATCTGACATAGAACGGGAAAATATATTTTGACAACTCCATGGTACTTTTGTATATAAAGTATTCAACTAAACTTTATATACTTTGTCTATTAATCAAAGGTCCAGCTATATCACAATTCGTGCATATGCTTGACATTCGTTCTAACAAACTCTATATCGGTGAATATGTCCTCGCCATGTTCAAACTTCCATGTACAAACTGAGGTAGGTACGTGTATCTAGTGTTTGAACCATTAATTGATTATTAATCATGAGCACAACTACTAGTACTTGATTGATATCACATGACTACTAGTAATCGATTACTCACAATCCTAGTAATGATGAACTTGACTATTACTACTAGTAAATACTAGTAAATTTGCACGTGCACTGCACATCTCGACTAATATTATAATTAGATATGAAAATTTCTATGTAATACTCGTGGAACTCGTTGCGTGTAGGCAAATGCAATAACGGTTATAAGTTGTGTGGAACTCGTTGTAAAATAACATGTAGCTCTGATCGATAGATATGAACATATAGCGGGGTAAGGTTTCATACTTGTACAACAACAATCTTTTTAGCATTTGTTGCTTAAAGTTTCGCTAGATGTTACTATGACTGAAACTCATTTTTATAACTTTATGCGCTGGTTCTTGCATCTTGACCATATATTTTGAGACCAATGCTCTTATTTGACTTACCAAGTTTCCTGCTGAATGTATGAAAAAATGCACAAATGGTGAAGGTTCTGTCTCTAGGCTATTTTTAGTGATCTCGGAGTTTTTTAACTTTAATGTTCGTTGATTCACATATTGCATAAGCATTGCAAGATTCAGAAAGAACTTCATCTTTATCTCTCTTGAAGTTCACAACAAGTCTAATTTGCAGTCTGTTCTTTGTTTTTTATAATTCAGGCATCATTTCTAATATGTCTTGGTTAGGACCGTGTAAACATGTGGCTGCAGATCAAATATGGATGAACTACAAGATTGTAGGACCTGTATGATCTTATTATAAAATCAAAGAAATTAGTTACGAAGTTGCGTAATGACAAATCCAGGATGCGGAGCTTCTAACATCCAAGAAATTAATCACGAAGCCAACAAAGGTATTTCCTAAATCAAATAGCGAACCGAGATAAATGAAGTTAAGGAAGGCATTCGTAAGAAAGTTATGACTTCTGTTAACCATGTTTATTTTATGAAGTTTCCAGATGTATCGGTCCATGTAATTTTCTGAAACTTCTCTTGAGATTACTAGCATGTGTTTCTTTTGTCTTTGTGAAGACATGCATACCTCTGGTTTTAATTTTAATCAAGAAAATGAAAATATCTATATTTGATTTTTTTTTCATCAGTTTTATGTTGTAGATTTGAAGAAACATTTTTTTGTAACGGGGGATTTCATTGGTGTCATTTGATTATTTTTTCATTGGATGTAAGGTAACAACTAGCATTATCTTTGCATTAGATCATTATTACAGTTTCTTATTATCAATGTTGGTGTGGTTCCCTGTAGTAGTGATAGAAAGGCTTCTAATACTAATGCTTACTGTGAGTTGTCCGCTTGCTACTTGCTAGAATGCATAGCAACATTTTTCTTCTGTTTTATCAAGAATGTAATGTCGAATGGGATGAGAAACCCTGCCTCACTCTTTATGTACTGTTCATGTGAGTATGTCAAGCTCACAGTTTTTGTAGTAATGCAAACTAATTGATGAATGTTAAGACAGAGGACGCTCCACCATTTGAACTAACAATATGGGGAAGATGGCAGAGTATTGATATGACAAGGAATAAAAATGCTGTTAAAATAGTTTCATCATTTGTTATGATAAAAAAAAGAACGTTGAATCAATTTTATGCATCGTCCTGACCTGCCCAGCCCTGCCGATCCCTCTCCTCGCACCGCTAACCCAGATCCTTCATCCCCCGATCTCGCCTAGAAGCCTCGTGCACCACCGCTGCTATTGGCATCGGAGAGAGACGGAATCCCTACCTCGACGTCTACCTTGAGTGCCAAACATCCTTTCGTTTGCCTTGTGTCGTTCGTCCATGGAGAACCTAGGTCGGTTGTCGGCGGCTAGGCCCTGCCAGCGCTTGTAGATGGCGGAAGCGCGGGGTAGGAAGGAGGATCTCCCGCAACATATCGTTGTCGTCCGGCAGGGAGGCAGCATGCTCGGGCGAGGTGCCGCCACACCTGCTGTGATAGGCAGCAAGTTTACGGATGTGTTTCTATCTCCGCCGCTGCAGCCAGCAATGAGAACGAATGTAGACCACCATATGTCAAGTTAATGTCTCTTATATGTTTCCTTCTATTTCCTCAACCATCTTATCCCAATCCCGTCAGAAGATTAATTAGTTCGTGTCCCTTCCTCTCTAGATCATGTAGACACGCGTTGTTGCGCCCGTCCATTAGGTAAATATATTGTTAGGAATAATACAAATATATTGGGATTGTTGAAAACAACAGGAACACTCGCCTCCCCTTCTCATGAGTGGAGGGGGACTATTCATGTTACACCGTATACATAGAACACCACCGATATGCTGAACAAATATATGACTTTAAACATAAGATTCGATCAATAACTAAAGCATGTGGAAAATTCGTTTGTACAACAAACAACGGTATTGTCAGTATTACTACAACTGACCATAACATATTTGGTGTAACAAAAGTCTATAGCTTCCACTTTTCAGCAATCCAAAAATAATGAGGACACAATGAAAACCCAAAACGAAAAAAAGGGTCGGCCCTAGCTAATAATATAATTGTTCACTTGAGAAGTTACAAATTGCCTGTCTAGGTAATGTTCTGAACATATCACTTTTTCACAACGAACTCACTTGCCCAGTCTGATTGGCTGCACATCGTTCATCATAATGTGTATATCTCCCAAGGGAGTGATCACCATTTCTCTTCTCTATTGAGATCAGAAGAAAACGATAAAATCCACCAGTCCTCTCTTCATGCACTGAGCATGATCCAAGAAACAACCTACATTATAATAACAAAAAATATAACAGCTTATGAGATTCCAACTAATAAAACTGAACATAGAGAAGATCATAAGAATACCAGTATAACTGAAATTTAAATAGAGGTATGCATTTATTGTGCTTGCATCCCTGTTTCTTCTCTGGACTCATATATTTTTCATAGTTGAGTTGCTTTTTAATCGATCAAAGAAGTAATAAGTAGTAGGACGGACTGGTTATTTAATAGGTTTGAAGTTCCTTCAAGCTTGGAAATTCAAGTGTATATGCTTCTAATTAGGACACATTAATAGTGAATGCAAGTCCATATTTACATTAAAACAAAGAGGATAAAATAATTATGAATCGGATCAATTGACTCGGAATACAAACCATGGGTGTGCTAGGTGAGCTGGTTGCTCTAGTCAGAACATACCTATAAGAATTTTTATACCTTTCGAGCAGGTGGAAGGCAATCTATATAGTGGACATTAACGGTTCCATGGTTTATTATGGAGCCACCAAGCCATAAACGGACAACAAAAGGTAGGGTCAACTTTCCTAGTTCAAAAAACTGGGAGTCGTTGGTCTCAAAAGGATTTAACTAAATTGCTTCAAATAAAATTGACAAGAAGTAAAATATAATAGCTGCACGATTATATTACACTTACTATAAATAGGAAAATAACATCATTATGAAACCATGTCACTAAGTGCCTACTTGGCGTCACGAGAAAATGATAAATAGGATAGCATACTAACCGCATCATGGTTTCCAGGCCGGTTTGGTGATGCCTACATCTGAAGGGAATATGCCCTAGAGGCACTTAATAAACATAGTTTATTGGAAATATCCCAATCGTTCATTATATGTTTTATACCATGCTATAACTGTATTAAGCGAAAACATTAATACAGGTGTGGTAGATAAACAACCAGGTCCCTAGTAGGCTCTACTAAGACTAGTTTCGTTGCGCGATTGATGATCGAGGTTTTCCGATCATAGGGCATGGCGCCGGTCGGCAATGGAAGTCATATCGTTAGGTGTAACGATGTGATGGACATACCCAGTATTTATAGGACATAGTCATTACGCCTTAAAACCGTGAGACCAACTCTTATTATTATTCCTGAAAGATACTTTGATCGCACCAAACGTCGTATCTTATTTAGTATGACAATAACGGTGATACTTTTGGGTATCGTAAAGGAGTAGTTGAGACGAGGTGTCAACACCGGGATTTGTCAGTCCGCATAGCCGGATAGATACTCTAGGGCCCACTCGGTGAGATTATGTCAAATGAGTTTGCAAACATGTGACTAGGTCACCAGCTGACATAATATCATAGACGAGTAGAAGATAGCGATGTCGGTAACGAGATCATGCTAGGTATGGAGATATCTGAGAATGATACTCGGACACGCTAAGTATCGCCATGACAAAGGGTTTAAGACTATACGTCCAGATTTGATAGATGAAAGTCATTCGTTATATCTCAGGGTTAATTCATGGGGTCCAGGCCTACGAGTTAATCGTTGATCATTGAGGAGTCTTGATCATACCTGATATTATATCGAACCGCTAGGGTAACACACTTAAGGGGTTTCGACAAGACAACCGGAAAGGAAGGAGATCACCGGGAGCGTCCCGGGAGGGGTCCGATGGAGATCGGGCAGCGCCGAAAGAGTTTTCGGAGCTAGGAAAAATTATATATATATTATGTTTGATATTAATTAGTGTAATTAATATGCAAATATGATTTTATATATTTATTTTCGAATTTATTTAGGCTGATTTCCCTAAATGGGCCTTCTGGTCGAAAGAAGGCCCATGGGGGGAATACCCTCAAGGGAATTTTGTGGGGAGGCTTGGCCGGCCTAGGTGGGCCAAATGAGGCCCACCTAGGGCCGGCGCACCTGGTTTGGCCGAACCAGGCAATGGGGGATAGTCCCACATTGCCTGGCTGGCAAGGTTGGCTCCCCCTGGGAGCCTATATAAGAAGGGGCACCCCTGGCCTTTTAATTAACCAATTAACTCCCAATTTCTCTCTCGATCTCGTGGTTCCCTTGACGGAGCCGCGCCGAGTAGAGGAGGGGGATCTCTTCCACCATAGCCCGCTGCCGCGCTGCTGGTGTTCCGGTCCAAGTCTTCCGCTGCTCGTCCTGGACTGGAGCTTCGGAGGCCGTCGTCTCCACCGTATGTGTGCGACTCCCTGCGAGGTGCTGCGCTAGCGGTACTCGGAGGCCTACTTCCTCCACCCGACCTCGGGGTCATCTTCGTCGTCTTCGTCGCGCCGAGTTCTCCGCGACCTAGAGGTCGGCTACGGCGTCTTCATCGTCAACGCTTGTGCGGGAGCGAAATCCCCGCTATTCGGTCTACGAGGGTATGTATTCCGATCTCCGCCATACTACTATATCTGCATAGTGTAGATCTTGGCTAGTTTAAGGATATCGTTGGTAGGAAAATTTTCGTTTTCTGCATACGATCCCCTTCAGTGGTATCAGAGCCGATCTATCGTAGATATAGCTGTACGCTGTTAGAACCCGTGTTCTGCACGGGGGCACCGTTCCTGTTATTTGCTACCCTCTAGCGTGCACTTGTGATTCCAGCGGCATCGAGTTGATGAAGCGGCCCGGACCGACTTTACGCGTACGCTTACGCGAGACTGGTTCCACTACTGACATACGGCTTGTACCGTATCTGTGGCTGGCGGGTGCCTGTTTCTCTCTCTTTAGTTGGCTTTGCATTTTCAATGGAGGGCCCGAAAGGGATGCTTAAACATGCAATTATTGGATCGTTGTTGTGGTCATAAGGTTCATAGGTATGAAGCGGTTCTATTTACGAAAGCCCCAAGCCACGTAAAATATGCAAAAGATAAAGTAGAAGCGTCTAACTTTATTTTGCAGGGGCTATGTGATATGGTCAAGGTAGGTTTATTAAATTGTTTATAAACTGCGGGCGCCAAGAAGACCATGACGCAATGGACTATATCACATTGCATTACATTTGATGTTTTGTGTGCATCTTATATTGTGTGATTGTGTGTATAGTATACATTAGTTACACGGCGGTAGCTATATAAGATGACCCCTTCAAAATACCACTAGTGTTCTCCCTCCAACGCGCACCACCAAGAAAGTTCTACGTTATGAGGCATGCCGTGATGATCGGGTGTCAGACATCTCGTCGTTCGCATACAGTGGGTGTAAGCCATGTTGCACAAGCGTCAGCGTGGAAGTCTTTGGTGGCGAGCCTAGCATATTCAGAAATATGACCTCGGAACAGGAAGACCGAAAGGTCGAGCACGAGTCACAAAATTGGTGTGGCGGACGATTTTGTCTACTCTTGAAGTTGTGCCGCCGGCTCTGATGATGAGGGGTGGTGCAATGGATGGGGGTCGTGTAATCGCTTAAACGATCAGAAGGGATGTTCGTTTGAGTGGGAGTTCGGATAGTTATTTTCTAAAATACTAGAACTCAGAATATAATGAACAGAGTCTGTTTTGCAAACCTTTGTAGATATTAACCATTGTGATAGCATCTTTTCAAATTAGACGCATTCCTGCGATTGAGAAACTTAAAAGGTTGGGTCCAAACTTCATAGTTTTATACTTTAGCTTGAGGATACTCCTTATTTAAACCGTTAGCTCTTTGTGTTACAATACCCGCTAGGAGATAAACCCGGAGATTCCGCTAACAAAAGATAATTTTGATTATCGGATTTTGTGCGGATGATATCATCATAGTCCAGTGTATGCTATGATCTCTGCCATAAAGAACCAATGGTGGGTACGAGTTTTTAGATCGCGAACATTTGGTCGCTAAACTCGGGGTACCTCTATAGTTGGGTTGATGAAGTTTATCAGTATGTTGACTGATTGTCTTCTCAACCAAGATGGAAGAGAATGCACACATTGAGGGAGCACGTGGCGGTCATGCTTAATGACATATGTTCATGATTAATGAACATTGAGACGTCTCGCTCAGCTCAATCACTGGATGACAGACATCGTTGCCAAGTGCAAATCCTCTGTCATAGACTATGTCATGTAAGGGGAATCATTCACCTTCATGGTTCTTGATTACGGTGGAAGTATCAAGAAGATGAAACATATCGCCGGAAGTCATCAATGATGATGGTGTATATATGATATACATGTTATGAATGTTTTAGCTAAGCAAGTGCTCGCAGTAGTGACTAAGTCTTGAACTAGTCATGTTTTGTGAAGAACCAGGTTTACTGCTTGAGTAGAGGCGACATTGCGTGTTGATAATGGCAATCAAGTTGTTATGATGGCCGTAGACACTCTCCCTCTAGATCTACCATTTGAATAAATTCTTTATGATCGGGTGTTGGTATGATCGTTACGAGTGTGTCTCCTCTAGCGAGACACTTGTTCATACATAATAGTGACAAATTGGTGTCCTATATTTATGAAGTAATGATCATATGCCGGTTTGAATTTAGATGGTAGAAGCTCCCACATTCATAATATTAATGCCAAAGGATACAAACTTAATAAAGACACCACATATGTGTGGCACTACCGTTTAGTCATGTCAATGCTATATGCATTAGCTCCACACTGGATGGACCTACAAGTCCTAAGATTTGATCTTTTGACACTTGCAAAATAACTGTGACACCGTTTTTGGAAAACGGGCATATAACTTATTGATAGTCATACATGGAGATGTATGTGGTTCAATGAAGTAATTGACGGGTAGTGGAGACCTTTATTTCGTGAACTTCACTGAACGTTTTGAGTATAGCTTGTTGAGAATCATGCATATGGGTGTATGTGAATCAATGAAGTACTTTAACGTGTAGTGGAAGTCTTTATTTCATAGACTTCATGAATATTCCGAGTAGATATATGGATATCCACTCCGGGGAATGTTAGTCTGAATTTTTGATTTGATCAAACGAAGTTCAGAATGAAGTAGGAAATAAACTTAACAAGAAAATCAAATTCCCGCGATGCAAATCGAGGAATGAAGATTTGAGTTATAATGTTGGCACATCATTGGAAGACTTGTGAGAAGAGTTCCACAAATTACGTCGCATGGAACACCATAGTGTTATGGTGTGTTAGGGCGTCGTAATCGCACTCTATCGGATAGTGTGTGGTAAATAAATCTCTTACCGAATTATTGTGATCATTAGAGTCATATGGTAGAAACGTGAACACTCACGTTAGCAAATAGGTAAACCATTTGAATCCATGGAGACAATGCCATATGAGTAATGGTGTGGCTTTTAGCCTGGATTGTCGTTTCAGCAATTTAGTGTTTCGATGTAATCAAACCTAAAATGGATTGATCTTTGTAGTATACCCTACCTAAAGAGTTAGTTGGGTACATGTCTCACGACATAGGCAAAATCTTTGCCGGGGTATACCTTGCGAAAGAAATAGTTTCTTGTCCGAGGGTATAAGTGAGAAAGAAAGTAGAGCAAGACGAAGTTGGTGAACTTCCTCTCCAGACATCAGAGTGGCGCAACCGAAAGTGTGTTCGGTGTCAGGCTCCACAGCTTGAAAAAGCTTATGATTCAAAATCATGATGTTCTGAGCTCATACTAAGAGCGTAGACATACGAGTTTGTGTTCCACACTGTGTGTTACGACAATCTTGTTATAAGGGTCATATTAATGGAATATGATAGACCTACGAACTACGAAGAAGAGATGGTGGACCTAAGTCCGAGAAATGGCTATGAGTCATTTATGATCCGAAATAAAATCCATATACGATTACCAGGTATTGACTTGGGAGATCTTCTTGATGACATCTAGGATGTTGATAGTATATGGAGTTTTATGAGAGAGTAGATATTGAGCAGATTCGATTTGTCGTGAAACAGTTCCGACAGACCACATGAGACTTTGTCTCAAGTGGCGAAGCCTAAATCTATTCTGGGTCGTTTAGCAATTATTATAATTTCGAATGAGAAATTGATAGATGGATGAGAAAACCATGGTTCTTAATAGTGTAATTAAGAATGATTTGTAATCCTGAGGATGCTAAACATGTGTGCAAACTTCGGTTGTCCATTCATGGGCAGAAGCAAGCATATCGGAGCTGGAATCTTCACTTTGATAATGTGATCAAAGGATTTTGGAATTGTCCAAAATAGTTGAAGAAACCTACATTTACAAAGAAGTGAGTGGGAGCAAAGTAGCTTTCATTTATCTTGTATGCGGAAGGCATATTTGAGTGGGAGCTAAGTAGCTTTTCCTGGATCTTATATGCGGAAGGCATATTTGAGTGGGAGCTAGGTGTCATTCATGATTTTGTATGTAACGACATATTAAATGACACAGATCCTCTAGTAGAGTGTAAAGGATTATTTAAGTGATTAAATTTTCTATGAAATGAAGTTAGGAATATTAGGCATCCAATTTATAATTGTATAGATCAGAGGGGGCTTAATAACATTAAGTCGGAGTATTTCCTAAGTCAGGATTCTGAAGAGTTTCAGAAAAGGACAAGCGAAGAAAGAGGTTCTTGCTTGTATGACTAGGTAAAAGATTAAGTTAATCTTGACTTTTTCAGTTATAGCAAATGATGTTCGACATTATCTATGTATTAGTCATAGATGCTATCAGACTGAAAGCTCGACTTAGTGTGACTCGAGTTCTTGGTTAAAGAACAGGTTCTAGAGTGATCCTTGTGTGGATCAATGAACAAACGTTAAGTTTATTCTTCAGTGTCTATGAGAACTGAAGATAGGTTTTCTAGTAACGGGTAAGAGTGGAATGGCAACTTGCCGTAAAGCGGTTACGATGATGCAAGTTATTGCACTGACCCATACGACTAGAAATCTCATATAGGAGATGTCCTTTATTTTGAAGATAGACATGGTTAGTTTGCGAAGTCGCACTGTCGCATAATCTATATAGGTATAGAAATATATCGCGACTTTAGAAGTAGCAAGTGTGATTGGACTGAGCAGTTTTCCGAGCGTAGGTGGTCCCTTAATAGATCTTTCAGACTTTTAAGGCGCATGCTACGCGAATGATCGAGTCTCACTCCATCCACTGGGATATATTTCACCGTCATCGTAAGATACGGGATGATGTCAAACTAGGTGACATAGAAGTGTTGCAAAGCACATATAGGTCTCAATGTGTGAGGTCTATTGACTGTATTCCTCTTCCACGAGGCGAGCAGGCACCAAGATGCTATGGGTGTTGAGCTTTTACCAGGTTGTAAACTAGATTAAGTGTTACTCTAGTGCAAGTGGGAGACTGAAGGGAATATGCCCTAGAGGCACTTAATAAACATAGTTTATTGGAAATATCCCAATCGTTCATTATATGTTTTATACCATGCTATAACTGTATTAAGCGAAAACATTAATACAGGTGTGGTAGATAAACAACCAGGTCCCTAGTAGCCTCTACTAAGACTAGTTTCGTTGCGCGATTGATGATCGAGGTTTTCCGATCATAGGGCATGGAGCCGGTCGGCAATGGAAGTCATATCGTTAGGTGTAACGATGTGATGGACATACCCAATATTTATAGGACATAGTCATTACGCCTTAAGACCGTGAGACCAACTCTTATTATTATTTCTGGAAGATACTTTGATCGCACCAAACGTCGTATCTTATTTAGTATGACAATAACGGTGATACTTTTGGGTATCGGAAAGGAGTAGTTGAGACGAGGGGTCAACACCGGGATTTGTCAGTCCGCATAGCCGGATAGATACTCTAGGGCCCACTCGGTGAGATTATGTCAAATGAGTTTGCAAACATGTGACTAGGTCACCAGCTGACATAATATCATAGACGAGTAGAAGATAGCGATGTCGGTAACGAGATCATGCTAGGTATGGAGATATCTGAGAATGATACTCGGACACGCTAAGTATCGCCATGACAAAGGGTTTAAGACTATACGTCCAGGTTTGATAGATGAAAGTCATTCGTTATATCTCAGGGTTAATTCATGGGGTCCAGGCCTTTGAGTTAGTCGTTGATCATTGAGGAGTCTTGATCATACCTGATATTATATCGAACCGCTAGGGTAACACACTTAAGGGGTTTCGACAAGACAACCGGAAAAGAAGGAGATCACCGGGAGCGTCCCGGGAGGGGTCCGATGGAGATCGGGCAGCGCCGAAAGAGTTTTCGGAGCTAGGAAAAATTATATATATTATGTTTGATATTAATTAGTGTAATTAATATGCAAATATGATTTTATATATTTATTTTCGAATTTATTTAGGCTGATTTCCCTAAATGGGCCTTCTGGTCGAAAGAAGGCCCATGGGGGGGAAAACCCTCAAGGGAATTTTGTGGGGAGGCTTGGCCGGCCTAGGTGGGCCAAATGGGGCCCACCTAGGGCCGGCGCACCTGGTTTGGCCGAACCAGGCAATGGGGGATAGTCCCACATTGCCTGGCTGGCAAGGTTGGCTCCCCCTGGGAGCCTATATAAGAAGGGGCACCCCTGGCCTTTTAATTAACCAATTAATTCCCAATTTCTCTCTCGATCTCGTGGTTCCCTTGACGGAGCCGCGCCGAGTAGAGGAGGGGGATCTCTTCCACCATTGCCCGCTGCCGCGCTGCTTGTGTTCCGGTCCAAGTCTTCCGCTGCTCGTCCTGGACTGGAGCTTCGGAGGCCGTCGTCTCCACCGTATGTGTGCGACTCCCTGCGAGGTGCTGCGCTAGCGGTACTCGGAGTCCTACTTCCTCCACCCGACCTCGGGGTCATCTTCGTCGTCTTCGTCGCGCCGAGTTCTCCGCGACCTAGAGGTCGGCTACGGCGTCTTCATCGTCAACGCTTGTGCGGGAGCGTAATCCCCGCTATTCGGTCTACGAGGGTATGTATTCCGATCTCCGCCATACTACTATATCTGCATAGTGTAGATCTTGGCTAGTTTAAGGATATCGTTGGTAGGAAAATTTTCGTTTTCTGCACACGATCCCCTTCAACATCACCTTAAGAAAAAAACCAAAAAGAGAAATTATAAATAAAATAAAGTAAAACAAGAAGTCTCTGTTGGACCATATCATATATGTTTACTGCCACTGTGACGAGTCGATATCCCCGGGCTATTTTATTGGCAATCTTAACATCACTATACATGTGACCGTGTGAGGACGTGAGGTAATAGCCCCTAAATAATCAGTACTGTTTTTGAATTGGATAATGATAGAAGAATGAGGAGGCCTTTTATATTAATGAAACTGATGTAGAACACACCATACATTTATAATTGAAGAGCATATGATGTGCAAGTACCAAGTTGACGTTCACATTTCACAGACCTCCACTCAAAGAAAAGAAATTTATAATGCGGAAATGAGCTTCATATGAAGAAAGATCTTACAGTCAAAACATATTTTTGCGACAAATGAGCATATTGTTCAATATCTAATTAATTTAGAATTATTCAACTGCGGCATGTGTGAACAAAAGAGAAGATACATACATACCCTGGAGCACAACCCTGTATAAAGTAGCAAAACATACAAAACAAACATAATCCTACAAAGGCGTAATTCTAAATGTACGTAGAAGAACTGAACGGGAATCCGGCACCTAGAGGGGGGGTGTGAATAGGTGCTATTACAAATTTTAGGTCTTTTCAAATTTAGGCTCAACACAAAGGTAAATTCTCTAGATATGCAACTACGGTGAATTTACCTAAATGACAATCTAAGCAATAACAAGATAAACAAGCTAACAAGACAAGCAAGTAAGGGAGCAAAGATAAGGGGAACCGAGCGAAGCACGCGGAGACGAAGATGTAATCCCGAGTTCCACCCAAGGGTGTACGTCTCGTTTGGAGAGGTGTGCGCTACCACAACAGGTTAGCCGCAACGCCACAAAGGCTCACCTTCTGCTCCGATGAACTCAACCACAAAGGTTGCGAGTCCACCTTCCACTATTGATCCCCTTTTAGGGCGGAGATCGAATTCCTTACAAACGCTTGAGGCACGCACCCACAACTTAATTGGGGGCTCTCAAGAAGACCACAAAAGGTCAAGAACCACAAAAGGTCAAGGCAACACCAAGATTACAACAATGGTGAACTAGGTTTTCCCACCGGAAACCCTAGCCACAAAATCCCCAAGTGAATGGGGAGGAAATGCAAATCCCTTCGGTGAAGATGTAGATCCGGGCCTTCTCCTCCAATCCTCCAAAGATCAACGAATTTGGGTGGAGGGATTGGGAGATCTTGTTGATTTGAGCTTTCAAGAATGGAAGGAGAGAGAATATCTGAGAGCTAGCTGTTCTTGAGTGAGTGGGGGGGTATTTATACCCCCTATCAAAATCTGGCCGTTGGCTGCTTCGGGGACCCGGAAATTCCGGTATAAGTGACACCCGGAAATTCCGGTCACCCGGAATATCCGGTGCAATGAAATATCCGAGTTGAATTTCTGGTTGAGATCTGAACCACTTTGACATCTTGACTCAGCCAATTTTCTGAGGGTGACTCGGAAATTCCGAGTCAGTGAAATTTCCGAGCTGAATTTTCGGTTGAAGTCAGAACCACTTTCTGAACTTGACTTAGCCAATTTTCTGAGGGTGACTCGAAAATTCCGAGTTAGTGAAATTTCCGACCTGAATTTCCGGTTGAAGTCAGAACCACTTTCTGAACTTGACTTAGCCAATTTTCTGAGGGTGACTCGGAAATTCCGAGTCAGTGAAATTTCCGAGCTGAATTTCCGATTGAAGTCAGAACCACTTTTTGATTTTTCCTTAGCCATTTTTCTGTTAGGTATATGAGACCCGGAATTTCCGATCCTGGAAATTTCCGGTTCGAATAATCCGATTATGGGAAGAATTCCAGAAACTCTTTTTCTCTACATTTTGGCTTTGGGATATGTGATATGAAACTCACACAAACTGAAATACTTAGCAAATGGGATTAGTACATCATTGGTATTGTTAACTAACACTCAAAACACTAGGGATTAAGAAATGTTCTTTCAATCTCCCCTTTTTGGTGTTAGATGACAATACCAAAATTTGCAAAGAAACAAAATGCAATATCATGTTTTTGACAGAAAATGACTCCCCCTAAATAAGTGCATGTAAGCAACACAATATGACAAACGATAGGAGCAATAGATATCACATAGGAGAAACGAGACACAATGTAAGGTTATGGTAGCATTTGAGACTAGATAGATTTTCATACCTTGTGTATATAGGATATGAAGAGAATACCAACACAATAAATTCGAAGTCTCAACCATAGTATAATGATAGCATAACATTGTCGTCTCAATACACATAGTCATCACACATAGAGAATAAAAGAGTTTAACAAATAACTTCAAACAAATAAATGGACACAAGCGCAAATAAATGGTAAACGCATATGCTTGTGCCCGAACCCTTGCAAATCCCCGAACCCTACTAGAGCAAATTCTCCCCCTTTGGTATCTAAATGCCAAAAAGGAAGAAGAGCGATGCTACGTCCCATGTAGGTCTTCAGTCCGAGGGGGTCTCCTCATCATCATCCTCAGCATCATCATCATCGTCATCCTCATCATCCTCCTCATACTCTGCCTCCTCATCATCATCTTCCTCCTCATCATCATAATCATGTCCAGTGGTGTATGAGCTGCCGCCAAGGTCATGGTCAATCTGAGTCCACGGAGCCAAGGAACCCTGGTTCCACTGAGCAAAGGTCAGGGGATCAGACAGATCAACAGGAGCAGGAGAGCCAGATGCATGATGAAGGATCAAGTCCTGCTTGTAGGCCAGCTGACGGCGATCCTTGTAGGCAGTGTATTGCTCCTTGCGGATGTCCACATTCATGCATAGGACATTGCGTTGGAACCAATTCAGCTTCTTTACCTTCGCATGAGTGGCTGGGACATGAGTGGGAGCAGCAGCCCTCCTAGCATCACCCATGAAGGATCCACCCTGAGCTGAGCTAGTAGAAGGCTTAGGAGGGGGCTTGACCACTGTCTTCTTCTCATACAGCTTCTTGAAGTCATGCGGCTCCATATCATCATTGCTGAAGTTATAGTCAGGGAACTTGAACTTGATGAGCTTCATGATGTAAGGAGCATAGGGAATAGTGACCCTGGTGGTCATGGCTTCATACATCTCATTGTAGATGTAATCCATAACATCTACACTCCAGTCAGCATCAGAATCAGTGTCCTCCACAATGCGGTTGGCATGAAGGAGCTGGTTGCATAGAGGGGTCACCACATTGTCGTTGTTGCCACCACTTGGTGCAATGTTCTCACGCAGGATGCGCACAAGAACATCATAAAGTGGAAGCAAGTCACGAGAATTGCCAGGGGTGGCTCCCTCACCATATAAGTGCGTTGTTTGCTTCTTGTTGAGCTTGTAAGGGTTGTGCATGTGAAAGCCTTGAGGATTGTCACCATCAAACCTGTAGCCCAAAACCTTGGCAAACTCCTCAAAGTTGGACTCACAGAACGATTCCCCAGTCATCCACTTCATAGTCTTCTTCGAGTCACCCTTGATCACTAGGGTGGCAAAGAACTGCATAACAAGCTGGGAGTTGTAAGGACAACGAGTGAGCACCAGCCTCTCTAAGCCCATGGTCTTGACAATATGAATAGCCTCAACAAAGGAGGCTTTCTTCTGCAGAGTTGCAAGATCAAACGGATGCATGGGTCGAATGGGCTTCGACAGAGAGAGGTAGAGATCCACGAGTATGTGCTCTTGCTCTTGGCACCAATAGATGCGATCATCCAGAGAGTTGTCCCTTGGCCTAAGGTACCAATCCCCCTGTCTAAGCTGAGAATAATCCACTGAGTTCATATTTGAGTAGTTCTGACGTTGAAGAATAGGGGCATTCTTCCTTTTCTTGGATGGTGGCTTGCTAGCAACAGCTTTCTTCTGCCAACTTCTGCCTTTGAATAGGAGGATTGCTGGAGGATTGCTCTGATACCAACTTCTGCCTTTGAATAGGAGGATTGCTGGAGGAGGCATGACCATTTCCCTTGTGGACTGGGTTCTTGTGGACAGGTGCTCTTCCTGTGTTCCTTGATGCCCCAGCGGACGGACTCCCACTAGAACCTGTGAATTTGAGCATAGTGGGTAGCATAAGATAAGTGCATACAAGTCAGGAGATTATACACACATTAGGTAGGCATTTGATGAATCATATGTAGTTAAACATGAGTTAATCTTAAAACTGCAGTGTTTGACTCGGAAATTCCGATTCAGACAAGACCGGAAATTCCGGGGGACCGGAAATTCTGAGTCAGTCTGAGTCGAAAATTCCGAGTCAGACAGAAATTGTGCAGATTTGAGATTGACTCGGTCTAAAACTAGATCGATCCAACACAATGCAAAACTAATGTATGTAGATGGCAGGGAATAGTGCTAGGAACAATCTCTACCAAGCAATATTGAAACAAATAACTCCACATCAAGATCCAAGTGCAAGCACATAAGGAAGAAGAAAAGTGAACTTACCCTCATCCATTGAGGCCATTGCTTGAAGGAGTGAGTTCCCGGGGCGGAGGAGGAGCAGATCCGGCCGAGAAAGAGGTTCTCCGGCGGTCGGAGTGCTCCGGAGGGATCTTGGAGCAGCAGGGGCGGCGGCTGGAGGAGAGGGAGGTCGGGGGTGGAAGAAGGGCACTAATGAGCCCTTCACCCCGAGCCTGCCCTTATATTTTTGGACAAACCGCCTGACCGGATATTCCGAGTGTAACTTACACCGGAAATTCCGAGTCACCGGATATTCCGGTTCATAAATGAACCGGATATTCCGACCTGCTGAACCAAAATCCCAGTTTTCAAATGGATGACTTGTGTGCAATAGAGAGAAATGTTTTCAGGGGGAAGTAGGCTTGGGATAGATTTCCAAACTGTCATTGGTATACCATACTCAACTCACAACTACCAAATCAAAACATAAAGCGCCAAGTTGAGTAGGTTTCCCACATGCATGAAAAGGAGGGCAAATAGCAACAAAATCCAAACAAAACCAACTCTTCAAAGAGAAGAGGTCGGTGGCCGAGGCCACCATGTAGGAGTGTAAGGCATGTCACCGCGAAGATATATCTTGGGTACATAACCAATACTCGTCGTTTTAGCTCATTAGTCATAAGAATGAATATAGAGATAAAAGAACACTTGCTATCGGCATAATGGGGGGAGGGATGGTCCAATGTATTAGGACCGCACTCCCCCTATTTCCATGCCTACATCTAAACAAGATAAGATGCAATTACGCCCTAGGTGAGTGTGCAAGCGATCAAGCTAAGGACCTCGAATCAATGAAATTTAGCTCATTCCTCAAAAAGCAAAACCTTCCTTCCTCAAGGGGCTTCGTGAAGATATCCGCCAATTGATCCCTTGTGCCCACATATGATAAGTCAATGTCTCCTCGGGCCACATGATCTCTTATGAAATGATGGCGGATCTCAATATGCTTGGTTCTTGAATGTTGCACCGGGTTGTAAGCTATCTTGATGGCACTTTCATTGTCACATAGAAGAGGCACTTTGTCGCAATCGACTCCGTACTCCTTTAAAGTTTGCCTCATCCATAGTAACTGAGTGCAACAACTTGCGGCGGCAACATACTCGGCTTCGGCGGTGGAGAGAGATATACAATTTTGCTTCTTAGAAGACCAACATACCAAGGACCTCCCAATAAATTGACAAGCGCCGGAGGTTGACTTCCTATCATCATGATCGGAATCCGTGTACCCACATAATGAGAAATTTGCATCCTTGGGGTACCACAATCCAAAGGTTGGGGTATAAGCCAAATATCTAAAGATTCTCTTGACCGCCGTATCATGGCTTTCTTTAGGAGCCGCTTGATATCTTGCACACACTCCTACGGCTAGCACTATATCCGGTCTAGACGCACAAAGGTAGAGGAGAGATCCAATCATGTAGCGGTATACCTTTTGATCCACATCCTTACCCTTAGGGTTGAGCTCAAGGTGGCATTTGGTTTGCATTGGGGTAGAGGGACACTTGAGTTCAAGCAACTCGTACTTCTTGAGCATGTCTTGAATGTACTTTGCTTGGTTGATGAACGTTCCTTCCCTCAATTGTTTGATCTCAAATCCGAGGAAGAACTTCATCTCGCCCATCATAGACATCTCAAACCTGTCAGTCATAAGCTTAGAGAATTCTTCGTTAAATGCTTTGTTAGTCGATCCAAATATAATGTCATCCACATATAATTGACAAATGAAAAGCTCTCCATTAACTTTTTTAGTGAAAAGTGTGGGGTCGATTTCCCCAACTTGGAATCCACGGTCTACAAGTAGTTCTCTAAGGTGCTCGTACCACGCTCGTGGGGCTTGTTTAAGGCCATAGAGTGCCTTATCCAACTTGTAGACATGGTTCAGATACTTGAGGTCCTCGAACCCCGGTGGTTGCTTAACATAAACAAGTTCATTTAGTGGACCATTTAGAAAAGCGGATTTGACATCTATTTGTTGCAACTTAAAGTTATGATGAGAGGCATAAGCAAGAAGAATACGAATTGACTCAAGTCGAGCCACGGGCGCATAGGTTTCTCCAAAGTCAATGCCTTCAATTTGGGAGTAACCTTGAGCCACCAATCTTGCCTTGTTCCTCACCACCATGCCATGTTCATCTTGCTTGTTCTTGAAAATCCACTTGGTGCCGATAACATTGCGCCAATCTTTGGGTCTTTCCACCAACTTCCACACCTTGTTGCGCTCGAAGTTGTTGAGCTCTTCATGCATAGCATCAAGCCAATCTTTATCTTCAAGAGCTTCAAAGACCTTCTTGGGTTCCACCATGGAGATGTGAGCTTGATGTTCACTAAAGGTTGCAAGTTGTCTTCGGGTAGAGACCTTGCTTCTCACATCACCAAGCACCTTGTCAAGAGATAGAGCTCTTAATTCTTGTGAGGTGCCAACCCTATTCAAACGGCGGATCTCGATTTTCCTCCGAGTGGTGGGAGGAATCGCTTGATCATCTTGATCATTCATGTCTCCGCCTTGACTGATTTGATGGCCTTGATCAACTATTGGAGTGATGTCCATCGGTGAAGGAGAGGGTTGATCTTGGCCTTGCGGGCTGCCACCGGGAATGTCAGCAGGACCAGATATTCCGGGTTCAGTACGACCGGAAATTCCGAATCACCGGAATTTCCGACTCCAGTTTGAACCGGATTTTCCGGCCCTCCGGAAATTCTAGGAGCAGCTGGAGAATCTTGTGCTTCTTCTTGGCTAGGCGTATTGGGGACGGTGTTGTCGATGGGTGTTTCTTGTGTTGGGGTGGCCACCACTTGTGAAGAACTTGATCCTTGTTGAGCAACCTCATAATAGAGTTCAACGGGGCGGTGGACTCCCAACCCCATTCTTCGGATAGCATCTTGAGGTTGATCATCACCTACAACGGAAACACCACTTTGCTCCACAAGGGAGCCATCATTCTCCTCGAACACCACACTACAAGTTTTTATGATTATGCGTGAGGCCTTATCATAGACTCTATAAGTGTGGAATTCGGATCTGTAGCCCACAAATATCCCTTCAAGAGACTTAGATTCAAACTTTCCTAAGCGAACACCTTTGATGAGATAAAAACACTTACAACCAAAAACTCGGAAGTAAGAGATATTGGGCTTGTTCCCGGTGAGCACTTCATAGGGGGTCTTCATGAGTCCTTTGCGGAAGAAGAGTCGGTTGGATGAATGGCAAGCGGTGTTGACGGCTTCGGCCCAAAAGTTGTGAGGGGACTTGAACTCGGCCATCATGGACCTTGCCATCTCAATAAAAGTGCGATTCTTCCTTCGGCTACACCATTTTGTTGGGGAGTATAAGCAGCGGAATATTAATGACGAATCCCTTCTTCACTAAGGAACTCGTTTAAGGTGTAGTTCTTGAACTCGGACCTGTTGTCACTTCTTATCACCAAGATAGGGACATTGTGTTGACGTTGAGCCTCATTGGAGAAGTCGATGATAGTTTGTTGAGTCCCCATCTTCATCTTGAAGATGAAAACACATGTGTATCTTGAATAGTCATCAACAATCACCAAGCAATATTTCTTGCCACCAAGACTAGCTTCCGGAATGGGACCAAAGAGGTCAACATGGAGAAGCTCCAAAACCCTTTTTGAATAGATGATGGTCTTGCTTGGATGGTAGATGTCATGCATTTTTCCTTCAACACATGCCCTACACATTCGATCCTTCGAGAAAGAAACATGGTCTTTTAGTCCTACGATATGGCCATCCTTGTGGAGACTTTGCAAAGTCCTCATGTTGACATGGGCTAGTCGGTGATGCCATAGCCAACCCAAGTCCGCCTTTGCGAATAGGCACATTGTATGGGAAGTGGTGACTCCGGAGAAGTCAACCACATAGAGCCCATTCTCAATGTACCCAACGAAAGACACATTGAGAGACTTGCTCCGCAAGAGAATGACCATTTCCTTTTCGAAGACAACGGTATAACCCAAACAAGTTAAGGAATGGACGGAGATCAAGTTGAAACCTAGGGACTCGACAAGCAAGACATTCACAAGTGTGATGTCCGGTGCCACTACCACCTTGCCGAGCCCTATTACCTTAGACTTTGAATTGTCACCATATGTAACGGTCATTTGATCATCATTGGGCTTCAACTCCGTTACAATCTCCTTGCTTCCGGTCATATGACTAGTGCACCCACTATCAATTATCCATTTCCATCCTCCGGAAGCAAGGCCCTACACACAATCAATTCTTTGGTTTAGGTACCCATTTTGCAATGGGTGCCTTTTGGTTAGCAACAAGGTTCTTTGGAACCCAAATAGCATATTAAATATAACCATCAAAAGGACCAATGTATCTAGCATAGACATCACCATAATAATCAACATATAAAGCATAGTTGGGGTTAGATATGCCCGCAAAGTCATCACGAGTGGGAGTGCCCCTTGTGGCATTTCCACTCGCAATGTCATCTTTCTTGGCTTGTGCGGGCTTGGTCTTCTTCTTGATCTTCTTCTTCGCCTTAGCAACATAGCCTAGACCTTCCTTACCCTTGTGGGGCACTCGCTCATGAAGAGGAATAGTGAGTGTCCCCTTACCTTTATCAAGGGAGGTCTTGGACTCGGTTGTCATGGAGGGAACAAACAAGATCCTAGCTTTATCCTTGACAACATTTGCATTAGTATTCAAAGGAGTAGAAGTACTAGGTTTCTCAAGAATAGATATCCGAGTTTGGAGTTGATCACGAGACTTGAGTAGACGTTCGTGATCACTTGTCAATATCTTGTGAGTATTTTCAAGTGACTCGAGGTCTTCGCAAAGTCTAGCATGAGCAACTACAAGCTCAGACTTTTCATTTTGCACAATTTTACATTTAGCAAAGTAGAGATCACGATCCTTAGTGATCTTAGCAAGTTGCTCCTTGAGGAGAGCATGAGCTTCTTGTTCATCTTCGAGAGAGGATTGGAGGGACACCTTAGTGTATGCATCCTCTCTCTCAATCTCACCTTTTAATTCAACCTCATCCTCAAGCTCACCTATACGACTCATCATTGAGCCAAAGTGTTTCTTTCCTTCTCCTTGCAAGTTAGTCATGAATTTATTAAACGCAATAATTTCTTCCTTGACTTCTAGGCTCATACCATCATCAATGTCATGGGATATGGAGGTGGGGGACAATTGTACCTCGGATGTCTTTGCCATGAGACATCTTGGATTCTTGATGATGGGGCTCTCGTTTGGTGAGGAGAACAGTGACGGAGGTGTGGAAGAAATGGCTAGTGCGGCCACTTGCGTTGGAGTATCCTCCTTGTCACTATCTTCATCATCGGTGGGATATTGCTCTTGAGTTACCAAGACAATATTTTGGTTCTTCTTGAAGAAGGGCTTCTTCATGGGCATGGGCCCCTTGCCCTTTGTCTTGGCCACGAGCCTCCCACCATGATCCTCTCTTCTCTCCCATGGGCAATCTGCAACAAAGTGGCTTTTGTCATCACAGTTATAGCAAAGCCTCACCTTGTTGAATGGCTTTCCTCCATTGGATGAAAACTTCTTGTCAATCCTCGCTTTGGCCCTTCCGGGGTTCTTCCAAAACGTTCTTGCCGCAAGACCCATGTGTTGAGTAAGAGTACTTGAGAGGGTCTCACTAGATAGCTCGACTTGATCATCATACTCCTCTTCATCCTCTTCTTCAACGGTGGCCTTCAAGGCAATTGAGGCATGCTTGTGCATCCCTATGGCTCTAGCTCTTGCATCTTGTGCAATCTTGGAGGCCACCTTGTATGCGGTCATCTCTTGCATGACTTCATTGGATGTCATCTTTGCGAAGTCATGTCTCCCTTGGAGTGTCTTCAAATCCGTTTCATCAAAGGGCAAGAGAGCGGTCACAAACTTCCTCTTGATCCAAGCATCATCAATGTACACCGCCCCGAGGTTCTTGAAGGAGTTGGCAACCAACACCAACCTCCGGTACATGTCCTCGTGGCTTTCTCCATCCAACTTGTAGAACCCTTCCACCTCATTGCATAAGGCATCATACCGGTTCTTCTTCATGCTCTCATTCCCGACGAAGATGTCGGAAAGAGCATTCCAAACTTATTTGGCGGTGGAGAATTGTTGAATGAGCGCCATGTCCTTCTCTCCAACGGCCATTTGGAGTTGATGAAGAGCGATCGCGTTGAGTTGGCTATCAACCACCTATCTTCTTGTCAAGTTGGTTGGATCATGGGGCTTGTATCCTTCTTCAATGATACGCCATAGCTCAATGGAGGCACTACATAGATGAGACTTCATTAGAAAATGCCATTGAGAGAAATGAGTAGGTTTAAGTTTAGGAGGATCACTTCTAAAGTTTACATGAGGGTGAGGGATAAGAGGGTTAGGAGAGTAATTATGGTTGACATTATGAAATTCCTCTCCTTTGAGGGTGTTAGAGGAGCTAGGTGATTCATCCTTTTCCGCCTTCCCGAGGGGAACACTTGAGGTAACATCTTTGGACCCATCCGAAGATGACTCCTTAGAGATCCCCGCATGCTCCTTAGGAGGAGGAGAGGGAGAAGTAGCCTCGGGCTCCTTAGACTTCAAGAGTGCCATGAGCATCTCATTCATCTTGAGGAGTTGGGCCTCCAAGGACGATCTCATATCAATAAGATCGGCCATGGTTGCCCCTTTGGCTAACGCCTACTTCTCCGCCTCTAATTTCTCACGGGCGGCCCTCTCGGCATCAGATTCTGTCATCGTTGCACTTAGGCGGTTAAGCACTTAAAAGTGAACAAGCCTCTGATACCAATTGAACGGGAATCCGGCACCTAGAGGGGGGGGGGGTGAATAGGTGCTATTACAAATTTTAGGTCTTTTCAAATTTAGGCTGAACACAAAGGTAAATTCTCTAGATATGCAACTACGGTGAATTTACCTAAATGACAATCTAAGCAATAACAAGATAAACAAGCTAACAAGACAAGCAAGTAAGGGAGCAAAGATAAGGGGAACCGAGCGAAGCACGCGGAGACGAAGATGTAATCCCGAGTTCCACCCAAGGGTGTACGTCTCGTTTGGAGAGGTGTGCGCTACCACAACAGGTTAGCCGCAACGCCACAAAGGCTCAACTTCTTCTCCGATGAACTCAACTACAAAGGTTGCGAGTCCACCTTCCACTATTGATCCCATTTTAGGGCGGAGATCGAATCCCTTACAAACGCTTGAGGCACGCACCCACAACTTAATTGGGGGCTCTAAAGAAGACCACAAAAGGTCAAGGCAACACCAAGATTACAACAATGGTGAACTAGGTTTTCCCACCGGAAACCCTAGCCACGAAATCCCCAAGTGAATGGGGAGGAAATGCAAATCCCTTCGGTGAAGATGTAGATCCGGGCCTTCTCCTCCAATCCTCCAAAAATCAACGAATTTGAGTGGAGGGATTGGGAGATCTTGTTGATTTGAGCTTTCAAGAATGGTAGGAGAGAGAATATCTGAGAGCTAGCTGTTCTTGAGTGAGTGGGGGGTATTTAAACCCCCTCTCAAAATCTGGCCGTTGGCTGCTTCGGGGACCCAGAAATTACGGTATAAGTGACACCCGGAAATTCCGGTCACCCGGAATATCCGGTGCAATGAAATATCCGAGTTGAATTTCCGGTTGAGATCAGAACCACTTTGACACCTTGACTTAGCCAATTTTCTGAGGGTGACTCGGAAATTCCGAGTCAGTGAAATTTCCGAGCTGAATTTCCGATTGAAGTCAGAACCACTTTCTTATTTTTCCTTAGCCATTTTTCTGTTAGCAATATGAGACCCGGAATTTCCGATCCTGGAAATTTCCGGTTCCAATAATCCGATTATGTGAAGAATTCCAGAAACTCTTTTTCTCTACATTTTGGCTTTGGAATATGTGATATGAAACTCACACAAACTGAAATACTTAGCAAATGGGATTAGTACATCATTGGTATTGTTAACTAACACTCAAAACACTAGGGATTAAGAAATGTTCTTTCAAGAACACAAATTATAATTAGGGAGTATAAATAATCGCATATATGCATTAAGTACTCTTTGCAGCAACATTAAAACACATCCACAAAATTTTCAAATCAGCACTGTGCTAAGCAATAATATGCATGGATGCCTCAAAGTACCTTCTCGTGCATCAATTCTTTTGGTGCAGTAAGTCATATAACCGATCTTCCAACTCTTCCAACAGATTTCTGGCTGTTGCACAGATGTCCTAATCCTTTGTTTGTATAATACTGCTGCAAAATAAAGAACTTTTATGGTCAAGGCTCATATTCAATAAAAAATATTTGAATTAGATAATTACAAATAGCTGAAAGTGTCCATATGGCTTACAATATGCTTGACTGAATTCTATGAAGAATCAGGCATTCACAGCAGACATCCCTATGATATGCCATGCCTTAATGTGGCATCACCATCTAAATTATTTCCTTAGATATCTTGTAGACCAATCGATCAGTAGTGCTGACATCAAGACACAGTAAACATGAATACACAAAAAGATATGCTTAACTTTGTACCAAAAAAGTCTAAATTCAATGAGGGGAACTTGTAAGCATAACAAAAACATAACCTTACAAAATGCAAAACTATCATGATTCGTGTCCCGTCTAATGGAGGTTCTCGTGGTGGCGTGATAAGTGAGGATGCTGGTGGAAGTGAAATATGTGCAAAATTTTCTAGTGTCACATTAATATAACTTCTGAAGAGAGTGCAGAATCTTGCAAGAGATGGTACTTAGTAGTGAGCGAGGTGCGGTGCGCGAGTGACACTTACACCAGGGGAGGATCTTCCAATGCTGATTGTCGACCTCGCACCACTTCTAGAGGGCAAGGGTGGTGCCGGCGTGCAGCCGCCGTGATCCTTAATGCCGTTGAGAGCGTCGAAGTTGAGGTAGATGTTGTTCGCTATCCGGATGCACCGGAAGCCAGAACCCACGTCACAACTCTCAATCCACATCACTGATTCGTCCTGGTAGTTGGGGTTGTACGGCAGCAGCTGCACCTTTTGCATCGAAGAACATTTTATCATTGTCATTTTCAGTCTCGTTTTCTTATATCTAAACAAACCAGTTTCGATCTTCATGTGTCTAATTAGTAGATTGGGTAGCTCTGCTACTTGATTATGGTTACTTACAGGGTGACTCTCGCTTTGGGAGTGCTTGATGCCTGGGTGTGGCCATGGAGAGGTCGTCCTATTCGCGAACATGCGCCGCTTCCGCATGAACACGAATACATCAGCAGCCACCGCGAATACGAGCAGCGCCGACGCTATCGGCAGCACGTTATGGCTACACCCATAACGACTACACAACAATGCGACTTGGTTTCATCATGGTAAGGATTGCTCGACAATATGCCGACATTCTATTCACCGTTCATTATAGCATTCAGCATGACATCCTTTTCTCTGCAGACACATTGCCGAGGAAACCCAAAATTTGATTTTCACAGATACATGGTGCGAGCTTTGGAGGGTGATTTCAAGAAAGTGGTTGGTATAAGGCAATCCAAACTCTTTAATGAGAGCTTGTTTTCACTAGTAGTAGTTGTTGTGCAAGAATGATAAGCCTAATCATTTTTACCCTTACAACGTCTTTCTCCATTTAGGTGGTACCTGTGGATATTCGTTGTGATATTCATGTTGCTAAATGTTAACGGTAAGTTTCAGACGCATTACCATCTTCACTATTTACAAGTACTTCAACATCATATACCACTTGGTAATTCAGCATCTAAATATAAATAATCTGCAGGTTGGCACACATACTTTTGGATCTCCTTCATTCCCCTTATTGTAAGTGTCCCTGTACCCCCAGCATACAGGTAAATTAAACTCTGAATTTGCGAAGGTATGCAACTTACCAGCATCCATCACCTCCTCCTGCTGCTTGCAGCTTCTGCTAGCCGTTGGCACCAAGCTGGAGCACGTAATAGCTCAGCTGGCCCATGAGGTCGCGGAGAAGCACTCGAAGATCGAGGGCGATCTGGTCGTGAACCCATCAGATGAGCACTTCTGGTGCGGTCGGCTGAGGGTGATCCTGTACCTGATCCACTTCATCCTCTCCCAGAACGCGTTCGAGATCGCTTGTTCTTCTGGATGCTGGTAAGTGTTATACAACTATGCTAGAACAGAGAATGGATACTAACTAACTAGTACGGCATGTTTGGCAAGACTACCTACGGCTTCAACTCCTGCATCATGGATCACGCCCCTTTCATCACGCCAAGGCTTGACATCGGGTTGTGATTCCATCTTAATTACTGGTCGCATTTTTTGTAGAAGCAGAGAGCCATATGCTTCAGTTCAGACTCAAGACTGTTTTGCCATTGCTTGCAGGGTCGTTATTCAGCTTCTCTGCAGCTACAGCACCTTGCCACTATATGCAATTGTCACCCAGGTGACCACACTATCTGTTGGCAAACTATTTTGTCAGAAGAAATACCGAAGCTAATGTATAGTTTTTGTTTTGTCAAAGATGGGGACATTCTTCAAGAAGGAGATCTTCGACGAGCACGTCCAGCAGGGGCTGGTCGGGTGGGCACAGAAGGCCAAGCGGAGGACAGAGTCCACCGGTGGCGGCATGCCCGGATCGGCGACGACACACAGGTCATCCTCTAGGCTGAAAATGCTGCGGCGAGCTGCCGCTGTAATAAAGTGCGCTTGCGAACCAGCGCCGCCAAGGTAGCATTGAACGTGCGACAGCACGAAGATGAAGACATGAAGTGTTACCTCGTAGAGCACCGCTGGGGCAGCATTGGCACCTCCACCTTGCACATAAACCATGTCCTCCTTGGCCTAGCACTGGAGCATCGACATGTAATAGTCAAGAGTCAACACACTGAACGTATATATAATAGAGAAAAACAGGTACTTGTACTGCAGGAATAGTATATTGCACCTTTTAGACTAGGTTTTCTTTGGTTCATTGCAAATAAAAAGACATAAGAATTGTTACTGAGCTTATGATACAAGATACTACCAAAGTAGTTATGAGTTGCATTGTTTTCATACTACTCAACATGTAAGGTAACCATACAGAAGCACCACTACAACAACCAAAACAGAGAACAGAAACACAGGCGTAACACCACTATAGCAACTCAGCATGACAACCTTACGGCCCATAATTTGCCCATCAGTAGGCTTTCACCTATCGTAAGAGACCTCCTGGTATAAACAAACCAGACCGATCATTCACCATTGGCATGTTTGCTTCTGAATCTTGGAATTCATGGTGCCCTTCCCCTTGTCCTTGTAAGTGTTCCTTGAGGTGAGAGGCCTTCTCCGCCCAAGGGCAGTTGCCATTGCCTTTTTCCTTTGCTTGTTCAGCTGTTTTGTCAGCAAATCATCATCTTCATCCTCGGTATCCTCTTCTGATGATTCTTCTTCCTCATCGCCTCCTGATTCAGTAGATCCCTTGGCATCCCCAGTGCTATGAGTGATTGGATTTGTCGATTTGTTCTCACCGCTGGGACTTGTGCTTGTTGCATGCTGCAAGGTAAATCCCTGTAAGCGATATCCAGGGAGAAGCTTGCCTAGTCATTCAGATTAATATATTACTAACCTCATCTGAAAGTGTTTCAGGTCCATTTGAGTCCATCCCGACAAGATCAGGAACACTGGCAGAATCCTGAAAAAACATCCCCCGAAACATATATGAAAAACAGATTAACTTGAGGAAACTGAAACTGCTAGATTGTTTAGCAGTAGGCAACCTAGAGACACATTTAAGGAAATCCGTACACGGATCAATACCTGGTCTGCTATATTTAAGGAGTTGATTTTAAAAGACACAGGATCGCCACCTTCACTTTCTCGTTCTGATGTTGAATCAACGTCATCATCATCCGAGTTGGAATCATTTTCTTCATCATTGAACTGTAACCAGGTGAAGAAAAAAAAAGTGTCATCACTCACATGAGAGGAAACATTTCATGGAATCCAAAATTTTAACAAAGCTTTGTGGTCTAATGTTATTGCCTTCAAAAAGTGCATTGTCACAAGATCCCCAAATTGTTATGTCACATATCAACATTAACTTGTGTATTGTTAGGCATCTGACTTCAGTTCTAACTTCTAGTCAGTTGTATATTGGCATGAGAGTCTTACCTGCACCCACGTAACACCAGTTCTAACGCCTAGCCAGTTGTATACTGTTAGGTATCTTCTCATTATTAAAGGAAACACTGTTTAGCACTAGTAACCAAAATTTATCAAATACAACGGGCAGGGAAAATGGTTGACCGAGGAGATCATTTATGCATTTTTTTACTACCCAATCAAATGGCATAGTTCTGCCTTAAGCAAAATACAGTAGATCTTCAAACTGAGAAATACATCGATATGAGCTCTGTACCAAAATTTGACCCACCTTTTCTATCTCAACTTGCTCCTTTTTGGTGAAGCCACTGGCAGCTAGTTCTTTGTCCAATGCACCAGAAGTCTTTTGAATGGATAGGAAGGATGGCCTGCCACTGTCATCATCATCATTTTCAGACCCATCATGTCCACCTTTCTCTGTAAGATTAAATCTGACACAAAAGCAAGACAAAGCATGATAACAAAATGAGTTGTAATGGATAATTTTGTAATTCTTGAGATTTCACTCGATAAGGTGATGAACCTTTTGTTAAAGAACTTGTAGATACACCCAATATCTCGATCAAAATACCTGCAAAAAAGAACCTCGTGAATAATTAATAGAGAGCAATCTTCAGTAAGCTATCAGGATAGGCTACATACATCTGGGCATTCCGATGTGAAACAGATACCATCTGTGGGAAGTCGATCATCGTAACTGTTTCATCATCACCGATCTGCACAGTATCAATACACATGAAGAATAGAATATAGGGTACGATACATACCGACAAATGACAGATCACATAATAAGAGAACGTAATTTAGGCTTGTAGAAGAATTAAAAAACTGAAAGCACCATTCTCTTCAACTTAAAATGACAGTTTGGAGGCATGTGTTTCTTATAGTAATTGTATCACAACCATATGTTTAAGTACACATGGCAAACAAAACTCTTGCCAAAGGTTGAGTCTAATCACTACTTTTCCCTCCTAAAACTCTCAGATCAAAGCATAGCCAAAGACATGGCAAGAATAAATTGTGAAGGTAATACAAGAAAAAGAGAAAAGGAGCACAAGCAAGCTTATTATCTACGTGAAATAATAACGAGAGGGGAAAAGTCGTTATACCATGATGTTGAACTCGTTAAAATCACAATGTATCAGCCCATGTTCCGCCAAACGAATTACAAGACCAAGAATTTTATCAAAAACATCATCTGGATTTTGCAATCCACTTATCTGAACACTGAATAACAAAAGACCACTAATATCAGTTTCTGCAAAAAGGAAAATGACTGATTAAAATACAGAATCATTTACAAATCAACTTACAGTGGATATCCTGGCACAAGTGACATAATCACACAATGTCTATTGCAGTCCACCGCCGTGGGAACAGGAAATCCATGGTCTCCTAAAGCCTAGAATTGATAAAACGTAGAATGTTATAGAGCAAATAAGCATCTAACTAGACTAAATGTAAAAAAGTTCAGTCATGCAAATACCTTCATAAAAGCAAATTCCTTTAGGGCCGCAAGACGCGATAGATACAACCAGTTAAAGCTCCTCCGGTGCGCTAAATAGTCACGCTTCGATTTCACAGCCCTAAAAGATGTCCTACCCAACCTATGAAGCTTCATGGCCAATATTGTTCCATCCTCTGTGGCAACTTCAAATATATCTACAAAAACCATTATGCATAAAGTATTTGACATTTGCATGCTGCAACCTAAGGCTCCATATGGCATTGCTGTGGCATGTGGATTAATAATATAATTTGGTTGAGTTATTTTAAGCTGCATAATTTTTCTTGATCAAGTTACAAACTGATATGCTATAGTGACCACAACATGTGTTGTGTAAGGACAAGCATAAACATTTATTTCTTGTCCAGCTTTATATACAAACACATCATAACAACCGTAAACTGAGCCTAAAAATAAAACAAAACTTGAGTTAAACATCGATAACTCCATGTACCTGACTCTTTTCCAACACCAATTTGACGACCAACTGAAGAAAATACTCCACGATTCACCAATGTTTTGATGGCAAGGAAGTCATACCCAAGATATGTGAGACGATACCCATCATCTGTAAGCAAAGAAATCAAGAAAGCAGCTCCTATGATAATCCAAATATCCATGTAAATCTAAACTACGGGAATCAAAGTGCAACATCAATGACTCACACTTTTTACAATCATGGTGAACCAGTTTGTTCTTCAATAAATTCCGCAGCACTTTATAGGTTCCTCCGTGCCTAAATACTCGAAGAATCAGAACACATTCACCGAATAATGTAGATATCTATTAAACCAAGCAACACATGGATATCAGGGAGAGAAGCTAAGTTGATCGAAGATTTGATCTAAGACCTACATTTTTCCACCACATGATAAAAAAAATTACATGGAAGCAACCTTGTAGTCAGTGAATTCCAACTTGGTCATTGAAATAAATAACCTTATTATGTCAAATAGCAAACATTTAAATAATTTACATGAACGATGTGCATCAGACCGACCTTGGAAAGGTATCCAAAACGAAATATGCAAGTAGAAACACCACTAGAAGTGAGGTCAAATCAAAACCCACGAGCTACCTATACACTTGATAACTGAATAGAGCGATATAGGGCAGTCAAACCCCACAAACCCCAGTCCCGGACCAAAAGGGCGGCGGCGGGCTGCACACTACTCACTTCAATCCAGCGATGCGGTCGACGAGCTCCGCGGGCACTATCTCGTGCTGCGAATCCAAAACCAAATCAGGCGAGAGGAAGCTAACAGCTTCACATGGGCATGGGGGGTCAAGGCCTTACGTTGCGCATGCCCATCTCGCAGGCGGTGAGGACGCGGAAGTCGTCCTTGGAGAGGTAGCGGAGGGCGTTGACGTCGAGCTTCATGGTGTACTCCTCACAGCGGCGGCGGCGGCGTCGGGGAGGTCAGGGAAGGAAGAGCAGAGTCGAGAGAAGGGGGTTCGGGCTCGGGCGGAATTCGTTTCGGCTCCATTCGGTTAGCCCCAACTCAACCCGGCGAGGAACTGGTCCAAATTCCATATACGTGCCAAGCCAACCCGCGTGGATTGAAACCCGGCCCATCCCAAACAGCGCCCTTCGGTTACGCCCGATGCGGAACTCGACCCGGCTCAAACCCCTCCGACCCCGTCCTTTCCCCGTGGATCAAATCATCCTCTCCTGACTCGTGGAAAGAAACCACACGACGCAGTGGCGGCGCGAGCGCGCCCGGATCGATCCCGACGCAGGTCGCCGACGGTGGCGGAGGTGACGGCGCCTCCGCACATCTACAGCTAGGCCTGTAATTGGGATTGGGATGTCCATAGCGTCCCTTTTCCTATTCCCGCTAATTCATTACCTGGACACCCACGGCTTGACCAAAAAAGTTCACGGGCATCCAGTTAATTAAATGTTATACTCCGCTTCGGATGTTCCTATTGGGAGCTCCATATTGATATTGTGTTGAATATCAATACTGTAGGATATCGATATTGAGTGTGAATGTCAATATCTTCTGTTTAGATGTGTCAGATATTCAGATTTAGACAAGATATTGAGTTCGAATATCAAATGTTGTTTGGACGTTCTAAAAGCAGTTTTTTGAGACATTGATTATTGTAGTGTTATATTCATGAGAAAATAAGCAAAACAACCAATATTATGGTACAAACAACAACTAGAAAAATACGAAATTACAAAAAATTCTTTGAGACTCGTATGCATCTAAGGCCAGCCCGTCAACAACACTGGCCTGTCAGTTACGCCGACAGAAGCCACACACATGGACATGCGAGGGCTAGATCTAAGGATTTACACAAGAAAATAAGAGGAATCAGTGGAAGACACCGGAGGCAACAGCGCCGCGTCGCCACTGGGCATCGCTACAGCTGCGGGCTTGCGGCCGCACGACACATCACGACGGCCGGAGCCTGCGGCGGTCCAGCAGCTGGCAAGGAGGAGGCGGGGCAGGGTCGACGCGGGGAAGGAGGATGCGTGAGCTTCTCGAGCGCGGCCCTGAGCTCGTCGTCTGACCCCCGGAGATCGGAGGAGGTCGCAGATGACCGAATCGTCCGAGCTGAGCAGCGGCCGGCCGCGGAGAACGAAATCTTGCACGGGCGATTTCGGCCAACCCGACACGCAAGTCCTGGAGGAGGTCGGCAGCGCGGCGGAGCCTGCTCCTGTTTCGATTCGGTTCGGGGCGAGCAAAACGGCGCACGGCGGCCACGGGGCGGGGTCGCCGCCGGGAAGGAGGAGGCGGGGCGGGGTCGACGCGGGAAAGGAGGAGGCGAGGCGCCGATGTGGTCGCGGCTCGCGAGGAAGACGAGAGAGACGGGGAAGCGGCCAGCCGAATATCAACCCAATGTCGAGTTGTTGGGCTCGACATTCGCTGGGTCTTCTTTACACTAGGGACCCAAAACAAAATATCGTGCGCGAATACGGTGATGCAATATCGAATACATCTGAACAGGTCAGTTTCTGATACTCGAGACTGAACAGTTGCGAATATCCAATATCGACCTCCAATATCAACATCCGAACAGAGCATTAACGACAATGCAGGACAATCCTAATCTTATAATGATTATATTTTGTTCTAGTATTTTCCTCTATCTATATATTTCTCTCAAATTTTTTTGTCTGGACTGTGGACTGTGGTTATCATAGTATTTCTAATATCACCATGGGTACAGTAGTAGGCTTGTTGTGTTGTTATTTCCAAATCCCAGCTCCCAGCAACTATGGTACAACCGAACCACAGTCGTCCATCCGTCTGAAATTGAACCACGGGTGTTCGATTTGTTTTGCAGAGTAGCGTCCCTAGGGATAGAAGCATCGGATGGCCAAAAACTTTTAGAACTCGTGATCCGACGGTTGCGAATGTTGGAGGCCGGAGAGAGCTCCAATTTGGTGCAGTTATAATATCCCGAATTATTTATTTATTTTCGTCTTGTCCTTTTTTTTTGCGCCACACCGTTGGGGGCACCTCCACCCCAAATGCGAAACAGGTCCGCGGTCCGCCCCAAACAGACCAAAAGGGACACATTGGGGGTGTCCGTTTGCCCCGTTGGAGGTGCCCTTAGGCCGGCTTCCCGTTACTTTTAGGTATTATTTTTTGTTTAATACGTAGGAACATTTTAAGATGTGCTTTTGCAATATAATTTATAGTGTTGTCTAGTATATGTTTTGAAGAAGAAAAAAAACTGTTGACTCTGTCTCTGTCAACATTACTGATACGTCTGCCTAGACTGCTCCACATGCCTTAACAGTGCCGATCGACGACCCATATCGTCTCCCAGAAGCCAGAAGCGGCATCTGCTTCGCTGACCTAATCAAAAGCCGAGCTTGACTGGTTCTTCCTACTGCAGGATCGCATCCAGACCACTGTTCGTCAGCTTGCGTTGAATCTTTGAACAACTGCAGGGCTCCCATGCATGGTAACACAGTAGTAGCAAAAGATTTTTGTTTCCGGCCGGGCCGGACTCAACACAAAGAGTAGGGCAAGCACCAGCCATGAATGCCGATCAACCGACCGATGTAGCTCTAGGTACGGGACGGCGAGAGGGACCGCGCGCCATGAAACGGAAACCTCCATGGATTCAGATCCTCTCTTCTCCGGCATCGATCGATCGACCGGCATAAATCAGGCAACGTTAATAATTGCCACATGCTACTACTTGGATCCGGCCGGAAGAAGGCAATGTCGCGTTCTAGGCGCGACATTTCGGCTCAATAATGGCGTTGCGCCGCGTCTGCAGGTCTACTAGCTCTGCCGAGACTCTGGAGAAGGAAGTGGAAAACAAGCAAGATTACGCGTGGAACGCAAGAACACACGCGGCATTGAAGCTCTGCTGCTACTCCCCAACTCCCTTGTTCTATTTCTCATCATTTAGAGCGGCGCTCGGCACGGCAACCGCTGCCATGGCAGCGCTAGGCCTCATAAATTCGAGCTCCGTCGATAGCATGCAGGGCACGGAAGGATGGGCTGGGATTTAGAAGTGCACGCCAAGGATAAGCTAGCTGCTCAAAGCAGGCTCGTACTGTACTACTACAACTACTACGCCAAGCCGCCAAGGCCAAGGAGTATGTATACGCAGACACATTGTGTCGGACTCCTTATCGATGCTAGATGCAGTGATCCATTTCTGTTGTATCGATTCATCGTCTAGCTCGTACGTACTGTAGAAGTAGAGTAGTAGTACATTTCACTTCTTTGTTTTTCTTGAATGGATACAAAGTAAATCAATAGCCGAAAATCAACAGAACAAAAAGAGTGGGGGAACATCCCAGAGGACGGGAAGGAAGGAAGAATAGTGAGGAAGAAACATATACTTAAGGTACACGATCGAACGAGGACCACGACGGACGGACGGACGGACGGAGTATATAAATGGGCGGAGACTTAACCCCGTTGTGCCGGAGCACAACCACCAGCCGGCCGGCCGCCGTGGTCGCACCTCACATGCCCGCGTCAGGTAGATCCGGCATATTTAACGCGGCCACCGCAGCTGCCATTACGCCGGCCGTGTCCTCCACTCCTCGATCGACTGTTATGGGCACGCGAGCTCCCGGATCGTTATGGGCATGAGCTAGAGAGACGAAATGCATGGGACATACTACGACTGAGAGAGAAAGAGATGACGAGAGATTCTGTAGCTAGATGGCTTGCGTATCTTTGTGTCCGTCCCGTGGCCTGAAGGATGATGCATGCATGGCTGTAGCAGGGAAGATGTTAATGCTTGAGCACCTCCGGGATGTGCACCGGGTAGCGGCAGATGCTCTCGGCCCAGGGGCCCTGGGCGTCGCGCGGGGGCTCGATGCACTCCCATGCCGCGCTGTTGCACTTGAACCCCGAGCCGAAGCCGATCATCCACACCCGGTCCCCCTTGCGCATGCGCCCCTTGGCCTCGATGTAGGCCAGCTCGTACCACAGCGAGCTGCTGGACGTGTTGCCGAACCGGTGCAGCGCCATGCGCGACGCCTCCACGTCCTCGTCCGACAGGCCCAGGCTGCTCTGCAGCTCGTCGATCACGGCCCGCCCGCCGGCGTGGATGCAGAAGTGCTCGAACGCCGTGCGGAAGTCCGGCAGGTACGGCTTGATGACGCTCTTGCTCCCGAACACGCGCCGCGCGATGAAGGACAGCGCGAACAGCAGCTGCTCCGACGCCGGGAGCACCAGCGGCCCGATGGCGGTGATGTTCGCCTTCAGCGCGTCCCCCGCGATGGTCATCAGGTCCTTGTTCAGGTTGATGCCCCGGTGGCCCTCCTCGTCCTCCTCCTGGTACACGCACCGGTACGCGTTGTCCATCGCCCCCGTCAGCGTCCGCACCACGCGGGACAGCCGGAACCGGGCCTTGGCGGGCGACGTCGACAGCAGCGCCGCCGCGCCGCCCATGCGGAACAGGCAGTTGGGCAGCAGCATGGCGCGCTCCTTGCCAACGTAGTAGTTGGGCGTGATGGTCTCCGTGGACACCACCAGCGCGTGCGACCCCTTGGGAGCCACCTGCAGGAAGTTGCGCGCCAGCCCCACGGAGATGAGCCCCGCGCTGCACCCCATCCCGGAGAGGTGCACGTTGCGGACGTCGCTGCGCATCCCGTACCGGTTGATGATCATGTCCGCGAAGGACGGCACGGGCGCGAACAGGCTGCAGTTGACGACGAGGAAGTCGATGGCGCCGGGGCTGACGCCGGTCTTGGCGAGCAGGTCGTCGATGGCGGAGAAGATGACCAGCTCCACCTCCTCGCGTGAGGCCTCCATGTTCCGGAACGGCGGGATGAAGTGGTGCGCGGGCGGCAGGCAGGTCTCCTCGCCGAGCCCCGACCGCTCCAGCAGGCGCGTCATGAACCGCACGCTGCGCTCGTCGATGGAGGCGCCCTCGATGAAGGTCACCAGCTTGGCGTGCTCCAGGAACGTGCCGAACGGGACGCGGCAGCTGGGCTTGGTGCGGAAGCAGGCGTAGTCCACCAGGTACACGGCGCGCGGACGCATCATCAGGTACAGGGTGACCGCGGCGGCAGGGAGGAACCCAGCCAGGAACACGTGCACCGGCCGGAGCAGCTGGAGCTTCGCCAGTAGCTCCTCCGGTCCGACGCGCGCCGCGCCGACGATGGCCGCGGCGGCCAGCGGCACGGCGAGCACGAACAGGAAGTTGTTCACCACGCACTCGTACGCCGGCTTGAGCCGCTTGAGCTGAGCTGACGACGAGCTACTCATTCTGTCGCTCACTCACTCACTCACTCACACTCGTACGTACGGCAGCTATAGCGAGCGAGCGTCTGGGAGATGGGAAGCGGGAGCAGAGATTTATAAAAAGGCCGCGTTGGTGGGCCAGGCACCTCTTTACGAGGACAGGCTAGCCGGTGATCATGGGCTTTTGATCACCGATAAATCTGATGATGACGATGAGATGACAATTGATGCTGCATGCTAATCAGGACCATGTTGCTAATTTGATGGTAGCGATAAGAGGATGGGTTTAGGTTGCCCACTTAAGACAAAGTTTCAATGCTTCTCGCGATCCCCATTTTCGAGTACAGTACAGCCACTGTGGAGTACTTACTCCATTTTCCACCAAACGACTAATGATAGATCTTGGAGGGCATATGGTGGCTGGAGATTGGAGACCACCACTAATAATGTGCAGATCCATCTTTGTATTGGTTGGTTTCATTATACTTGGTTGTCTAGGGTTTCTTCTGCTGCCAATTCAGGGGATATCTCTACTGCTTTATAGTTAAGGTATGACCTATAGTACCTAGTAAGTAAATTACTTGTGCATCATCACTGGTACTAAGTGCTCATCCTTTGAGTTGTGTGTGTTTAGACCGTTTTTGCATCCATGCTCATTCGTGTTATGCACTACAAAGCAATATAATTGCTACATAGAAAATCGTGTGTCGTATTTATCTTTGGTTTTTTCTCAGTAAACAGTTACTTCGACCGCGACCATGGCGATCAGGGTTGAACTACCACCCCCGGCAGCTAGATCTCCCTCCTCCGGTGTCGTCACCGAGCTCTGCAACCAGATCCAGCCTCCACTTTACACCCTCTTTCATGTCCCTACACCTGGCATGTAGATGCTGGGCGTGCTGACCCCGCTGACGCTCCCTCCCTGCATGGCAGGAACGGCGGCCTCGGTGATGGCAGCCTCCAGGGCTTTGCCGTCCAGTGCCTCCGCACTCGCCACATCTGCTCTCGACTCCCGCAAGTCCGACCCTGCGATCTGTGGCAGAATTGTGGTGAAGCGCTCGCTTGTGGCCGTGAAGATCGCGGTTCCGACACCAGCTCCTCTTATCGGCGCCTCCGCCGGCCTTACCGGCGGTCGTGAAGACTGTCGTTCCTGCCATTGCTCCCCATGTGCGATGTCCTTGCTCCACTCGTCGGTGTATCCGCCGACCTGGATTTCATGTTCCCAATCGCGAAGACTTTCGTTTCGGCACCGCCTCCCGTTGGTGTTGGTCCCTTGTTGGTGCCTCCTCCATCCTGCATTTGTCATCCACGACCGTGAAGGCTGCCATTCTGGCCCTGCCTCCATCGGCCTTTCTCCCCTTGCTGGCTCCTCCGGCCTGCGGTTGATGCTCTTGGAGCTGCTCCTGCCGACTAAAGACCCTCCACGGTCGGGTACCGCTGACGAGTTTGTTCCCAAGAACCGCTCCCAGGAGTTGTTGGTTTCTATGAAGTGCACGAAGATTCATGATAATGTTGACGCGATAGGTGGCACAGTGTAAAAGAAGGCGCCTTGGGTACTTGTGCAACCTAGACAACGTATGTGCCGCATGCCTTTTACCCCTATTGCATCGAATGCCGTCATCCGCCTCCTACGTGGCTTTTGGGGAGATGCCACTGTTGGCACGAAGCTGGGCATTGGGCTTCAACTTGTTGTAAGCCATCCAGGTGTAACAACTATCGACAATTCGGTCACAAAGCGAATTGTTGCACAGGGAGAACTGCTCCTCGCCCTCCTCCGGTTCAAGGTCGCCATGTTGCGCAGATGCCCAATTTTCTTCTTTTTAATTAACAGGTTGAGGCAAATCTTTTGCCTCCATTCCCAAAAAAAAATCGCTCGTGTGTTTTCCAAGTCGCTACATGCTAATTTGAGTGTGAGCATAAGATGATGGATTATATAATGCCAATTTAAGCCAATGTTGTTGGCCTGACTGGTAGCCTCCCCGATTCAATGCTTTTGTGACCCCATATATTATTTAGTACAGCCACAGAGCCACTGTGGAGTACCTACTGCATTTCCACCAAAATACTAATGATATATCTTGGGGGACATGGTACATGGAGATGGACCTGGAGAAGAAAGTGCAGTGATAGATAAAGCTACGAAAGCAAACTTATATATTTATGAAAAAATACAAGGAGAGAAAAAATAATCCAACAGCTAGCATGCATGGTAGCTAGTACAGATTTATTAAAAAGAGCAATCACAACCCCGTGCAAAGTCGCCCAGTTTGTACTCATACAAAACGTTAAACGAAACTGTTGAAGGCGCAAAAATTGGCGCATAAACTAAACGTAGCACTCCGATCCAGCAGTAGCTAGTACCAGGTGGCAGGAAGCTCCGATCATCTGAAGATGCACAAAGGCAGACACGGGGCTAGCTTCTTCCTCCTGTAAGAATCCATCTTAAAATCCTTCAGGAAACCAGAAAGTCCTACGTACAGTAGTATTTGTTAATCCCTAGCTAGCTCGTTGTTGGATGGCAAGGTGAGCGTTGGCATAGTGCGTGCAGGCCATTTCAAGCATGCCCACGTCGTGGTCGACCAAGGAAAGTCTGAGGCAGGATTTGCATAAGAAATTCATCAGGGCACTGCCATGCCTGATGCCTCCCATGATCTGTTCCACTGCTTCTTGAAAGCATATGGTACTTAATTACGTTTGTTTGACCTCCAGTCGGCGTGGATGGCCGGCCGTAGTGCGGCATGGGGGAATGCCCATGCGGCCTCTGCTTGATACGGAGCTGCATCCATCTGGTGCAATCAAGAACAATAATAGGCATCGCCAAGATCCAACTGTATTACCGGCCTTACTAATCCACAGTACTCGCCCTAACTAACCGAGCCTCTTCTGTAATTTCGGTCCCTGAACATCTACATGAAGCAGCTGGCTACAACATTTTTCCAGCAGGATAAGAAGTAGACTGAAGAAGCTGTTTAAGGAAGAGATGCTAGCTACACTGCTCGTGTCATCAGCGATCGACAGCCCGTCGTTCGTTGCCGCTCCCGGTTGGTGAGCCCACGTGCACCTGTGCTCAGGGGATGAACTGATGTTGCTTAACCAGCACGAGATCGATAGCAGCGCTATTATTGTGTGTGTGTGTGTGTATAATCATACGTATATATATTGCTTAGGGCGGTGCTGATTTATGGTCCACGGTTGATCCCACCAAGCTTTTCTTGCATTGTCGGTGCCAGCCAACCCACGCACTCTGCTGCTGGCAGCGCTCAGCGGGCGTCAATTTTAAAACACAGAATTTTGGTCCTCACATCGTAGTCAATTCTAAATACCCGATTTTGCACTCACAGTCATATATAGCACCGATAATTTGGTTAACCGTGATTTTGATTCAGTGTTATGCGAGAATCAAATCCGAGTGCGATGAACAATCATCGCCTCCCTTTGGATGTAGTTGTCTTCTATGGCCACCTCAACACACCCCATGGTTGTCATTGTTGTCACCTTTCACCTCTTATAGCCGCCACAACGCTCCCCCATGATAGTCTTCACCATCGCTTACCCAATTTGTATATGGTCGTCAACCGCCTCATACCGTGCCCTATGAGAGGAAGCACCGTAAGTGGCGGATCTAGATTTTGGAGGCGCCGAGGAGCTAGATCTATCTCCTTGACACCGTGCGTCTAACGAACTAGATACCTAACCGTGAGAGAAGAATCTAAAGAAGCAAAGATTTCGACAAGGGGTGAATTTGTTACTACAACTTTCACACTATTTTTTGTTTATTGATGTTACAAGATTAAAGGTTCAATGAAACATAGCTAAGTGATACAATCAGTGTATTTGACAAAGAGTACACTAGAAACAAAGATGCACAAGATATATATTAAACTAGCTATTTGTGTAGGGCCACGTAAGCTACATGAAACGCATGCAGTGAGCCTAGTTGAGGTTAGTTATAAACACGTTCCCTCGAGGAAGAAGCAAAAGGGCTCTTGTACAATGCTATTCCAAAGGCGGCGCCTAAAGCGGGGGATAACATGGGCCAAGCCCAGCAGGAGTATCTGCCTTGCTTGCCGAGTTATGATTTTTTCGTTTTTGTTTTTTATTAATATTTCTTAAAAGAATATTTCAGAAATAAAAAGGTTCACATATTCTAAATCATTTTCTATTTTGAACATTTTCAAATCTAAATGATATTTATTTTGGATTTTTTGAAATTTGAACCATTTTTATTTTCAAAATTTCAAATCTAAACCATCGTTGAATTTCAAATATTTCTAAATCATAACCTTTTTAAAGTCTGAAATAATCTCTATATAAATAATATTCAAAAAGCTGAAATTTAAAAATTCATATAACTAAAAGAAAATGAACCAGAAAAAATAGGGAAATAAAGCATACAGGAAAAACTAGTAAAAGAAAGAATGAATAAAAGAAAGAACCTCGGCCGACCCACTAACATAGAGCTGATCCCTGTAGGGTACGCGAATCAACGCAAGGAGCATTGGTCAGGGATAGCCAGAAGCACACCGTGGCTCAGGCGCTCCTAGTTGCCGCGGTGCGTGGAGGAAGCGAAGCTCCGCGCACCCGCTCACTCCATCGCTGCGCTAAATGGGCCGGCCCAAAACCTACTGCCACGAACATTTTTTATTTTGAATATTTTTTAGTTTGAACATTTTTAAAAACTGAATATTCTTTAAGTAATTTTCGAATTTAAATTTTTCAAAAACTAAACAATTTTTAGTTTTAAACAATTTATTGTTTGAACATTTCTAAATTTTAAATATTTTTCAAAATATGAAAAAAATTAGGTAAATTCAAATATTTTCAAAAAATGTACATTTTTTGTTTTATACAAATTTATGTTTGAACATCTTTTAAAAAAATTCATAAAAATAGAAAAGAAAAAGAAACAAAAAGAAAAAAGAAACAGCAGAAAAAAAGAAAACGGAAAAATAAAAAAATTGAAAAATGGATGAATTCAAACATTATTGGGCCGGCACACTGCGCGCGCGGGTACGCGGCAGATTGCCCCATGGCTCAATGTATGCCCACTATGGTTGATGCTTCATTTAGGCGGAAAGTCCTTAAACGGAAGCGGCGTTGGTGGTGGGCCGGCGGCTGCTCTACAGACCAAACTTGATTTTTTTTTGTTCTCGGAGTAGCTAAACGAGAAAAACAAAAGGATTCTGCAGTCTGAGAACGGATGGCGACACAAGTTCAGATGGCTCAGCATCAGCATGGTCCTGAATTTGGAAATGGTTCGCACGGATAGAGAGGTTGAGTATCCAGCTTAATGCTGATATCACAATTAGTAAATCCACTGATATAGCATGTCATCCACGGACCCCTTAACATCAAATGTACTGGACTGGTAACTCAGGCATCACTCTTACCCCACCCGGTGCACGACCAGATCGATTTGCTTGACCTACGGAGTGACTTTCCTTGAGTTGCTCGTGGTTGTATGATGATTTTTTTTTGAATGATGAATTTTCCTCGAGTCTTCTAGCAACCGCCGTCAGCTAAGGTGTCTGTCTACTGATAGGCCATTTCAACCACAGGAGAGTTGTTAGCATAAAACCGCGACTTTGAAACTCAATTTACGAAAAACCGTGACAATGACGGGGGAGAAGGAGACGGTGGATGCCATGACCTACCTGCACCACCGAGACAAAGAACACGGATCTCGGGCATGGTTAGCGGTCACGCCATCTTCTGATCTTCCCGAGCGAACTATTCCAGAGTTAAATCTTCTCGGACGGATTACTGCCGGAGTCGAAGAGGACAAGCGGGGCGGCGGCGGTATGGGCTCGACATCTTTAATTGGCTCACATGGGGCTGACCTGTGGGACCCCGTCAATTTTTTGCAAATTGGTCCTCACAGTTCGAGTTTTGCCATGCCACGTCAGCTTTGGGTGGGACCCACACGTCAGCTTCCCTGTCAATTCACGTTTAATGTTCGATGTGTGTTTATTGCGACATATTAACATCAAACCTGCGGTTCTGTGTGATCCCCGCGTCAAATACGCGGTTTTATGCTAACAAATCATCTCAGGCAATGCTGCCGACCTGCCGTTCGCCTGGATTGGGCCGATTCCGGCCGGCGGCTTTAGAAGGCGTCCTCAAGCGGAGCCCCTTCACCACCCCAGGACGCAGACACCAGCACAGCTGCTTTTGCAATATATTTTATCTGATGCCCGCCTAATCTTCTCATCTCACTACTCATTTGATAGTTGATACAGACTAGGAGTAGCAATAAACAACCATCCGGTCAGTAAGATGCGACGAGATGTGTCAATTGCTCCTTCATTGTCTTTACTACAGGAGCTTCCAAATTATCTGAGGAGAATGAGAGGGCCAGCCACAGTGCGTGCTGGGTGCGGAACAACCACCACCAAATTAGAGCGAGCGTTATTCAAAGCGTGTGTATGATCGATACGGTGTGACGACTCGCCAAAACAGACCGAATTCGTGTCCCAGCCGTTGACGAAATCCAGTGACGAGCCGACAGTTCTAACATTTGACTTGCTTCGATCATGGGGTTCACACGTTTATATGTGAGACCCATCAATCGTTTAGATGCCCTCGTGCTCGCAAGCGCGACTAGAATTGTCAATGCGTGACGCATGGAGATGATATGAAAACCTAACGAACCTGATTCTGATGATAAGGAAGGAGCGCATTGGGAAGACTGCATTTTCCCCTGATCCTTGGCTCTTTGTCAAACTTCAGTTATACTAGTAAATCTGACACCGTTTAGCGCTGAAGAAAAGTGCAAGCCCTCAGTGTTAAAAAGGAAAAAGTCTCCAATAAGCCCTCGTAAGGGAATGGAGCAAAAGGTTGTTAATTAGTGCTCTCTGGTTTGGAGAGTGCGACTATGATCAAATTGACCAGTCACCACACTCATGGCTAATTCTGCGGCTGTTACTTCAGACAGCGAAGGCGATATCTTGGGCTCCGTTTTCACTTGTGCAAGAAGACACTCCACCATTTCAATCTTTCGACCTTTCAATTAGCTTGGTGTGACAGTGTAATGACGTGAAGATGATGTTACCAGACCTCGCTGTCGTCGTGCAGCTAGCGCGCTACTTCACGACCACCCGGCCGGTGCGCACACACACGGTTGAAATCTCCGGCGACCGTCCGGTCATCGCCCGGCCGGTTGCTGGCTCGCGACCGACCTCTAATGATGTGCCAAGCAATGGCCTGATTAGTAAGCACGAACAGTACATGCACGCGGTCCTTTCCGGTCGCCGGTCGCCGGGTTCAAAGGGCGATTTAACTTAACGCGCCGGTCGCCGACGCATCCACCGCTGGGTCAGCCTGCCTGACACTGCCCCCGGCCTATTTATGTTCTCAACTGTTTGATACGAGTTAATTGCAGAAAACCACCACAACTGTGCCTAGGGTTTCAAAAAACAACCATGTCTTCATTTTTTAGCAAAAAACACTATTTTCCGGTCTGACAGTCGTAAGAAACACTGATCGGGCGTTTTCTGCATCCTAATTAAAATTCTGACCAGCGGACCCCAGTGACAGACTTACGTGTCATGTCTATTTTATAAAAAAGACCTTTATAAATTATATCTTCTGATTCCCCATCCCTTGTCAAATCCCTAGTGCGAGAGCTCGCTCGCCGGAGAAATTCCCCACGGTGGGTGCGGGCTGCTCGGCCATGTCTTGGTCAAATCTCAGCGTGAGAGGAGAAGGAGCTGGAAGAAGAACCGGGTCGGAGACAAGACATGGTAGCCGGCTAGCAGGTCGCACCTCTTGCTTTCACGGCAGGAGTTGATTCATCACTTTTCAGAGTTCAGACTTTGTATTAAAAACACCCAAACAAACAAATTACCTGCAAACAGAGTCCAGCGATCAGCCAACGAAGAGACGAAGATTGCCCAAGAATTAAGCGCTGCTGCTGCGATGGGTCAGCGGCAGCACTTGGTACCAGCAGCAGCGCTTCGGCGTGGTTCCGGATGGTCGCGAGCTTGAACAGCACGGCGGCGACGTCTTGGTGTGGCCGAGTTGAGGCTCTCTCCGTCGGCCGTCAGCGCAGCGGTGGCGAATACATGCGGAAACGACCAATCGCCTGCGCAAGCTCTGGTGGAGGACGGCGACGGAGAACCGCACAGAGCTCTCCGCCCTTCCCGCAGCGCCGCTCAGGGGACTGCAGCACCACCACCAGCAGCCACTGCCGCACACCCACGCGATGTTGGAGGAGGAGGCCGAGCTGCGCGGCCGGCGGCCCGTTCCTCGGGTGCTGAGGACGAGGCCGAGCTGCGGCGGCGAGATGGGGTTGGAAACAGAGGAGGAGTTAGGGGAAGTGGGAGCCGACGCCAGCGAGGACGCCGAGCGGCGGAGGCGACAGTCTGGGCTCCGGATCTTCTTCAGTGGCCAGAGCAATGCGGCCGCCGGGAAGACTCCTCGTTCGCCATGGCCGGAGCTCCCGAGCTACAGCTCTCGGATGTGAACTGTAGGGAGGGGACAATCGAATTTGGATAGGGGTGGGAGACGAGGACGGTGCGGGGCTGCGGCTCCCGACGTTGCTGGTGGCGTTGCTGAAGCCCGCGATGCTCTCAAACGTGAGCTCGCCGTCGCCCGCGCCACCGCCGCTGAACGATGAGGACGTCGGAGGAGCGGAGCATGGCAAGGCCATGGCCGCCGACGAGGTCTAATTGGGAATCATTCGTTTTCTAGTCCACGTTTTGGAAAATAACCGAGATTAAAATTTTTATACTGCAAGTGTCCTTTGAACTTTCCTTATTATGTCACGTCAGGCTGATAATGGGGTCCACCAGTCAGATTCGTTATTACAACGAGCTCAAAGAAATATTAGTGTTCCTTGCGACCGTCAGACCGGAAATAAGTGATTTTTACTAAAAAATGAAGACATAGTGGGTTTTTCAAACCCTAGGCACAATTATGGTGGTTATTTGCAATTTTCTCGTTTGATACTGCACCCAACCTGTAATTTCTAGAAGCCCCGGTATGTAACTGTAGTGAAGTGATCAGCATAAAGAGCACTAGGTTCCACAGCAGCTAGCACCGCAGCGGTCCAGCATGCATGCCCTTCTCTCTCTGCTCATGATCATCAGTGAGTATGCCATTTTCAGTTAAGTCGGTTGGTCAAAATTGTCAGCGACCCGGTCCCAGCTTCACACACTCACGTCGTGTTCAGACGTTTCCTGCCTCACAGCCGCGCACACAACCCAACTATAAGAAGAAAATCCACTTCATCCCAAAAGCCCGGACTGAAAGGTGGAGGGGACTCTCCCTTATAAGCTGGGTGTGGCCTCCTTCCACTAGCGAGGTGGGACTAAAGTCACCGGCAACGCTTGGTACCTAACAAAAATGTACCGACCGAGAGAGCGTCTTTCCAAACACGTGAAATCGTTCGGGATGCCTTAATTTTCAGCAACAGTTTGAGGTTTTTAGGTTCCTGAAATTTTCTTGGTTTCTTCGGTAAAATTTCTGCTTGGTTTCTCCGGTAAAATTTTCTTGATTTTATAGTACCCAAGCATGCTAACAGACCACATCGAACTGAGCTTCCGACGTCGTATTGCACCATATAAAAGAACCGAAATCGAAACCCATCGAAAGTCTTCGCTGCACGCTCACCGTGCCTATACTTGGCCATGTGCAGCCCGACACTCGGGCCTGACATTTGAAACTGAAAGTCAGGCCTGGGTCCGACTTAGATGCGTGATACGAATTCAAGTGGGATGGACCTGTCACTAATGCCGTGTCCCATCCCGTGATAGGAAACCCACTTAACATGTTAACAAATCCCACATATCTCGTACGGTATAAGTGCGACGAGCCCACCTAACCCATGAAAAGTCCACATATCGCTTTCTTCTCTGTCGTTGCCTTGGGAGAGTCGTGTGTTGTCGCCTCCTTCTCCCAATCAGAGGAATCCGATGACGCACGGCGCCGCCTCTCCCAGCCAGAGCCCTCCACCGCCAACTTCTCCCAACCGACAGAATCCGCTGGAGCCATGTCATCCTCACCGGCTCGTTTCTGCGGCGGCTAGGATGCTCCTGCTGGAACCGCACCATTGGATAAATGGATTACTGTCTTGGTGGAGACATACATTCTAGTTACGTTCCACTTTAATCTTTTAATGTGTGATTTTGGCCAGGGTCAGGCTTTTTGGGGTTAGAGCCTAAGATTTCAGTGTCGGGATTCGGACCAAGTTTTAGGTAGGTATAACCGTGCCAACCGATCCATACGCTTGCCTCAAATCACAACTCTTACCGCTCACCATCGTGAGTCGTCGTCATGGGGTATCTAGGGTTTCTGATTTGAAAATCAGGGGAGTCAATTTTTTTTATCTTATATGAAAACATCGATATTTCATGTAAAGTCCACCTCACCGAGTGATTTCCAACAAACAGTCAAGACGAGGCACGTGCCACTTGCCACTTGCCAGCATGACGTAGCACGTGCATCTCAAGTTCTCCACAACCACTCTATAGTGCCTACAACACAAGTTTAAGTATCGCGGTTTCACCAATTACTCCCTCTGTCTAGAAAAAGATGTTGTGGGCTTAGTTCAAACTCAATTTTGTAAAAAAGCCCAAATACATAGAAAACGTGTAAATGCAGCCCAAATCAAAGTAGACTTTTTATCCACTTCGTCTCCGTCCTCCTCGGCGGCCGCCTCTGGGGAGCCTGACCGCGAGCTCCTCCGCCGGCCCTCAAGATCCTCCGCCGGACAAGATCCTCCCGCCTCCTCCGCTCGACTTCAAGCTGCTCGTTCGCTCGACCTCAAGACGCCCTCAAGAAGACCGCGTCCCGCCGTGGCACACACCGTCCTCCCCACGAGCTCGACGCCGACGAGCCACCTCAGTCATGCCCGAGCCATTCCGAGCATACCAAGAGCTCTGCCGTGCTTAGATCTGCGCCCGTCTCGAGCCACGCTTGTCGAAAAGCGACGGATCAACGTAATCAACGTCATCACCTTCCACTCCGGCTGCTGCTTGCACACTCGAGCTCGACGGCGTCAGACCTCCCGAGTCCTCCTCGAGCCGTTAAACATAGCCAGGCTGGTGGTCGGCATCTCGATCTGGTGGTTGCTTCCTCTCAGTTCAGCTTTTCCGGTGACTGAATTTATCTCTTGCCGCTGGTCCCTTTTGCTGCTTATCTGAAGAAGAATGAACCTGCCCAAGCTCTTACTGTAGAGCCTGAATAACTTGAAGAAACTTCTCAGATCCTTCTACACAACCTGAAGGTACACTATAGAACCTGAAGAAATTGCTCCAACTCCTAATTATACACTGTGTCATTTCTGAGAAATTAGGAGTTAAATCTGAATATTATGTGTCTAGAAGCACATTCAGTTTTAGTTGTGGGTCTGAAGTTGCTAATTTCCTTTACTTGCCTCATTTTAGGAATCTCCAATGAGAATTACAATGCTGAAGTTTTATAAGGAAATAGGGCCCTCGAATGAGTAAGTTTCAATTAGCTCTTACCTACGAATGTGTACTGACCTAGAGAAAACCTACAAGGTGGAGTTCCCACGAAAAGTAGAAGCCCTTGCTCTCGACTTAAACGAGATTGCTAAAGAAGCCCTTGCTAAAGAAGCCCTTGCTGAAGAAGTTCTTGCTAAAGAAGTCATTGCTCAAGATTTAAATGAGAAGTCTGAAGAAGCCCTTGCTAAAGAAGTCTTTGCTCAAGAAATGAGAAGTCTGAAGAAGCCCTTGCTGAAGCCCTTGCTCAAGAAGCCCTTGTTGAAGAAGTTCTTGCTGAACAATCCCTTGTTGAAGAAGCCCTTGGCCATCCGAAACCAAAACTAACGAATGAGCAAAGGTTTGGTGTCTATTTTGCTTTGGAAGTAATCAATTTTAGAGATGGAGGGATACAAACAGAGGACAAGATGATCATTGTGTTGTTGCTAAATATAAGTGTCCGGACTGTTGAAAAAATATGGAGCACAACTCAGGCCCAGATTGAACGAGAGGAAGAAGTTGATGTTTCAAATAAGAAGAAGGGTAATGTTGGTCGAAAAAAGAAAGATTTGGATCTTCCGAGGGTAGTGACAATACCACTCAACAAAAGGAAGATCATTCAAAGTCCGGACTGTTGAAAAAATATGGAGCACAACTCAGGCCCAGATTGAACGAGAGGAAGAAGTTGATGTTTCAAATAAGAAGAAGGGTAATGTTGGTCAAAAAAAGAAAGATTTGGATCTTCTGAGGGTAGTGACAATACCACTCAACAAAAGGAAGATCATTCAAAGTCTAGCAAAATCATTGGGTGTGAGTCACTCAACCTTACACCTTAGGTTCCAGGTGGGTGAACTGACACGACACAGTAGACGCCTGAGGCCTTCGCTTACGCCAGGACACAAGCTTAAGAGACTGGAGTTCTGTTTCTCGATGGTCGACAAGAACTGGTTAACCACTCCTTGTCCTTTCTTCGTGACAATGGACAATATCGTCCACATCAATGAAAAATGGTTCTACATGACCAAGGTGAAGGGGTTACGGTGCAGAAAACAATAATTTTTCTAGCGAACGAAACCCTAACTAGCCAGGATCTATCTATCTAGTACATGCGATAACGGCGGCGGAACGGGTTACATTACCTCCATGTAGACCGATAGCGGGGATTACGCTCCCGCACAAGCGTTGACGATGAAGTCGTACGTAGCCGACCTCGAGGTCGCGAAGATCTTGCCGCGATGTCGAAGTCGATGACGCCGGGGTGTCGATGATGATCTGCGTCGACGGGCGTCGGGCGGAAGAAGGCAGAGCGCCAGCACCAGGGCTGGTGCGCCGGCAACAGAGGGGAGGGAGGCGCGGCGGCTGCAGGGGGCGAGACGACGTCGCCCAAGCTCCTCAAAAGAGTTGCCTCCGAGCACTCACAAACATACGAAGCTTAGCGACAACTCCCGGTCATTCAGATCCAGCTGAAATCGCAGGAGTAGATCTTATCTGGAATCCCGCAGAGCAACGGCGCTCTGCGGTATAGCTTAGGTGGAGAGAGATTCCCCCTTCCTCAGCTCGGCGCGGCTCAGACTTGGGAACCACGAGATCGAGAGAGAAATCGGGAATTAATTGTATTTTCCAATGAATTAATCCAATTAATATGCCTTGCTATATAAAGGGGGAAGGGGGTGTGCAAACCCCTTGGCTCCCCCATGTGGGACTAAACAAAGGAGGAGGGAGGGGGGTTCGGCCCCCACATGGGCTGGCCGAACCAGCCAATGGGGCCCACCCCCCTTGGTGGTGCGGCTCCCCCTCTTGGGCCCTCTTAGGGCCCATGTAGGTGGGAGCCCCCTTTTTCCTTTATTTAATTAATATTAAATTAATATAAAAATCCCATTAATTCATAATTAATATATTTATATATAATTCAATATCCCGTGACTCCGAAAACTCTTTCGGACCACCCGAACAACTTTCGGACATTCCTGGAACCATTCCAGACCTCCCCGGAACTCCTTCCGGACCACCGGAATTCTTTCCGGATCATTTCTCTCTCTCCAACAAATTCCTATAATATTCCAGAACCTATCTCCTAGCGTCGCTAAGACCTTAAGTTTGTTACGCTACGGTTCGAGAACACTCCAGACATGGTCGAGACACTCCGCTCACCAATGATCGTCAGGGATACCTGGAAATATATGACGACCCCTGTGCATTCCACGAATATCGTCGTTGAACCATAAGTATGACATTCATTCCCTTTGTCTCTGCGATACTACCTTGTCCGAGATATGATCGTAGACACACCGATGTCTTTGTTGTATCTCGTTACCGACGAAGGTTATTAACTCGTCTGCGATATTACATCTCCATGACCTAGTCATAAGCTGCGCAGATATATAGATGCAATATCACCGAGTGGGCCCAGAGTATCTTTCCATTACAAGAATGAACAAATCCCGCTCTTGATCCTTACGTCTCTATGCTCTTTCGGAATACCCAAGATGGACACCGTTATTGTCATGCTATATACGACACAACGTTTGATGCTCTCAAAGCATCCCTACGAAGCATTAATAAGTACGGTCTCACGGTCTAAGGAATAAGCTATCATACTCTTATCTATTGCAAATGACAAACATCGTAACACGATCTTATTGCAATACTTTGCGTATGTCCATCACCTTATTCAACTAACAAGATGACCCCATTGTCAACCGACGTCATTGTCCTTGATCGGGAATCTCGATCAACTGTTGCCTAATGGACTAGCTCATATAGAGGCTTGCTAGGGACCTGGTTGTCTATGTATCACACGTGTATTAATAATTCCGATTAATACAGTTATAGCATAATACACAAACCTATTATAAACTTATGAGATAATGCAATAAATACTACTTATTTATTTGCCTCTAGGGCATATCTCCTTCAGTCTCCCACTTGCACTAGAGTACAAATAAACCAGCTGCATTTTACTTTATCAAAATCCCTTATCAAATAAGAATCATTCGATGATGCTTGCTTGTGGAAAAGTGTTACTACACAATCCATGATTGTGCATGCTTTTGAGATTCACTAACATCAACTTGCTTGATATCACCATGTTGTCTAAAAACATATATGAAAATACCGTAACTAAGTGAGACTTCTGTTTCCCAGCACTTACTCTGATTATACTAACCAGATAACTGCCCTGAAAAACACACTCAGCCATACAGAGCCCCTTGTAACAATTACAAACTCGCGATATCTACAAACTTTCACACCAATGTAGAAAACTTGACATTCAAATGTCAATCTCTTAACTAACGCACTTCTACCAGTAAATTCCAAATTTACTTTCATAACTGCTCTTATTCCAAGAACATCGGTTATATTTCATCGAGCAGATAATATGGTTTCTGTATGATGTCTAATATTACATAATAGACCCATATGTCATACAACCATTACTTTCATGCATCATTACTCTTAATGATCAATTGGATTCCAAAGGACCATCCTTTTGATTCTATTCTGACTCCTCAGATATAATCCAAAACAACTCGACTAACTATTTAAAATTACCGTTCTATTTGTCGGGGGGCTGCCCCCCGGGTAGGGGCAGATCCCGGAATAATTCAATAAGGTGCCAACAGTACTTGACCTTTGGCGAGAGCAAGGGACACCTCCTGGTGTGCTGAAGGGGCAACTTGACCCTTGAGCGCTGGTAGAGTGCAAAGTGCCTCCTGGCAGGCGCAAGGGTCAGCTCTAGCAACTATAAATAGACACCCCCAGCCTTCACAATAGCAGCACAAGCATCAGCGGGTGGTTCCTCTAAGAACTAGCTTCTCGAAGATGTCTTTGCTGATAGGCTAAGACATCTTCGGGAGGCTAGGCCTAGAGAGGGTCAGGGCACTCCCTGGCAAGCAAAGCCGACTTGCCTACTTTCTACACCATCTCCCAAAATATAGGGGAGGTGGACTTAGCGGCAGCAGCACTAGCAACCTAAAGAGACATGCTACAACTTCCGTCTAATCAGAGAGGGATAAGAGAGCGCATAAGATAAACATCTATAACTAACACCAAACATAACCCATTCTCGAATTAACCCCCTCAACCAAATATGAGGAAACAATTCGGGAAACTCACACATTGAACAGTTTTAGTTATAATTTATTGTAAAAGTAATTCTATATTACTAGTCAAATTAATTAACATTAAATAGGTGCAAGTTGTCTAGATCTTGTTAGCCAGCATCATCACCAAAGTCGTCCATGGACACGGCTCATCGATAAGATTATACCCTGCAGGGGTGCACTACAGTACCCATACTCGCCTGATCAACCCGTTAGGGCCTCTCAACACGACTCATTCCTTCACTACAGCAAGTCCAAGTGCCACCCATATGAGTTGTTACCCGCGTCAGGAGTCCGGCCGAATCTCAATTGCGGACTCATTAGTTTGTGTCTGCTCACTATGCGGCTCAAACCACAGTAGGAACTGTCCGCTACGTGAGCACCACCCCTATATGACCCCCCGTATCAAGTAACCTCTCATCGATCATCATCATCATGCACATGCATATGAGCGAATGGAAAACCCGAACTACTTGCGGCACATGGACGAGCTGAGGATCCGTTCAAAGTCGAGGGGGGCTCCATTGGGCCTCCCACAAGTGGTTAGTGCGCTCAAAATTGGATCCGAGGACAAAATCTCAGTTCCTAGGTCGACACTGAGCAGAACAAAGCACCTCACAAGGCCTTCCGCCTGGTGCCTTATCATTTAATTATAATACCCCAATATAAGACAACATTTTATTAAGGTAGAATAATCTATCATACTAAGCAGATGAAACATAGGACCAACATAGGACTCGCACAAACAACTCTAAGCATGCGCTACGACTCGCAAGGCCAAGAGATAAACATGCAACGGGTATTAGGTTGTGGGGATAAAGCTGTATGGGCTGCAGGATAAACATGTGATGGGATCGCAGTTCAAGAATCGATAACTAGGGTAGCAGAGATCAACGGCAGAAATGAAAGACAATGTATAGGTAAACAAGCAAAATTTGCTTGCCTGGGATCCCGCAAGGAAGCAGATCTTGTCGTTGCTCACACATCTCAACGTCTTATCCGCGAAGAAGCAACAAACACTGGAAAGCGTAAAGATGCATTTTATAACTACGGCAAAAGATCCAGCATGATCATATGAGAATGATGCATGGCATGGCAAGATGCAATATGAGATGCACTTAACCCAAATTAAGCGGAACCGGGATTCCGACAATTAATATTTAGGTGCAAGTTATTTATCTACCCATCAAATTAAAATGTTGATTAGCATGGCAAGACATGGCATGGGTGATATAACCAAATTAAATGGAATAGGGCATTATATATTTATTACCCCACACATTCCATAATTATTATTTAGTTGAGATACTGCACCACCAAACCCAAGAGATGCAACACATGCAAGTATGATGCGATATGCACAAGATAGATGTCATTTAATAAAATAGGTTTAGGGTTAGGGTTTGGGTCCGTACGTCGGATAGGGTGAACTAGGGTTCGAAACCGACGTCTTCGGTCTGTAGAGGAAGTAGTCGACGTCGGGGAAGTAGTCGTCGCGGAACCGGGGCATCGTCGTTTGTCGGTGTCGTGGAAGTGGTCGGGTAGTTGTGGCACGTAGGAGCACGAAAATCGGATACCGGAAAGAAAGCGTGCACGGGCGGGCACCGCGACACGGACACGGGCGGTGACGGAAACGCGGCACCGGAAGAGGACGCGCACGCGCACGGGCAGCACCTCGAAGGGTGGACAAAACGGGCAACAAAAGCGACGCCGAAGTTCTTGCGGGCATTGTGTCGAACACCTGGCGTGCGGCGGACGTGGAGACGCTACCGGGCGGGGAAGCCGGCGGAGCGGAGGCACGGAGCGGACTGCGAGCACGCGCACGGCGGAGGGCGCGCACGTGGGCGGCGTGGAGCGAGGGTGACGGCGGGAGGAGCACGGCGGCGGCCGAGGCGGGCGGCGAGCACGACTCGGGAGCGCGGCTGCACGCACGGGCGGCACACGGGCGCGGCAGGGCGGAGAGCGGCGGCGTGGCGCGCAGCGCGCGACGGCGGCGACGTGGCGTGGAGGTGGCCGGAGGGCGCGGGCGGCGGCCGGAGCAGGGCGCGGCGGATGCGTGCTGGCGCGGCGCAAGGTGCTGGGGCGAGCTGGACGCGCAGAGGCGAGGGAGGAGCAGCCGGGCGCGGGCGGCCATGGGGAGCTCGGCCGGGGCGAGGCGGAGGTGGCGGCGCCGGGGCAGGGGCGCAGGGCGTGGAGGAGGCCGGAGGCGAGGGGCCGGCCGGCTCAGGAGGAGGAGCACGGGGGAGGCGACGACGCGGGAGCAGCAGCGCGAGCGCAGCGGGCGCGGGGACGGAGAGAGTCGGGGCGGTGGCGGCCGGCGGCGCGCGGCGGTGCGGGCGCGTGCGGCCGGAGGCGGCGAGGTGGCGCGGGAGGCGGCGGAGCACGGGGGCGCGGCGGTCGGGGGCGACGGCGGCCGAGGGGCGGCGCGGCGGCGGCTGCGTGCGGGTGGGGCGGCCGGCGTGCGGGGCGAGCTCGGGAACTCTCTCCCGTGCGGGATGAGCTCGGGAAGGAGAAGAGGAGAAAGGAAAGAAAGAGGAGAAAAAGAAAAAAAAAGAAAAGAAAAGAAAAGGAGGGGGAAAAAAGGAAAAAGAAGAGAGGGGAGGACTTTTGCAAAAATCCAGAAAAAAGGAGGAGGGTGGCTGCAAAGTTGCAGGGGGTGGGAAGAAATTTCTGGGGGAAAACCTAGGGTTTGGTTAGATGGGCTTGAGCTTTAATTTCTCCCCCGTTTATTCTTTTTCGTTTTGTATTTTTAAAACAAAAACGAAAACGATGTCGAACAGGAATCTTATACAAAATATTTTTAGTTTTAAATGGACAATTTAATAAACTAATTTTTAACATTTTTAAAAGATTTGAAAATAACACATTTTTAATTAAATTGAAATGCATTTGCATTTAATTATGGAAATTTAATTTAAATGCAACAAATTAAATTAATGCGATGCGATGCGATGCCATGTCGATGCAAAAAGAAAAACACACAAAACTAAAAGGGGATAAATCCCGGGGCGTTACAGCCTAGCCCGGCAATCTGGAAAAGGCTATCCGGGATGGGCCAAGACATGTCTTGTCTCTGACAGGGGGACAATGATGTTTCAGGACGGCGCCTGCTGTCCTTGTCAAGAGGATGACGAAGGGGCTATGCCGGATAGCGCGGCGACTAGGTCGCACTAGCCGGTGACGACATGCCGGTTAGGCCTGTCTGGTGGGGCCAAGCCGGTTTAGGGTGTCCGGCCCTCCTGGCCGGAACTCTATAAAAGGCGCCATAACTGCTTCTGTGAGAGGAGGACCAACTTGGGAGCCAAAGCGATAGTTGCATTTACTCCTAGAGCATTTACTTCCTCATACCTTGAGTTCATCTAGTTCTTCTTGTTCTTCACTTGGAGAGATCTACGAGCAAGCTGTAATCCTTGTACCACACTTATATAGAGAGGAAAGGCAGGAGTAGGGGTGTTACCTCCTCACGAGGGCCCTGAACCTGGGTATATCGTGTGTGTGTTGTGTGCCTTCGTGCATTTGTTCTTGTTTGTTAGATCTTCCCCCTCGCACTTTGATCTTGTTTCTTGTTCTTGGGAGATCTCGGTTACACCGGGATCCTCCTCGCGTGGGCTATTCAGCTCGCTATCCCTCCCCGGATCCACCAACGTCCATCGGCCCCACACATTAGCCATCCTATGGCATCTGCCGTGACACCACCACGACACTATTTCAAAATAGACACAGACTTTCAAACAGTTTCACAACTTCATCCTATTCCATTGATACAGTCTCACAATGTGTTAGCTCCACAAGATGAATTCGACTCCCACTCAAAATATGTTTCCACATATTTGACAGCACGAGCTCCCACTCAAAAACGTGTTATCCACATATTTGAGTTCCTGAGCTCCCACTCAAAAATATGTTCTTCACATATTTCACCTAAGTAGACCAACTATGACTCCCACTTAAATCGACATTTTGGTCAAACCAAAATCATTGATCTGCTATCAATTCGAATTTAATACAAACTACAGTATTACATTAATACAAAGCCCTCAGAATTCAAGCATGTCTACATAAATGTAGTCAACAAATTTGATCTTGTCCAAGACACATTTCTTGACAAGACATGCTACCACGTCTTTCTTATAGTCACATTTATCATATAACACCTTATATGACGATTAAACAATCTTATTCCTCTGATAAGAATTGCAGCAACAATTACTCTCTTAATCCTTTCAAATGTAACTTTGGATTTCCAGGCTCAAAAGCCTTTGTTCGTATTCCGATATTTTCTCAACTTTCTTTGTATTCATAAAGTGCACTTTGATCTGTCAACAATACTTAATACAGTGCTGTGACCTGACAGCAATATTAAATATAACAGCACTTTATTTAGAAGTTTCTTTCATGAAAATATTATGATCTTTATGAAGAGGATTGCAAGCAGAAAACAATTTTCTAGTCTCCCTCACTCTTAATCACTAAACTTTCATTAGCAGACATATACTCTTTGGAACACCTTCCAACATAGGTCTGACACTTTATTCCAAACTTCTAATTCCAATCCATAAACCATAATTCGAAAAATCATCTTTTTCTCGGAATTACATAGACAACAAACTGAACTTTGTTTCTAATTGGTTTTGTAATACACTCTCATCTAATGCGAGCAATCTACAAAGAACTACTCATGTATATTCTGAATTATCGCATAATCATATACATGTCGACACTACTGTCGATCCTACGAATTCTCGTTGAGAAAAATATCTATTTTCTAAAGTGGACATCGACTATAATGTTTCGAACATATTATGAGATTCTAAGACAGATTCTGACAGACCACACTTTATTTAAAATAGAGCATAATTATAATTCCCCACATATCACCATATATGATATTATAATATTGTGAAAACAAATTTCCACAAGTCTTTTGTGTTGAAACCATGATTCAAAAATATTGTCCTTTGATCGAATCTTGTGAATACAATGTTCACTAATCTTTCTTCTGAAAAACCCCATTTGATCTATTATCAAATTAATTTCAGACTCCATAATTTATCGGGCAAATACTCCTATTTACCAAAATCATGGAAGAATTCAGATCATGCAATAACACCATTGATTAATCATTAAAAATGACTCTCAATCAATTTCCTCTAGTATTGCAACTTCAATACTGCATTTCAAACTTAATCAATTTTGGCACTCGAAATACTTAAATGGACCAAAAAATATCCATTACTTCTTTCATTGCCTTTATGACTAAATTCGATGGTGTTTGTTCTTTGGACACATAATTTTATCATTCCCGCTATTATAAATGTATATCATACGCATAATGTAATTGAGATGTGATGAAAATTACTCATAACATGAAACAACTGCTTTGTTCCATAACATAAAACAACTGATGTGTTCTATATGAATAATTATGTCTTGTAACATTCAAGACACTAAACTAGATCATATTCTCACTATTACAAAATGTCTTATAAAAAACTATTGATGATAACTAATATGATATCTCGAGGGCGTGAGCACTACTGGCCATTAACTTGCCATCACTTGTGCACTGTCACGTCACCCTTCGCCACATACTTGTGATAATCAGGGACTGTTTCACAAACAGAACAATTATCAAACACTTTTCATCAAGTATGAGAAGAATACATTTATATCTTCGTATATCAAATATACCCATAGCGTCGAAGAACTCTTCTTCGATGAATCAACTTTTAGAGATTTGAACTTGTTCACGAACGTGAAGAAGCTCACCGTGTCTCTATAGCATATTCACGCACAAGCTTTTCACAGCTAGGAGGTAAAGCATAATCTCTATTGCACTGGAGTTCGCTATCTAGAAATCGTAGATATTCGTAAGCCTGAAGTAGATGTCACACAACTTCTTCAACTGAGTCTCCAGACAGGTATGCTCCCCATGTGAATGGTCCGGAACTTTCTAAGTTGTCTGAACTGCTCAAGACTCAATTCATCTTTGAAGTGACCTCTGATCGCATCAATCACGACATATGGCTCCATGTGTTGAAACAACTTTCAACTCAGGTGCTAGGCATACGCTCATGACGATCGTCATTTCCATGAACATGTCATGATGCTTACGGAACTCATCATCTTGCTCCTTGCTATCAGAATCATCTGGTCTAACTCCTAACTAATGTTCTAGCACATATAGGATGTTTGTTGTGTTTGGAGAATGTTTCTAAAACTAATGCACCAGCTGATGAAGTTGGACCCGTCGGCTTCCAAGGTAGAATCCGAGCTCTTGAAGAAGTAACCGAAGTGTAGTTCCGTAGTCTCCTGATGTGATCGCAAAAGAGGTAAGATAAGTTTATAATATATAGGTGAGTTTTAGTTCTATAATCTCATTATCAAAAACACACCACACCAAGATTATTATCCCTAAAAATAATAATGGCGATTACACGACCCTCATCCACCACACTGCCCCCGATCATCACGGCCGGCAGCACAGCTTCAAGGGTGGACATAACATGTCGATCACAACAACTCTGTGACTCGTGCTCGATCTTTCGATCTTCCCGTGTTCCGAGGCCATACCTCTGAGTATGATAGGCTCGCCAATCAAACCTCGAAGACCCTGCGCGTGCAACATGGCTTACACCCACTGTATGCGAACGACGAGATGTGTGACACCCGATCATCACGGCCTGCCTCATAACGTAGAACTTTCTTGGTGGTGCACAACGAGGGAGAACACAATTTTGGTATTTGTTAGGGATCGTCCTATTTATGATGCTACCGTTGTATATCTAGCATATAAGCAATCAATAGGATGCACACACAACAGCACACAATAATGATGCAATGAAGTGCGATGTGACATGGTCGATGCGCCTGGACCTTCACGGCACCATGTGCCTGGCCCCCGGCGCCCCGGCATGGCTCCGAGTCTACAGAGCCCTCCTTTGCCTCCGACAGTACGAGTAATATCAAAACTTACCGTAACCATGTCACATAAAATAACGCCTCTGCAAAACAAAGTTAGACGCCTCTAGCTTTATTTAGTTTTTGCAAGTTTTACGTGGCATGTAGGCTTATTCGTAAGAGAATCGCTTCCCTACCTACAAACTTTGTACCACAACGACGATCGTATAATTGCATGTTTAAGCATCCCTTTCGGGCCCTCCATTGAAAATGCTTTGCCGACTAGAGAGAGAGAAACAGACACCCGCCAGCCACAGATACGGTGCAAGCCGTATGTCAGTAGTGGAACCAGTCTCGCGTAAGCGTACGCGTAAAGTCGGTCCGGGCCGCTTCATCAACTCAATACCGAAGGCATCGCAAGTGCACGCTAGAGGGTAGCAAATATAAGAAAGACGCCCTCATTCAACATGAGTTCTAACCGTACCAGCAGTACTACGCATAGATCGGCTCTTATACCACTGAAGGAGTTACGGTGCAGAAAACAATAATTTTTCTAGCGAACGAAACCCTAACTAGCCAGGATCTATCTATCTAGTACATGCGATAACGGTGGCGGAACGGGTTACATTACCTCCATGTAGACCGATAGCGGGGATTACGCTCCCGCACAAGCGTTGACGATGAAGTCGTACGTAGCCGACCTCGAGGTCGCGAAGATCTTGCCGCGATGTCGAAGTCGATGACGCCTGGGTGTCGATGATGATCTGCGTCGACGGGCGTCGGGCGGAAGAAGGCAGAGCGCCAGCACCAGGGCTGGTGCGCCGGCAACAGAGGGGAGGGAGGCGCGGCGGCTGCAGGGGGCGAGACGACGTCGCCCAAGCTCCTCAAAAGAGTTGCCTCCGAGCACTCACAAACATACGGAGCTTAGCGACAACTCCCGGTCATTCAGATCCAGCTGAAATCGCAGGAGTAGATCTTATCTGGAATCCCGCAGAGCAACGGCGCTCTGCGGTATAGCTTAGGTGGAGAGAGATCCCCCCTTCCTCAGCTCGGCGCGGCTCCAACTTGGGAACCACGAGATCGAGAGAGAAATCGGGAATTAATTGTATTTTCCAATGAATTAATCCAATTAATATGCCTTGCTATATAAAGGGGGAAGGGGGTGTGCAAACCCCTTGGCTCCCCGATGTGGGACTAAACAAAGGAGGAGGGAGGGGGGTTCGGCCCCCACATAGGCTGGCCGAACCAGCCAATGGGGCCCACCCCCCTTGGTGGTGCGGCTCCCCCTCTTGGGCCCTCTTAGGGCACATGTAGGTGGGAGCCCCCCTTTTTCCTTTATTTAATTAATATTAAATTAATATAAAAATCCCATTAATTCATAATTAATATATTTATATATAATTCAATATCCCGTGACTCCGAAAACTCTTTCGGACCACCCGAACAACTTTCGGACATTCCTGGAACCATTCCAGACCTCCCCGGAACTCCTTCCGGACCATCGGAACTCTTTCCGGATCATTTCTCTCTCTCCAACAAATTCCTATAATATTCCAGAACCTATCTCCTAGCGTCGCTAAGACCTTAAGTTTGTTACGCTACGGTTCGAGAACACTCCAGACATGGTCGAGACACTCCGCTCACCAATGATCGTCAGGGATACCTGGAAATATATGACGACCCCTGTGCATTCCACGAATATCGTCGTTGAACCATAAGTATGACATTCATTCCCTTTGTCTCTGCGATACTACCTTGTCCGAGATATGATCGTAGACACACTGATGTCTTTGTTGTATCTCGTTACCGACGAAGGTTATTAACTCGTCTGCGATATTACATCTCCATGACCTAGTCATAAGCTGCGCAGCTATATAGATGCAATATCATCGAGTGGGCCCAGAGTATCTTTCCATTACAAGAATGAACAAATCCCGCTCTTGATCCTTACGTCTCGATGCTCTTTTGGAATACCCAAGATGGACACCGTTATTGTCATGCTATATAAGACACAACGTTTGATGCTCTCAAAGCATCCCTACGAAGCATTAATAAGTACGGCCTCACGGTCTAAGGAATAAGCTATCATACTCTTATCTATTGCAAATGACAAACATCGTAACACGATCTTATTGCAATACTTTGCGTATGTCCATCACCTTATTCAACTAACAAGATGACCCCATTGTCAACCGACGTCATTGTCCTTGATCGGGAATCTCGATCAACTGTTGCCCAATGGACTAGCTCATATAGAGGCTTGCTAGGGACCTGGTTGTCTATGTATCACACGTGTATTAATAATGCCGATTAATACAGTTATAGCATAATACACAAACCTATTATAAACTTATGAGATAATGCAATAAATACTACTTATTTATTTGCCTCTAGGGCATATCTCCTTCACAAGGAAAGTAACAACTACTACCTACTCCCCGAAGAACCTAGACCATTCCGCACAGTGCATAATAAGAGTAGCATTGTGAAAGTTATGTTCTTGACAGCTGTGGCGAAACCAAGGTATGGTAATGGTGGAGAAGTTACATTTGATGGAAATATTGGCACTTGGGCCTTTGTTCAAGAGATCCCGGCTAAAAAAGACAGTAAAAACAGAGATAAAGGTACACTTGAACTGAAACCGGTGACGGTTACTCATGATGTTATGAGGCAGTACCTTTGCGAGAAAGTAATTCCAGCAATACAAGAGCGATGGCCCGATGAGGATGTAGGAAGAACAATCTACATACAACAAGACAATGCAAAACCTCATGTCCTCCGTAATGATGACGGTTTTCGATGGGTAATAGCAGAGTCTGATTTGAAGATTGAGTTGATGCAACAACCGCCAAACATTCCGGACATGAATGTCCTAGACTTGTGTTTCTTCAGGTCACTTCAGTCACTCACCGATACCAGAGCACCAACTAGTATCAAAGAACTGATAGAGGGTGTAGAGGAGGAGTATGCTAACTATAATGTTCACAAGCTGGCTAAAAGTTTCTTGTGCCTCCAATACTATATGGCAGAGGTTATGAAAATTAGAGGAGGAAACCACTACGACCCCCCGCACAAGAAGAAGGAACATCGACAAGGAGAAGGCATGCTACCAAGCGCTATATCTATCACCGCAGAGCTACTTGCACAAACCAAAGCCCTTATATAAGTAGGAAAGACAGAGAACAAATGAGAGTTGGAGAAAGGGGAAAATATGTACTTGTGTGTAACACAAACAATGTATACTTGTGTATGATATGATCAAGAATAGAGATATAATTTACCATGTACTTGTCAATTAATTCAGAAAGGCTTTTGTTTTCCTGTTGCAGCTACCTTGCACTAGTGTGCTTGTCAATTAATTCAGAATGCACTAGTGTGGCTTGAGCTTATGTTTTCCTGTTGCAACTACCTTGCATCTTCGGTTGGTTAGTGCTAGAAAGTAGAAACTATAATCTGCATCTTCAACTCATAAGAGAAACACTATGCCCTATTTGTTCATTTTGCAGATATGGAGCCAAAGGCCCCAGCAGAAGCCATCACTGTTCATCGACTCGAAAGTTTCAGGTAATGTACCTATTGCTATATTTTGGGTGCCATTTCCCTTCTGTACCGAGGCGTGGAGGTACTGTGAATTATGATTAACAATTGACGGAGAAATAATATATCCTTACATGTTTAGTGGTTTACCACTTTGCTCTATGTGTAATTGATATTTGCAAGAAACCTGTATAATCTGGTGGAGTGTTCAGCATGCTTACAAATTTGTTCAGCATAGTTGCACAGGCGTTAGGACACAAGGGCTCCTTATAGTTGATACTTGTGAATGTTGTTCTCATATTCATTTCATTAATTTCACAGATACAACAGGAGTATTACAAATTAACGCCCACACACACTTGCTGCTACCTGATTACTACTTTCTCTGGTACATGCATACTGCTAACAAATACTAAAGCTTAAACTCTGATTCTAGTTCTTGATCTTCTTCTTGATACTTGCTGCAGGACCTTTTCCATGATCCTCTTGAAGTAGTGGAAGTAGAAGTAGTACATGGCGCCTTTTTCATGATCCTCTAGTTCTTGATCTTCTTCTTGATACTTGCTGCAGGACCTTTTCCATGATCCAGATTTTCCAGGTTGTCCAGGGAGGGTGAGCCGCTGCCGAGCGGGGTAGTATTTCTTAGCTGCACATCACAAACACAAGTGTTTAGCAACCCATACACACCAACAAAATATGCTAATATTCTCAAGGCATAGTTTAGGACAGGTCAACATTCCATGGTTAGCAAGTAGCTGTAAACTTGCACACTTCACAGGAAGATGGTTTGCACACTTCACATGGCCAGCTTTTGATCTGATTTTGATGTCAGCTGCTGGGATGTAAACTCTAAGAAACTCAGCTGACAAATGGAATGAACTGCCATCCGCAAATTCAACCTCCACCTAAGGACAACAAGAAATATAGCTTTTAGTTCAACATTACAATATGTGATTCTTGCAGCAAGTTACTATTAGCGAGAAATAACTTCCTTGTAGCGTCTACAAACCAACTTTAAGTACTGATGGCTATCACATCCAAAAAATGTGCTATTTTCGTAATTATGTTTTGTGTATAAGTTTGTCTTAGTCAAGGCAGATGCCTCATGCTGTAAGGTTTTAGACAATATAAAACAAATGAAGATCAAGATTTCTGCAACAATGCACGGATACATTTCTCATCAATTGGTAGATAGTACTACCACCCAACTCAATGTTTTGGCAATGATTGATCTCAAGAAACTGAGCAGCAGATAGTGCGTGCGAGGTGCAAGTGATTACCATCCAGAAGATAAGAGACGAACGAACCCATTCCTTAATTCAGGAGGAATACAACAAAAATGACGAATGGCGAAACTCACACGCCATCACCGGGAAGCGGACGCGGGTCGAGACGGCGGCGAGCACGCGACGCACCGGGAAGATGACTTTCTTCCGCCACCACGCCATCACCGCGCGCACCAACGCCAGTATCCCAGCCGCCGGTCAAAGGACGACAAGTTGTGACCTTGGAAGGAAAGGGGATCCTTTTCCTCTTGATCTCCCCTTCTTGATGCAATCTGGTCGCTGCGGAGGGATGAGGCGGAGAGAAGAGGATGAGGCGGCGATAAGAGATGGAGCGGGTGGCCGGAGCGCGTCGAGGCAACGGAGCATGCGGTCAGGGTGGAGATGCGCCGGTGGATCGAGTTCGCCGGTTGGGTCATGCGGAAGGGAAGGAAAGAGAATATGTGTTTTGGACTGCGGGTTATGTCGGCAAAACTATATGGGGGTTTTCATAAAAATGTCGTGACATCTATTCTTGGACGAAGGGAGTACAAGTTTTTTTTTTTAGAATAAAGCACTACTTATATTAAAGATACAAGATCAGACGCCAAAAGGTTCACAGTGTAATGTGGTGGAGGGTCCACCCAAATACTACTAGACTTGTTACAGCAACAAGTCTTTGCCAAGACATGCGCTATGCCATTTGAAGAGCATCGCGTGTGTCCGATTTCGAAGGCAGAAAACCTTCTCAACAGAAACTTTATTTCTTCAACGAGCGGCCCATGGACCGATCTGTCCAGCTCCTTGCTCCTCATCTTGTTGACAGCACCGAGGCAATCAGTTTCCAGATAGAGCTTCGTCACATCCCGTTCCGCAACCAGTAGCATCGCCCTCTTGCAAGTTTGCAGTTCAGCTCGCTCTGCATCCATAGTGGAGACCAAAAAATGGCTTTCTCCTGCCACGAATTCGCCATGTTGGTCCTGAACGACAACTCCACAACCTCCACAACCGGAGTCAGAAACGAACGCGCCATCAGCATTTGCTTTGATCCACCCTTCCTGCTGCCGAAGCCAGTGCTCCTTAACCGAAGGGTTAGTAGGTGTTGTTGTCTGGGTAACATCGATCCATTCTTCTACTAGCGCAACCGAGCGCCTAGCAATATTTGAAGTTGCCTCAATCGCATACTCCTCCCGAGCTTCATTGCGAGCTAACCACATCTGGTAGAGCACCATCACAACAATGGCCCTCTCTCTATCCTTCAAAGACCCAATCCAATCTAGAAGCCAGCCCTTCAACTCACCTTGACGACGGACACCGTCTCTTGGTCGCGGTAGTTGCAAACCCGTCGTTGCTCTAACATTGTCCCAAACCGCCAGGGAGTGAGGACAGTCCCTGAACCTGTGCCAACGAGACTTCGTCCGATTGCAGACAACGCACACAACCCCCGCTTTGATATACCTGCGTTGCAGCTCTTCGCCCACAGCCAGACCGTTTTGGATTAAGCGCCACATATGTATCTTTGCTTTACCAGGCACATCGGTGTCCCAAAGGGATAGCCACCCTTGATGGTTGGTGAGGGAGGTGGAGGAACCAGCCCCGCCCGAGGTTCTGTTTCGTAGCTGCATTTTGAGATGATATGCCGAATTCACTGAGAAATTCCGTTTTTGGTGTAATTCCACGCTAAGTAATCTTCAGATCCAGCCCTACCCACCGGAATACTCAGAATATCGTCCACATCGCCATAAAAAAATAGTTCACGCAAGTTCTCCTCATTCCAGCCCTGCCCGTTATCCAGGAGACATTCATCCACAGTTGTCACCTGCTGGTCAGGTTTGTGCCCCAGTGGGCGCTTTAGGCCTGGTCGCGGGGTCCAGTTACTCTCCCAGACTTTTATCTTTGAACCATTGCCGACCCGCCATACGAGGCCCTCTTTTAGAAGATCTCTGCCATAGATTATACTCCGCCAAGTGTACGAGCTGCCCTTCGGACAAGAAGCCTCTAAGAGACTCGAGTCCTTGAAATAGCGAGCTTTGAGTACCCTTGCACATAACGATGCTGGAGAAGTCAGTACCCTCCAGGCTTGCTTGGCGAGCAATGCTTGATTAAAAGCTGCAAAGTTCATGAAACCGAGACCTCCTTCAGCTTTAGGCGTGCACATTCGATCCCAGCTGACCCAAGACGTCTTCCGTCTCCCGTCTACCATACCCCACCAATAACCGGATGAGACTGAGGTGAGCTTGTTGCACATCCCATCCGTGAACCGGAAACAACTCATCGGAAACGTAGGAACAGCTTGAAGTACAGACTTAATCAACGTGCCTTTCCCATCCATTGACATTCCCTGTCCCTTCCATCATTTGACTTTGCCTAAGGAGCGTTCTGGGATATTCTTAAACGCACCATCCTTAGATCGACCCACCGCTGTCGGCAGGCCTAAGTATTTTTCTGAGAGTGCTTCGCTGGAGATACCCACAATATTCTTCAACTCCACCGTTCGCTCCTGATTGCAGCCATTGCCGAAATATATCGAGGACTTGGCTAGATTCACACGCTGGACAGAACACTCTTCATATTGACGCAAAATACCCCGTAAAGCCTGCAAACATGACTCACTGGCCTCTATAAAAACGACACTGTCGTCAGCAAATAAAAGATGAGTGATCGTCGGTCCAACAGTCCCAAACCTGACTCCTTCCACCTTTCGATCCAACTGAGCCTGTCTCAACAGTGCCGAAAATCCCTCCACACATAACAGGAAGAGGTACGGGGAGATAGGGTCCCCTTGTCGGAGTCCTCTTGATGGTGAGAAATAATCAGAGAGGCCACCATTAAGTTTAACTGAAATCCGAGTAGTCCTTACACATCTAATCACCATTTGTACCCAGCCCGGGCTAAAACCCATCTTTAGCATCATAGCTTCTAGGAATGACCACTCCACCCTATCATAGGCCTTCATCATATCAAGTTTGACGGCACATAGTTGTTTCTTCCTCTTCCTCTTACGAATAGCGTGCACACATTCGTAAGCTATGAAAACATTGTCAGTGATCAACCTTCCCGGCAAAAAAGCGCTTTGTTCTTCCGAGATAAGAATTGGAAGGATCTTCTTTAGACGATTTGCCAACACCTTAGAGGCAATTTTATACAGCACATTGCATAACCCGATTGGCCGAAATTGGGTCAGAAACTCCGGTGAGCTGACCTTCGGAGTTAACACTAAAACAATGTCATTGAAATCAGGCGGGCAAGGTTTTCCTTCTAGAAAGTCACGAACAACGCGGCAAACAGAAGATTTGAGCGTGGCCCAGTGCTTCTGTTAGAACAGGGCCGGAAGCCCATCAGGACCAGGCCTTCGTGGGCCCCATTTGGAATAAGGCCACCTCAATCTTCTGATCTGAAAAAGCTCCAGTGAGCTTGTTGTTCATCTCATCGTTTACACTCTGCTCCATAAGAGACATAACTGTTGCCGAATTTGTAGACCCTTCAGAATCAAACATATTTTCATAGTGCCATTTCCTGCATTCCTTCATTAGTTTTGCAACTCCCAATCTCCCTTGTAAGAAGTCGCATCGTATTTTTCCTTCTCCGGTGAGAGGCACGGTTTTGAAAGAATTGTGTATTACAGTCTCCAGCCTTGAGCCACTCCTGGCGAGATCTCTGACGAAACATGATCTCCTCCCTCTCGTAAAGATCGTGTAATTTTAGCTCAATATCTTTTACTTTCTGCAGCGAGCCAGAGACCAGTGCCTCCTCTCGTGCAACCGCTAGCTGATCCTTTAACTTCTTCAACTCGGCACGAACCGAACCGAAAACCTCTATACTCCACTTCTGCATTGAGCTAGACACCTCCTTTAGCTTTGACCACAGATCCTCGATCCCGGAATCACCCGGTTGCCCCTTTTCCCAGACCTCTTTTACCATCGCTTCATAGTTCTCATGCCGACTCCACATCTCTTCATACATGAATTGTCTCCGGCCCCCACGTTGTCTTCCCGAGTCCACCGCAACACGGATAAGGAGGGCTGCATGATCAGATTCTTCAGTAGGTATATGCTCCACCGTAGTGCTTGGAAACATAGTGAGAAACGGCGCTGTCGCCGTAGCTCTGTCCAGTCGAGCTTGGACATTAGTTGCCCCCTCTCTCTTATTATTCCGTGTGAAAGGAAAGCCCCAATAGCCCAGATCATTCAAATCACAGTCACTCAGGGTTTCGCGAAAAGCGGCCATGTTCGTATTGCTCCTCGGGTTTCCACCGAGTTGTTCCTCTTGAGTTACTACTTCGTTGAAGTCCCCGGCGCAAATCCATGGCAGATCATCTTGGGCTCGTAAATATCTGATGATCTCCCAAGTATTCCGAGGTTCCCCATAGATTCCTGTGAATCGCCATGTCTTACCCTCGAAGGTAATAGATGCATCAATATAGTTTTGACACCATGGCCGAACCGACACGACCACATCATCTCTCCACCACAGGGCGAGGCCCCTGCTCCTGCCATCACAGTCTATCGCCACCCCATTCCTAAAACCGAGACTCCATTTGAGCTTATCCATCGCTTTTGCTTTCTTCTTCGTCTCGCTAAGGAACACCACCGCTGGATTGTAGGATCTCGCAAGATCTCTCAACTCGCCCACTGCCGCGTCCAACCCCAAACAACGGCAGTTTAGGCCAACGATATTCATTGGTCTCGGCGGCCCCGCGTCACAGGGTCCGCCGCTGGATCAGCAAGTCTGTCAAAAACCAAAGTAGAGCCACCACCATTATCAGACCCAACCTCCTCAATTCTATCAAATACCGACTGGGTATGCTGTCGTTTACCACTTGGACACTAATAGATTCAGATTGATCATCTCCCACCACTTGGACACTAATAGGAAGCCATACTTGTTTGCTACTCCTTTTCTTGTTCGTGGCACCCAGTGGTGCGACTGAACGATCCACCATGACATCATCAACGTTGTAACGAGGCCTCCTAGTATAAGTACCAACTGGTTTTCTAGCACGATGAGCATTTTGCATCTCCGTCATATCTTGATGCGCCTTCCCCTTGGAGTCTAGCTTCCTCGGGCTTGTATATTCAACATCCTCCCTCCTTTGTTCATTCCTGCCAGTGCGAGATGAACTAGAGTAGGTGAAGTCACGACTCAGATTCCTTCTGGGTGGGACCTTGGAAGGAAAGGGGGTCCTTTTCCTCTTGATCTCCCCTACTTGATGCAAGCTGGTCGCTGTGGAGGGATGTGGCGGAGAGAAGAGGATGAGGCGGCGATAAGAGGTGGAGCGGGTGGCCGGAGCGCGTCGAGGCAACGGAGCATGCGGCCGGGGTGGAGATGCGCCGGTGGATCGAGTTCGCCAGTTGGGTCATGCGGAAGGGAAGGAAAGAGAAGATGTGTTTTGGACTGCGGGTTATGTCGGCAAAACTATAAGGGGGTTTTCATAAAAATACCGCGACATCTATTCTTGGACGGAGGGAGTACAAGTTGTGAGACTGATTATTTACACAAAAGGTTTTGATATCCTACTAGTGCAGCATGTAGTCAATTTCCTTCAGAGAATTATCAGGAAAGTAGTCGCCGTCTGTTAGTGTGTCTACTCTACTGCGATAGGCCGTTTCCATGTAACGGAGACTAATACTTAACTTGACATTCACCTGATCGGGCCGCTTCCGGTGGCTTTTGAAAGCGTCGTCAAGACCCTTTACCGGCGTGCCAGGTTGCTCTTTCTAAAAAACAGCAGACACACCACACCACTCGATCGCAGCTCCTTTATCAATTATATATTTATCGCCACGTTGCATCTATACCTGCCTAATGTTCTGATCTCCCAACTCATTTGATCCTGACTACTACTCCAATCCAATAAAGAAACATATGGTCTTGAAAATATGCGATGAAACGCTAGCTTCGTGCCAATATTGCTCCTTGTCTGTATAGGAGTTTCCAAATTATCTGACGAAACTGACAGGGCCCCTGCGTGCTGACTGAATGCTGAGTTCTGCTAACGCTTGAAGAAAGAAAGAAAATCCGTGTGTTTTGCGCTAGCCGTTGACAAAAATTCGTGCGACCGACAGTTCCAACATTTGACCGCTTCGATCATGTGTTCACACCTTCTGTGTGAAACCCATCGTTCAGATTCGAGAAAATTGCAGCTCACACCATGCTTTGTGAAATTTGATGCATCAAACACAGAAACAAAACTTTTATTGCAGATAGCGCGGCTTGTGACTTAATTTTTGCATCTGGACCAAATAAACTGTTTAACCTCATTAACATGTTATATTTGACATGGCGGGCCCTCTATTTTACTTGCATGCGCTTTGTCCAGCGTACAACATGATCTCTATTCGCTATATCTAAAAAGAACTCTTTCTGCTCATCCTTTCGTCGAAATTCTTTTTGTTTATTTTCCCACGCTCTTCTCTTTGTTCTCCACACTGGAACAAAATCAGCCAGACTACCACGCTTGACCAAAATCAAGCTCAATTTAAGGAAATCATTGTAATAAATCAACCAAAATCAAGCTCAATTTGATTGAAGATGGTGACATATATCATTTTCTTTCTTTATTTGTTTTTGTATCATGAATTTTTGTTAGGTAAAGGAATGTAGGTTTTGTTCTTTTAAGGTAAAATCGAGAGTGGCATTGGAGACGATTGTCTACGAATCGACAGGTAAAATGGAGGTGTGTGGCTAGGTCAATACCAAACACAGTGAGGATCGTTACACATCACCGAGAGGATTATTGAGCAACATACGATTAGATCACGGGCATGCTTCATAGTAGTTTACTATTTTACATTAACATCGCTCCTGGGCATGTTTGTAAGAAATGCCTACCATTAATCAATGGTTCTGTTTAGATATAGAGAATAGAGATTAAATTATGTTGTGCGCTGGAGAAAACCCATGCAAGCAAGATAACATGTTAATGAGGTTAAACTGTTCATTTGGGTCAGGTGCAAAAATTAAGCCACAAGCCGTGCTAGCTACAACAAAAGTTGTGTTTCTGTGTTTGGTGCAACAAATGGCACAAATCATGGTGTGAGCTGTAATTTTCTCTTCGATCCCTACATGGCTCAAAAATCTGTTTTTTGGAGTAACCTATGTAAGCTCCCGACTGAGATACGATTAGTGCTGAAGAAAGTGACAGCTCGCAAAGTCCAAGTGCACGAACTGGTGTGGTCAAACAAATTGGCCGAGGAAGATCGAAGTTTGCGATCGAGGTGCAAAGAAACTACTACGTAGGTTCTAGTCTAGCAAAGAAAGGCGTAAAAGTACTTAATCAGTGGCATAATTAGTGCCGTGTGGTTTGAAACGTGCGAGAAGTGCAAACTCTAGCTAGCTAGGACCAATTTGACCAGACACTCACTCATTAAGCTAACCAGCCACCACTCAGACAAGTTTTGCGTCCGATCGATCTCTTCTGCGGCTGCCATGCTTTCAGTTTCAGGTACCAATCACCTATCCCTGCCGTCTCTCCTGTTATATACTTTCCGGTTTCTTCAGACTCTTGCAAACGCCAACTGATCCTTTATTTTCATCTACCTTTCTTTGTTTCCAATTAGCTTGGTGTGACCGTGTAATGACGTGAAGATGATGTTACCAGACCTCGCTGTCGACGGTTGAATTCGCCGGCCGGGCACGCTCGATCTCCGGCGACCGTCCGGTCCGGTCGCACGGTTGCGACCTCATATGGTTTGCTAAGCTAGCAATATCCTGACCGCCTGACTAATAAGCACGACCGACATGCACGTGGTCTTATTCCGTTCTCACCTCTTCAAAAAAACAAGTGTCGCGGTTTTGAACTGGGGTTATTTCGAAACTGCGACTATATGATCAGAGCTACCACAGAAAAATCTACAACGCTAGGTGCGTCCCGGATGCGATGTTTCAGAATCCACGGCGGTAGAAAATCAAGCAGATGAGACGAAACTGTGCTCTCATGTTTTGTGAACCAACCTAATGTAGCTAGCTGCACTTTGGCGGACAAAAGAAGCCGGACAAATTTGTGGCCTCAAGGTCGATTGCTCGCCAAATAACGGTCCCGGTCCAGCTGCAACTCGGTGTTGGGAACAATTCACGAGCGACAGCCTTGTTTAAGCCATTTAACTCAGCGGTTGGTGATGCATCCACCGCTGAGCCTGTCACTGCCCCCAGCCTATTTATGTCCTGAACTGTTTTTGTTTCATTCTTAGTCCTTTTGCATTTTGATTGATCAGTTCCTGTGTATCTGCAGAAGCCCCGATGTGTAACTTGCACTTGCACTGCAGTGATCGGCATAAAAGGTAGCACTTGCACTGCAGTGATGTGCAGCAGTGGTGCAGGACGTTCATGGTCGATGTGCTGAAGATATCCAGATGAGTCTTGGCAGTTTCGGTTAAATCTGTTGATCTCGAGCATGAATACATGGCTCAGTCAAAATGTGTACCGACCGAGAGTGTTTTTCGAAACACTTGAATCGTTGGAGATGTTGACATGTCTTCAGTAGTGTGAACCATAAACCATTTGCATCCTTTTCTCGATCGGCAGTGCATGCCTTTCGGTTATTCCACAGTTGGCGCACGTGTAGAACAAAGTGGGAAACATCTGAAATCCCGGAGTAGAAAGATTCCTAATTCCCGGCGATGCTTGGAGATCACCAGCAACACTTTGCAGTTTTGTGGTAGTAGCTGACAAATCTATCGGGCCACTGAAAATTCAGCAGTACTAGTAAATACTGTTTGACCTCCGTGTTCAGATAGCTTCTTCTTTTTTTGAAAGAGGGAAAATGTCTCACTTTGCCAGCACAAACAACCTTACAAATTTAGGCGAGAATAAGGACGACATGTGTGCTTTGCATTTGCGCCGGAAATGAGATGGTCTCCAGTACACACTTGCCTAGAATAAGACAGCTTGTGGTTAGGATAGAGTCCTAATCAAGCTAAGCCCCACGTAAAGCCTATGGATCTGGGGGACTTTGCCTTGGTGTCACTTATGCGTAGCCATTATACAAAGGTTGGTCGTTCCAAGTAGTGCAAAATTCCCTCCATAGATTGCGATCTTGTTCGCCACTTCCACATGCCTCTGGAAGACTAAGTACACCCTAATTAGGTTTGTTTTCTCTCAAGGAGCTCCGCATCAGGGGCCAAATTAGTAGCACATGATATAGACCCCGGGCTACATGCTGGCCGGGGGAGCTGATATCTTAACGGTTGTCGTAGAATTCAACTGTACAAGCCAATAGAATTGCAGAGATTATTCTCGCCGCCGCAGTTACTTATTCGATCTTCCGTCGATCTTCTAGCCAGGGTACATTGAGTCAGATAGTTAAATCTGCGTTCCTATTTTTCTAGTGGATTCTTGTGCTCCGGCCGGCGTAATCCATGGCGGATGGAGCCATTCGCTCCGCGCATCACGGGCAACGTGGAGAAGACAAGGTTCGTTTTTCCGATAGGTGAGCTCTGCAGATTCGCGGCTGGTTTTCGGTTTGTTGTGTACTGACTTTGTGATTGTCTCATGCGGCAGTCGTCGTCCCGGCCGATGCTTCTAGGGACAGTGAGAGCGGGACAAAAAAAAGCATGTGCCATGTGTGCTGCCACTGTGGCCAGCAAAGCTAGTTTTATGCCTCTGAAGTATGCGTACGTAGGAGGAATGAATCGACGGTTAATCGGTTTCGTTCTTACGTAAGTTTGGCTTGCTACCTAAGAGTAGGGGCAGCTTCACATACGGGGATCCAAATCATAGTTTAGTATGAAGTGGGATCTCAACGAATATTATTCATGTAGTATGAATTGTTGTGGTATTTATGAGTCATATGATCAATCAATTAGAAATATAATGCACATATATAACTCAAACAACTAATTTTCTCTACACTTATTAAGGTCGGTTACAAATGGATACAAACCTGGAAGTTCGCATGAAACATCAATTAAAAATAGATTTCAAACTGGTGAAAAGACATAATGTAAACAAATTACTAAATAATAAAGTACTTAACTATATAGAGGAGGCATAAGCTGAGTAGTGCAGGATTGTCGCATCACTAATAACAGACTTATTTTCTCTTACAGTACAGAACATATAATTGATTTATAGACATAGCTCATAGAAACCTAAAATTGTCTAAATTTAAAAACCAGATTGGTTTACCGTGTATCTATTGAAATTACGCTGAAATTAACTTCAAAAGGACCTTAACCACAAATTTAAAGCGCCAAAGATGTTATACGCATACATGGTATATCGTGTACCGAAACTTCTGCAATAGTTGTTGAACAATTTTGTTTATTGTGACATCATTAAAAATTTATGATTGGTATCAATGAAACCATTTTTTTTGGTAAACACTTTCAACCAACTACATATGATGCCCTCGCATTTGTGAGGGTCACCATGCTAGTTAGATAAATAAAAAAACAAAATTCAAACAAAAAAAGACCGTGTTATTAAATTTTTATTGATTTATTATTGTTTGTATAATATCCGTACACGATATAATGGATTTTAACTTGGATTTTCTCTCAACTCATCAAGTAATGTATTATTTTTTTCTTTAAACGCTTCAAGCAATGTATTATGTTTCATCCATAGATCAACCTACAACATGAGGTGGTTATGGGTTTGGTGGACCCTAGGTACTACTTGAACCATAATGTGTGTACTTTAATTTTATTACAATTAATACGGACAATATAATGGTATGCTCAAATTTGTGAGGACAATATAATGGTACAATGGCATAATTAATGTATATATACTACCATTATATTTAGTATAATGGCATCCTCGCATTTGTGAGGGCTACCGCGCTAGTTATTCCCATGCACACAAACGAATATTGCAGGTAGACAACCAACACCACATGGTTTTTCACAATTACAAACACACCTCACAGCCGAGCCAGAAATTTTCAACGCACATGTTTTTTAGAAAAGTGGAAAAGCCCCAGCGTCTGCATCGATTGATGCACACAACTTTTATTATAGGGTCTTAGTAGTTTAGAGTTTACACCTTAAGAAATAGAGTATGAAGGGAAAACCAAGGAGCTAAGAAAACTAAAGTAAAATAAGCTTCATAAGTGTCTTGTAGTTTTCTTATGCGTTGTGAAACCTTCTAGATATCCGAAGTGACCGCCTCCAGCCGGGTGCATCCAGAGGCGATAAGTGTAAGTTGCGACGCCAGGACTAGGAAATACCACTCATGGATCCAGTGGGACGCCGTGTGGATAACCTGTAAGAAGTTAGTATTTCCACTTTTGTTAAAAATGATATCATTCATTTCTGTATTTCCATATAGGCCATAGTAAAGCACAAGCCCCCACACGATTTTGTGCGTGAACCTTCTTTTCAACCCCGTTTAGCCAATTACCGAACATATCCGTAACATTAACCGGTGGGGTGATATTAAAAGCATATTGAACCACAGTACTTAAGAGAGATGTAAAAGGACAACTAGAAAATAGATAATCTATAGACTCCTCCGAATCACAGAACACCCATTTCATGCATCCATTCCAATTACGTTTAGTAAGGCTATCCTTCGTTAGAATAGCCTCGTTAAAAATGAACCGCGTAGAAGTCTTATAATCTTTAATGCGACCTTGAGGTTCCGAATATATCTGATATGACCATTTAAAAAATCGTCATACACATGGATTAAACAGTAAACGTAGAAGATCCTGAACGCATCTGTTTCGACCTGGCGTTCAGACCAGCCAAAGAAGCAGAGCGCGGATCCGTCACCAGCAGCTTCAGAGTCTCGACTCCAGCAACCCCGCCTGTCCGCAGGCTAATTTCAACTCTGCCGAGTGCCGAGCGATCGTACAAAACCAGCAGCATTTGGCCGGTCGCGACGAGCAGGTTGATTGCTCAGACCTGTCGCCGCCGCCGCCATAGGCACACCACACCACACCCGTCGAGCTGAGCAAGGCGTGTCACTCCCGCACGCATCTGCCGGGCGTTCGTAACAGGCCCTGCTGCCTCAAAGTCGTCGTTAACGACCGCACAGATAGAGTCTGACGTTGACACTCGGCGCTGAAACACGTAGGCGCCAGGGTACTGTACATGAACTTGACCATAGACAAGAGCAGCGGCATCAGACGACATACCTGCAGCTGCATACACACCACGGCGACAACGCGAGCGGGCCCTGATGAAAGCAGAAATTAAAAGGACAAGGAGCTGGTCGACGGCAACGGCGCCGTTTGGTTGTATGTATAAGCTCTCTCCGGCCAGGGAGGAGACGTCTCTGCAAGTGCAGCCCCCGAAAATGAGGCGATCGATCGAGATGTATAAGCAAAACAGAAAGATGTGGCTTTTACACTGAGTGACTGGATCCATGGATGCCGTTACAGATTGCCTACCTGGTGAACGAACCATGTGTGTATGTACGTACGTACGTATGTATGCAGGCCAACGACCGCAGCAAAGGACATGCTTTGCTACCTCTCCTGCCGCGCCGGAATGAAGGAATGTGCGCTGAGACGATCGACCGTATGTCCGTATGTCATCCGGGGTTACGATCCTATTCCTCGGCAAGAAAAGAAAAGAAACACGTGCTCTACGCCTCTATGTTATGGTGGATTGGTAGGTCATGGTTCTCCGGCTGTTTTGGCCGGAGAGGAGACTCCTCCGTTGCTGCCTAAACCAGCCAAGTCCAGCCTAGTGTGAGTACTCCTTTGTCCACTCAATCGTCAGAAATCTCATACGAGCTTCTACTCCATTTTCTATATGTATAACCGCATTTTCAAATGTCAAGATTTTCGAAAAAACCATTTACTTCTGTGCCTCCAAACTTTTTTCATTCCTACATACAATTTCTTGTAAAAAATCTGTGTAATCTGTGCGTCTGTACAAAGGCAAATTGTGGTGCACCAAAATAGTAACTTTTAGCGAGAAGCATTTTTTATCTTCTTTTTAGTCCATATAAGTATTTTTGTTTGTAAATTTTGGTCCGAAACATTAAATGTTCAAATGCGCACCTGATTATTATTTATTATTATTTTTGTGACATTTGGAAACGGTTTTTAAATGCATTGTCTAAAATTAGGGCATCTAGGAGGCAGGAGCTACAAAAACATAGCCTACAATTAACATCCATAGCGGGGCGTGTCCATATTGGAAATTTTGGCACAACCTGATGAGAACGGAAAGGACAAGAAGCTGAATGGCTGATCGACAACGAACACCCTCTCCGGCCGGCCGGCCGGCCGGGGGAGAGACGTCTCTGCAAGTGCAACCGGCCGGCGAAAACGACGAGATTGACAACAAACAGATCAGGATATATATGGCTTTTACACTGGACTCTCCATCCATGGATTCCTCGATGAACGAACCAGATGTAAGCAGATAAGGCCAACAGCCGAAGCAGAAACGGCCATGCATACATACATGTACCGGCCGGAACGAACGGAGGAATGTGCGCCGTGACGATCTCGCGTACGTATGTCATCCGGAGACGAAATGAAACACGTGGTCTACATTTGCAACGACTATGGTTTGGTAGAATGGTAGGTCACGATTCTTCGGCGGTTGTGGCATATTTCATGGACCATGGCGGGAGACTCTTTCTCCGTTGCTGCCGCCTAATATATCAGTCTAGATCCAGCATGCATACTGTGGAGTACCTTCTGTGAATATGATTAGGTTATTAGGTAGCTAATTTCAAAAAAAAAAGGTTATTAGGTAGCTAGTTTAACGATCTGGAGTTGGACGGACCCCTCCGGCTCTCGAGTACTTTACCACGATCGGGAGTTGGTGAGGTAAATTGTTGCAACTCTAGAGTAGAGATTTTTCTGGCTCCCTGAGTTTAACACTCATCCTATTTCTTTTGTAAGAAAAATAATATATTCATATGTTATTACAAAACCTGAAAAAAAATTACTTTTCGGCAACTCTACACCTTGATTGTTCACTTTGTGGCATTTAAGTTTCTTAACCGAGGCAAAATTAAAGCATTGTGTCTTCCATTAATTAGCCAGTTAATTATGAAAAAACGTGTTAAAACCGATACAGACAGGGCTAAACCCACACTCGCCAACGCTAGGACAAACACAACAAAAACTTGCGGGAAAACCCGCTCCACAGAAATAGCCAGTCTCCTAACACAGTCCACAACGAGTAATAAAAATCGTAACTGCTATGATAAGATCTGATTTATGACTCTCAGAGGCGAGGAAGCATGCACAACACCAGAACATGTGCCACTTGCAACACCCGACACACCGGCGGCCATCATTGAGAAACAATAACCTCGTCACTCACCCTTACAAGGTAATTAAGTGTATCAGCTATGCCAGACTCTCAAGGCGGTTGACCTGTCATAAATGATAGGCAATAAAATGATGAACAAACAAAAGATCAACACAACGGGGACACAAGATTTAACGTGGAAAACTCTTCCAACCACGGAACAGAAAAAATCACGGGCGCCAACCAGCAAATCTTTACTTTGACGAGGCGAGATTACAAACGCCGGGGATTTACAAGTTTCTACTTATCCCAAACCGGCAGCTTACAAGATGTGTATATGGTGGTAAAACCCTAGGTCGGCTGCATTCTGACTTGGAAACGACTCATACCCAGTGGCGGAGCCATATAGACCCAGCCGGGTGCACACGCACCCGGGTAAATTTTGTTTTCTTTCTTGTAATTAGCCAAAAATCAATGTGTGCACCCCTGTAATAAGTACAAATAACATAGTTATGCACCATTGAATTTGCTCTAGCTCCGCCAGGGCTCATACCATACGAAGGGAGTAGGTGTACGTCCCCAGCTCTCCTACATACGGGAAAGGGAAAGCGACACCTCGTTTTCACGAGTATATATGTATGTACACAGCGCGCACGCAGCGTGACTAGAGTAGAGTTCTGCATGTGTTCCTTCGTTCTCTATACGGTCCACCAGGCGTTGCGCGCCTCAGTTCAGACCCTCCTACAGTCACTGACAGAGACGACAGACGGCCACGTACGCGCGTCCGTCGTTCTCGTCGATCGTCGTCAAGCTCCGGCCAGACACAACAGCTGCAGCATGCCGTGGATGATATGATCATCGGACTTAATGCTCCGGGCACCCGATCCCACGAAACCAACTCATCCACACGGCTAGCTAGCTAGGCGGCCGTCACTAGCTAGCCGCATTAAGGCGGTTGACATTGCTCGCCGCCGGCGGCCCGACATTCCTCGATCCCGTGCCTGCCATGACGGGCGCCTGCAAAAAGGGAATACCATTACCTGCTGATATGTTCCGTGGCGATTCCGGCGGCTGGAGCGGCCTGAGATAATAATAAGTCGCGTTGCTTGCTGTATCGGATGCCATTAACTGGCCGCGAGACAGTGAGATCAGGCCACGTAAGAGCACGCTAATGGCGGCTAGCTAGACATGAGCGTTTAGGATTTGCATCTTACTAATTAATAAAATGACGGGGAACGGTGGATGTAAAGCTGGCCATTTGAACTGGGGCTGAAACCGATTTCGACCGGTGGAGCTCGCTCGATCGATCGTCATGTTCGCAAGGACGGTAAAACGATGTGGTGTGCGTCTCCGCCTCTCCGGTGGAACATGGGGCTCGTCGTGAACCCACTGACACTCAAATAAGACGAGGAAAATGTTCAGACCAGTGCAGTGGAGTAAAAATACGTTTCTCTTTTTCGGCTTCAAGCTCTTCCTCCCAGATCATGGAGCTACTTAACGAATGGGTCGGTCAAAAACGTGTTCCTCGATCGGTGTTAGACTGACTAATAGTAGTAGTAGTTAGTTAGGCGCTCAGCCATCCAAGTAGACCTCTTTTAACTGTGCCTGCCCTGCAAAGTGCAATGGTGGCTTGCTTTGCCGCCCCGAGAAAAAGAAAAAAAAAGAAGGTCCCGTCCATGTCGCCGAGACTCACCACACAAGCTTTGACTCCCCAACCATTGTCCCTTTTTAAGGAGTTTCCCCCGCCCCCGCCCCACACACGCACACAAGGAACCCCCTCACCCAGCTCACAGCACCGGCCGCACCGGGGCAATGGGCAACACCATCGGCGGGCGGCGGAAGGGCGCCAAGATCATGCAGCTGGACGGCACGGCGTTCCGCGTCAAGCCGCCGGCTTTCGCGGCCACCGTGCTGCGCGACCACCCGGGCTTCCAGCTCCTCGACTCGGAGCAGGTCAAGCTGCTGGGCGTCCGGGCGCGCCCGCTCGACCACGACGCGCCGCTCCGACCGGGCAGGCTCTACTTCCTCGTCGCGCTGCCCAAGCCCGCCGCGCCCCCGCGCCGGGCCTGGTCCGGCGCGCTCCACGTCGGCGCACGCGAGCGGCTCGAGTCGCTCATGCTCACCCGCCGCTCCACCTCCGACCTCTCCTTCCCGTCCACCGCCGCGCCGCCGTCGCCCGCGGCATCCGTGGCCGCGTCGGAGGGCGGGGGCGGGCCCGTGCAGCTCCGGATGCGCCTGCCAAAGGCGCAGGTCGCCAAGCTCATGGGCGAGAGCCGCGACGCCAACGAGGCCGCCGCCAAGATCATGCAGCTCTGCGCCGCCGCAGGGGGCCACAGCGGCGCCGTCACGCCCGAGAGGCTCTTCGCGCCGCGGACGCCCGAAAGGACGACGAGCCCCATGTTCGTGCCCACGCCGGACTGGGGCACCGGCGTCGCGCTCCCGCAGACGCCGGAGATGAGCCCGCGGTTCGTGCCCACGCCTGACTGGGGCGCCGGCAGGTTCTCGCACCACACGCCCGACCGGAGCCCCAGGTTCGCCGCGACGCCCGACTGGGGCGCCAGGTTCATGATGCCCACGCCCGACCGGGCTGCCGGGAAGACGCCGGATAGGTGGCCCTCCATGGCCCGCACGCCGGAATACGCGTCGCCGGACGTCAAGGCCAGCCGGAAGGAGGTAAATCATACTCCTACACTGCCTCCTTCAAAGTTTTCATATTTATTAATGTCTTTTTATTTAATACAACTACTATTATGGCCTGAATTACAAAACTTATTGATAGTAGCTATACAAAAAAAATTGTATAGACGTTGGTCCTTTTGTATTGCTTTTTTTTCATCTGATGAATTCCATGGTTTGCTTTTCAAACAAAAAAAATCAGTTGTCTCCTGCGCGCAAAGGAATTGACACCTAAATGTCATCTCTTTTTGTTAACACTTGGGGACGCACCCACGCATACCCCCATGCCATGGCATTTGTGAAGTCTATGTGTCTAATCCGGCCATATTAAACATTAACTAATCTACTACACCTTACTCAGTTGTGCAACGTAGTAGCGCACATACATGAAAGCATAGTGCCTAATGCACTCAAGTCGCAAAGTTTTGATCTTGACGAAGTCACCTCAGCCGTCTTGGTGGAAACATCGCCTCCGCCAACTGAATTATCCGTTTTGTTAAAAGTTTGGACTTTTTGTTTAAAAATGGCGATGCAGATGTCCGGTCTCTGCATCGAAGTGATGCACACAACACCCGTAAATTCTAGATATAGGTGAAGAAGAAAAAGGATGCTCGAGCGAGTTAACGAAGCGACGCGGATGCGTCTTAACTGTTAAGTAGCGTGCCTGAATTTGGTCCTAACACGTTAGTTATTTGCTCGCCGGCCGTCAATTCAAGGATTTTGACTGGTTGCCCAATGATACAATACAGTTTGCTTGTCATACTCGGTTCATCTGGAAGCATGCGACCATTCAAAAGTCTCATGTTGTGTCTAGGGATTCCGCATACATAGCAGTACCAAGGAAAATACTTCTCATGCTGAACATTCAGAGAGATAGCATCTCTGAACATTCATGCTGACATTTGTGCAGAGCAAATGAGCAATACCCCTGTTCCAACCTTCAACTAAAACAGTGAAACTGATGTTGTATTCTTTAGATCATTAGATGGTCATCCTTTATCTACCGATGGATTCAGCAATGCAGCCACGGTTGATGTTCCTTCTACGTTTCCACTAATAAGTTACTAGAACAACGTCTGCAGTCAGATTTGTAGAAAGTCTATGCATGCGTTGCGTACCCAGGACAGGATAATCTTAAATTCCAATGTCACGTATTTACACACGCATACCGATATACGCCTTAGATAAGTACGAACACGCCGAGAGTCGCGTAACCAAATTAGAGAAAGTTTCAACGAACTCGATCGGCTTTCTCATATGGGTATATCTCTGTCCGATTCTTTCTAGTCACCGTCACTAATGAGCGTAGCGGCTATACTGTATTGATTGTCTAACCTCTTGAGCACCCCAATGTCAAACCGGTATTATCAACCATTAAAACTAGCTTAGTCAGCGGCAGATTTCGTTAGATGGTACAGTAGCATGGTTAGTATCTCGTTGAAATTTTCTTTCGGGGAACTATATATCTCATTGAAGTTAACCTTATCACCATGATACCAATGGCAAATCTCATCGGACCGGAGTTAATCTTCACCATGAGAGTTGGGCAAATCGTTTTCTATTGTACGTGCTCGCTATCGCTAGTTCTTGTGTCTGTAAGATAAGGGAGCATCAGCTGTAACCGTTTCTTTTGCTTTGTTATTTCGCAAGTGCGTTATTGTTAATTAATTAAATTAATGGCTTCGTCGTCACGCCGTTTTTTTTCTCCTTTATCTACATCTGCACTAGCCGATCCGATCTTGGCATGTCGTTTTCTCCTACTACTAATAATGCGTGTACAGGTGAATTAACAGTTGGATTAGAACGAATTACCCGTCGCTTTTGCTGACACTTTGTCCTGTGATTCTTGTGGTGTTTCAGAAGCGAACGCGGTTCGTCGCCTTGCCAGACGAGATCATCGCCTGACTGTTTCCTGCGTTGAAACCAGGGGGAGCTACCTACAATAGTCTGCAATTAACGCCGCAGGCCCTTCAGCCTTCGACGACAGTCGTTTTCTTACAAGATCGACCACAGATTGCCGGAGTCGGAGAAGTGGCTTCTTCACACGGCAATGGAGTGTCGTGCTCGTCTCTTGTGTTTTCTGTAGGTTAGCTCAAGCTTAGAGGAGATGTATATGGAGCTTTACGTGTAAGCGTAGTACATAACTTATGTGCATGGCGTTGGAGATGGGACCCTTCGAGCGTTGCCAACATCGACGGGTCGTCTCCAACTTTGCTGCACTGGGTTCTCCATGTAGTCATGATTTTGTAAATATACACTGGGTTGCAGAAAAATAATGATTCGTGCGTACGTGGCTAGTTTCCTCCGAGGGCCTTTTGCATGAACTTTGTGAGACACGAATGACAAGAGGTAGAGGCATAAAATGACGAAGCTCTATTATTTCAATCATCACTTCCACTTCAAGCCTTTACCCTATCAAGTGGTAGCTAGGTGCCCGATCTTTCGATGAGATGGATAACTCTTGATTTGGGTGGAGATCGACATTGATGATCCGACTACAAACGTGCGGGACGTTACGTCTTAGCAATCGCTACACTAACTTCCGAGGCTATTGATCACGCCGGAGCTAGATTAACCTGATGCAAAGATCAGATCAATTCCCGCAAGCAAGTGAAGGACTAGCAAGAATTATAGATGCAATTATGATAATGCTAAAACCAACGTTATGATCAATGGGCCGGTCCGTGACAACTATAAATAGGCCAATCGGAGGTTTAACCGATCAAATGGTTCATGGGTTGTCTTCAGAAATTAGGGGCCCCGGTGCAAAATGCAAGATGGGGCCTTCAAAAGTTGAAAAATATATGTACTTGTGTGCCTAAAGCATACTGTTACGTCATTATAAACTTCATTGTGTTAAATATACCACTAAATGCTTTTTTTCTAAACGAAATATAGCGTCGGAGTTGAAGTAATAAACTGAGATCCTATTTGTACTATAAAGCGACATCTGTCTAGTTCTTCTAAAACAAAATCTCAAGTCATAACAATTCCAAGCTCGTGATTATTGCTGTAATCATGTTAATCTGAATGAATATAAACAGTATGAGAATAACGAATTATAAACATTTCAATAAAATAGAAGAATATTCTACCTAATATACACTTATGGGGTTTTTTACGTGAAATCTTGAAAATGAAAATTTTACAGCAGCAGGATATCAGTTTTGGAAATATGTTGCAATCTTTAAGATTGGATAGTTTAGTAAAAAAAAATATACAAGTAACGGTGGTAATTATATAACAGCAATGGTTTTATCGATTGGTGAATAGGTTGATTGATTGATTTATGCGAATTTCCAAGGAAAAGAGACATGCAGCATTGACTTACCTGTTACTACCAGTTATAGGCAGACAACAATTAGCAGAATAGTGTGAAGAGTTCAGAGGAGAACGGAACTTCACGGAGACACGGACTAAGGCCGGGCGCGGGCTGATAGCTGTAGTGCGACTTGTTTCCAAGTGAATAGCTGTGGTACGACGTCTTTCCATGTAATAGCTGGAGTACGACGCCGATAGGAGGAGAAATAGCGCAGAGGCAACATGCCACTAAAACGCTCGTTAGGTGTTAGGTTAGGGTGACCGTTTGTGAACAAGGCGACCGTTGGCAACAATGGGCCCACCACTTATCCACGTACGCAATGCGTGGGTCCCACCTCATGGCAGTTAGAAGAGAACCTCGTCCGTCCTTGACCTCCCGACGACGCCATTGCTTCCCGCGTGCTCTTGCTTCCCCTCCCTGCATCCTTCTCTCCCTCTTCTCCGGCGACAAAGCGCTGATGTCTGCCTCCTCCGCCGCGCGTTCAAAATGGCCGCGGTATGGTGCAGTGCCGCTGACACGGTGCCCAGACTGCCCACGCCCAGAGCCTCTCAAGCGTTGGGTCAGCAAGACCGGCGAGAATGGCAATCTTGGGCGCGAGTATGTCAGCTGCTTGAGCAAGATGCACGTCGGAAGGGATGGGCAGGTATAGATCTCAGTTATTTCACCGCAATTAGTTTTTGCTCGTCGAATTTGGGAAATTTTGAATTTAGGTTTTCCGATCTCTGTTTTCAGATCCTGAAGAAATGTGCCTATTTCGAGTGGATGGATAACTATTTAGAGAGGCTTTTGTTTGAGGGCTACATTGATTCGATGAAGGGGCTGCCGCCGGTGGGCGTGGAGATGGGGGAAAGCTCGGAGATGGGTGCGCCCGATGCTGACAGAGAGGGGAAGAGGAATGCGCGATATGGTGAACTACCCGGGCTTCCCTCGGAGTCCGAAGTGAACCAGGAACTAAAGAAGATCAAGAAACATCTAAAGCAGATGGTTGATTTGCAGAAGCAAGCAAATATGATGACTGGTGGATTTTACTGTTGCATCGTTGCTTTGTTTTTTGTTTACTTGTTGATGCGTCGTTAGGGCAGAGGACGCGATCTGTGCGCCATGCCTCGTTCGTTTGTTCGAGTCACTTAATCTAATGCTAAATCCGAAAGTTTCTGAATTTGTTGACTCTGGTCTTCAGTTAACTTACTCATTCAACAGTTTAAAAAACAATGTACTGGGCTGTTAGAGTAGATGTTGTTGGGCCGTGACGAGTAGATGTTGGGCCTTGACGTTTCTTAATTTTGGGCTGCCAGAGGAAATCCTATTTACTTCCTCATGTCAAAAAAAAACTGTCCCTGGCGTAGCTGAGAAATAATACTCCATAGCATGTACGTACATAGTTAGATTCGTCCGACACTTATTTTAGTTAGATCCGGTAATAATTGATTTAGTTTGTTTTAAAAAAATTGTTAGGCAAGAGGCCGCGCGCAATGTTATTGCTGGACACGTTTAGGTTTAGGTTTAGTTATTTCCATAGCATGTTTTAGGTTTAAGTTTAGCCTTAAAAGTTAGTTTAGGTTTAGGTTTAAAAGTTTAGTTTTAGGTTTACAAAAATAGTTTAAACATTAAACATTGCACAAAAAAAGGATATAGGGCGCTCTAGGATTTATATATCCAAGAACATATTACACATTACACATATTACACATATTAAAACTAAAAAAAATATACATTTTCATATAGGGCCCAAATATAGTGGACCCTAGCTAAACCTAACCGCCGGCACCGCCGTTCCGTCCTCCGGCCCTCCGGCCAACCGCCGGTGGTTGGCCTACTCCCTATTCTCCCGGCGTTTGATGATGCGGCGCCGGAGAGCCTTTTCCTCCCTCCTCGCCTCCCTCCTCGCGTCCCTCTCCAGCTCCCTCTCCTCCGCCTTCTCCTCCTTCTTACGGAGGAGCTTCTTCTGCTCCTCCGTGAGTTTCGCCTCGCGCTTGGCGATCGTGTCGACGAGGACGGGGTGGGGGTGGTGGACCCACACCGTCGTGGGCTTGGGGGACTCGACCGGAACGAGGCCCAGCTCCTCCGGCGTCCAGTCCGGCTCGTACCAGGGACGCGCCTTCGGCTTGTTGTCCTCGTCGGTGACGCACTCGGGGCTTGACGGGATCGAAAGAGAAGACATGGTATAGCTGGGGGGCTGGGCTAGAGGAAGGAGGACGCTGTAGAAGAAGGATGAGAAGAGGGAGGAGTCATAGGCACTATTTAAAGACCCCGATGAGGTGTGAGTTAATGGGGTAGATGAAACAACGGTGTGAAAACGTAAGAGTTGGAAACGTAAGAGATGGTCTCCTCTCTGTTAGACAGGACGCGGTCAGAACGGTGCCTGCGAAAAAAGGATGCGAGTTAGCCTGCATGCGTGCATTAATTCAAAGAGATGAAATCCAAAGTCTCACGCCAAAGTCTGTGTCGCTGGAGGGCGCCGGTCGCTGGATGCATTCATGTGTGCATTTTCTGAAACGAGGCATGCAGGTCAAAGCGGTGGCTGAAAAAATAGCTAGGATGCGACGTGACCCTTAATGCAAAGAGGTGAAAAAATGCCAAAGTCTGCCTCTCTTTGCATTAATTCTACGCTCCGGGCAGGGAGCACAGAGAGGGAGGGAGTAGCTAGGATGCAACGTGACTCTTAATGCAAAGAGTAGTGCTGGTCTGCGTCGTGTTTTTCTGAAACAAGGCGTGCAGGGCTGCGTCGCTAAGAAATAGCGCTGGTGCGACGCGAAACTAGACCTGCAGGTCTACGTAGAGGGCTGGGTTGCATGTCTGCATGCATCGGGCTTGGTAACAGAGAAATAGCGCTGGTGCGACGCGAAACTAGACGTGCAGGTCTGCGTAGAGGGCTGGGTTGCATGTCTGCATGCATCGGGCTTGGTAACAGGACCCACTAGTCAGTGGCCGTCGTTAACACGGAGTCATCCCACCCTGGTAACGGGACCCACTAGTCAGTGGCCGTTGTTAACACGGAGTCATCCCACCCTGGTAACGGGACCCACTAGTCAGAGGTTGTTTTCATTCGTTTGATCGTAAACCGGAGCATTTGCAGCCAATCAGAGGACAGATCGAGTGCAGCCGTGGATCGGCATTCACAGGCGCACGGATCTGAACCATCCACGCACTGATCAACGACACACAAGGTTTAGAGGGGTTTTGAGCTAGGGTATGGCATAACTAATTCAAAAAAATTTAAAAAATTCTCAAACCAACGCACATAGTCTTATAATGTTGTATAGAAGCTAGAAAAAAATATAAACATGGTTTTTGCAATTATTTCGAAAACGTATCAAATCAAGCGAAAAAATCAAATGAGCATAATTAATTTAAAAAAAAATCAAAATGACATGAGACCAAGGCCAAATGTTGTTATATGTGATGTAGTAGGTAGGAAAAATTATAAACATGGTTTTTGCAATAATTACCGAAAATGGTTTCCACAAAAGAGCTATCTTATATAGACTTGTTTAGGGTTCGCTACTAGAGCGATGATCTCAAATGAGCATAATTAATTTAAAAAAAATCAAAATGACATGAGACCAAGGCCAAATGTTGTTATATGTGATGTAGTAGGTAGGAAAAATTATAAACATGGTTTTTGCAATAATTACCGAAAATGGTTTCCACAAAAGAGCTATCTTGTATAGACTTGTTTAGGGTTCGCTACTAGAGCGATGATCTCAAATGAGCATAATTAATTTTAAAAAAATCAAAATGACATGAGATCAAGGCCAAATGTTATTATATGTGATGTAGTAGGTAGGAAAAATTATAAACATGGTTTTTGCAATGTTTTATATATGAATTTTCATTAAACCTTGTTATTTTAATAAAAAAATAAAAAAATAGAAGAATTATTCAAAACATAATGCAACTTCAGATTTAAACTATATAGGTAGAATAGACGTCTAGGAATTAAATTTGGCTGATTTAGACATGATGCCAAAAAAAGTTTTATAGAAACGAGGGCATTTACCCTACCTTTGCAGGTCGTTGCAAACCACTTGAACAACTAACATAGCAAAAGAGCTTAACAAAGCATGGAGACATCAATATCACAGTACTAATTTGAACATAGGATGGAGATATTAATATCACAGTACTAATTTGAAATATAAATTTCGGTTTTCCTACCACAAATATAAATTTGAATTCCGGCCAAAATTCAATACAAATATTATTACATGCCACAAATGTTCAAGCACGCCGTGTGCTCTTCCTACCACGCCGTGTGCCCTTCTTCGCACCTCTTTGTTTTGGTTCTAACTTCTCAACACATACAATATCACTGAGCATCTTGGTTTTGTTCACGGGCTTTTTGACTGAACTAGGTTGGTCGTTCACCTTGTCAATTTCAGTTTCAACCTCCAAATCAGTTTTATCTGTGTGCACCTCGACATTCCAAGGTTCATTCTGAAACTCACTGTCTTGCGTTTGCACCTCGACATTCCAAGGTTCAGTCTGAAACTCAGTGTCTTGCGTTTGCACCTCGACATTCCAAGGTTCAGTCTGAAATTCAGTGGCTTCCGTGTGCACTTCGAAATTCCACGGTTCAGTCTGCAACAATTCTGCAATATCATGGTCTTCAGTGCTCACCTGGACATGCTCAGGGACATGCCCAGGTTCAAGTGAACCAAACACAGAATGCACACTTCTTCTCTTACTACTGACTCGTGCCTTCTTTGAATTCCAGTTATCTTCACGAACAAGTGGAACAAGTGGAACAAGTGGAACAGGTGGAACACGCTTCCTCCTGAAAATAAAGCATGAAATAGATTTAGTAATTGAAAAAACAAATATTGCTATGTAATTGAAAAAAAGAACATACTTTGGCTTTTCATCTGCATAGGCGCAATTGGCAGATCCTGCTCTGTGCCCAAGTATCTGACAGTAAGTGCATCTGTTCTTGCTACCTTTTTTAGGCCTTTTGGGTTTCTCATCTTTCTTCTTTTTCTTACTACTCCCACCTTTCTCAAACCAGGACTTAAATCTACTCTGCTTAGGCCAGCCAGCCTTTCTTTTCGTTACAGGAGCACACACTGTAAAATCCAGAGGCATTTCAGGCCACTGTTGCTGATCTGTAAGTGGTGGAATTGGAGCTGCATATGCAGCTTTGAATTTTGCAACCGAATAATATTCATGCAAATATGGGTGCATGTTTACCCTCGGTTGAGAGGCTAAGAAAATAATGGCATGCTCACATGGCTTGCCGGTGTGTTGCCACTCAAGGCAAGTGCAATCATGCAATTCAGTGTTATCAACATGCCTCCTACCAGTTTTGCTATCTCTAACTTCAGCACCCCACAATGAAGATTTTTCAACAAACAAATGTGTAAGACTTATGCTCCTGTTTACCACCTGTTGTACCACTGCTGGAAGCTTATCACCTTGTAGACAATCAGCTATTTTTCTTCTCAATTCCCACAACCGCATAAGCATGATCCTGATTTGATCAACCATGTCATGCACAGGTAACTCTTTTAACATTTTTATCTTGTTGTTGAAACTTTATGCTAAATTGTTGTTGATATGATCGCATTTAAGTGCAGTATTGAAACCTGGCCTATACCATAACAGAGAATGGTAGGTGCTCAACCATGAAGCAAAATCATTGTGAGTACATGCTGACTTTATCTTACCAAGGTGATAGGAATGTGTCTGTGCGGTGTATGATCTTGCTGCTGGCCACATGCGCCCAAATTCATCGCCTCTGAATTTTTTTATCAAGTTCATCCACAAATGGCCGAAGCACTCCCTTTTCTCGGCATGGGGGAAAACATTGTGAACTGCGTTTTCTAGCCCCTTACATGCATCTGTATGGATTGCCAAAGGTGACACTGGACCTAGACATCTTTTCAACTGCATCATGAACCATGTCCATGAAGCCTCCGTCTCTGACTGAAACAAACCAATAGCAACAGGGAACATCCAATTGTGCCCATCTAGAGCATTGCATGCTGCCAACTGACCACTCCACTTGCCTGTCAAAAAAGATGAGTCTATGCTCAAATATGGACGACACCCTGCCTTGAAGCCATCGATGCAAGGCTTCAAAGCCATAAAAAACTTGGAAAAATAAACTTTGACATCCGCATCCACCTCAGTATCTATCTCGACACTACTGCCAGGAGATCTCAACTCAACCTCTGCTTTAAAGTTGTAAAGCATCCTAAATGTGTTTGCCCAATCACCATATAAATGTTTCATTGCCCTTTGTTTGGCCTTCCACACTGTGGTATAATTCAGTTTAATTTTGTACGTATTTTGTAAGTCCACTTGCAGTCTCTTGGCTAGCAATGGTTGGATCTTATCTGCAACCCAAAGTTGTGATGTCATGGTTGATACTTTTTCCCTACTTGTAAGACAAGTATGTCTTTTAGGGATTTGGTTAACCCTTACAGTACTTCCATCAGCCTGCAGTCCAGCAGATATGTACCACTTGCATGGCCTCTTGCCAGTACCATCAAAACCTCTACACTTCGCATAGAACTTCTTTCTATCCGTCCAAACAGTCTTTGCATCAAACTGATGTCTCACTGCATAAGTCTTGAAAGCCATCCTGAACTCTTTCATGTTCGGCCACATCTTCCCAACTTTAATGACAGGGTTTTCCTTGTCGTACACATGCACCAGCTCATCATCGTGTTCATCATCCACATAGTCTGCACCATCTTCCATCAACTGTTCATCAACATCTTCAGATAAATCACTGTCAGTCCCATCTTGTTCAACCTGCTCCTCATCCCTCTCATCCACTTCAATGCCAAAAAGTTTGGCCATCTCAGTGTCCTCCATCGGTGCAATGACCAAATCAGTAGGTTCAGGTAGGTCAAGTGCATTCCAATCAACAGAAACTGCGGGTGCTATTACTGTCGGTTCAGTACAAATGGGAATTATACGCCTAGCGGAAACCCAATCATCATCCGCCTCCTGCATAGCTAACTTTGAGGGCACATAACCCACATTTGAATCAACATTCAGATCAACAAGCAGAGCATAAAAAACTAAAACTTTGCTCCTCCAGCCCTCTTGCCGATCGATTTCCTCAGCAAGCTCTTCACCATCCTCAATTCTGACATATTCACCTTTCCAATTATCGAACCACAACAGTGATACTTCTTGCTCTGGACCCCAAATAACATGCTCTGCAATTTTCTCCACCATTGACTTCACCGGCTTCTCCCCCATGTTCGGTAGGTCTGTTGGATCAAACTCTTCAAAATCAACCTCCCACTTCACAATCGTGTCTCCATCAATGTCCACCACGCTCCCATCAACTAATTTTGCCGTAGATCGTAAGAAATTGACTGTAATTTCGAAGGTGCTCCCAGCAGCATCCTCTCTGTCAGTAGCGGGCAGCATGAGGTCGAGCAAACGAGACCCAAATCGAAGTAAAATTGTGCGGGAGAGAAGCATGTTACCTATTCAAAGTTGAATCTCCCGGCTCGACCGTCTTCTTCTTCCCACGTCCACCCCCCCCCCCCCCCCCCCCCCCCCCGCCCAGTAGCGCCTCCCCGCGTCCTCTAGCAATTTGAATCAGCAGACAATGAGCAAATCAGATCTCAAATACATTCGGAGGGAACAGGGACGAAGAAGAAATCGCTCACCATTGCTTCCGCCGCCGCCGCCGCCAATAACGAAAGCCCTGCCGCCGCCGTGAACGAAAGCGCCGCCGCCGGAGAAGAACGAGAGCGGAGTTGGGGGCGGGCACTGGCAGTTGGGCGCGGATCAATTGACGAATTCAGTCAGTCAGTTGTTTGACTCAATCTTGTGGGACCCACATGCTTAATCTAATCTAAACAAGCCCGCTAACAACAGTTCTGGCACCCGAGTGCCTCTGGGCTATTTCTCCTCGTATCGGCGTCGCATGGAGGCTATTATCTGGAAAGACGTCGTACTACAGCCAATACCCTGAAAACAAGTCGCACATGAGCTATTTGCCCGCCGGGCGGCGGGGCGCCGTAGCCGGTCCTTGTGGGCGCTGTCCTCGGCCATCACCAACTGGACTAGTTTGGAAATCAAGATAAGAGATGCGGGAAGGAGATGAATAGATCAGAGTCCTACTCCATAGTCGGCGAGGCGTCCTCCATAGCGCAGTTGGAGCCCCAACTCATCCTTGCAGTTGGCAGCCCTCTAGAATTTGTTTGTGCTGCAGGTGTTTCTCCAAACACAAACCAAAATGGGAAAAATATTAAAATGCAAGAACCACACCACTTGGGTAAAGAAATACAACGCCGCTTCTTCTTGGTGTTATATGTTAAGACTTAGTGCAGAGTTTGGCTGCAAACAATGTTGGTGCATAGTGTCATCTGTTAGATTGATCTCCTGGTCGTACGAGCCCAACGGCTCCACGACCCCCTTAACTGCGCCCTGATCGGGGGTGCCCGTTCTGTTATGAACGGTGAGCCCCTGTCTCTGCGCTATATAAAGGGTGGGGGGCGGCCTGCACAGATCACGAGGTTGAACGTGCGCCGCCACCCCCACCAACATCCCTACCGATCTAGGGTTAGCGCGAGCCGACAGGAAGCACCACCGCGCCGCAACCGCTCCACCACTGTCACCTTCGACCACCATGGCCTCCGACTCGAGCTCATCGGGACAGAGCCAAGGTATTGACTTCTCCCTCTCTGATCTCTCTGTTTCTCTCTGTCAACCAGATGAATCCGATGCAATAGTAGTGCTACCGAAAGGATCTAATCCTAACAGTCTAATTAGGATCTAACAATGGTATCAGAGCACAAGAGACCTTATTTTGTTTCGGTAGTGATTGGAAAAGAAAAGAAAAAGTACACCGGTATGCCCTCGGGCTCACCGGCAAAGTGTGCCGCCGATCTGTCCGCACCGCTCCTCTCGATCCAGTCCGCATAGGCAAGCCGAGGGACGGACGAAGAGCACGTGCAGAGGAGGGGGATGCGCCCCGCCACTGCCGAAAGAAAGGAAAAGAAACAAAAGACCCTGTCCAAACCCTAACCCTAACATGTAAAAGAGGGAAGGGAAAAGCTCACCGGCATGGTTGACGTCGGCAAAGGGCGCCGCCGCTGAGCCGCTTGACGGCAGTGCACTCACCCGCGGGTGCACACACGGCCGGCAAGAGGGCCAGGCAGGCGTCGTCCTCTCCTTCCATTGATCTTCGGGTCTCGGTGGAGGGGAAAGAGAAAGAAAAGGAAGAACAAAGAGGGGGGAGGCCAAGTCGCGGCCACGAGCTGCGTGGCCGGTCCTCGCCCTCGCCGGGGCGCCGCCGGATATGGTTTTCTCCCGCCGCCGCCATTTTCGAGCTCGGGAGAGAGAGACGAGAGAAAGAAGAAAGCGAGATGGAGGTGCTCGTCGTGGCCTAGTGCCGCGGCGGTGCTGCCCCTCGCCATGCTGAGCGCCACGGGCGCTTCGCCGGCCGGCCGCCGCGCCGCAGCCGTCGAGCTCGGAAGAGAGGCACGGGAGGGGAAAGGGAAAGGAAAGAGTGGCGCTAGGTTTAGGTTTTTCGGAACCGATCAGTCGGTTTTGTTCCGGCGAGATCAGCGCGTGACCGTCGGATCCAATCGGACGGCCGGGAGCAAACCCTAGATCGCCGTGGGCTGCTGGGCCGAAAGCAGAGGGAGGCGGGCCGTGGGCCGCCGTGGCGCACAGTGGACAGACCGTGGTCTGGGCCGCATTTGTTTTTTGTTTTTTGATTTTTGTTTTTATAGAGATCAGTTTTCTTCCGTCTTTTTAAATTTTACAGAAGCACAGTTTATTGTTTTTTGTTCAGTTTTTTGAGCAAATTTCATCTAGATTTTTCCATTCAAATTATTCCAACGAAAATTTGTTTAGGAAATATAAAAGTATACAGAATATTTCTGAAAAGTATAAAGTTTATAAATTTTATTCATAATTTCCGCTGCAAATAGTTAAAATAAATTGCTTAAAAGCAATAAAGTGATAATTAAAACTGAAAGATATGATAAAGTGATATTAAAGATGATTATGATTTTGTTATTATATGAACAACGTTATTAATAACATTATCATGATTTATTATTTATGTGTTAAATGGTGCATTTATTTCTTTTATTGCCCAACGGTGATAATTGCACAACAGTTGTATGTTTTAATTTATACCAACGTTGGATTAAATGTATGCAATTGTTTCTTTTGTTATCTCACATCCTTGTGATTTCAGGAAGTTTTCACCTGATGAGTTGCTTGAAGGATGTTCCGACGCTCAGGGGTGACAACTACTCTGAGTGGTGGAAGAAAGTCGAACTAGCTTTTGTCTGCGTCAAAGTTGACTGGGTTGTGAATGCTCCACAACCAGTCACGCCAGCAGAGCCAGTAAGAGAGACAACTGATGATGAATCTGCTTGGCAGAAAAAGTTGCTGGACCATGGTCCAGTAGAGATGTCATACACCCTACAGAATCAAAAGTGGGTTAACACCAATAAGAAGTGTATGGCATTCATACAGAACACAGTTGAGAACGCTATTGTGGGCTCAATTGCAGAGTGTGCCTCTGTTGGAGAGTATCTCCAAAAGATAAAGAGCCAGTTTACTGGTTCTTCAAAGACTTATGCTACCCAGCTGCTAAAACAGTTGGTAACAGAAAAGTATCTTGGAGGTGCACATGGCATAAGGGAGCATATTCTCCGAATGAGCAACATGGCGGCTAAGCTCAAGTCCATGGAGGCTGATCTAGAGCTCAAGCTTGCCCTGATAGTTCATTTGGTGATGGCTTCATTGCCACCACAGTTTGACAACTTTGTTGTCAATTACAATGTGTCACCTGAAAAGTGGGACATTGAAAAGACCATCGCCATGTTGTCTCAAGAAGAGGAAAGGCTGAAGTCCCAGAATGGGGGCTCTTTGAACTACGTGAAGGACAACCAGAACAGGAGTTACAATGGTTCTCCTTCAAAGCCGTATGGCAAAGGTCCTCATCAGTATAAGCCATATGGCAAAGGGCATCATAAGTATGAGAACCAGCTTCCAGTGGACAAAGACACATGCCTCCACTACAAGAAGAAAGGGCATTACAAGAAAGATTGACCTGATTGGCTCAAGAGCATAATGGCAAAGAAAGGTATTGATACAGTTTCTTTTGTAAATGAATCCCTGTATACACAGTTTTTGAAATCTACTTGGTGGATTGACTCAGGTGCAACTGTTCATGTTGCAAATTCTCTACAGAGATTCCATTCGACAAGGACTTTGCAAAGAAGCGAAAGACACATTGAAGTCGCGAATGGAGTTCAAGCAGAAGTTGAGGCTGTTGGCGACGTCTCCTTGGAGCTAGCTGATGGTTTTAATATTATGCTTAGAGATGTGTTATTTGTTCCTTCCATTCACATAAATTTAATAAGTGTATCATGTTTGGATAAAGACAATTTTGAATGTTATTTTGGTCATGGCAAGTGTGCCATATGGTTTAAAGATGGTTGCGTGGGTATTGCTTTACTTCATGATAAGCTTTATTTGTTATCCTTGAGTGAAAAAGTGCATTCTGTGTGCAATGTGAATGAACAATTTCCCTTGTCGAACAAAGAACAAAAGAAAAGAAAGCGAACTCATGACTCATTGAAATTATGGCACTGTCGATTAGGCCATATTTTGAGGGGAAGAATAGAAAGCCTCGTTAAAAATGATATTCTTCCTCCGTTAGAGTTCTCAGATATCGAACAATGCATAGATTGCATAAAAGAAAAATACGTAAAGAAAATTAAAAAGGTGCAAACCGAAGCACATCGACACTAGAAATTATTCACACCGATATTTGTGGACCATTTCCGGTGAAAAGTGTGGATGGCTATGACTCGTTCATAACATTCACAGATGATTATTCCCGATATGGTTATATTTATCCAATTAAAGAAAGATCTGAGGCATTGGATAAATTTAAGATATTCAAAGCTGAAGTTGAAAATCAGCATGATAAAAGAATTAAAATAGTCAGGTCCGACCGTGGGGGGGAGTACTACGGTCGGCACACTCCATATGGTCAAGTACCTGGACCTTTTGCAAGGTTCTTACAGGAAAATGGAATAGTCGCCCAGTATTCTATGACGGGCGAACCGCAACAAAATGGAGTAGCTGAAAGGCGTAACCGTACTCTTATGGATATGGTGCGCAGTATGATGATTTATTCCACACTGCCATTGGGATTATGGATGGAGGCGTCAAAAACCGTCATTCACATTCTCAACAAAGTACCAAGTAAATCGGTGCCCAAAACACCGCACGAGTTGTGGAAAGGGAGAGTTCTTTCTCTAAGCCACTTGAAAATCTGGGGGAGCCCAGCTGAGGCAAAAGTTTTTAATCCACATATTGCAAAGTTAGACCCCAAAACAGTGACTTGTCATTTCATTGGCTATCCTGATAGATCAAAAGGTTATCGTTTCTACTGTTCAGACAGACACACAAAGTTTGTAGAAACGAGACACGCGGTCTTCTTAGAAGACAAAATGATGAGGGGGGGCATGGTAGGCCCGAAAATTGATCTTGAGGAGAAGAGGGTGTGTGCACCTTTTCCGATGATCTATGAGCCATTTTTCGCCCTACCTGTTGTACCTGCACCGACAATCCCAGAGGTTGTGATGCAAGCACCTGTTATAACTCCACCTGTGACTTCAACGTGGCAAGATTCGGAACTTGTCCGTCAGGAGCCGACTCAACCCGTTGTTGAGCATGAAAGGGAGCGGCGACAGCCAAAAATAGAAGAAGAGTCGCAAATTGAGACACATAATGTGCCAGAGAATGAGACACTTAGAAGGTCTACAAGAGCTAGGAAATCAGCTATTTCTAGTGATTATAAAGTTTATAACACATAAACAGTTCATGTGGAAGGAGATCCCACTTCATATGAAGAAGCCATGCGTAGCGTTCACTCTTAGAAATGGTTGGAGGCCATGGAAGATGAGATGAAATCAATGAGTTCTAACAATGTTTGGGACTTAGAGGAAATTCCTAAAGGAGCCAAAACAGTAGGCTGCAAATGGGTCTACAAAATAAAGTATGACTCCAATGGGAAAGTAGAAAAGTATAAATCAAGACTTGTGGCAAAAGGCTTTACGCAAAGAGGAGGAGTAAATTACAATGAGACTTTTTCTCTGGTCTCATGTAAGGATTCCTCCAGAATCATCATGGAACTAGTTGCTCATTTTGATTTAGAGTTAAGAATCATCATGGAACTAGTTGCTCATTTTGATTTAGAGTTACATCAAATGGATGTAAAGACGTCATTTCTAAATGGAGATTTAGAAGAGAATGTTTACATGAAACAACCGAAGGGTTTTTTCATGGAGGGGAAGGAACATATGGGATGCCGCCTAAAGAAATCCATTTATGGGTTAAAGCAAGCCTCTAGACAGTGGAATTTAAAGTTCAACAATACAATTAAAAGTTTTGGATTTAAAGAGAATGTTGAGGACAACTGCATTTATGCAAAGTTTAAAAGTGGGAAATATATTTTCCTAATTCTGTATGTGGATGATATTCTGCTTGCGAGCAATGATGTCAGTCTACTACTAGAAACAAAGAAGTTCTTGTCCTCGAATTTTGATATGAAAGATCTTGGTGAAGCTTCTTATGTTTTGGGCATAGAAATTCACCGGGATAGAAAGAATGGAGTGGTAGGACTATCACAAAAGGTATATTTAGAAAAGGTTCTAAAGAAGTATAATATGCACAAAAGTGGTACTTCACATGCTCCTATAGTCAAGGGCGACAGTTTTGGGAAATTTCAATGTCCCAAAAACCAATATGAGATCGATCGAATGAAAGCAGTACCATATGCTTCAGCTGTTGGAAGCTTACAGTATGCACAAGTGTGCACTCGCCCTGACTTAGCTTTTATCACCGGGGTACTCGGTAGATATCAAGAAAATCCAGGCCAAGAGCACTGGGATATGGTAAAGAAAGCTTTGCGTTATGTGCAAGGCGCAAAAGACCTCATGCTAACATATAGAAGATCTGATTCCCTAGAAATAAGAGGGTATTCAGACGCAGATTTTATGGGAGATAAAGATGATAGAAAGTCCACGTCAGGATACGTGTTCACTCTCGCAGGAGGGGCTATTTCGTGGAAAAGCTCCAAACAATCATTAGTGGCATCGTCCACGATGTATTCAGAGTTTATAACATGTTATGAGGCGGGCATGCAGTATGGTTAAAGAAATTTATAACCGACTTGAAAGTGGTAGATTGTATTGACAAACCACTAAAGATGTACTGTGACAACCAGCCCGCAGTATTCTATGCTCACAACAACAAGTCGAGTAATGCTACAAAGGCAATAGATATAAAGTATTATGTTGTGAAAGATAAAATACAGGATCAAACTATAAGTCTCGAGCATATAAAGACAAAGGATATGCTTGCGGATCCGCTAACGAAAGGCTTACCAGTTACCACCAAGTGTGTTCAAGGAACACACAGTCGGCATGGGTTTAATCGAAAGCGTATGATTTCTGGATTACAGAGTCCCAAAAGTAACATGATTTGTTTCAACACAGAAAAGTATATAGTGGCTGTCTGATTCTATCGGCAATTGAGCTGTGACGATGAAACATGCTCTATCTACTAATCGGTGATGAAACGAGTAAAGTAAAAGGTAAAAGTAAAAGTTGAGATCAAGGGGGAGAATGTTAGATTGATCTCCTGGTCGTACGAGCCCAACGGCTCCACGACCCCCTTAACTGCGCCCTGATTGGGGGCGCCCGTTCTGATATGAACGGTGGGCCCCTGCCGCTGCGCTATATAAAGGGTGGGGGGCCGGCCTGCACAGATCACGAGGTTGAATGTGCGCCGCCACCCCCACCAACATCCCTACCAATCTAGGTTTAGCGCGAGCCGACGGGAAGCACCACCGCGCCGCAACCGCTCCACCACTGTCACCTTCGACCACCATGGCCTCCGACTCGAGCTCATCGGGATAGTGCCAAGGTATTGACTTCTCCCTCTCTGATCTCTCTCTGTTTCTCTCTGTCAACCAGATGAATCCGATGCAATAGTAGTGCTACTGAAAGGATCTAATCCGAACAGTCTAATTAGGATCTAACATCATCGACATAATTTCTGATCTATTTACAAACTAGGGGAGACGATGAGACATCTATCTCATGACTGATGAGCTAAGCAACAGTTTGAGAAACCGTTTTGTAATTTTTTCCCCTACTCAGTCTCAATCTTTCGCCACTGTTTCATAACATTGTATTTATGTGGGATTTGGATCCTATTATGGTTTCACTGGGATGGTGTTTATTCCTTTGTCTTGCTGATAGTTGAACCCGTCCAGCAAACTGGTTGTATGAGGAAAATATGTGGCTGGCAATAGTTATTTGACATAGCACCAAACTGGTAAGCAAAACTGGACAATGTCATTCTAACTTCTAAGGAAACTTTCTGCAAAGATAGCCAAATGAGTTGACCATGTTTATGATGCTAACTAGGCATTCTTAATGCAAGATATTTTCTATTAGCGCAAATTACTGCCTCCATCCAAAATCAAAGACACAATATTATGGGTGGTCACCGTTTTGGAAACAAAAAATCTATGGGTGATCACGCTTAAATACCTTAGTTTGTAACATTATGAATGTTATAGCCAAAAGTCTTCATCAGGAACCTAACATACACAACAGTTGTGACCCAAACTCGGTTCGCCAAAGCACGATCCAGTATGGACAAACTGTTTTGACCCGTAGGCATAGATGCACACGTTGTGAAAAATACATTTTAAATGCATTTCAAGATGTCAAAAAAACCGATGTACATCCGAGCATTTTATGTTCACACACTAAGTTTCACAAGAAAAGTCATTTTAGAGCACCGGAATTTGTATTTTATGTACATATGTGCGAACGCAGTATGTCCAGATATATATCTGAATTTTTTGTATAATTTTTTCAATCGTGTGTGCATCTATACATATGTAGAAACAGATTTCCAGGCGGACAAACCATGAACCGTTACATCTCCTTTTTCCTCCCATGGATTATGCTACAAGTCCATCACATGCCAGTCAAAGATGATTAAATTAAACCTAAATTAAACGGCAAAAGACTCATCATGGCATTCCATGCCTTCTGTTATAACCCTTCCTAATATCTTCAGACTAAAAGTTCACTTAAATTAGGTTATTTATAATTGCAGAGAACAAATATCAACTGCAAGTTTCAAGGTCTTTTTGAAAAAATATCATCTGCAAGCTTTAAAGCTTTTTTAATTCAAATAAACTAACAAAAAGATGTGAAAATTATGTTGTAGTCGTTTCCATTCTGAACTCTGAAGGCACCTTTGATTTGACATGATTCTAAAAATATATTAATGGTTAAAATGTAGGATTAAGATGTCATGCAATAACCTAAAACCACACTCCATAAAACATGATATTGAATCCTACAGGGTTTATGCAAAGTAAGTTTCTAGCGGAAATTATTGGTCGCACCACTGATATCTCCTCCCACTAAAACACTGAACCACGGTGTAAAATATTATCCATTGGAGTAGACACGCATGTTGACAGTTTGTAAGGAATTCGTATATTTAATTCCTTTGCATTTCATGTTACAGTGTATGTTACAATGTAAGGTAATAATACAATATACATGTATCGATTCCCATGCCTGCTTCAGTAGACAACCTTGACCGTAAGTCCTTTCCAGTGATCTTGCCAGTTGTGAACAAAAACAACATACAAAAGGCACAGATCGGTCGACTATCCTAATAACAAAAACCAAGGTTAAAACAAGAGGAACAAAAACAATGTGCCTGCCCCCACATCATGCACTCAAATAGACAAATAATAGCATCAAGTGACTGATTTAAGGTGACCATTGGTCAGGGACGGTCAGGAAGTACTTCGACATGGCCTTCCTGAACCTCTTCTTGTACTGGTCAGGGGAGATGATCGTCGGGAGCCCGTCTTTCGAACCCCCTAGGATTCCTGACGCCTTCACCCAGGTCTCCAGCTGCTTGTCCCAGGTGTACTGCCGAAGATAGTCGATGATTCCAATCACCAGCTCCTTAGTTTCCTCGTCGATGCCAACCAACAGGGAGTAGTCCATCACACCCACCGACTGGGGAAAAAGGAAATGCGGTACAAATGAGTACATATTGTGCATGCCAGAGTGCAGTGGGAGGTATATAATCTGTCAAATACACCAAAATAGTTGCTACTATATATTATACAGAGTACTTCAATATATGCAGAACTTATGTTATTATTGCAAGGTTGACTAGAATCTTACGTGCCTGCCCACTAATCATTCAGATCAATGTTGTTTCGGAAAATGGAAAAGATCAAGATTTTAAGAAAAGCCCATCATCTGAGCAGCCAAATTAAGGGTTATACTACTTTCACATCAATCCCTTGGCTTCCCTAGATTTGTTTCAGTTAATCAAACAACAGCAGTAAGTTCCCCAAAGAGATATATCACTTTGGCTGTCAGCAACAGGAAGGTAGAAACATATATCTCTCTGGCTCACATACCTACAAACACGCTAAATTTGAGAACTTGCCTGTCGCAAGATGGTTAGGAGGGTGGTTGTACCCCCAGCCCACCAGATTCAAACCCCAGGTTTGAAGCTGGTGGCGGAATATTCTTCAGTGGGAGGCGACGTTCTTGTCGACGGCGAGGCGCCTGTGATGACTTCGTCAATCTCTAGACCTAACCCGCCAGCTCAGTCTCTCGGAGGTGCTCATAGGGGTAGGGTATGCGTGTGTGCGTTCATAGGGGTGAGTGTGTACGCATGGATATGAGCACTTGCGTTGTAATGTGTTTCGCAAAAATAAAAACACACTAAATTTACTAAGACAGACAAAAATTTCACCTCACGGGCTCTGGACCGAAGGTGCACAGCCAGGTGCACCACAGGACAGGGACTATATCTATATATTTCTTATTGCTTACTTATAATCCAACTGGGTACTATAATATTAAGGAAACAGACTATCTAATCTCTAAGCAACTAATCTGGTCAAGCCTCTGCCATGGGAATAGTACCCAGTTGGCCCCCATGGCTGGACGGGAAATTGAGCTACATTACTTCAAGAAAAAACTATTTCATATTATAAGTATGAAAAGAAAATACATCCATGACTCATTAACCCGCCTAGCTTCCACAGTTCATAGAAATCCAGCAGTTTTCAAGATCTAGTCATCTTGGTTTCAGAGTCCTAGATAATATTAGTATATAACTTCCAACGTGCATAACATAGTGAGTAGAGTTAACTTACTGCCAGAAAAGAAGTATCATTCCAGACAGCTCGTTCCAACCTTCTTTTTGCTTTGCTTCCGAGAAAAATGGGCTTTGTATGAAGTGTTTCTAAAAGGTTGAGATCTAAGAGAACCTTGTTTTGTCCTGATGTATCAGGGTTATAACGAGAACGCAATGATCCTTTCAGGTCATATATTCTCGATACCTTCCTCTTGAAGAATATGTTCTCCATGATCATTAACTCCGTCTTCAGTTCCTTTCCATCTTTCATGTTCTTGGCAACGACCTAGTGCATCGATAGGTCACAGTTAAGTTAACATGTTTCATCTTATCCCTACAAACACATGAGAATAAACTAGAGCGGTACAAACCTGGTAAAGACCAAGGACTTTAGCAAGGCAAAATGGGCTCCCGGAAGATACAGACTCTGTTAAGTACTTGAAGTACTCAGTTGCGTAGTCCTCAAATGAATCTAACTCCGTCCGGGTCACTTGTTTTATGACAAATCTGTCATCTAGTGTCTTCGCAAAGTATGCATTACTCTTGCCACCTTGAGCACTCCATCTCTTGCAGCGACTCAAAGAACGGATGTAGTCCAGTTCATCTGCACAACACTTTCTTCTGATGGCATCAAACTGTTTTGCAAAATAACATGTTACAGAAAATTTTGCCTTCTCCACAGAACATGAATCTTCATCCTCGAATGAAACTGTCAAATGAATTTCCTTGGAATCATTTCCATTCTGATCCACAGAGGTCAAACCAGTAGATCTGTCCAATTCATTATGCAGATTCACCACTGGTAACATGAAAGTATGATATTCCGGAACAGTCATGGCATGGGCTATCATACTAGATGGCTCATCATCAAAAACTGGAACAACAATATCTGAAACACTTTGAGATAGAAGCATACGACCCTCTCCATCCATCATACCAGAAAGTGATAACGTATTTGGGAATGTCGGGGACAAACCCCTGCCTGTTCTCTCAAGCGCCCTTTGAGGCCTTTGGGAATAAGCTCTTCTTATGTTGACATTTGCATCGTCGACAAGTGATAATCTATTTCTGAAATTGGTTCCAGAATCAAATGATCTGATTCTAACTGGGGCCATGACATTCTGGAACGATGAACCATTCATTAGAGCAGTAGGTAAGACTGGAAGTGTCTCCACGCCAGAGCCAGTCCATGCCAAGTCAATTCTATCAGAAAGATTCGATGCAGAAGACTCTAACTTCTCCAATGTCTTCTCGAGTTTAAGTTTATCAGACACCACATCATCATGTTGTATTTCACATGAGCCCGACACAGAGCGAAGACCAGCAGTAGTTCCTTCAACAGACTGGTGGTATACTTCATCCATATTGGTTTCCAGCCCAAAATGTGACACAGCCGTGTCACCCTGTTCTCTTCTGACCAATGGCTTCCCATTATCTGTGATGGACGAACTTGACTGAGTATATTCTACTGAATTTTGCATATTCTCCTGCTTACTTGAAATCTCAGCCTTTGACTCTTCTAATAAGCTTTCAGGAAGCTTCTTAGGACAAGGTGCATCAGTTGCCGTAGTATGATAGTTTTCCTTGGTGAGTGAGTGCATCATGTGCAGTCGACGATCCCATATGTGGGCATCAACTATAAGCTCTCGCCTCAGGTGGTTGAGCTCTAGAACATCTCTAGTTTCTTCACTTGAAACCTAAAAATAGTGTAGATTCATGCAAAAGGAATCAACAATCAGCACATCATGTAGCTTACTGCACAGTAATAGAAACCATGTAACCAACTTACATCATACTTCTTCCACTCAACTTTAATCAAATCCTTAAGATCAACAACATGTTTATACAAGCCTGCCTTCATGCTCACGTCTTCTTGGGCTGAGACCGTCTTTTCAATGCAGTCAAGTTTATCAGAAATCACCTGGTAAAGTTTATCCTTCCTATCGGCCACCTACAAGAGAGGTCAGCCGTTTTAATTAGGGCAATAGATTTCACACACGAAAGTGGACTTTCCAGCATCCATCTAAGGGCTGTTTGTCCGAGCTTAAGTTTGCTCCACAAAGTTAGCTTTGGGGCCTCATGGGCAGAGAAGCCCACAAGACCAGCTTCTAAGAGAAGCACGCCAAGCGACGTGGGCTTATGGGACTGTGAAAGGTTAAGAAGACAGTTCACCACTCAAATGTTTAGGGGAGCTTCAGTTTTTATTTCTTTTAAAGCTGGGTGTATCGCTCCGCCTGTCCCAGCTTAACTTTGCTCCACAAAGCTAGCTTTGGGGCCTCATGGGCAGAGAAGCCCAAAAGACCAGCTTCTAAGAGAAGCACAAAAGGCCGAGCGACGTGGGGTGATGGGAGTATGGGACTGAGAAAGGTTAAGTAGACAGTTCACCACTCAAATTTTTAGGGGAGCTTCAGGTTTTTTTCTTTTAAAGCTGAGTAATCGCTCAGCTTGAACTTTAACCTAGGCCAAACAGGTAGTAAATTAAGAAATTTATAGTAAAATGAACATACATCACCAGCCTCCTCGATGAGCCAATCTTGAGCTACTGGATAAGCGAAGTCTAATACTGAGGGTGGCAAGTTGACAGACAGGATGTCTACAGGAGAATAACGGAAGACAGCAACCATGCTTCCAGACCTGCTCATGGAGAATGCCGACATTTACATTGGACCTGAAATTGAAAAGATCGAATACAAGAATGAAGAATTAACGACATACCCATAAAACCGAAGACAGTCCCTTTGGAGCGAATGCCCACAGCAGGCAACTCGATTGGCTGTTGTGTGATTTGAAAAGCTAAGCTCCAGAAACTTCCCAAAAGAAAGTCCACGTGCCGCATCAGACATCACTACTCTTTTTGTTGGAGGAGGGTTTCCATCTTTTGATTTGCACCGGAGGCACCTGTGCCACATCCATATCTTCCCATCATTCCGCCAAGGCAGCTTCACAGATGAAAGATTTTTTAGACTGATTGTAAGACTGCCTTGTTGATGAGTATAACATTGTACATGAGATTCTGCAGGCTCCTTGCAAGACGCGCAGCATGAACTCTGGCAACAAAGACCAACCATATTAATAAAGTGGTACACATACCTGCTTGTACGAAAATAGAAATTTTGATAGGTTTAGAATGCATTACTTGATTAAATAAATCTTCATGAAAATATCTCCCAAGCGGCTTATCAAAATTACCATAGAACTTTATGCGCAAGAGCTGAGATTGCTTGCATACAATTCGTCTCCGAGGGCATGCAATTGACAAGGAAACCAAAATGCTCTGTGCATTATCAGATGTTGGGAAATACTCGGTGGGATTCTCATTATGATCATGCATGGCTGCTCCTGCATGTTCTTCATCTGATATATGATGCCAACCGTTGTCCAAGTCATTTTCTACTCTACAAGTCCCACCAACCATCTCATCTCCATGAACAATTAAGCCTCGAGGTGCTTCACAACCACTATCAAGAGATAATCTTGGGGAATGAGAAGATATGCCATCAGCTCCGGCAATGTATTCTTCCTGATTAAAGTTACTCCCCGAAGGAGATTGATTGGTAGATAACAATTCTGAAGAACCATCAAGGATACTCAGAGGCATGATGCACCCATTTTCAGAAGTTCTGTCACCAATGATTTGAATATCATTTGAAACATGGGGACGATTACTCAAGGAAATATTCACATCAATCATATGATTCTCAAGTGGGAGATCTGGAAGATCTGAAGGGGTCTTTGGTAGAATCGCACCCTCATCTGCAAGATATGAGGTCTCAAGTGATAGTTGATATGCTGCAAATACAGCAAACTGCAAAGCGAGTTTGACCTTTCTTAACTCTTCATGGGATGTGCCTCTTAGAAGGACCTAGGCAGAAACATATTGGTTTTATCAGATAAGGCATACACATATGAAAACTGACAAATAAGTAGGTCCCAAGGAGTAGTAGAAGATTTGAGAACCTAAACAAAAAGTTCTTTACAATACTCTGCAGAAAGGACAACAGAATGGGAAAAAAGATAACTGAAGGACAAGTGTATAAGATTTAGGAAACAACAATATGAAGAGAATTGACCCTTATTATGACATAGAATAATGATGATCTTCGAAAGGCAACGGGCAGTTTATGCATTACCGTGCAGCCCAAGCGTCTTGGACAACCATCAAAAAACATAAGTGTCTTGACAGATTTCCTGTTCGAGTCCTTTGGAGCCAAAGGTTCTGAAACTCTTTCAATCCAGAAAGCTTGGCATTGTCCAAGTCTAGCTGAAGTGACACTGTCAATGGATGAAGCAATTTGACCACCTGTGCAGCGTGATATCCTTTCTAGAAGTGATCTCTTGACATTTAGTACTAAAGAGATATCTTTTGAAAGAAGCTCTTGAGCAAACATTGGAACACTTTTTTCAACCAATAAGACCTGAGGTTTTTGGGCCTCTATCTTTGCAACAGCATTTTTAAAATACTCCTTTTCCTGTATATGTCACACTTTCCAGGTCAACAATGAACATACCAAAAGCTATTGGGATAAACATGCTGTAACAGGAAAATGAAGGCATTACCTGTTCGAGAATGCTGTTTATGGATGCCAGTTTGTTTGTAACCTTTTGGTGTTCCAGTGCTCCTCCCAAAAGAAGAATTCTAGGGTTCTCATGCTCCGACACCATGCGTTTATGTTTTACATTCTTAGAACAAACAACGCCCTTAATGAAAGTACTACAAACAGATGAATACTCATTTAGCTCCAAAAAAACATCATGACAAAGATGAAATAATTGCTCAATACAGTTATAGTGCATACCTTTCGTTGGGATCCCCTGACGCTACACATTTAACTTTGACATAGTTGGTGGGATCCATGCTGCCACCTTTGCTTGTGTCTGGCCGCACGAAGGTAGCTGCCTGCCATGCTAATGAGGATATAATGTCCGACCATCTATCCACGAGATCAACTCCATGACCTTGGAGCAACTGGGACACGAGAGCCCTGAAATGCCCATGCAAAGCATTCCTCAAGAACTCCTTGTGATGCTTTCCATTGTCACCCGGTAAATCATCACCACCGCCACAATCATGGTTGCCATGTCCAAAGGTCCTCCCGTCAGCGTTGTCATAGTCATCATCATCGTATTCAAAGAAGCTATTTTCAAAGTCTTCCCCCTCATGCTGAGGCGATGGAGGATACCATATGCCAGTACTCTCAAAATCAATTGGAAGTACGATACCACCATGCTGACCGTCATTGCCATTGGGTGAATCCATTGAGCTAGGAAAGTCAACATCATCGTATGCAGAAGAATTTCGCCTCGAGCGACCACTTATCCCGGAGGGAGGGCTCGTCTCTCCTAGCGCCGATCGTTTCATAGGACTATGTACCGGGCTTGAAGCTAGCCTGAATGTGTACAGCCTACTAATACTCGTGCTCACGGAATCCGTATCGGAAGTATCTTGGGAAAGCTCACTGCCCGGGGAGAAATACCGGTCCGAGTCCTCGCCATCATCATAACTAATACTCCTACAAGCAGCAAAATTCACCCATTAGGCATGAAAAGTTATGTAAGCTCTCCAAGCATGTAAAATGGAGTCAAAGACTCACCCTGGCGTTGAGCAGCGGAGAGGGCCAGGGGAGGAGAAGCGTCGCCACCCGATGGACCTCGCGGAGGACGGCGTGGGCACGCGCTCCGGCCCATCCGACCCGTCGCCGCCGCGCTGCTCCACGGTGCTGTCACCTCGGCCGCCGTTAATAGGCCGGACGCCGAGGTCGCCACCGTGGTCGCTATCCGCCATCGCTAGGTCGGTAGTCCAAGAATCGGACCTCCGCACGACGGGAACTCCCATACAATCAGAAAAACACACACAAAAATTGAACACCCCAAACGTAGCGACTTGTTGATTTCTCAGGAGACGACTCTCTACCCGAACACACAATCACGCACCCACAAATCACAGACCAGCAGCAGCAACCAAGGGCTAGACGAATCGTTAGAGGGGAGCTAAAAGGGACCCCGGTGAGCGCCTAATCCTAGCGTTTGTTGGGATCTGCAGAGCCAAGGCATTTCCTCGAGCACGTGGCGCGCAAGGAGGCGGCAGCATGGCTCGAGCCTCTCCGGTCCGGCTGCTGCTGGAGGGAAGAGTTGGCGGCGGAGGAGCCGGCGTCGGGCGAGGGGTTGGGGGAGGGGGAGGGGGAGGTGGAGGTGGAGGTGGAGGTGGAGGGGGAGGCGCCCATGGGGGGAAGCTTTTGCTTGTGGGGGAATGGAGCAAGATATAGAGTAGAGAAAAAGTAAGAGCTGGGTAGGAGGAGAACCGGAAGGGAAAAAAAAAGGAGAGTTCGGTGGGTGTGCTGTTGGTTTAGTATTCTTTTTTTCCCTGCCTTGTAAATTCATTTATTTTCTCTCTTTTTTTTCTTCTTTTTAATTTTTATTATCCGGTCAAAGCCAATAGGTAATGAATGGACCTGCGTTTGAAAACATCTGAGGAAAACAAATCTGTGTGTGGCTTATGCTGCCTTTTCGTTGATGTTGAACGGTGGTATTTACGCTTACTTGGCAAAGCAAAAAATGTATAGTTTGAGCTCTGCCACTTTTTTCTATGTTTATTAGTATTACAATTAGTATTACGATTGAATTTTTCTTGTGCCACTTGACATGAGTTGTTCCCTATTGAGACTTTGCAACATGTGTTGGATGTGCTTCGTTTTGATTCCTCAAGGTCCTGTGTCATTTTCGTGTCACGAAATCTTGAGCTTGGGTCGTCTAACTGTATGTACTTTATATTATATTGTATTTCTTCTTTTTTTGTAAAATAAAGGAATGAAATCTGGTAAAAGCTGTGGGTATCATGAGTTCTAGAAAGAAAATGGAACACGTTAAATTTAATAATTAAGTTTTTGCCATTGTTCTTAAGTCTTAACAATCATCGTCAATATTATTTATTAATCTATATCAAATGAATCTGGACTATCCCTTTTATAGCAATAGTTGGCTGGGAGGAATTATCAACGACCGCCGTTTGATTAGAGGATACAACGGCAGGAGTCCTGCAAGTGATCTATGCAGCCCTACCTATGAGAGAATACATGCACAAGTGTGCATCATAGCTCATGTCAGATTGTCGCGCCGACAATGAGCTCTAGCCCAATCAATGGGTTTGGGGCCTCCATCTCTCCCCTCGACTACCCCTATTGTAATGATGGAAGCAGTAAGAAGAGAGGGGAAGATCCAGTACCTCCGACTACGTTGGATGTGATGCGCCGGATTTGAAAAACATGATAGCTTATGTTGAAAATATACCCTAGAGATAATAATTAAATTTATTATTATATTCCATCTTAACTTGTTATATTTTATTCTTAGAATTTTAATAATTTATAAACATGAGATTCATGGAAAGACCTACTTGCATATGTGGAATTAGAAATACCAAACTTATTCAGGTGTTTGAAATACGTATGTATTATTGATGATCTTATGTGGCTCACCATGGGCATAAGGAAAGTGTCAGGAGGATGCCAATAATAATGAGAGCACAATGTTAGTGTGAAATATTGTTGAATAAACACCATTGGCATTATATGCATAGTTGATATGTTGTCACTAATTTCTCATTGTATGTATTCATATTTGCTAATATTCCTGGACCATGAGAGTATCGTACTAAAGGATACCAGATGGTTATTTTGGTGACACCCAAACATTACTCATTAACTGGATACTAATATAAATGTTTTTTGGTCATAACCGAAAGTATGTCGTGGTACTAGACATGTCAAGACTAGGATTACTCATGTGGCAATGGAAAGATACACTCGGAACCCACTCGGTTATTACCATATACACCATCACATTGCTAGATATGTGACTATAAGTTGGTCACGAGGTGTTCTAAATATGAAAGACTAGAAAAGGTGTACATGCCAGGTAACAAGGTCATTTGTCTCATGTAAGCCCACGAAGGTTAAAGGTGGCCCACCACCAAGATTCGGACTCTAGGCGAGGGAGTGAATGAGTCATTTTTTGTACAAGCCACACCAAGATATACATGGGGATTCCACGGGTGGAAGAAGCCTCCCACCAAGCCCACAAAGCAGTGAAGCTACATAGAAGACACTGGAAGGCGGAGACGCAAATGGAGGGGTAGGCACCACGCTAAGTTTAAGTTCAAATTTCATCTTAAATTGTCAAGTTCCAATGGAGATCGACTCTATTGCTGAATATTTGAATGTTCAAAGAAATTAAATAAACTTAATGGGCCTCCGTTGGGGGCCACACCCATGTTGTGCCAAATATGTGTCTGACACCCCCAAAGCGGACACATTTTAATGGCGGACAAATTCCCGGTGTTACGGTCAAGATTTATTTGTTAGATCTGGTTGGGTGCTCATCAACCAAAAACGTATCAGAAGTGTAGAAACTCATAATCGTCGAAATGAGCCTAACATGTGAATAAGATCTTGAAGGGAATATCCCTAAAGGCACTTAATAAAGATACTTTATTAGTCATATCCCAATTGTTCATTATATGTTTTATACCATATTATAACTGTATTAAGCGGAAACATTAATACACGTGTGGTAGATAAACAATCAGGTCTCTACTAGCCTCTACTAAGACTAGTTTCATTGCGCGATTGATGATCGAGGTTTCCCAATCATGAGACATGACGTCTGTTGGCAATGGAGTCATATCGATAGGTGGAACGATGTGATGGACTTACCCATCAATAAAAGGACGTAGTCATTACGCTTTCGATAGTCTTGGCCATGTTTAGACCGGCCCAGCCCGAAAATATCGGGCCTAGGCCCGACGGGCCTGACCACCGGGTCGGGCCTGACTTTTGGGCCCGACAGTCGGGCCGGGCTCGGGCCTTGAAAAATCAGCAAAACAGGAAGGGGCAGGCCGGGCCTGTCGGGCTTTTTTGGGCTTTTCCGGGCTCGGGCCTCAACTATGCGGCCCGACAGTCGGGCTGGGCCCGGGCTTGGGATTATGACGTCGAGATTTTTCAGGCTTGGCCCGAAGCCCGGCCCGGCCCATGGCCAGGACTAGCTTTCGACCGTGAGATCAACTCTTATTGTTATTCCTGAAAGATACTTTGATCGCACCAAACGTCATATCTTATATAGTCTGACAATGATAGATGATACTTTTGGGTATCGGAAGGGAGTAGTTGAGACGAGGGGTCAAGAGCGGGATTTGTCAGTCCGTATAGCCGGATAGATACTCTAGGCCCCACTCGGTGAGATTATGTCAAATGAGTTTGCAAAAACGTGACTAGGTCACCAGCTGACATAATATCATAGACGAGAAGAAGATAGTGTTGTCGGTAACGAGGACAGCTAGGTATGGAGATATCTATGAACGATGCTCGGACACACTAAGTATCGCTATGGCAAAAGGTTTAAAACTCGACGTCCAGTTTTGATACATGAAAGTCATTTGTTATATCACAGGGATTAATTCATGGGGTCCAGGCATACGAGTTAGTCATTGATCGGAGAGGAGTCTCGATCATGCCTGTTATTATATCGAACCGCTAGGGTAACACACTTAAGGGGTTTCGACAAGACAACCGGAAAGGAAAGAGATCACCGGGAACGTCCTGGGAATGGTCCGATGGAGATCGGGCAGAGACGAAATAGTTTTCGGAGGTAGAATAAATTATATATAATATGTTTGATATTAATTAATGTAATTAATGTTTAAATATGATTTTATATATTTATTTTCGAATTTATTTAAGCTGATTTTCCTAAATGGATCTTCTGGTGGAAAGAAGGCCCATGGGGGGTGGGGGGGAACCCTCAAGGGAATTTGGTGGGGAGGCTTGGCCGGCCTAGGCCTGGCTGGCAAGGTTGGCTCCCCGGGAGCCTATATAAAGAAGGGCACCCCTGGCATTTTAATTCACCAATTAATTTCTCTTTCCCTCCTCGATAACATGATTCCCTTTGTCGGAGTTGCGCCGAGAAGAGAGGGGATCTCTCCACCATAGCCTGTTGTCGTGTTGCTGGTGTTCCGGTCCAAGTCTTCCGCTGCTCGTCCTGGACTGGAGATTCGGAGGCTGTCATCTCCACCGTATGTGTGTAACGCCCTGCGAGGTGCTGCGCTAGCGGTGCTCGGAGGCCTACTTCCTCCACCCGACCTCGAGGTCATCTTCGTCGTCTTCGTCGCGCCGAGTTCTTCGCGACCTAGAGGTTGGCTACGTCGTCTTCGTCGTCAACGCTTGTGCAGGAGCGTAATCCCCGCTTTCGGTCTACAAGGGTATGTATTCCGATCTCCGCCGCACTTCTATATCTGCATAGTGTAGATCTTGGCTAGTTTAAGGATATCGTTGCTAGGAATTTATTTTCTGCCTACGATCCCCTTCAGATCTATACTTGTCTCTGAAAGCTACTACTTAGATTGGCGTTAAGTAAAGGTTATGTATCCATGTCGCTGACATTGGTTACGAACTGTAGCACTACAACGGCAATGCACCATATATTTCTCATTGGCCGTATACACCTGCTAATGATGCCTCCTTACAATTAGACCGGTAAACCTTGTCGAGATTAGAGAGACAAAGGACCGACTTAACTGGCCTTAGCAGCCACGAAGAAAATGTTTTTGTTGTTGTTGTTGTTGTTGTTGTTCAATTACAGTGCCACGTATAGAATTCTTTTGAAATCATATGCAAAGTTAGTTTGTCATGTATAGACCATTTGCAGGGTGGAACCATCGCAAAGTCTTTTATGAAGTCTCACAAGGAGCCTCCATGGAAACTCGTATGAAATGAGCATCCATGCTAATATCTTCTTTAGTTTACACACAATAGAGGTTGAGAAAAATCACAATACATATGTGAGTGATGTTGCACACCTAGTTAATACCTCCTCTGTTTCACAATCTAAGATTTTGTAGGCCCATATTCATATGTATACACGTGTATCTAGACACATTTTGGTCTATATGTACACTTTTTTAATCTGTGATCTATATTATGGAACATACAGAGTCAAAATCATTTTACTCTTGAGATTGTAAAATCCTTGAACTGAAGCCACGCGTGCCATAATTTTCCACATGTTTTAGTTATTACATGTTTAGCATATGCATCGGTCACATATCCCCTTGCTTTGGTTCTATGTTTTTGCTCATGTGATTTGAAAGGGCCAACATATCACCCAAAAAGGCCCTAAAAGTTACGTCGACATGGTGCAAGGACGGAGAAAATGTAATTAGTTGTACGGTACAACAAGTTATTCATGTAAAGGCATATAACGCCCCAATGGTGACTTACAAAGGTGAAACTGTGGACACATGTTTTCACATAATTCACTACCAGAAACATCCAATTTGCTGAGTGCCAGATTTGTTGAGTGCTTTTTATCGAACACTTGGGAAACATACGACTTTGCCGAGTGTCACATAAACCCCGGGCATATAAACACGGACATATATGTTGTTTGCCTACTGGCTTTGGACAAGTCACTTGGCAACGTCATGTGACACATGTTCATTCTAAGCGCGGTTGATGATGGACGAATGCCAAGATCAACTATGCCAAGTGTGAAAAAGTAGGTAAACCCATATAGATTTGGATTTAGAAGTGAAGGCTTTTCATATTTTTGTTATATTTCAATAACAAACTATTCACACTTTTATACATCTTTTTAATAGTGGAAAATGAAATAATAACAATCTCATCACAAAACTACACTTTTTCGCATGGAACCATATTTTGGGTATATGATCAGGGATAAACAGAGAACTCGTTATAGAAATCTGAAGTGGTAATTGCTTCATGATAATGTGCTTGTTTTCTTTTTATGTGACAAAATGAGTTTTTGTGTGATCCATTTGTATAGACCTATGATGAAAAATATATTCTCTCCAAATTTCACTCAAATGGATGGCTAGTTCCCTAGTATTAGGAATTCTCTCCTTTTTTAGCTACTTTTTCCTATTTAAATGTTTTTTTTTTGCCAAAAGTCATTCAAACTAGAATTATAAGAGTGATATTTATTTAAAAATGATAAAAATAAATTTCAAGGTGTATGCAATTAGGATTCTACGCAATAGCCACATGGGGTGTTTACAGATTCAAATTCTTGCCAGAATAATTTTGCTGGAGAGTTTGACCTGAACCAAAAACAGATGAAAAATGTTAAAAATTCAATCCTCTGAACTGGAGTTATTTTATGCGCACTAGTTGCTAGATTAAAATGATAAACGTGTATTTTCACAAATTTTGGAAAAACATGAAATGACATATTTTGTATGAATTTATGACTTCAAGTCGAATGACCAAGATCAAGGACATATTCGATCATGGCATAATTCATAATACTATGAAGATCCTTGACACAAAGGTGCATATTTCCATGACAAAAAAAATAGTGTAAAAGGGAGTTTTTGACTTTTTAATCCAAAAATCTACCTTTTTCATTTTCAGAGTGCCAAATCTAGTTGTTTTTGTGAAGCAAGCAATCACATAATTTCTGATTCCGGTAGTTATTAGTGTTCTTTGAAAGTGAAGTTGCTAATGTGTTGGTGGATAACAATTAACAGAGATGAACATTCCTAATTATAACTTTTCAAATAATACTTCGGTTTTTGAGGAAAAAAATACTTGTTTTTTTTCTTTGTTTTTTGCTTATTTTGTTGAAAGGGTAATTTACGCCACACCACTAGCCTACTAGCACATTAGGATCAGTGAAACGAACCTTGTAAAGTTCTGCATTTTCTTCGAGAAATCAGTAGGAGTACTGCATTTTTATTTAGAGGAGAAGCAAACAGGTAGTGCAATTTTTACTGTACATTTTTTGGGTTTCACTAACAAACTTATCTATACTTTCATGACTATTCTTCTTTTGCGAGCAAATTTTTTTTTTGAGAAACATAGTTCAGACGCAGATGCTCACAAACACGTACGTACAGACACCCATATGAACGCACACACGTAAACCCTACCCCTATGAGCACCTCAAAGAGACTGGTCCGACAGATCTTGAGGTTGACGAAGTCACCATAGACGTCTCGTTGTTGACGAACACGTCACCTACCACTGAAAACATAGCGTCGGTTAAATCCTGAAAAATATAAAAAATAGGAGCACCCGTGTCAAGTCTGTGACTTGAACCTGTATAGGCTGATTCCACCATGAGGAACCAATCAGCTGAGGTAGGCTCACTCCGCGCGAGCAAATGCTTTTTACTACTGTGTAGAACATATTTATATGTTTTCTTGTGGGCATAAAATAAGCTCAAACAGAGCAATGCTCTCATTCACAAACCTAAACATTTTCACCCTTATTTGTGTTGCAAATATTATTAGTACATGTTTTGGTGTGGCCCCGCACTACTGTGTTTAGTTTGCACGGTTGGCGGAGGTGGCCCTTGACAAGGACAGAATGGCGGCAAAGGTGAAGGAAGACTGCGTAGATCAAGATGATCTTTCTTAGAAAATGGATTAGGCAGAAGGAGCAAAACAGAGAAGTGTGCGGTGTCCATTCCGAGCTGATGACCTGTCGCTATTGGATTATGTACAGAGGCGTGAATCGTGATGGCAATAGGTATCGACAGTGGAATCTGCACTGCAGCGACTTGTGTGGTAAAAATAAGTGGTGACCGTTCTGATTGATTGAAAGAAGAGCAGTTGTCACGATATAGTTCTTGAGTGCCTCTCAGACCCTAGGAGACATGTAAATCTGATAACATGGTAGATGTTACGTGAAATGAAATGTTAGGTAGTAGAAACACAAGAATCAAAACATAAAAGTTGTTTGGTTGCCGAACGAGTAATTATTATTTTTAATGACTAATGTGATTGGACAAATTGGTGCTGTCACAGGAGTGGTGCGTTAGAGCATCTCTAGCAGAGCTCTCAAACCCTTATAACTCCGGCGACTTCACGGGTCGAGACTTTTTTGACCCATAGCAGAGTCCGTGGACGCGAACTGATCCTCAAACACGATAAGGGCGCCCGTCGAGGCGGCGCGTCCATCCGTATTTATGTCGGGCTCGTGCACACTTCTAGATCATAGTCCTTATCCTCCCGCACCGCCGACGAGCAATCCGTGCCGCCCCCTTTCAATTCCGACTAGCAATCCACGCCGCTGTTGGCCGTTTCCGCCACCCGATGGCCCCCAAGCGCGAGCCCTCCACCCCAACGCACCGTCGAGACCCTTTCGGCGGTGATTTCTCCGACGAGCGCCGCGTGAAAGCGGTCAAGAGCGACGCCGGTCGCAAGCGGGCGGCGCTGAAGTACAGCAACCGCGGCGAGGTCGTCCCGCCGTCCTACTTCAGGCGCGAGGTCGAGGAGTTTGACCTCCTCCGCGCCGAGAGCGAGGCTCACTGCCGCCGTCAGCGTCTGAATGGGGAAGGGAGCTCAAGCGGCGGCTCCAACACCTCCACCGCGCTTGCCCTCCTGTCGCCGGCAGACGAGTACGACCCCGCCGACTTCACCAAATATATGGTCAGTTTGGTGCGTTCGCGAGGAGGGAGGAGGACATAGCAAACGCATCCAAATAAACGAAGAGTCAAGTAGTCTGGAGAACTACCAGAGAGACGCTCGAGAGGAATACCACCCTGAAGGGCAGCAGAAGGCTGAATGTTAATGAGATAAGTCGACGTAGCAACAACCTCAGCCCAGAAATGCGGCGGAAGAGAGGAAGCAATCATCATGGCACGGGTAGTCTCAAGAATATGACGATGCTTACGCTCGGCGACACCATTTTGAGCATGGGCGCCGGGACACGAGAACTGAGCGAGGGTGCCATGCTCAGCAAGGACACCACGCAGGTGCTGGGAGATATACTCACCTGCAGAATCAGCACGAAACACACGAATAGGCGTGGAATACTGAGTACGAACCATGGCCGCAAAGCGCTGATAAATAGAGAGCACTTCACTGCGAGAGCGCATAAAAAACAACCAGGTGTACCGTGAAAAATCATCAATGAATAAAATATAGTATCTATGGCCCCCTTTTGAAGCAAAGGGAGCCGGACCCCAAACATCTGAATGAACTAAATCAAAAGGTCGCTGAGATGCAGACACACTGGTAGGATAGGGAAGCTGAATCTGTTTGCCTAACCTACAACCCTGACAGTTTAAAGACACATCTCCTGAGACAGACCCCAGAAGACCACGACGGACTAATGACGATAAACGGGAGTCACAAAGGTGACCCAGACGATGATGCCACTGCTGAAAAGAGCTAGTGACGGAAGCAGCAATCGCAGGAGAACTGGCCGATGAAGGGGCAGCGGATGGAATGCGAAGCCAGTCTAACTCCCATAGCCCCGGGGACTCATGGCTGCGAGGGCCAGCTCCAACCAGGGCCTGTGTACGGCGGTCCTGAACAATACAAGAATCAGCGTCAAGGATGACGCGACAACCAGAATCGGTAAGCTGACTAGCAGAAAAAAGATTCATCTTAAGGCTAGGAACATGAGAAACGTCAGGAACAAAGAAAGAGGAAGTGGAGAGGGTGCCTCGACTAGAAAAAGGAAGGGAGGTACCATCAGCCGTGATAACACGGACAAGAGAAATAAGGGAACTAAGAGCAGAAAGAATAGAAGACGCAGAAGTCATATGAAAAGAAGCTCCAGAATCCAGATACCACGGGGACGACGTACCTGACTGTGTAGAAGATGGTGGTCGCGCAGTGTCAGAAGAGCTAGGCACAGAACCAGCAGTACCCGTCGAGGAAGAGCCCGTAGCAGCGAGTAGACCACGAAGACCACGGATAATGTCCTGCTCAGAGAGTGCAACTGCAGAAGATCCTGAAGAACCAGCCTGCTGATGAGCGAGATACTGCTGACGTAAACTGGGATCCCTCTTCCAGCAACCAGAGATATCATGACGAGGCTTCCCACAGTAGGAGCAGGGAGGACGAGTAGGGCGAGGCTGACCACGAGGCTGCTGAGGCTGGCTCTGGCCCTGGACCGGAGGGCTGGAGAGTAGTGGCGGTACTGGAGACCGCAACGAAGTCGACGACACAGAAGGACCACGAGCAGCAAGTACAGAGGGAACCTCAAGAAGTCCAGCACCACGAAGACGAGTCTCCTCAGCGCGAAGCTCAGACAGTACCTCAGAGAGCGGAACACGACCACGAGCAAGCAGCTGGGCACGACGAGGCTCAAACTCCTTGCGGAGCCGAGACAAGAACTCATATACACGCTGAAACTCCAGATCCGCGCGCACAATCAGACAGCAGGGACAGGTGGCACACACATTTGTACGAAGAGAATCAAGCTGACGCCAGATAGCAGCACTCTGAGTGTAGAACTCATCAATAGTGGAATCACCCTGCTGAAGAGCATGCTCCTGGCGAACCACAGACATGTAAAGAGCATCCCCAGATGGCTGGTAACGCTGACGAAGAAAGGCCCACTGAGCGGCAACAGTGGGAAGACCCATAAACTCAGCAGCATACTGAGGCAGAACACTGGAAGTGAGAACAGCACCAGCACGTGCATCCTCATCCATCCACTGAGTGTAGTCAGTCAGATCTAGCCGGTAGGTCGCAAGAGCGTCAGAATACTCCTGGGACTGCCGGTCATACTCAGCCAGAGCAGTATCATCAGCACCCCTGGTTGCATCCTTCACCGTCTGAGTAGCATCAGGAGCAAGGGAAACGGGCGTCGGTGGAATAGGCGCCATAGGAGGAGTGGGGCGCGGCGGACAGGGGACCTCGCCAGAAAGCACACCCCAAAGACGAAGGCCGCGCATGTGGACGCGCATAAAGGCAGCGAAATCGGGGTAATTCGCGCCATCAAAGGTCACCGGGCAGCGAGGAATCGCAAGGTAGCCCGACGGAGACATAGCCTCTCTCTCTGTTTTTTTCTTCAGAAATCAGCACAGCACAACACCTGCTCCCGATCGGTAGGAGATCACCAGATCAGGCTGGTCTGGGTCCGGCGGCGCCCGGTGAGCGGGGATCAACTCCGGCGGGTCCGGCAGCGGCCGGCGGTGGGGATCAACTTCGGCGCCCGGCGGTGGGGATCAACTCCGGCGGGACGGAGCAGCGATTCCGGCGGCGCGCGCTTCTCTTCTTCCTGCTCCTGTCGTCGAGGATTGGCGCTGGGATGAGGTCGACGCTCGGGGCAGGTGGTCTTGTTGAGATCAGATCGGGAGATCGGCGCCGGGGGATGAGGTCGACGCTCGGGGCAGGTGGTCTCGTTGAGATCAGATCGGGGCAGGTGAACAGGAGATCAGATCGGGGCAGGTGGGATCGAAGGCAGCGGCAGTCACGGCCAGGACGGGAACCGGCGATGACCGGGGCGAAATGGCGAGCGACGCTAATCAGAGATCTAAACTTGCTCTGATACCATGTTAGGATTATAGACAGCTTGTATTACTAGGGGGCCAAAGGCCACAATATATAGTACAGGTGCAGGTGCAAATATATAGAAAGCCCCCTAACACATGGGAAAAATACAATATACATATATATACTCTAACAAGATCCATGTAACATACAAGTATCCTGTGTGGCATTTGTTTCTTGTGTTTGGTCGCAAGTGGCGGAGTTGTACAACCGCTAGGTTCATATGAATGCAATGAAATCACTAAATTCTTCATTAATTGAGTATTTGCGGGGGCAAACTTAGTGACGTATTACACCTTGAATATGGAGCCGACCCACCCTTGTCTGTGGCTTCGCCACTATTCGCCGTGGCCTCCAAATTTTTACGTGTTCACATTTTCTTCAATTTTAATGCTCGACCTCCTTCATGTTTGACCGGTACACAGTTTCAATCCCAAGCGCGGTAATTTGTGCGTATATTTTTTTAGGCTTAATTTATGCGTATATTAAGTGTAACCATCGACCCTTTCCAATGGCATGCACATTTATATCATGTTTGTATTTGAATATTTACATTTTATTCACAATAATGTGGTCCCATAACATCCATTTTTGTAAAACAATTGTGCAACGGTCGAATACTGTTGTATAACCAAACAGTAATGTGGATAAGGTTCTGGAAGAAAAGAGAGACTTTTTATTCTAAGGCACCGCCCATGCATAGTGCTCACAGAGTCACAAAAGAACAAGTCACTACGTCAATCGCTCGTTCGCCTACTTTCGTGTGCATGAGTCATATGAGGCAATCATCCATTCAATAGAAATGTTTCCTTGTTTATTCTCTTATTATTATCATCTTGTTTCAAGATATGTCATCAACAGTGCATAATTATCCCGATCCTGATCATCTCCATCTATTATTGTGAGTAATTTATTCCCTCCTGGATTTCTTTTTATTTCCATATGCGAATGCAGACGACGGTGTGGCCCCACACGTCTCCAATTAGACGCCATGGGATTAACTAAGTGGGGTCTCCACTTGTTGTTTGTCATTGTGTATTTTCGTTATCAAACATGGCAGCAACATCTAATCTAAACAGGAGGACAACTGATTCTTTTTGTACTCAAACCACCTAATTTGTCTTCTCTTTTGACGAAAATTTACATATGCACATGGAACGTAGATATATATATATATATATGTAATTAGTTTCAGTTTTGTTAAATAATAACAAAACTTACCTCCATGTACAAAATAATGTGCATAAGCTATTTATCAGAATTATGCATGTGGAAGATATAACTCACATGTTATTCTCTTGTGATTATGCAAGGCAAGGGTGGCCACAACTTGGCGTCGAGGTACAAATTCAGCAGGCTACAAAGGTGTATCGTTCGGGAAGCACTATAATGGAGCATCTGCTGACCACACAATGGGGACCGATATCAAGTTTGGGTTCAGTACCAATGCATGAGATCGTGGTGAAAACAACTAGGTTTATTTGGTGGCGGAGACTAGCATTAAAAATAAAGTTGAGGCCCTAATACAGAGCAAGTTGGCCTTGTCGATTAAACCCATGGTGGCTATTGCTAAGAAACTAAAGAAGAACACACATGGAGCTGGACCAAAAAAGGAGTGGACAAAACCGCCGTCGGGTATAGTAAAACTAAACACGGATGCGGTTGTGAACTTGGATATTAGGAAGGCGTCCTCAGGAGCGATCATCCGCGAATCCGGAGGCCAGTTCCTAACAACATGCAAACTGGAGATTAAGAGAGTTATTGATGTGGCCACGACGGAGGCCCAAGCTCTGCGAGACGGTCTCCGTTTAGCAGTGAGAATTGACTACAACAGATTATACATTTGAAATTGATTCATTGAAGACAATGCAGCTATGGCGGATCCAAGGAATTTTAGGACAGCGGGGATGGTCTTCTTAGGATGAATGTCGGATGATCATGGCAGGGTTTGATTCGACATACTTGACTCATTGTCTGACATAAGCGAATAGGGCGGTTGATCTGATCGCGAGCTCCTTAGATGATTGTAATTTTTTGGGTTGATGGTCCACCTTTATTTATCTATATGTATCCCTTTATTTAGTGACTTATATATACAATCAACTTAACAAACACACGTGCTAGTTGAGTGGTCGGTCCCTGTCCCAGATCGCCTTTCGGCGGCGCTGTGGGCTCCATGACAAGCCGCCATGCATGCCAATTGCCAATTGCCAGAGACGTGCACGGCGGCGCCATGGCGTCGTCGCCGCACGCTGGCGGCTGGACGTACTGGCGCCAAATTGTTCCAAACTGATCACACCAAGTACTTGACTAGTAGTTTTTACAGCATGCACTCTTGCACAGCTCCTCTCGCTCACTAATTCTTCGGTGTTGATCTGTCAGCTTGATTAGTGGACCCCTGCCGGCCTAACCTGCGACGCCTATCTATCTATCCGGCCGGCCGCGTCGATCCGACATGTAAAGTCAGCCGTCGTACGTACGTGTAGGTTGAAGGACTAATTAACTTTCATTACCAATCATTTGCTAGCCCTTGTTCAGATCGGATGGGTTCAGCTTAATTGGGATGACGAGGCGCCTCGTAACACTGGGGCACTTCTGGTTTCATCACCTGTTGTGGCGTTGGGGGCTACTCTCCGTTGTGAGTTGTGAGCAGATCTCGTAATTTGTACACTGGGCACTTCTGGTTCAAATTTCAAAACACCTTGTCCACATCAGATCATGCATGCTTTGGCAAACCGAGCCAGCTGAGTCACAACTGTCGTGTTTATCTTTGTGTATGTTAGGTTCCTGATGAAGACTTTTTTACTTTACTATATATAGTTTCATAATGTTACAACATAACGAAACTAAGGCGTTTAAGCTTGACCACCCATAGTCTTTTTTTTCTTCAAAACGGAGACCACACATAGTATTGTGCCTTCGATTTTGGATGGAGGCGGTAGTTTGCGCTAATAGAAAATATCAATGGCTAGTTAGCATAAAACCTAAACATGGTCAACTCATTGGGAAATTTTCCTTAGAAGTTAGAATGACATTGTTCCAATTTTACTTACCAGTTTGAACACTATGAAGGTTTAGAAGGCTAAAAGCAATGCTATAGGTGATCAATAGACAACACAAAGCCTTATAATCGAATCAATGCGAGAAGTAGCTAGGGTTTTCCACATAAATGGATGCACATGGAGTTATATGTATTTGAAGCGCAATATTAATACTCTAAATTTTATATGGTGCAACTTCTTTTGTGATGTATTTAGTAGCTCAACACATGTAGTCCTTAGATTGTTCATCGCGGGTAGTATGTGGTATCATAATCTCATTATATTTATTTTCTTGTAGAATCTCAACCTAGTATATGCGTAAAACATCTATTTGTCATTAAAAAAATTAGTTTTACGTGCTATGATTCAGCATCTACCTATATTTTTTTTTGAGAAACACAGTACAACGCAAGCGCTCATATACACGCGCACACACTCACCCCTACCACAGGCGCCTCGATGTCGACGGGAAAGTCGCCTCACACTGAAAGAATATTACGGCTAAATGAGAAATAACTATCCTCCTAAGCATATTGCCACATGCAAGTTCTCACCTATATAATTTTAATCCTCACTCTTCCTTAATTAGAACCCACATATCCGTTTTTGTGCGGTTGGATGCATGATATTTACTAAGATACTGGCTATATGACTAGCCTTATCCCGCTACCTAATAAATAGGTCAAATTAATCTAGTCCTTTATATTTTATATCGCAGAGTGTTTTTCCTCGGCGTAATAATAGCTAGAAACTAGATGGATACCCCGCGCGTTGCAGCGGGTATCTTTAAGAACAAAATAAACGCATAAACTCTGAAGCAAACTATAGAAATATGCATGCATGAATAACACGTGATTTAATTTAGTAATTACATTGTGGAATTGTGTGGTCTTATCATTGAACCACAAAATAAAAAGATGATGTGGCTAATTTAATTGCTAAAGAAAAAAATGATGTGGATACTTCCATGTAGAGATGGACAATAAGTAATTAATTTTTGTGAGATGATGTGGATAATTGGTTGGCTAAAAGAAGAAGTGATGTGGATGGCTTGCATGTTGAGATAGAATCTAGTGGGATTTTGCTTTATAAGAAGTATAGATAATGAGTTTGTATGAACTCGTAATCCCGTCGCAAGGTGGGACATGCCACTTCACCGCATGGAGTGGCAAACTGTGTACTCCAGTATAGTGTATATGCAGCTTTAATATTTATGTATGGTATACCTATAAAATTAAAAGATCTTTAACCAAAAACCAGGAACTCTATATTATCAGTTTTCATTCTGTCAACGAAAAAAATACTGCAGTAGCAAAGCCCATAAGACCACGACGAACTATTAGGATAGACGAACTACGATAGATGACCAAAATAATTATGTCACCGCTCAAGGATACATATAATACCTCACAAGAATGACACATATAAGAAACTTGGTGAGAGGATTAAATCAAGTAATTAAGGAAAATCCGGTTTATTTGTATAAGCATCTCTGTAAGGTCTAAGCACTCCCCATTGTACGTACATGGCCCACGAAGAGATAGTAACCGGCATACTGCGCTGAGATGAATGGCTCCATTGCAAACACTGTGATTTATTCTATTATTTTTGAAGGAAACACATCATGATTTTATTGCGAAAGTAGTTCGGGCAGTTCGTCGTTACAATCTCGGCAGGATCCTTAAGCCCTAATGGTGGAGTTTCGCCGGCTTCAGTTCCTACGGTTGAAGGTGCATTCAGGCTTTTCCAGCAGATCCGAAGAGGCGTACTTTCTCTGCTACAACAGCTTTCATCGCTTCCTTAGCAGACGCCATGACCTGGATCAGGTCCTTTTCTGTTTTCTTGAGGGATTCTAGATAACTGTTGCGGACCTCCGTGTTCACATTGAATTTCCTCACCCCCAATTCTATGCATTCCTGCTCCGGAAGATAAAATTTTAGAAAGCAGAGGTAGTTCGAGATTATTATCACTTGCACAATAGGATTTCAACCATGGCAATAGATGATAACACAATCGACTTCATCAATTGTAGTGGGTGCAGGAAACTTGAGAATAACTATTGTAAGCTACAACTTCATTGACCTTAACAAGGAAACAGTATATCAAACCTTTACAAGTTCACGAGGGAGGCCAGATGCTCCATGAAGAACCAAACTAACTCCTTTCTTCATTGTTAGGTCACGAAGATCCTGTCATCGTTTCAAACATGCTGAGTTAGGAAGTCATCGTTTCAAACATGCTGAGTTAGGAAGTCACAAGATGCTGGCAAAATTTCAACTATTCGACCCTCAACTACTAGAGAAGTTCAGTTTCAACCTTCAGACTATGAAACCGTTAACCTTGAACAGCAAACTCGGAAGACACATGGCAGGCAGGTGGTGTCACTTATAGACTTATCCACCTTGCCATGAAAGCAGATTACATAAGAATATCAGTAAAATCATAATTCTTGAAAAACCTTAAACTTCGTAGAAAAAAAAAGGAAATAACAGGAAGTCAGGAGATCTCGTAACAGAAGTAATATGTGAGGATTTACCCCATATTCGAATTTCTCTACTTTGATTTTTTAGATAGTTTAATTCATTCCAACAAAATCATGATTTTTCAACAACAAAAAAAGTGGTGTCCCATGTCGCCTGAGTCAGCTCAAAACCACTTGGGTTTGAGCTAAAAAACAACCGGTTTCAGAGTTCAAGGTTGAAAAGTGAAATCCTGCAATAGTCAAGGGATGAAAAGTGGACATTTTTCCAAGATGTGGGTACCAATGCAAGAGGGTATTGCTGTAACAACAATAATTTGCTAGTGAAATGTTACATGCTATGATGCTTTCTTCGAAAAATCTTGTATTCGGCCACTAATATCACATAAAGATATTCACAGTTTGATTGCATTTGCCTGACCTTTAGCAAGTCAAGTCTGAGGTTTGGTCCACTGGGAGGATATTTTCCATGAACATTTCCAATGCATACTGCTAATGCATCAATACCAGTTTCATCAATGAATTTTTCAGCCTGAAAATATTTACCATGTAAGTTAAGAATTGATACAGGAAGAGAAGTCCATGTACTTCAAATATGCTGGGGGAAAAAAATCACCTGAGCAATATCAGTAAATTTTGCTTCATATTCTTCAACTGTCAGGCCATCTTCAGTTCCTGATAGTCTCCCAAGTTCAGCTTCCACAAGTATGCCTTTTGCATGAGCCAATGAAGATATGTTCTTTGTGTATAAGATGTTCTCCCCCAAAGGTAGGTGGGAACAATCCACCATGATTGAGTCAAATCCCTGGAAAATTAAGGGTCATGGTAAATGTCAGGAGAAAAGTCAAGATTGAGATCTAGTAAATTATCAGTCTCATACATGATTAATTAAAGGACTGATATTCCATTTTTGGTACTGTACAGCTTGGGAAAATAACACAATGTTTCTCATACCATCTCAAGAGCTTCAAGCAAATCATGCTTGGAAGTCCCATGATCATAATGAACGGTGATAGGTACCTGAGTGAGAGCATCACAGAATGATCACCTTTAAAGAACATAAATCAAGGATGACTGAATGGTAATGTGAGAACCCAAGTTATATAAACATTTTTCAACTATTTCTATCGACACACTTAGATGTCCGTGTATACTGTTTAAGCATGCTATATTCTCTAGTTTCTCTTACACTGGCTTGTTCAGCTGCAGCAATGCAGCATGCTACCAATGGAACTCCACCTTGCTTCAGCGCACTAGGATGAACCTAAATAACAACAATAAACATGGTTAGAAATGAAGCTAATACATATCACCTACAAAACAATAGATAATGAAATGTCCACAAAGAAAATTAGCCTGACAGAATTGCATTTATGGTGCTCCCTCGACTTTAAACTTTTCTCGCTTTCCTCTCTAGCCTGGAAAATCTGAAGCCACGATCCCAAAACATGTCCCCGTTTCTTTTTGAGAAACACAGTACAACGCAAGCGCTCATATACACGCGCACACACTCACCCCTATGAACGCACGCACGCACACCCTACCCCTATGAGCACCTCCGAGAGACTGAGCCGGCGGGTTTTGAGATTGACGAAGTCACCACATGCGCCTCGCTGTCGACGGGAACGTTGCCTCCCACTGAAAGAATATTCCGCCTAAATGAGAAACACCAACGTCAAACCTGAGGTTTGAACTCTGGTGGGCTGGGGATACAACCATCCACCTAACCATCTTGCCACAGGCAAGTTCTCAACATGTCCCCGTTTCTAACCCGACTCCCTTTCAACTTTTGCACAGAGCAAACTGACATGCACTAATACTTTGATCTCTCTCTCTGACCGGGAGCTGGGGAACAGTATGAAGGAGACGACGAACAAAGTCACCTCGCTGCAATCTATATACGGCACCACCATCACCTGCTCAGCATGTATTCAATGAAACCAAAGCATCACTCGAGGTCACAGCACTTCACAATCACATGAGCCCTCGGTGACAGATGAACTTCAGTGTGGCTGGACAAAACGTGTGAGAAGAAGCACAACAGCATGCCCGACACCAACAACCCAGTAGCTGGAGTAATTGTCGCTGAATGACTTTGAGCTTCCATGGAGGACGGGTTAGCATCCTACTAGACACATAGAAGGGAACAAAGAGAAGAGGGCTGGTGGACAGCGGAAAAGGGGACCTACCCACTGATATGTGGAACCAAGACACCAACTTTATTTTCTCTGTCATCTAACCTGTTTTCCATGTGTCCTCGTTGGCTACTTCCATTATCTAACATCCGCATGGAGTCAGGTGGACAACAGTAACAAGCTCAGGGAGCATGGGTACATATTTCTGGTTGGTGGAGAAAAGAGAGAAGAGCATACAATTTCAGGGAGAAGAAATGCAATTCTGTCTATACAAATAGCACGGGTACTGATTCATGGCAGCTGTGTAGTATTTTGTGTATTCTGCTAGAGCTAGTTGTTGCAAACTACTCCCTCCGTTCTGAATTAATTGACTCAGATTTAGTACAAGTTGAACTAAATCTGAGTCAATTAATTCAGAACGGAGGGAGTACTATTTACTACTAAACTCACATCATGGTCACTCCACTATTTACTAATACTCCCTCCGATCCATTATTTCTATCACTACGAAATAACGTTCGAAGTACAACTAGCTAACTTAAGTCACGACAATTTTCTGGACCGAGGTACTATGTAATTTGTACCATACATTGTCCAAGAGAACATCCTATTATTCCTATTAAAGAATTCCTCACCTGCAGGATAGCAGGACTTTCTTCAGCCTCTGCAGCTGCAATGACAGCTTCAATTCCCTCAAGGTTATATACATTGAAAGCACCAACTGCATATCCACTCTTCTCCGCGTTCTTCATAATAAGAACAATAATTAAGGAAGTATTTGAAGCAATAAATGATGATGTCTATTCTTGACTAGAAGTTAACATGGTGGCTCAAATCTTACAAGAAGAAGTTCTTTTGTTGAACTTCTAGAAGGGCAAGCCCAATTCTGGACCACTTTTGCCAGAGCACTGTCATCGCCAACATTACCTGTCATTAGGGGAGCGAAAAGATAGTTCATTGAGTAAAATGGTAATGTTATCTATCTGTTGGTATGGAGATGAGATAAAATGTTTATGACCAGGAAAAACGATGTAAGGGACACCAGGATGTCTACTCTCAGGGCCAAGCTGCCACAAAGGTACACCAGCTAAAGCTTGTCCCATTACTTTGGCACGCCGAGCTTCCAAAGCTTTCGTAGCAAGATCGGATGAAGTGATTCCTCCCTTCATAAACAAATCATATTATAAATCTGCATAAGTCTATCTGATGCTAAACTTGTGGGATTAGTCTTTTCGTTTGAGATAGCTAGCATCGTTGAATTTGTAGACACTGTATTTTTTTCTGAAGAAAGCGTGTAGTCATATAGGTTATACTATCGGAAATCAGTTAGGACGTAGGAGCATATGATCCCACTACCTAAAACCCGTATTTTAAAATGTAAAAAAAATCGACAAAAAATTTAGGTGTACATCCACACATTTTATGTTCATACACAAAGTTTCGTGGAAAAGTAACATTTTTTCTGGGCTGTGCCAAAAAGACAAATCCCGGTGCTCCAAAATGACTATACGAGACATTTTTTTGTCTTTTTTGCACAGACCACAATAAATTTCTTTTTTTCATGAAACTTTTTTGTGTGAATATAGAATGTCTAGATGTACTTACGAAATTTTTGTTTGATTTTTTTAACATTTTAAAATGTACTAAAAAAACAGAACAGAACTTTCGATCAGATAGTAACAGTTTCAGAAATTGGCGAATTTTGCAGGATATAACAAGCTATATGTTCTGCATACAGTTTGACATAGTGATGAACTAAGTAACAATACAATTTCCTCAGAAGGAAGAAAACAGCTTTTTATTTGTTACCTTCGAAAGGATGTAACGGGGCCGAGTATCAATTCTTCTCACAATCTCTACTAGTGCTGAGCTCACTTTGTAATTAATTTCTAAACTTTCTTCAGGAGCTGCAACATGGCAGGTACAATCTTGTTAGGTGATCAAACTACTTCAAGAGAAATAGCCAAGAAACAAAATAAATGTTAGGCATAATAACATAGCAAACAATAGTAACATGTCATTTCTCTCGTACTGCTAATGCTTAAAAGTACAATTTTGAGATGGGTTAGGTATATCGAGTAATAGACTCTATCACATAATATTCAGGAACAGACATTGAAAGAAATTTGGTTAACTTTTGGTCATTACAAATAATACTACTAACATTTTCCTGTAATGAGTTGGCGGCTGGTGACAACTAGAGTGTCTCTCCTAGATCGTATGTAAGCATTTCCCAATTCAACAACTCTGGTGATTTCTTTGTCTCTGTCCTCAGTTGATTTAAGTGAGACCATCTCAACAGACACCTGCAATAAGTAAAGAAGAGAACATTACTAACAATTCAAACTGATCCCAAACAAAAAAAATCTAATTTGCAATAGTAATGGAACTGTTTTACATTTTATCCAAGTAGGTGTACACAATGGTTGACAGTTCATGTTTAGGCATGACAGCCAAGATATAAATTACCTCTATTACTCGAAGGGATTGTGTGCATTGTGAACGAAGCTCATCAACCTAACAAATGTGAAAGAACATGCAAATGAGATATATATGAATGAGAGAATCTTAAAGTGTTGCAGGGCTATACCTGCTTCGTAGTTTTTGGCACATAAGAACCAACAACTATGAGACCTCCAGCTGAAGTTCTTTTTAACCCAAGGTCGACTGGGCGAATCGGTGGCTTCGGCTCGATCCCAATCCTAGCACTCACAAAACTTGCAGCCGTGCGGCATAGAAATCGCTTTCCTTGCAATTCAGCCTGATGAGTATACAAAGAGAAGAAGAATAGCATATGAAAACAAAGCATCCATCCTACGAATAAGACATCATCACAGTATGACCAAATGCTTCTTGTAGAAATGGAGCGTTATATCATGCCTGGATCATTCCAGCAGCAAAGACATTCATGTCCCTCTCACTAGCAGCATTGATAATACACACAGAGCCCTAAAAAGAGTCAAAATGCCTGTCAGGAAATTCTCGAGGTAAATCAGAACAAAATGAGTTTATGATAATTGATAGGTTTGAGTTTGACGGTCAGTACAGTTCTCAATACCCTAAAAAAGTTCCAGAAAAATTAAGATAGGAACTTATATCCTCAAAAGTTCAAAGCGGCTTGAAGATAACTGTTCAAATGGATATATTCATTATCAAATACCTTCTCCAGACTACAGAGATGCTTGCAGACTGCAGTTGGTCCTTCTTTACGCAAAAGACTTATGGAAATTGTTGAAACTTGGCTTGCTGAAATCCTTCCTCTAGTTTTTTCTTCAACCCACTATACATTCAAGTAAAAGCAAAGTCTAAGATCTTGGTCTTCACTTTACCAAACAAACATTTCCACAACAATACCTGTTTGAGATTGGAAGATTTATAGCCAAAAGATGCATCCTTGGCGAACTCAGTCTCTCCAGCAGGAATCAATCTGTAAGATGTTGTTGGACATCAATAGTGTTATCTGTTATTTTGCATTTAAATATATTGCACAGTGATCCTGCATATGTTACCTGTCAGACTCCGCAACATAATGAATGTCATCAATAGTGTACCGCCCACCTTGAAGGAAGAATGGGCAGATTATCCAAGCATCCATGTCACCTAATACTGAAACAACCGCATCAGCTTCCTGGAAAGTAGAAGGATGTGATGTATGGTCAGGGAAATGAAATGGAAACAAGAGAGAAAGAGAACTTCAGATATAACCTCCGGGAAATGGCCACGTAGGGTGGAATCGCCTCTCAAGACCACTGTATAACTGATACCAGGGACAGTCTTTGCTGCCGCTTCAAGATTTTTGCAGATATCTTTTACTAACAGCGCGGCCTACAAAAGTGAAAAGACTTGAACATATATTTAGAGGCACCAAAGATTAATTGTTTTTGCGAGAACATAAAAAATAAAGTGTGCAAGACTACACTTTCCTACCTTATCAGCAATCATTGAACGAGAGTTTGTCAAAATAAAAAAGCAAGTTGGTAGTTTCAGAAACTGCTCTGTGAGGGCTTCAACAGGCCTGCAGTTAATAATTACAACTGAGGGTTATGAAATGATGAAAGGAAGGCAAACGAAAAAAATAGATAATGGGGCAAACATAAATGCTAGCAGAAACATATGTAAGCTATGATAACAAAACATGCTTTGGTTTACCATTCAGTTAAGACCTCGATATTATGAACTGTTTGAGTTCCAGTTGGATCATCATCTAAAACTACAAGGATTGTTTTTCTATCATGAGATGCAGAGGAAACAAGATCATCCATTGGAACTTCAGGCCACTCATCTGGAAGAGAACGCAGAACATCTTCTTTATTAAGCATGGGTGGCCTTCCTTCTACTTTTACTCCAGTCAATGTCTCATAGACCTGTGCTAGATGCAATGGCCACACAAGTTTAAGAAAAAGAAGTTAAATTAGGGTTATCAATTTATCATATTTTGTCTCAAGTTTTGTCTACTGAGAGGTGTGAGCTGCTGAAACAAAGGGTAGCTTCTCACCTTGACAACAGCAGCATCATCACATCGACCCCAGCCAGAAGAAGAGCCTGTTTACATCAAATGAATAAAACAATAGCCATCAGGTTTTAAGACTGTTATAAACAGAATGACCTGTAATGTAGTATTATAGAAAAAGGACCTGAAACAAACAGTTGATGAGCAACACTAGAGACATGCAATGGGATCCCCAAGTTGGAGCTTTCACGAGATACTATACCCTGAAATAGATAGGAGACATAAATTATGATACCTTACTAGTTCTCCTATTAGTAGTCCATACAATGCACAAGTCATAAATCAGTTATCCATACAAGATCCTTGACGAATATGTCCACCGCAGAATAAGGTGTGTAATCATTATCTAGCATGTGTGGAACACGATTTCCAAACATCCTGCAATACATATAGTGTGTCGATTATCATATAGCCACCTTTCCACTCATTCTAAAACATACCACTGAATATCTGAAAGACTGACAGGGAGATGCTGATAGTTATCAAAAACTACGAGAACCAATTGTTTCCTTCTATTTTATTAAAACACTTTATTACCAAGCAACATACATACAGAAGTATAAACACTGAAGCGTCAAGAAGCAAGAGTGATTAGAGTGAGGGGGTTAAACAATGGAAACATACCACGAGTAACCTCTCGTGTGTTGAATAATTTCGAAAACTCTTCTTGTTCGCAAATTTAGTCGAGCACCAAATGCCATTGCTTCAGCTGCTGAGGCTATATGGACCCCAGCAAGAAGTTGGTTGACCATTTTAACAGAACTGGCAAGAATAGCAGAAAAGATATGTTAATTCATGCACACAAAAACGTATTTCAGCCATCTACATAATATATCTGCAAACGACGGCCCAGCACTAACAAAAATAGTAAATAAGTATGGCACATGATAAGAAAGTGTGTGTATCACCTCGAAGCTCCACATCCACCTTTAATGACATATAGCTTCTCACTTAGTGCTGTCATGGAGAAAAAAATCAGTGTCCATATTTTTTGTAAAGCATATGATGGTCTTCACATAACCATTTTTTTACCTGACAAAACTCTACCAGCACAATGCAGAGCTTCATCCGTTCCCGAAGCCATTACCTTCAAAAGAAGTGCAAATCTCTATATCAATAAGGTTACATCTTCAATTTCCTATTAAACTGATGTGTTGCTAATCATACAGTTAGCGTCCCATCTGCTGCCCTCTTGACACCACCAGATACTGGAGCATCGACCAGCTTTATCCCTCGACATTCGGCTGTACAGAAGTAGTTAATGATTCCAAATAAATCATCACAGAAAGCACTAAACAACATTGTCAACATATCTAAAATGTAGAGGGCAGTTCTACACTTCTAGCAATCAAATTCAATCTATACATGAGGCAACAAAAGTTAAAATTACATTTGATAATAGCCGAAACTATAGCAGAAGATTTTCTTTCTTGATATACAAGTCAAATTTTGATTTTGATTTTGTGTCACAATAGATTCATATGGTATAAAGGCTGTCCATTTTTCGGAATGTGTCGCTTTTGGAATTGCCCTTCACAGCACCCCAACGCCTAATGCTGGAACTTTATCTTCCTAACAATATAATACAAACAATAAATACATACAGGCTGTCACTGCAGAGTAATTGTCAATTCTACAAATGATTATAAGTGAATCTGTTGTTTTGAATTGACCAAATGTGAGACACTACGAATACAGGACTGAACTCTCACCTGGAATCAGGGACAACAGATTTAAATTTCCATGAGTTTGTTTTTAGATTCACACAGCGTAGTTTTTGTTGACCAATAGTTTCATGATCTTGTTTCTTCTCTAATGCAGAGATGTACAAGAGAGATAGAAAGGAACTGCTACCTTCTACTCTTTTCTTGAGTTGAGTCACAAATCCAGGAGAAACTGTAGAGGATAAAATAATGGATGTTCCCGCTGACAATGCTGAAAGACAGGGATATGAACAACCGTGTAACTAGAGCTCAACAAATTGTAAACCTACCTCGGAGATGCAAATAGTCAGCAATACCAGAACGAAAAAGATCAATAGTAAGCTCTACCTGGCACGGCACCAGCATCTCCATACAGAACACTTTCAGCCTGAACTTCATTTGCAACCATGATAATAAGTATTTCCGCATCTGCAACCAATTTCTCGTCAATACTTCAGGCATGGTATCATCACCGATATATAGTATATGGTATTTCTATCCGCATGGTATTGCTTGTAGCTAAGTAGTGACAAGGTGGGGCCAGGCCCACATGTCACTGAGAGTTTCTGACTCAATCAAATGAGAAAATGTAAGCCAGTTGCAAGAGACAAAATTCACGAGAATCATGTGTCTGAGCTGACTTCATGAAGTCAGAAAGTTATAACAACGCTGACATACTTTTATAGGTAATAAAATGTGATCTTAAGATGTTATAATTATATTTCACACTACAAGGTTCTAATGTACCTTTCGATACTTGCTCAGGAGAGTCTTTAGTCAATCCACCTAAATCAGCAAATCTGACCAGTGTTGGCTTGTACACCTAAATGTGGAAAAGATATAAAATTATTCTCATGTGGAATTAGAATATCTTTTATATAGCGTCATGAACAAACAAAGATATGTAAGTAAGGGTGAGAGTGGTATCCTAAGCTCAGAGTGCCCAATGGACTACCGAAAAGAGAAGAGTTCACGATCTATTTGTGTGTTTGTCCTTTCTGATGCCTTGAGATAATCTAGCCTATCCATGGTGTCATCTAGAAAAATTAAAGGCTTATAACCAGAGGATAAATTTACCATCCATCATAAGATTGTCTAGATTATTTGAAATGTAACAATGTACAGAACTACTAATATGACTGGAAAGAACAAATCAAGTTGAGACTTTGATTCCTTGTACTTGAACTGCAGCAATTGAAATGGAAAATTAGAAGTAGGGAGTAGTAAGTGTGAGTTCCTACATCATAAGCAGTTACTGAGAACCCTGATTTTAGCAAATGAGATGCCATTCCAAAGCCCATAGCTCCAAGACCAATAAAGCCAACCCTCTTTACTGCTTTAGAGGCCACAACAAGCTCATCAGCTAATTTGCTCGCGTCATAGATTTGTTGATTGGCAGCATCTATGATGTTTACTCCAAACAATTGTTCCCAAACCTGCAAAACGATCTTCAAATTTTAAGATAGATCTGACAAACTGAAGCAGCTATGTGCGGCTTGAGAAAGCTGACAATAATATCAAACCTTCAACGGTGAAGCAGATTCACGACCAGTTACTGCTGATGAACCTGAAGATAAGTACAAAACCAGGCATGAATGAAAAGGCATAAGAATCTGTAAGCTACAGATGCTTGTTCAGGCAATCAGGAGAAATTCAAATGTGCTGACGTAAAGAAGCTTTAGCAGCATACCATGTATTAATTGTTGATAGGCAGCAGATAGAAGTGGCAGAGGGAATGTTACTGCTTTAGCCATATCCATCACGTAGCTCTATATTGTTTAAGAGAGTGAAAACTGTCTTAGTTGTTAAGCAGAAGCATTCAGGCAATCAGCCATGCAGCAGAAGTCCTACAGCTTGCAACATCCAATACTTACTAATATTTTAATTCTCTCTCCAAAATGAGGTTGATTTACGAGATTGAAAGCATGGGAAATACAAAATTAAAAAATAAATTTCGTGTGCACCTCCTATCCCTGCTAGGTGCTTGGAAACTGGAGAATCCAAGAATTTTATGAAGGTTTGGAGATCACCTCAACATCTACCATGAATCGTGTGGAAGATCGAGTGTATCGACTTGATCACACCATCCCACACTCTAGTCGATACGCTCGATCTTTCACACAATTAACAAAACCAGAGCAAGAAGCCCTCCAAATGACCTTGGCGTTGTTGCCTCTGTCCTCTCGCACTTCTGCTGTCTGTCATCACTGGAGCTCAGTCATGAGCAAGGCAAGGGCGGCAAGATCATCAGTGAAGGAGATACCTTCCATGACACTCTGATTTGACCTACAAATCTCCCCGCTTTATTGTTGGTTCAGTTTGAAAGCACGTAGCTCACCTTTCTTGGGGGAATTGCTTCGTGTTCATCAACATTCTTCCTTTCTGGATTGAATTATTCCGTGTTATAATATTTGTTGTGTCCAACCCAATGTATTTTGAGGTTACAAGATAAGTATCATTCCGGGTCAATAAATCGGTACATGTATTTGTTTTTACATGGTACTGTTAGAGTAAGTAATGGGCCTGGGCCCATTAGTCTTAAGGGTTTACTTAGGGGTCAAGTAAGCCTTGCTTGGGAGTCAAGGAAACCCCTCTATATAAGGAGGGGAGATGTATCAATCTAGGGAAGGAAGAATTCAGAGGAAAACCCTCCCTCTTGCCCGGCCGTGGGACAGGATCCCCGCGGCCGGCGATCCAGCACGCCCTCGCAGCTCTCTCTCCCCCCCCCCCCCCCCCCTCAAACCCTAGCAACCATAACAGGTACACACATTGTTAGATAACACATACAGCAAAATGTTGTCACCTTACAATAAAATACTTTTGCATATAACTCTTTCTCCTTATAATGCACATCATAGCTCCTGCCTTTCACATAAAAAGAGTAAATTTCTGTTACTGTTATAAGTTAATCATTTTTTAACACGTCTTTTATCAGTAATGTTAGTTTACCATTGCCACAATTGTTCTCCCCTAACTGCCAAAATTATAGGAATGTATAGAAGTTACTTCGCTATCACCAATGTTGTACCTAACCAAATAGAGTTTCCATATATGCTAAGATCCTAAATACAAAAATATTTAAGGGTTAATTGAGTATATGCCACTACAATTTTCGGCTATTTGAGAAACGACACTGCAATTTTCATATTTTGAAAAAAGGCACTGCAATTCTCTCTACATTCCAAAGATGCCATTATGTACACTTTCACTCATATACCGGCCAATATACATAGGTATTTCTTTGGAGGTACGTATTCAGAGAGCCCCCCCACAAAATCAGGCTTTTTTTAGAGAAACCAAATCATGCACATATGGACTGCTCTGCTCAATTGGGGTTTGACTCGGAAACTACTGGAGCTATGTTCCTGTACACATATTAAGTGTTTTGTGTATGCATGTGAGAGCTTTGAACCTGATACTGAACCTAATGTTAAACATGTAGTTTTTTAACCTAGCTCTTGTACCATAAATCTGGAAATGAGTTTAGCCTGAAAACGGTTGGTTCAGACTGTACGCATGTTAGCCTTTAATCATGTGTTACTGTACGCATTTTACTTGAGCCAATTGAATGTATTTCGGTATGTCAGTTATTTTCTACATGTCACAATTAAATCTCATGTTTTTTCTATTTTATTCCGTCACAATTCTATCGCATTATTTCTTCCAAGCCTTATTCGGGTGGGCCCACCCTTTTTACGTACATATAGCAGGAACACATTAGTATATCGGCCGGTATATGAGTGAAAATGGGCGTACATATAGCAGGAACACATTAGTATATCGGCCGGTATATGAGTGAAAGTGGGCATAATGGCATATATGGAATGTAGAGAGATTGAAGTGGCATTTTTCGAAAGATGAAAGTTATAGTGTCGTTTCTCAAATACCTGAAACTGTAGTGGCATCTATCCAATTAACCCAAAGATTTATGGTCCAAAATACTTCATAGCATATTTTCTTTTAAGTGTTTCCTTAAGTAATCCCACTGTTGTTGGTTTGCAGCATAAAGTATGGGGAGCAACAGTGGGGTCACATGGAGTCTACGAGCAGCAGTAAGGCACACAAGATTCAAGGAAAAGAATCAAGAAGATTAAGAAAGAGTCTAGAACAAAATAAGGCCAGTTAGAGATATCGTGATAGTTAGACTTCATAGAATGTCAAGTCAATAGACATAGCAAGAGTTGAGTTCGTATAATGCTACGAGTCCACGGATATGGTAATTGTGCGGTTATCATGTTAGCAGCAATATTACAGAGCTCTGCTGCCTAGAAAGGAGGACTTGAGGGTCAAGGCCAGTCCCTCTAGCAAGCAATACATCTCCTCTCTTCCAATTTGTAACCCCAGTCCCTCCAGTATCTCTATCAAATCCCACCCACCCTACTTCTACAGCTGGTCATGGGTTCCTATACGAAGATGACTTCATTCATTGTTCACACAACCTTCACAGCAATAAGTGTCCAAAACCTATTTATATTCTTCTACTTAAAATTTAACTCAAGGTTGATAGGAAATCTGCAGTTCTACCAAACAGGAGCGAAAGGAGATAATTTTTAATGTGCACTATTCATTTATATTCCACAAATTATCCTGGGAATCCGCTACCATGCTCTGAAGAAGAGAATAAACTTACTGCATGTTTCTTTACTGACTTCAGAGAATCAGTAAGCAAAGGAACTTCACTCAGAAGTTTCGAAACCACCTCCACAAATATCCTGTCAATACATAGTGTGTTCACAAGTTGAAATATATACCCCCAAGTATTACAGGTGTAGAAAAAAAACAAAAAAATGATCCTTGTAACCTTGAGCTTCCTGCAGCATTTGATATTATGTCATAGATAATTGATGGATGGATCCCAGCTCGAACACCAAGAAACATTGCTTCAATAGAAGCAACAAAATGAATGCCCTCCAGCAAATCATTAACCAGACTCATTTTGCTGTAAAAGTAAATTGTATATGGTTCAAATGGCAACAATACTAGTTTCAGTAGTTATTACAGCAAATATAGTGGAAGGGGTTGAAAATTGATATTTCTATTATGTGGTATTTGATATTTGCAGAAAAAGGAAAGCAACCTGCTGCAGCCCAATTCACCTTCAACAAGGTAAATGATTTTGTCAAGACCTGAAAATATCAGATAGCTTAGAATGTTAAGCATCATAGAGAAGGACCGACAATAAGATATTAGTAAAAGGTAAGAAAATTTGGAACTACCATAGAAGAATCGCCCAGCTTTTTCTGCTACATCCTTTCTCCCGGATGCAACGATCTGACATTGAGAAGCTAAATAGTGATACCAGAAAAATGGAAGCAATACATACATGCACACAGTTCAGATTCTCAGCTGGTGTGTTACTTACAACAGTATTTTCCTTCAATTCGTCAGATAACCCACTAAAAAGGTAACCATCAAGAAGAAAGATATCCTTCTTCTCATCTGCAGAACATAGTTTTGATTAAGTAATAGATTATCACAAATCGTAACTCAACACAAACTGAACAAGAAAGAACACTTAGTTGTTAAATGTGCATCTTTCTCATCCAGCCCTTCTTAAAGTGTGCCCAGAATTCGAAGCGTGACAGTTACCATGCCCAGCCAAGCGAATGGATGAGCGGATGCACAAATTAGCATTTTACCTGCAAGCTTCTGCTCCAATTTCTCAAGACGACTAGGCACCAACGTCGACCGAATCAACACAACAGCCTCCGTGCACAACCCTATGCAACGCTCAAGCAAAGAACATATCAGATGCCAGCCATACATAATTTGTTCAGAAACAAGTGCATGAGGCTGAGAGACTGTCAAGCAGGCAACGCAACAACACGGAGAAGAAGCACGAACTTATCGTACCTGTCACTACACCCTGATCTCCAAAGAACAACTCGTCTACCCCATCCGCGTCGCTTAGCACAATGACGAGGGCCGCATCTGCAGAGACCAAAAGTTTCTGATCGATCAGACAGACATACGACGTGACGTACTCTTCACGCGTAAGAGCACGGTCTCGTCAGCATTCCTACAAACGCCTCTCACGCACACACGACGGCACCAGAAATGGCCCCAAACACGACGGTAGCATAGCAGCCCGCAAAAGCGCACGCGCGCCATGGACACGCGCCAGGAGGAGGCTGGTGCTGGGGATCGCTCACCTCGCACGGCTTCCGCGGGGCTCCCGCACTGGACGCCACCCGCCTGCTCCGCTAGCGCCGGTACATCCTCCTGCACGAACACGTCGGGTGGGGATGAGAAAGGAAGCAACGTGGGGGATGCGAAGTAGGGATCACGGAAGGGCGATCGCGACCTGGGGGCGGACGTAGAAGCGGACGATCGCGCCGGAGCGGAGGAAGGAGGCGGCGAGCGCTCGGCTCGGCTCGTCCGCGCCGACGAAAGCGACGACGGCCGCCGCCGCAGAGGACGACATGGCGCGATCCCGCCGGCGACCAGCCCGGAGCAGAGAGCAGCGGAGAGTGGGGAGAGGCGGACTGAGAGGAAGAGAAGTGATGCACGCGACGCGAGTCGACGACTCCACTCCGCTGCTTACGTGGGCCCGGCGCAGTGCGAGCCTACGTGGCGCCAGCGAGGACGCTCCGGATAAAAACGCCACGGCCCACGTGGGGTCTGCGCGTGGGCCATGGGAGGAGAAAGATATGTGCGATTTTCAGAATCAAATACAGTAAACAAAATTAAACGAATACCGAATCAAATTTTAGTGCACGTGATGGCACGTGGCATAATGAATCAAATTTCAATGAGTCATGATTATACACCCTTACTAACGACTACAATCACGAAACACATCATGAAATATATTTTTATATGATGTGTATATAGCATTATAATAATTGAATGCTTCTTCAAAAAAAACTAGGAACATTTCAGATACACATTCCCTTGGATGTTGCATTTTAGATACATGTTCCCTCCTAAACATGTTAGCCTACAAATATAAGTTATCTTTCAGGTACATGTTGCCTACGGATAGAACACATTGCAGCTCTCAGGAGTTCATTTTATGTTTTTATCAGGTTTATATCCCTGGCATATGGAATAACAGTCGCACGGAATTTTGGGCGAGGCTATTAAAAACACCAAAATAGGGGCTTTGTGCAGCATGCCGTGTCAATTTGGAAGCAACAGAACACCAAAAAGAAAGCTTTGTCACATAAGGTGGAGTACAAATGTTTATGACGAAATTGTGTTCTGGGATTTAAAATGATACTACTATGAAAAAGATAGTGGCAAGACTAGTATTGATACAACATAGTACATGTCCGTGCATTTTTTTGTTGACACGTTGCCTCGAAGAATTCGAAACAAAAGGCTAAATATACCATAGAAGATTAACATCCTTCACTCGACTTGTAGGAAAGGCAAGAAATGACCCAGTACACGTACAACACATTTAGTACATATGCCAAAGCTTCCCTCAACCCACTACTGCATACATCAAGTTAATGGCGACGATATTACACAAACAGGGAGAGAATCACATCATCAGTTGGGTTCCTTGTTGACAATTGTAGCCACTACGCCAAGACCATTCAGTAAATACCAGGAATTACCCTGTATCGTACCTTGTTGCAATACGTTTTCCAGTACTTGCCGTACCTTTAGGACAAACAAAAAAAGTATATCAGGCCCAAAAACAGAGAGCTGGATATTGCTTAAATCCAAAGTAATAAGTACCAATGCAAGGTTGTTTACATACTTTGATGAGCATCTATCATCATCCCTCTTCGCTCGATCCAACAGTAATATGGTCAGAAATATTACATAGAAATATGGTAGAAACTGCAAGTGAACAAACAGATTAAGATTAACACAGTCCCATCTAAATTTGTGATATAAAACAACATATGACATGCTTACATGATCAAAAAGAGCTGGAACCGTCCAGAAAAATGCTGACAGTATCTCTGGGACATAGTGAAAGTGGCGACTCAAGCCCCACCTGTCCAAATAGAAAACCAAGGCGCATGCTCAAATGTCTATTATCTCTGCATATACATGGTCACAAATTTCTCTTTTCATGAACAATGTAAAGAAAGAAAACTCAATTTTAGGCTCACCATCCAGAAGTCAAGAGAAGACTGGTTTTTGTTTCTCCATTTGTGGTCTGGTAGGAAGCTACAATCTGAAGTTCCACCAAAATAATGTCACAAGCAACCCTACATGCATGAAAGTATTTTTGGATATTTAGAAGTGTAAGACGTCAACCTTTGACGGAGCTTTGCCCCAAACCAAGCACTTTCCGTTTGTCTGGCGAAATTCTTGGCGCTGACGATCACAATCATAGTTTATATATATGCACAACATTCCAGCAAGGAGAATTGATAGTGCTAGCTGCAACAAGATCAACAAATTTTCCTTTTTAAGTCTTAGAACTAAAATTCTGAATACAATAAGGCAATAACTGACAAAAAAGTATTACTAAAAAACAAAGTATCAAAGGTAAGTTCTCTGAAAGAATAACCTGGGGACCCAATATCACAGGATGATTGACAAGGTACATTCCAGGAGATGTATATATTGATGGAACCCATACCAAGCATCCCCAGCAAATATAAAAACCAGCTGTAGAATATCATGTCAGACAAAAGGATAATGATGATGTGGACAAAACAAATGGAAATGCATCTTTGCAAGATAAAATTATAATAACACATAATTTTTTCATCATAATGGACTAATTCAATCCTGATATGCCGCAATACAATTTAAATTATTTTGATCACAAAAATTAGAATTAACAGTTCCGAAGAGATCATGTCCCTGTATCTCTTAATTTTTCTTGTTAACAATAACAAAAAAATGAGAAGTATATGGCAAGAAAAAACTACATAGAATATCCTATGCATGGTGTGAACATATATTTCTTCTAACAAATTATTAATCTGATGTTCAATTTTTAAAATGTTTCTAGCACACTTCATTGTACTATATCATAAAAAAATCGGAATTTTAATGTTGGAATTGGTGTCAAAATGGGAGGTAATACCATAATTGCACCAGAAAATGGTGATTGCATTGAATATGTAGTCATTGTGAACAAAAAAATAAATTACCTACCTCTATCATGAGCAATGTCCATGGTACACCAATATCCAGACTCCCACCAAAAAAACTTAGTGATATAGATCAACATCAGTGCAGTATTCACAAGCATGGAGTCTGCAACTCGGCCGTTCATTTCATACTGCATCTCAAAGTTCAGATAAATAACTGAGTTTAAGTGACAATTGCATCATATAGGATTGATAGAGGCTTTCTAACTTTACAGCACGATTATTACACATGAATGAAAAAATGCACCAAGATAAAAGAAACCTAACAGCAAAAAATGCACAAACATGTCGTTTGATTGGGACTAGTTAAAATAGTACTACGATGTTCTGACCTGCTTTATGCAGTAGGTTACAGCAAGAACAGCCCAGGACATCATCCCGAAACGGCAGTTCGTGAAGACTTTAATATCAAAGTGCTTACCAATCCGAGGATACAGTTCCATGCCCTGAAAATGTGCATGTTAGATACATGAATCAACATATCCACAGGAGATATCTAACAACTCCAGGTGATGTAAAATATATCGAATGGATATAATAACACTTACCCAGTAGAAATCAATTATCGCATTCCCTGAGGACCCAGAATCAGATGAAGATGGTGCCACATGGCCCTAAAAGGGAAAAATAAGTCACCCATCAGCAGAGAAAGCTAGTACGTAAGTATATGGCATGGGCAGACAAAGATTCCCACCTTTATGTAGAGCAAAATACAGAAGACAAGGCTTCCAAAGACAAGAGCCGAGTATATCTCCCCCAGGTGATCATACACTATGGCAGGGTTAAAAATTCCAAACCTGACATGGATATTTTTTGTTAGTGACTGGAGATGTAAATTACCATGGAAGTATCATTTTATTTTATTTTATTTTTCCTTGTCATATCATAGCACAGCACTGCAGGGAAACACAAAATGACCATGGAAGTAGGCACAAGCCATTGTATTGTTCAGACACGGCAATGATATGTGATGTAATCTGAGGTAAATTAATGAGTAGATCCACGCAGGGGAACAAGGTAGTCTCTCTTACCACCACAGGCTTAGGTAAGTGGCCAACGTCACCGCATATGCTTGTAAACCATTTGCCTGACAGAAAGAAGATGGTGGTACTATTAGCAAGTAGATGCTAGCATAGCAGGTATAGTACAATCACGCAGTAATGAACCCGTAGATCCATTACAGCGACCAGACTAGTGAGGCAGGTACGTAATCGAAGAGTAGAGAGTTGGAAAATGGAGCAGGCAGAGGCAGCGAAGTGAACCTTGTAGACGGGCACGTTCCCGGATGGCGAGACGGGCCCCTGGAAGCGCTTCCCTGGGAGGAGCAGCTGCAGGGCGGCCTCGAAGAGGGCGAACCCGAGGATGATCCTCCCGGCGGCGAGGGTGGGCATGGGCCAGAGCGAGCTGAGCCCGTGCAGCGGGCCGTGGTCGCGGAGGTGGTGGTAGGTCAGCAGCACGGATCCGTCGGCGTGCACCATGGTGTACCACCTGCAAGAGCGCGGGAGGGCGAGCGGTGAGGCGCGCGAGAGCGAGGCTAGGTGGGCGTGAGGAGAAGGAGGGGGCTACTCACAGGAGGATGACGAAGGGCGGGCAGAGGGAGAGGAGCGAGAGCATGGAGGCGTAGGTGAGCAGCGCGGAGTGCACCGTCTTGGGCGGCTCCGTCGGCGCGGCGGCGGCGGCGGAGGGCCTCGCCGGCTTCCCCATGGCGCCGTGTGGATCTCGCGGCGGCTTGACTAGGGAGTAGGGAATGAGGCAGGCGCGGGTTGGCGATCCGCGCGCGGAGGCACGGCCTTTGGAACCGTCCGTTGCGCGAGCGGCTGCACGTGGGACCTCAGATCTCTCGGATCGGATCCCGCCGTGTATTTTTTTTTCGATCGATCGATCCATGGACTGACTGTGGTGTTTTGTTGCTAGTCACACGCTCACATGTGGACATCACATCACACACATGCCTAGAGCATCTCCAAAACGGTGGTGAAAGGGGATGGACCTGATGGCGTCTTTGGTGCTAGACCTAGGGTCCTTTGTGTAAATTGTATCGACATTGTTTGTATTTTCCGGTTTTAATTTGGTCCTTCTCTTGTTGTCATCTCCATACTTCCCCCTGTTCCCGCTCGAGCGACTCTGGAGGCCCTTTGAACTTTAGATAAAAAGTATCGTTCTCTTCGCCGTTGCCCGTCAAAGACGAAAGTGCAGTGGGCGGACGACGATGAGTCGCTCGTTTTGGTCGCGCGGGACGGAGCTGCGCTTGGGCGGCGCAGCTCTAGGATGCCACTGCTATAAATGAAAACTTTCTTCGTGAGACCGCCCTCGTAAACAAAATATGATCAAGTCGTGCCGCATCTACCTAGACGCTCCCACGTTAAATAGGTAAGTTTTTTAATATCTTGGTTTGCATCCAATCCGTTATGTCGTACTAGTTGAGTATTACAGTAATTTTTTTAAAAAACTAAGACCGGAAACAACCGGTCATGGACTAAGAAGTAGGCTACTAGAGGTACTAATTACAAGCCATGGACCGGAAACAACCGGTCCAAAAAATACAACTTTTACAATTGCGGCGCCAAAATATTCAAAGCATTTGCCTCCGCAAAAAGACCACAACCTAGCTTCCTCCTTGAATTTTGCCACTATCATCACAACACAACCTAGCATCCTCCTTGATTTCTCTTTGACTTTGCCACTGTCATCGTCACGGTGAAACATTGATTTTGGAGACCCCTGAATTGTTTTGAAGCGCTTTGCCCACCGCGATTTTCCGCTGGTTACAGTGAGTCACTGATCCGTCAAACTTGTGTGGTTCAGCGGGGATGAGGTCGGAGTACCGTCGCCACGTACTCGCGTCGTGACAACCGGCAAGATCAGCTGATTTTGCTCGGTTGAAAGTCCGCATGCGGTCGAGCTCGGAAGGCGACGACGATCAAGCTGACGCGCGCACCGGCACTCAGCGACCTTTGCTAAAAGAGGGGACGTATCTCATCTCAGGTTCGGATGCACACCAGTTCTGCTCACATCACATCACCGCGCGCACGATCGTCAGTCAGATGATACTTGGCTGGCACCCACGACTTTTTTCTTCTTCTACTACAGTACTGTATATGTTTTATCACCATTCGAGCTAATAAGCTAGTACTAGCACTTGGGAGAACAAGCCAGTGAATCTATGAGCTATGTACGTGCATTGTTCCTTCTACAGTAATAAACATCAAGTGTGGAGTGGGAGCTAGCTCAAAACCAGTCTTCCTGGTCGAAGCCGGCGCCGGCCGGGTAGTGGTGGTCGAACGGATCCACGGCGCCCGGGATGAAGAAGCCGCCGTCCCAGACCGAGCCAGCAACGTTCATGAGGCCATCGTCCATGCCGAACACATACGTGGGCTCCGGCCACTCCGCCACGTCCACGCCGGACGCCGAGGCCGAGGAGGAGCACGACGGCGAGAAGATGACAGAGGCAGTACTGTGCGGCGGCACCATGTTCTCGGGAGGCGGCACGACCATCGGAACTGCCTTCTCGTCCTCTTCTTCCTCCTCCTCCTCCGGCGGAAAGTGCTCAGCGCCGTCCGCCTCCGGCGTCAGCGTCTGCTCCTCCAGCCGGCCTCGCGGCACGGGCGCCGGCGTCGGTGCCTGGTCGAACGGGAGGTGGGTGGCGGGGTCGATGCCCATCCTGCGGAGCTTCTTCTTGATGTGTGTGTTCCAGTGGTTCTTGATCTCGTTGTCCGTCCTGCCGGGGAGCCGCGCGGCGATCTTGGACCAGCGGTTGCCGAGCTGCGCGTGCATGTCTACGACCAGCCGCTCCTCCTCGTCGGAGAGGAGGCCCCGCTTCAGGTCGGGCCGCAGGTAGTTGGTCCACCGCAGCCGGCAGCTCTTCCCGCACCGCATCAACCCTGCATGCAGCCAGCATGTAAGGAAGGAAACGTCGTCAAATTCAGGGCAGAGCACAAGCAGCAGCAGTGGCTCACCCGCGAGCTTTGGGACGATGCGCCAGCAGCAGTGGCCGTGGGTGAGGAGGAAGGCGACGAGCTTCTGGTCCTCCTCCACCGTCCACGGCCCCTTCTTCAGGCCTACCTTGTCGCAGCACGGCTGCCTCCCCATCCTCGATCGGAAGAAACCAGCTAGCGAGCGGTTGCTGATCGATGGAAGGGTGCAATCACTCTGACATTTATAGAGAGGGAGGAGCGTCAGGTCAGGGTGGACATGGCGAGTGGGGTTGCGCACGTGGCGGGAAGAGAGGGCATACGTGTGAGCCATGCTTACGGACGGCTGGGCTCCAGTGACGCCATGCAACCTCTTGGTGACTAGCTATGTCCATTGCTCCTCCTTTCTCCCACTACATTTGCTTTGCTTCATACTAGATCGATCCCATTATCCCATACTCGCTGCAACCTTGCAGCTAGCCCGGCACCTGGCCTCCTTTTGCGCCGGCAAGCCGTTCCTGATCTGAAGTACGCTCTCGGCCCTTATTTTATGGGTTGATCAGAACTGATCAAGTCTGACCACGAGAATGTCAGCAGGGCCGGGTTTGTTATGGTTCTAGGGAAGAGGCAACATGCAACTTCAAATCTTGATCCAAACTCTCAAGTACTATGAAAAATTCCAAGTTCTGCAGAGCATAAAAGCACGGAGGTCCCCTTCAACCTTTACGTAGGAAACTAGGAACGTTTCACCTCTCTCCTTTTTCAGAGGCAGCAAGAGGTGGATTCGCTACGTGGGATTCTAACTGGAGTGGAGTACAGCTTTGCCTGAACCAGTATATCCTTTGGCGCCGTCCTGTGGTGTGGTGGGAAATCATATTTTGTCCAGGTCAACGAAAAAAACTCACAATAAAATTCTAAGCCGTATACGTACATAACCTCTTCATGCATGCATGAAGAGTTTTTCTCAGCTGCTGAATGATTTGCAACCAAATACACGAATCCTTCTGCGGTTTCAGAAGCTCTTCATGCATCAAGTCCGCTTACATATATAATGGGGAACATGCAAGATCCCTAATGCCTTGTTTAGATGTTTGCATTGAGGTTAGATATTAGGGCATGTACAGTGCAGCCTTCCCTTAACCCTTCCCTTAACCTGCCATGTCAGCAAGAGAAGGAAAAACAAACAAACCGTACAAGGCCTTATTAGTTTGGTTAACTCTATAGCTTTAAATGCGTGCAAGAAAGTAGGGATGGAGTATAAATAATATCCCTGTAGACTGTTTTGTGTTCCGTGATCCTATCTAGCTTCCCAAAGCAATCAAATTTAGTCTGAGCTTAGACTTGTAAGTCCTGGGCAGCTTGAAACTGGTTGGTATACACAGGATACTTGAGACAAGCGTATGATGACTGAACATGAAATTATTTTACGGTTCCTTTCAAGTCAGGTTCAGTTCAAGCCACTGTAGGAGCAACTGCACATTACTCTGCTTTACTTTGCAGGATCAACAATTCTTGGATCAAATCAACAATAATTGGAGAAAAGACTAAAAAAACCTGTACAGAAACTGTGAAGGTCTGAATCAAATGCGAAAGTATACGGAGCCAACCTGCAGAGAAACCAAGAAAAATCTGCTCTTCAAATCATTCGGCTCTCTAAAACACATCTAATCTATATAAATCCTATTGCCGACCAGCCCATCCCATCTACAATCTCCCACTTACTGAGATCCAGGATGCAACAATGATTAGGAAGGAGACTACAGACCGCATCCTATTGCTTCAGCTATCAGTAAAAATAGCACGACAATGAGTCGCCAAATCAGGGAAATCAATATGAAGAAGATTGGGGCAACTAGCGGCAGCACCATCCCACCAAACGTGTGAGGCGGCAGTGTCAGATCTTGCATAGTCTGACGGTGGTGAAGCATACATGGGCGTTGGGGAAGTGGAAGCCTGGCCGCGCATGCGCAAAGCTGAAGGCATTCCAATCCGCAGCGGCCGACGAGACATGCCCAGAGCAGTGGTGGACGGGATGGATTTTTAGCAGCGACGATAGGGTTTGGGTTTGGTTCCTCCATCGATTGGGCGGACGGATTGCGCGCGCAAAGCAAAACAATTCGCGCCAAATAACGAAATTAGCAATCGGAGCATGGGATCTGGAGACCGCGTGGATAGGGGAGAGCAACTCGTACAACGCGGAACTGTACCTTCCCTTCCTTGACAAGAGACGATCCCTTACGGAAGGGAAGACTCACGACTTTTCTCGTTCTCGCTCCTCTCCACGTCAGCCCGTGTCCTAAGTGGCCATGTCAAGGGAAAGCTCACATCAGAGCATTGTACATGCTCTTAGATATTCAGGAGGTATTATCCCCGAATATGTGAATTCATCTTGTTTGGATGTACTGTTGCTATTCGTACGCAATATCGAGACAACTCTCGGGAGGGCAAAAACTGGGCCAGCTAATGTCAAGCATCGCACCTCGTTCGCCTCGCCCGTTCAGGTAACGCTTCGAGCGTCTCCTTCTACTTGTTATTTTCTCCTCTCCTGCGGCCTACTCCTGTCTCGCGGGCACGACCTAGACGGCGGCGACATGTACTGCGTCTCCCGTCTCCTGCCCCACCTCCTTTCGGCACATCACGGCCTGGATCCGGCCACCGTCCATCATCCTCTGCTCATTCCCTGCGCAATAGCCTTCTCATGTCGACTCTGCCTCCGTGGCTCCGTCTCTCTTCACGTTCTTGCAGGACGAACGATTCATCTTCTTGCAAGACGGACGATTCCCGGCGGACGGCGTCAATCATTCCTTAGCTGTAGTTCCTTGTGAGGTACCTATTTTTCCTCGCACAGCAATCCGGTTTTGCTCAGATTGATTCGTCCCATCCGTAGTTGCAGTTTCGTGTGCACTGCCGCCCTCCCGTAGCGTTGTATTGTTTTTTTTTGTGTGGATAATTTGCTTGGATGAATTGGTCAGTGGATGAATTGATTTGTAGGCCAGATTACACTTGGTTAATTATCCTTGTTTCTTTTGATGTCTCACCTTGTTGCACACACTTTTGGGTGAAGCAATTATGTGCCTGCTTAGAAATATGAAGACTATCAGTGATGCAACGAAATCAACTAACCCATTACAAATGCCCCAGGTTGCTTCGCCATCTGTGATACTTGTTGGCCTTGATGATATATTGGACTTGTCTCTAACTGATAAACTGGGGAAGCTAATCCTGATCGAGCATTTATTTCATGCACTTATGGAGCTACATGTGGACTTCAGAAATGAATGGTTGTCTTGAGAGCTTGTCAATTTTGATTTCTATCTTAAAAGCTTGTCATATTGCGAGATTATGTACTTTGTTTGTTTGAGACTTCATTACAATGGTCGTTTATGATGGATTATGCCTTGACTTTGATATATAATATTGTTGTTAAAATATTAGAGAATATTATATACTCTTCTAATGTCATGAATACCATAATATGTGAATGTTCTATGTAATTTTGACATGAATATAAGTATATAATTCTCAATGACTTAAAAAAACTGCAATTCATCAATATCATAACATCCAAACAACATTTGACATTCAACCTCAATATCTTGTCTGGTTCCGAATATCTAACACATCCAAACAGAAAATATTGACATTCAGTCTCAATATCAATATCCTGGATATTGGACATTCATCTCAATATAATATCTAGCCTCTCAATATATACATCCAAACGAAGCATAATAGTTCAACACAAACTATGCTTGGTCTCGAGATCTTATTTATGTGCTCCGCTCAAAACATGTGGAACCTTGTTTACTACTCCTTAATTTGTCTGAGAGAAAGAGTTAGTACAACTATTAACAAAGAGTTAGTACGTTGTTATTGGTGGAGTGTATATGAGCAAGAAGGGGTCAAAACACGAAATTAAGAACGCAGATCCCAAGAGAAAATATACGATTTTTTTACAAATATGACCCGTGTCCAATTTTATTGTCAAAAGTAACCCCTTCAAATTTTATTGTCAAAACTGACCCTGGCGGGAAGACCACGAAGCGACACGTGTCTTCCCGCCATTCCGGTAGGAGGGAAGTCTCCTGAGACGACACGTGGCACATCCCTCCATCTGGAATGGAGGAAGGTGGTGGGACCGCCACGACGTGGCGCAACCTGCTTCTACGTACCAAGAACTTCCCGCCACTTGGAATGGCGGGAGGACACTTCCCTCCACCTGGAATGGCGGGAGGACACGTGTCACTTCGTGCTCTTCCCGACAGGACCATTTTTGACAAAAGTATTTGGAGGGGGTTACTTTTGACAATAAAATTGAGCAAGGGGTCATATTTGTTAAAAAATAATTTCCTGTGGCTAGCTAGGGTGGGTTCGATCCCAGATCAGTAATGAGCATCTGAAGCTAAACCATGTCATCGGCGGGCGATACTCGCCCCAACGTCGACCCCATCGCCATGTAGCCCCTGCAGAGCGGGCAGGTGACGCTGCTCTTCTTCCACACGTCGACGCAGGCCCGGTGGAAGAAGTGGCGGCACGCCGGCACCTCGCCGCAGGTCTCCCCGTGCTCGAAAACGTCCAGGCAGATGGCGCACACCAGCTTCTCCGACGCCGGCCGCCTGCCCACCGTCGAGTACGGGAAGTAGCGCAGCCTCACGACCGGCGCCGCCGCCGTCATCTGCTGCCGCACAACCAGCGCCTGTGCCTGTGCGGCAGCCAGCTGCTGCTGCGCGGCCCGTTGATCCGCGCTCCGTGGTTCAGGTCTGAGGCAGAAGAATAGCAGGCCGACCGTCAAGAGCGCGAAGGCACAGTCGAAGACGATGAAGGCGATGGGTTCTGCCGCCGCCGTCACCATCGTACGTCCAGATTTATGCATGCGGACTCGATCGGATTACAGTGCTGGTTTCATAATCATCTCCAACAGGATACCTTGTGGGACACGTGGACACGCACAAGGCTTGGATACTTCATGGGCTGTCTATTGGGCGTATTTTGTTTTGTTTGGGCCCAATAATTTGGCAAGTCGATCGTCTACACTGCTCCGCTCGGATACTCTGTTTACTTACAAAAATCAATGAAAAATACAGTACGTATTGTGAAGGTACACGGAGCATACTTAGCTCGGAATCCGATACGTGCTAGTCTAGGAAGCATCCTATACGGTGCTCTAGTTCAACAATCTGCTCTCTGCTTGATTCATTTAGCTTGATTCGCCGAGTGTCCGAGTACATATATTCAGGTTTGGTACGGAGGAAATGAATGAAGACACGAAAGGAATGGGCCAAGACATTGGTTGCGCCATGGCCGTATAGCTCGATGGGTTGGCGCTCAATGCTTGGGAGGCAGCGCGAGCGTGACGACATTAGGCGCAGATGCAGTCCCGTTGCCGTGCGCGTGCCCGACGACAGCCGGCGCAGAGGCGGTGGTGTTGCCGCCACGCACGGGAGGCCGGGGTGCCGGAGCGCGTGGCAAGGGGCGGGGCGGCGATCGCACGACTGGAGTCGCGGCCGCGGTGGTGGCGTTGCCCTGCTGCTCCTGCACGTCGCCGGCGCCGACCATATCGGCGTAAAGGTGGGCGGCGATGACCTGGTTGGCGGCGTCGGAGGTGTGGTAGGCGTCCCAGAACACGAAGTCCTTGCGGTCGTCGCACACGCTCGCCGTCGGCAGGCACAGGCCCCCCACCGAGGTGTCCACGTCGCAGCACGACGTGTGCGACGTCGTGAACCCTGCAGTGCAGTACAGTCACCCAAACTCCTTGATTGTCATGTGCATGTCCAGCTCGTTCAGCAGCACACTCGAAAGGAGAGGAGGGAGTGCCTTACCGTATTTGGCGGGGTGCTCGATGAGCTCCATGACGACGGAGTAGCAGTCGGCGAGGGACATGCTCGCGCCGGGGAGCTTGGTGTTGAGGCCGGCGAGCAGGTTTTTTGCCGCCGCGTTGAACTTCACCGCGTACGCGTTCACGTCCTCCAGGCACTCGCCGCTCTCGGACAGCACGCGCTGCGACGGGATGCAGCCCAGCGGGGCGAGGCCCGTGAACCACACCTTACGAGCTCCCAGATGGTACAGCCTCTGCGACAACAAGATTATGCCATTGCTAGCTACTGTGCAGTAGTAATTCTGAAGCAGAGACGACGCGGAATTTACGTACCGTGAGCTGCTGTTTGATGGTGTCCATGAGGAGGCCGACGAACTCGTCGTGGGTGTACACGATGCCGTCCGCCATGAAGGGCCGCAGGAAGTTGTTCACGTAGTCGTTGCTCCCTGCACACAAAGCAGGGCATATGCCCGCTGTGTCAACATTTCACATTGCGTCTAACTGCTGGTTGATCAGCTATATATCGAGAATAAAGGGAAAGTCTTGCAAGTTGCAACTGTGTACCGAGTCCGATTTGGAAGATTGCGCCATTGACCACCTCCTCGGCGGCCTTCTTGCCGATCTTGGCGATCATCGCGTTCTTGGTCTGCTCGAAGTAGGATATCTGGTTGTCGAACGACAGGTACTCAACCTGCAACACCACAGAGACCCCATCCATATATAGATCAGCATGTTTTGCTTTGTGGCTGCCAAAGAAGAAAATCTCTTACGAAGTAAATGCCCGTCTCGTTGAGGAGTCCTGCGCCACCGGAGGCGAAGTTGACGCCACCGAGGACCGCGTCGTCGGTCATGTACAGGGAGAGGAACGGCGGCGGCGGTGGGACGCCAAACTTGGCAGCTGCAAGCGTGCGTTGTTAGCAACAAGTTAATTACCAGTCCGTGCTGCATGGGCGATCGAGCTAGCTAGGAAGGATTACCCATGATGTCGCCGATGGTCCGGCCGTTGGTGAACCTCCCGGTGGGGTAGCCGCCTTCGTAGTCCATCCCGTACCAGGGGTAGTCGCACTTGGCGATGGATAGCAGGAGGTAGTTGTTGTTGCCCACGTCCGACATCGAGTCGCCGAAAATGTAGATCACGGGCGCCTTCGCCTTCGCCGCCGCCGCCGCCGTCGTGACAGTGACCAGCGCAATGACGACAATGGTGACGGCCGTGGCGGTGAAGGGCGACATCGCTCTGCCGCACGTCTGCTTCTCTCTGCGGTGATGCTCTTGTGATTGTGTTGTGCAGGTGATTGCTGGTGAACGCTAGCTGATGGCCTAGAGTTTGTCAAGGGCGTTGGTTTTATAGCAGAGCTCACGGTGTGCAGCGTAATGGCACTGAATGTCAGTCACAGGTACATCAGTACATGGCATTTCCTGCAAGTTTGGGCCTTCTGGTAACTTTGTGCCCTCGATTGGGTGTGGACGTGTAGTGATTCAATTGCAACACCTAATCGTGTGAGAAAAATGAGCTGAGCTGAGGTGGTAGTTGTGGTTGCTGTGGAAATGGCGTCCTCGTCTCGAAAACGGTTTTTGATGGCTTTGGGTAGCGTGGTGTAAACCACACGAAATTGGTTAGGAATGTGGCGACGGTGGTGGAGTGATAATAGCTTAGCATTTCCTTCGCGAGCTTTTTTCGTCATCCAAAACTTGTCTCTCGCAAGATGGTTAGGTGAGTGGTTATACCCAGTCCACCAGATTTATTCTTCGGTGAGAGCCGACGTTCCCATCGATAACGAGACGTCTCTGGTGACTTCGTCAATCTCAAGACAAGTTCCGTCCACTCAGTCTCTTGGAGGTGCTCATATGGGTATGATGTGCGCGCTTACGTTCATAGGGGTGAGTGTATGCACGTATATATGAACGCTTACATCGTATTGCGTTTCGTAAAAAAACAAGATTTTCTCGCCCGTCTACATGGATTTTGCATGAAAAATAAGATTTGTTTGACCAAACTGTGATAGAGGTAAGTAACCGTCTCACGGCCGAATTAACACTAACTTCATGGCTGCCTAAAAACGCGATGAGCTTAGCTTACTTCAGAAGCCTTTTTCGTGAATAACTTGCTCCAGAAGCCGCCACACTAGTATGGCTGTCCCTATATGTTTCTTTTTATACAAGTTTTAGAGTGCTTGGCATTTTTAACAACCGTTAATCCACACTGATCTAACGGTTTCATAATAGACGGTACCAGATTGACGGTACCGAGCAGTACCACGGTACCGAAATTTGTGTGGGACCGGTACCAAAATTCCGTGGGACCGGCACCGAAACTATATGGGACCGGATTATGATTATGTATCTGTAATTGTTTTTAGATTAAAATTAGAATTTACCCACCGGTCAGCCCTAAATTCTCCTCGTTCTCTTCCCTAATTTCCACATGCTACCGGTGACCTCCCCGGAAATCCTCCCTGCCGCCATGCATGCTCCGCCTCGGCTACCTCTGTCTCCATGTCACCGTTAACCTCGCCGTATGGGCTCTCGAGAACCTCCCTACCTCGGCCGGCATAAGCTGCCTCCGGCCCGTCGCTCCTGCCCGCCTCTTTGGCGAACGGTGCCAGCAGGCACTGGCCAAATGTCGGCCCGCTTCCGTGCCGCTGCCTGCCTCCTCGCGCGAGCATGATAGTCCAGTGCCGGCCATTGCTGTCTCTGTTCCGCTGCCAGATGTGCGAGCATGACAGTCTAGCTCCGCCCGAAAACGCGTCCTTGTCTGATTCGGTGCGTGGTTTGGTGTTGAACTCTTGCTGGATGTTGGAATTAATTTGTGTATAGGGTGTGCAGAGTCTGCAGACTCACCCGTCATCCGCATGCTAACTAGGGACTATCAGTGCACGCAGAACAAATCATCCTCCTTTTTGTGCAGGAAGTGCACACCAAGTGATTGATAGAATGCCCTAATGGATTATAGTGTGCACTACACAAAGCATTATTTTAGAAGAGAATTGTGTTTGTATCATTGAAAGACACGATCTTTAGGTCTATACCAACAAAAAATCGTGGTTTATGGTGTTCAAAGGTTGCTGCGTGATTGGTTGCCATTCCATCTGTTTCTGTTAGACATTTTTTAAAACCAATTAATGAATTTAACAGTTTACCTTTCTACCCGCGCACCAAAACAATCTCTCTCAACAAGTCTTTCGTGTCGAACTGAATCCATACATAATGTATGTGTCTCTGAGCGTCAACACGCCTCTCCCCCTGGTCTGATGTTGCGGCCTCCGCGGTGCTTCAACCGGCCGCAACAGACACTGAGCCAAGCACATGTTCGTCGATGCCCCCGACACCAGATCAACGCCGCATCGCTTCATCTGATCGTCATGCGACGGCCGCCGGCCTCTTCGCCTAGTTGTCCTCATGCGGTGGCCTCCGCAGCGTTTTGACCGGCTGTGGCACGACCCCGAGCCAAGCACGTGCTCCTCGCGACGCCCGACCAACGTCCCATCGCTTCTTCCAATCGTCCTGTGGCGGTCGCCGTTGTAGCTTTGAGTTTTGTATTGGAATAATGTTTGGAGTGTTCTGTATTAGAAAATCTTCACCGAAATATCGGGGGAGCTGAGGTGGCGGCAACAGATGAGAAACGGTCAGACAACAGCCATCAAGTGGTCCTCTCATAGGTGATGGACGAGAATGAGAACGATATGTTGTGCACCCAGTCAATTCAGGGACGACGCGATTTAGTCAATTCAGGGATGACGCGATTTGGTGGAGGACGACAACAGAGCAGTGGAGGAGACCTTTACGACGGCATCGGGAAACAAGGACGACAACCATGATTAATATAAACCTATAAGATCTAGTTGTATATGTCTGGCAAAATAAAAATTACAAAATGATAGTCGTGGAAAGCGGTGAAATTGATTACTCACGATAATAAATTTCAAACGGTTCGTCGAGTGGACGAATTTGAACAAATTTGTCCAGAAATGATCTGAACTTCAGTCAAAAATTAAGAAGCTAAAGTCTACAAAATTCAAAACCGATCATATACTCATTAACACACATATATTTTGTACATAAAATATTTTAAATAAAAATATATATTTGTGTGAGATGGAGTATGAAGTGCCTAGCGAAGCGAACTTATAGACATGCAAAACAAGCGAATGGAATGTACAGATATGCATGCGAAGCAAAACCAAAGTGGCCAGGTCGGGCTCAGGGTGGCAGTGCGCATGTAATTACCAGGAATGGACCGGATAATATGGGAAAACGTTTCAGCGCTTGAGTACAAAACTGCGGTAAGCAGCTCCCATCCTCGTATTTTCGAAAGGAACTAAATCGACTTTTAATCAACGGTTAATATAAATCATATTTTAATCAATGGTTAAAAAATTCATAAATAACGGTACCGACGGTACCCACGGGTACCGTCCCAATCACCGTAAAAGAGCTCTTCTTTTATATAAAAGGGATATTTATCTACACAAATTGCATCAACTAAGAAAATGTTCACAACCATTATCTGCATATCAAAGATGCACATGACCCTTAACAACGAAAATTTAAACGTCACAACAAAGATCTTATTTGTGTGACAAATGACGAAACAAACTCGGCTGCTAGAGCCCTGATTCGTACGACACGCTCCTGGTAAGAACCTATTTATGCTTGTATGCATAAACCGGACACGAACTATTTATGCTTGTATCGCCTGAAACCGATGTCTTTACTCAGTACAAGTGTTTTTTATATTAAAAAAACATTAGTTTTCATCTTCCTGAGTTTTATCTGAGCTTATCTTATGTTATATGCTTCTGGAAAACAAAAGATACGGAAAATTAGGTGGACACAAAGTCACTTGGGCTGTTGGGGCATGATTGGCTGCTTGTGTGGTTTGTGGTGTCTGATTGTCTGCATGAGCAGTTTTGGGCTAAGTTGAGTCAAAAACAAAAAAATTAGTGGTTAACTCCACCTATTGTCCATATTTTTATATTCATGACACACATGTACATAAAATTTACATAGTTTGTTAGTATCTCTTATCAAACAAAGCTAATGACATACATATTCTAAACTGATTCTTTACCTGCCCCTTAATCTCGACTATAAATTTAATGTTTAGGTTGTTACTGAACCAGTCAAGCATATGTGAGTGACAATTGTCGTCAGGCATCGGCAAGCTGACCCTATCAAGCTGAATCTAACACCAAGTGTCTTGAAGTGGCAAATTCTCTTGTATGAAGTAAAGAATCAATCTCAATGTGCTTTGTATGAGCGTAAAGATTGGGTTGGCATCAAGTAGGTCACAACTAAATTATAACACCACGCACATACATAATTGATTATGAAAAACTCATAGTTCTTTCATAATAGATCGAATCCATGTTGTTTCAACCGTCCCATTTGGGAGTGGTCAATACTTCTGCATGCGTCCTAAATCTCGGGACAATAGGCTTCTCATTGAAAATCCACGAAATAAAGTTGGATCCAAAGAAAATTGCAAAACTACTAGTCAATCAACGGTTATAGGGGCAACATGCCGAGTTAGCATTCATAAAAATGTTGAGATGTGTCGAAGATATGTGAAGACCCCATAAGCGTACCCTTGACATAACGCAAGATTGGTCTTAACGGCTTTCCCATGTTTATCATTATACTAAGATAAAAATGAGCTACTATTCATGATAGTTATCCTTTTTTGGTTTTAATATACAAATCGAATAAAAATATGATTGGTGTGGATGTTGCAAGTTGTGGTTTTGTAGGTTTTTTATGTCTTACCACATAGAAGTCGTAGCACTATGTTACTTTTGGACATTTGGCTTCAACCATCCTATTTGTCCTCACTGCCCTATTGGCAATGAACGTCATCACATTAGTTATTGTAAAAAACTCCATGTAGTTTCTCTCCAACATTTTCATATTCACGGTCCGTGTTTGGCGTCATCGACTAAGTAAATCAAAAACTTATGTGCATCTTTTTTAACGGAAATTAAAATTTGCTTTCTTTCAAAGGGGGTTCCCATTTTTGTTGTTTAACACTGTAAAACCGCACGCCTGATAGTGTGATTTTTATAGAAATAAGACGGTTTAATTATTCCCAGTGCTTATTTAAATGCCAAGAAAGGTTAACTAAGTACCATTATTAAGAGAAAGTTGTTGTTTTTTCTAAACATCTTGTTTTACAAATGGTTAGGTGCAATTACGTCCAAAAATCTTCTTCTAAACCTCCATTAGCAAACAAAAAAAGAAGGAAAAAACTAGTTGGAAGAGCCGCACAGAGATGCTTCGCATGTGGGTAGGTGATATGCATCACTTTTCCCCCACATGGAGAGCAGATGCATTCATGCAGCAGTGTGCACCACTATGAGTGACATAATCGCATTAATTATTAAATTTGAAAATTTAAAATGATTATTTTTCTAAAATGTTATTCTGATTAGTCATATATTTATATTGCTTGATTTGTCTCGACGAGGGATTCAAAACTAAATCCATTATTAATATTTTTAGATGAATTTTTTTTTACCATTTACTAGATTGCAGCACTATGACTATAAGATTAACACAAACAATTATCAAGATAATTATACTTTGTTGTTATAAGTTTTTTTAGATGTTTTGAAACACTTAAAACACATCTACAATCTAGTATGATGAACTTTTGCCGTCACATAAGCTACCATATTAAACACTCATAGTATTGGAATATTATACATGGTTATCATATAATTTTTGGATGTTTTTACACAATGGAATGATATCTACATCCGGTGAGTAAGAGTTTCAGTGTCTTTAAGACCCTAGAAATGATATTGTCCCATATAAAGTAGTATCATTAGACCTTATACTGGTGTACATAAACATGATAGCCAAGTTACTGAAATGTGATACCCTAGTTATAATATGATGGTAATTAGTGAAGGGAAAAGGTTATCAAAATACGGCAACATGGGACCTAATTTCGTAGATCTTATCACGACTAAACCACTAGTGAAAATAGATTTTTAATCCGATTAATCATCTAAGAGATAAAACATTTTACATCTAAATAATAAAGGGAATCTAAACGATGTCACATGTGACGACACTTCATGCATGGTAAAGAGCTGTCGCATGTAAGAGAAGAAACGCAACGACGCCAGGTAGTCCGGTCCAACAAAAAAGCCTTACACACAAGGGAAGATAACCCACTTGGTTCCAAATTAGAAATTGTTTTGGGTATTTCAATACGACCGACGCACGGACTAAAATGGTTGAGTCTCTTAAAATGCGTCTAAATACATGCAATTCTCACGGGAAAAAAAGCCAAAACATCCTAAAACAACCAATGTTGGTGCCAGAAAACCCAGAGCAGCAAAATTACTCGGCCTCCATTTTTGGCCCATTTCAGGGCTAGCCCAACGACCCACGTATCCTCCGGTAGCGAGATATTTCCGTTTGCCCCCGGTTATTACCAAAACGCCCTCGCCAGCCCAAGCTCTTCTCTTCACCCCCAAAATCCTCTCCCTCCTCCGCCGCTCTTCTTCCCCCGCAAAACTTCAAAATCTCCCGGCAAAATCGAAATTTGGCCCCCAAATCTTCCCCCGCACGGCGCCCGCTCCTCCTTCCCTCGCAAGCCGCCGCCAAATCCATTCCAATTCAGATTTCTCCCCGCTATAAACCTCCCACCCCCTCCCTGTCCACTCAGTCACCACAGCCAAGCCCCCTCATCATCCCCTCCAAATCCCACACACCTCGATCCTCCTCCTTCTTCTCCTCCTCCAAGGTAAGGTAAGATGCCGGCCGCCGCTCTGTCTCTGGTGCCCGCGTGCGACGCCGAGGAGCCGCTGCTGGCGGAGTCCTCGGACCGCTTCTCCATGTTCCCCATCCGGTTCCCGCAGATCTGGGAGTTCTACAAGAAGGCCGTCGCCTCCTTCTGGACCGCCGAGGAGGTGGACCTCTCCTCCGACGCGCGCCACTGGGACACCACGCTCTCCAACGACGAGCGCCACTTCATCTCCCACGTCCTCGCCTTCTTCGCCGCCTCCGACGGCATCGTCCTCGAGAACCTCGCCTCCCGCTTCATGTCCGACGTGCAGGTCGCCGAGGCGCGCGCCTTCTACGGCTTCCAGATCGCCATCGAGAACATCCACTCCGAGATGTACTCACTGCTCATCGAGACCTACATCCGCGACGACGTCGAGAAAGACCGCCTCTTCCGCGCCATCGACACCATCCCGGCCGTCCGCCGCAAGGCCGACTGGGCGCTCCGCTGGATCGACGGCGGCGAGCGCTTCGCCGAGCGCATCGTCGCCTTCGCCTGCGTCGAAGGCATCTTCTTCTCGGGCTCCTTCTGCGCCATCTTCTGGCTCAAGAAGCGGGGCCTCATGCCGGGCCTCACCTTCTCCAACGAGCTCATCTCCCGCGACGAGGGCCTGCACTGCGACTTCGCGTGCCTCCTCTACGACATCCTCCGCGGCAAGCTGGACGAGTCACGCGTCTTCGAGATCGTCGCCGAGGCCGTGGACATCGAGCGGGAGTTCGTATGCGACGCGCTGCCCTGCGCCCTCGTCGGCATGAACGGGGACCTCATGTCCAATTACATCGAGTTCGTGGCCGACCGCCTGCTCATGGCGCTCGGGTGCAACAAGCTCTACAACGCAACCAACCCCTTCGATTGGATGGAGCTCATCTCGCTGCAGGGCAAGACCAACTTCTTCGAGAAGCGCGTCGGCGAGTACCAGAAGGCCTCCGTCATGTCCAACCTCAACGGCGGCGCCGCCACACAGCACGTCTTCAGCATCGACGAGGACTTTTAAATATTCAATCTTCCAATCCTTGCCAGTAGCTTGGCTTGGCTTGGCCTGTTGGCTCGCCGTGGTCTGTCGTCCTAGCAGTAGCAGCGATACATGTACTGGGTGCTTGATTTCCATTGTTTTTCTCTTGTCCGTGATGTGTAAGGTAATGTATTTGTAACGAATCAACTTATTACTTCTCAATAAACATCATGTGCTATTGTGCTTGCCCCTGTTCCAAAGTCTGCAATTCGGCGAGCGAAATGCTTGTGCAACCGCATGCCAACCTGCTGACGGGTAGAGGGTGTTCGACGTAATGCGCGTGCCAGACCGTGGGCGCGCGAAGGGGGTTTGACGAAATGCCTGGGCGGATAAGATAGGGTTTTAGGGCAGGGCGGGCGGGACCGGTTATACTTGGTTCGGCGCCATTATTTTTCTGCGAAATCTTGGCGCTAGCTCGCAAGCTTTGGATTTATTTACTTGTTTCGTAGCAGAGGGATCTACCGTGGTTGTGTGTATGTGTTTTGCAGAAATGTTGACAATCAAAATGTGACAACCGAAAAAGATGCATACATTGGCTGGATGATACTATGTGAGTAACCTCTTTGGGGTTGATGTTGTTCATGTTCATTCTTTTATGTGTTGGCAATGTGATGTTGTACTTTTCTCTTTCACCATTTTTAGGTACTTTTTAACTAAATGAAGGAAATATAGGTAAACTTGGGCAACATTCTTTAGTTTTCGTTATTGTTTCTGCTCGTAAAAAAATTCAATCATGCTCACCATTCGAGCCGAAACACAACATTAAGATTGGATCATGCTATTTTAGTTGTTTCCTAGCAGAGAAATCTACCCGTGGGTGGTAAGCGAATCTCGAGTTGGCGAGCCCTTCCTCCACTTTGGCAAATATTAAGATTACTGTGAAGAACTGGGTGTTTGCGAGGGCAAAACATTTGAGTGCCCTTATTCGTGGAGAGTAGTTCCTGCCCTTTGTCTTTTGTTTCTAAAAATACTTTGTGTTACTCTCCTTCTTATTGAATGAGATGAAGCAAATATTTTTGTCTCCGTTCCAAAAAATATCTCGGAGAACAATAACATTTTTTTGCTGGGTAATCTGTGGAGGCAATTCTGTTCTAGAGATGGTGGATGATGTATTGCGGTACACATCAAGGTGTCATGTCCGTTCCAGCGGAGGTTTGTGTTACAACAACTGACAATCGATCGACAACTTTGTTGTGAGTGAGGCACGCCTTCATGACGTTTAGGAGCCCACGTAGGCTGTAGTACCGCCGTACGATTAGGGGTGTAAATGGATAGGATAGTTTCCGTTCCAAACCTGACGCCGAAACCGTTTTAACACCATCCGTATCCAATTTTGTGCTATCCATCGGATTCAGATCTGAATTCAGAATTTGAGAGCCGGATATGGTGGTAGCCAAAACATACACTGAATTCGAGCTATCCGTAACAGCTATCGGAGTATCCGAACAAATAAAATTGAATTTTATCCGAACATAACCGATGTCGCCACACATTCCCGACCCAGCAGCCTAGACACACTGAGTCCACCTATCCACGACTTTGACCTCGACACCTCCGCTCCAACTCCAACACACCGGGACACCTAAGAGCATCTCTAATAGCAGCTCTTTTAGCCTCCGTGCCCTAAAAATCATTGATTTTTAGGGCACGAGAGTGCAAAAATCGCTCTCCAACAGCTGCACTATGTGTGAAGGGGTTACGGTGCAGAAAACAATAATTTTTCTAGCGAACGAAACCCTAACTAGTCAGGATCTATCTATCTAGTACATGCGATAACGGTGGCGGAACGGGTTACATTACCTCCATGTAGACCGATAGCGGGAATTACGCTCCCGCACAAGCGTTGACGATGAAGTCGTACGTAGCCGACCTCGAGGTCGCGAAGATCTTGCCGCGATGTCGAAGTCGATGACGCCGGGATGTCGATGATGATCTGCGTCGACGGGCGTCGCGCGGAAGAAGGCAGAGCGCCAGCACCGGGGCTGGTGCGCCGGCAGCAGAGGGGAGGGGAGGCGCGGCGGCTGTGGGGCGAGACGACGTCGCCCAGGCTACTCAAAAGGAGTCACCTCCGAGCACTCACAAACATACAGAGCTTAGCGACAACTCCCGGTCATTCAGATCCAGCTGAAATCGCAGGAGTAGATCTTATCTGGAATCCCGCAGAGCAACGGCGCTCTGCGGTATAGCTTGGGTGGAGAGAGATCCCCCTTTTCTCAGCTCGGCGCGGCTCCAACTTGGGAACCACGAGATCGAGAGAGAAATCGGAAATTAATTGTATTTTTCTATATATTAATCCAATTAATATGTCTTGGTATATAAAGGGGGAAGGGGGTGTGCAAACCCCTTGGCTCCCCCATGTGGGACTAAAGGAGGAGAGGGGAGGGGGGGGGGGATCGGCCGAACCCCCCTTGGGCTTTCCTACTCCTAGTCCAACTCGACTAGGAGGCCCAAGCCTCCCTTCCTTGTGGGGTGCGGCTCCCCCCTCTTGGGCGCTCTTAGGGACCATGTAGGTGGGAGCCCCCTTTTTCCTTTATTTAATTAATATTAAATCAATATAAAATTCCCATTAATTCATAATTAATATATTTATATGTAATTCAACATCCCATGACTCCGAAACTATTTCGGAACCACTCGAACAACTTTCGGACATTCTCGGAACCATTCCATACCTCCCCGGAACTCCTTCCGGACCACCGGAACTCTTTCCGGATCATTTCTCTCTCTCCAACAAATTCCTATAATATTCCAGAACATTGTAATACGATCTTATTGCAATACTTTGCGTATGTCCACCACCTTATTCAACTAACAAGATGACCCCATTGTCAACCGACGTCATTGTCCTTGATCGGGAATCTCGATCAACTGTTGCCCAATGGACTAGCTCATATAGAGGCTTGCTAGGGACCTGGTTGTCTATGTATCACACGTGTATTAATAATTCCGATTAATACAGTTATAGCATAATACACAAACCTATTATAAACTTATGAGATAATGCAATAAATACTACTTATTTATTTGCCTCTAGGGCATATCTCTTTCAGTCTCCCACTTGCACTAGAGTACAAATAAACCAGTTGCATTTTACTTTACCAAAATCCCTTATCAAATAAGAATCATTCGATGATGCTTGCTTGTGGAAGAGTGTTACTCTGACAATCTGCACAACACACGTTTTGTGCAAACTCTTGCGATTCACTGATATCAACTAGCTTGAGATCACCATGTTATCCAACAACCTATATGCAAATACCGTAACTAAGTGAGACTTCCGTTTCCCAGCGCTTACTCTGATTATACTAACCAGATAACTGCCCTGAAAAACACACTCAGCCATGCAGAGCCCCTTGTAACAATTACAAACTCGCGATATCTACATACTTTCACACCAATGTAGAAAACTTGACATTCAAATGTCAATCCCTTAACTAACGCACTTCTACTTCCAGTAAATTCCAAATTTACTTTCATAACTGCTCTTATTCAAAGAACATCGGTTATATTTCATCGAGCAGTTAATATGATTTCTGTATGATGTCTAATATTACATAATAGACTCACATGTCATACAACAATTACTTTCACGCATCATTACTCTTAATGATCAATTGGATTTCAAAAGGACCATCCTTTTGACTCTACTCTGACTCCTCAGATATAATCCAAAAATAACTCGACTAACTATTTAAAATTCCCGTTCTATTTCAAAATAGACACTAACTTTCAAATAGTTTCACAACTTCATCCTATTCTATTGATACAGTCTCACAATGTGTTAGCTACACAAGATGAATTCGACTCCTACTCAAAATATGTTTCCACATATTTGACAACACGAGCTCCCACTCAAAAATATGTTCTTCACATATTTCACCTGAGTACACCAACTATGACTCCCACTTAAAATGACATTTTGGTCAAACCAAAATCATTGATCTGCTATCAATTCGGATTTAATACAAACTACAGTATTACATTAATACAAAGCCCTCAGACTTCAAGCATGTCTACATAAATGTAGTCAACAAATTTGATCTTGTGCAAGACACATTTCTTGACAAGACATGCTCCCGCGTCTTTCTTATAGTCACATTTTCATATAACACTTTATATGACGATTAAACAATCTTATTCCTCTAATAAGAATTGCAGCAATAATTACTCTCTTAATCTTTTTAAATGTAACTTGGATTTCCAGGCTGAAAAGTCTTTGTTCGTATTCCGATACTTTCTCAACTTTCTTTGTATTCTTAAAGTGCACCTTGATCTGTCAACAAGATCTGTAATACTCAATACAGTGCCGTGACTCGACAGCAATATTAAATATAACAGCACTTTATTTAGAAGTTTCTTTCATGAAAATATTATGATCTTTATGAAGAGGATTGCAAGCAGAAAACAATTTTCTAGTCTCCCTCACTCTTAATCACTAAACTTTCATTAGCAGACATATACTCTTTGGAACACTTTCCAACATAGGTCTGACACTTTATTCCAAACTTTCTAATTCCAATCCATAAACCATAATTCGAAAATCACCTTTTCCTCGGAATTACATAGACAACAAACTGAACTTTGTTTCTAATTGATTTTGGAATACACTCTCATCCAATGCGAGCAATCTACAAAGAACCACTCATGTATATTCCGAATTATCGCATAATCATATACATGTCGACACTACTGTCGATCCTACGAATTCTTATTGAGAAAAATATCTGTTTTCTAAAGTGGACATCGACTATAATGTCTCGAACATATTAGGAGATTCTAAGACTGATTCTGACAGACCATACTTTATTTAAAATAGAGCATGATTATAATTTCCCACATATCACTATATATGACATTATAATTTTGTGAAGCAAATTTCCACAAGTCTCTTGTGTTGAAAACATAATTCAAAAATACTGTCCTTTGATCGAATTTTGTGAATACAATGTTCACTAATCTTTCTTTTGAAAAACCCCATTTGATCCATTATCAAATTAATCTGAGACCCCATAATTTATCGGGCAAATACTCCTATTTTCCAAAGTCATGGAGGAATTCGGATCAAGTAGTAAACACCATTAATTAATCATTAAAAATGACACTCAATTAATTTCCGCTAGTATTGCAACTTCTATACTTGATTTCAAGCTTAACCAACTCAGCACTCGAAATACTTAAATGGACCAAAACATCCATTACTTCTTTCATTGCTTTTATGACTAAACTCGACGGTGTTTGTTCTAGCAATGGAACCTTTGTTCATTGGACAAGCTATTTTATCATTTCTACAATTATGAATACTTATCATACAATCAATGTAACTGAGATGTGGAAGCTTTATTCATAAGATAAAACAACTGACTTGTTCCATAACATAGAACAACTGAACTTGTCTTATTACATGAATAACTTTGTCTTGCAACAATCAAGACACACACACTCGCTCACTATTACAAAAGATCGTATCAAAAACTATTAATGATAACTATGATAACTTGAGGACGTGAACACCAAAAGGCCATCAACTCCTTGACTACCAGCTTCAGCGCCAGGTCACATCAAACTGCGCCGCATATATGTGATAATCAGGACCTGTTTCACAAACAGAACAAGTATCAAATACTTCATCATATACCAAGGGCGAATTCATAATTCTGCATATATCAAATATATACCTGTAGCATCGAAGATCTCTCCTTCGATGGAATCAACCTTCAGAGACTGGAACTCACGTACGAACTTGTAGAAGTTCATATCGTCGGCTTTCAAAATGTACTTGCGCACATGCTTCTCAAAGCTAGGAGGTAGAGATATCAGGACAGTCCGAATGGCACAGGAATCTGCCATCCAGTAATCGAAGACCATCGTCAGCTAGAAGTAGATGTCATACAATCTCTTCAAATGTGTCTTCAGACAGGTATGCTCCTCCATGTGAATGGTCTGCAACATTCTAAGCTGCCTGAATTGCTCACGCTTTAATTCATCTCCGAAGTGTGTCTTTATCGCATCCATCATGACGCTTGGCTCCTTGCGTCGAAACAACTCTTTCAACTCGGGTGCCAGGCATACGGTCATGGTGATCTCCACTTCAATGAATATGTCTCGACGCCTACGGAAATCATCTTCCTCCTCCTCGCTGGCAGAATCTCCTGGTCCTTCTCCTAACGGTTCATCGAGAACATATAGAATGTTGTTGTGTTCGAGAATGTTTCTAAAACCCCTGTACCATCTGATGAAGTTGGACCCGTCGGCTTCTAATGTAGCATCCGGGCTCTTGAGGAAGTAACCGAAGTATAGTTGCGTAGTCTACAGATGTGATTGCAAAAGAGGTAAGGTTAAGTTTATAATACGCAGGTGAGTTTTAGTTTTACAATCTTATTATCTAAAAACACACCACACCAAGATTATTATCCCTAAAATAATAATGGCGATGACACGAGCCCCATCCACTACACCACCCCCGATCATCACGGCCGGCAGCACAGCTTCAAAGGTGGACATAAAATGTCGATCATAACAACTCTATGACTCGTGCTCGATCTTTCGATCTTCCCGTGTTCCGAGGCCATACCTCTGAGTATGCTAGGCTCGCCAATCAAACCTCGAAGACCCTGCGCGTGCAACATGGCTTACACCCACTATATGCAAACGACGAGATGTGTGACACCCGATCATCACGGCCTGCCTCATAACGTAGAACTTTCTTGGTGGTGCGCAACGAGGGAGAACACAATTTTGGTATTTGTTAGGGATCATCCTATTTATGATGCTACCGTTGTATATCTAGCATATAAGCAATCAATAGGATGCACACACAACATCACACAATAATGATGCAATGAAGTGCGATGTGACATGGTCGATGCGCCTGGACCTTCATGGCGCCATGTGCCTGGCCCCGGCATGGCTCCGAGTCTACAGAGCCCTCCATTGCCTCCGACAGTACGAGTAATATCAAAACTTACCGTAACCATGTCACATAAAATAACGCCTCTGCAAAACAAAGTTAGACGCCTCTAGCTTTATTTAGTTTTGCAAGTTTTACGTGGCATATAGGCTTATTCGCAAGAGAATCGCTTCCCTACCTACGAACTTTGTACCACAACGTCGATCGTATAATTGCATGTTTAAGCATCCCTTTCGGGCCCTCCATTGAAAATGCTTTGCCGACTAGAGAGAGAGAGACAGACACCCGCCAGCCACAGATACGGTGCAAGCCGTATGTCAGTAGTGGAACCAGTCTCGCGTAAGCGTACGCGTAAAGTCGGTCCGGGCCGCTTCATCAACTCAATACCGAAGGCATCGCAAGTGCACGCTAGAGGGTAGCAAATATAAGAAAGACGCCCTCATTCAACATGAGTTCTAACCGTACCAACAGTACTACGCATAGATCGGCTCTGATACCACTGAAGGGGTTACGGTGCAGAAAACAATAATTTTTCTAGCGAACGAAACCCTAACTAGACAGGATCTATCTATCTAGTACATGCGATAACGGTGGCGGAACGGGTTACATTACCTCCATGTAGACCGATAGCGGGGATTACGCTCCCGCACAAGTGTTGACGATGAAGTCGTACGTAGCCGACCTCGAGGTCGCGAAGATCTTGCCGCGATGTCGAAGTCGATGACGCCGTGATGTCGATGATGATTTGCGTCGACGGGCGTCGCGCGGAAGAAGGCAGAGCGCCAGCACCGGGGCTGGTGCGCCGGCAGCAGAGGGGAGGGGAGGCGCGGCGGCTGTGGGGCGAGACGACGTCGCCCAGGTTACTCAACAGGAGTTACCTCCGAGCACTCACAAACATACGGAGCTTAGCGACAACTCCCGGTCATTCAGATCCAGCTGAAATCGCAGGAGTAGATCTTATCTGGAATCCCACAGAGCAACGGCGCTCTGCGGTATAGCTTGGGTGGAGAGAGATCCCCCTTTTCTCAGCTCGGCGCGGCTCCAACTTGGGAACCACGAGATCGAGAGAGAAATCGGGAATTAATTGTATTTTTCTATATATTAATCCAATTAATATGCCTTGGTATATAAAGGGGGAAGGGGGTGTGCAAACCCCTTGGCTCCCCCATGTGGGACTAAAGGAGGAGAGGGGAGGGGGGGTTCGGCCGAACCCCCCTTGGGCTTTCCTACTCCTAGTCCAACTCGGACTAGGAGGCCCAAGCCTCCCTTCCTTGTGGGGTGCGGCTCCCCCCTCTTGGGCCCTCTTAGGGCCCATGTAGGTGGGAGCCCCCTTTTTCCTTTATTTAATTAATATTAAATCAATATAAAATTCCTATTAATTCATAATTAATATATTTATATTTAATTCAACATCCCATGACTCCGAAACTATTTCGGAACCACCCGAACAACTTTCGGACATTCTCGGAACCATTCCATACCTCCCCGGAACTCCTTCCGGACCACCGGAACTCTTTCCGGATAATTTCTCTCTCTCCAACAAATTCCTATAATATTCCAGAACCTATCTCCTAGCGTCGCTAAGACCTTAAGTTTGTTACGCTACGGTTCGAGAACACTCCAGACATGGTCGAGACACTCCGCTCACCAATGATCGTCAGGGATACCTGGAAATATATGACGACCCCTGTGCATTCCACGAATATCGTCGTTGAACCATAAATATGATATTCATTCCCTTTGTCTCTACGATACCACCTTGTCCGAGATATGATCGCAGACACACCGATGCCTTTGTTGTATCTCGTTACCGACGAAGTTTATTAACTCGTCTGCGATATTACATCCCCATGACCTAGTCACAAGCTGCGCAGCTATATATAGATGCAATATCACCGAGTGGGCCCAGAGTATCTTTCATTACATGAATGAACAAATCCCGCTCTTGATCCTTACGGCTTGATGCTCTTTCGGAATACCCAAGATGGACACTGTTATTGTCATGCTATATAAGACACAACGTTTGATGCTCTCAAAGCACCCCTACGAAGCATTAATAAGTACGGTCTCACGGTCTAAGGAATAAGCTACCATATTCTTATCTATTGCAAATGACAAACATCGTAATACGATCTTATTGCAATACTTTGCGTATGTCCACCACCTTATTCAACTAACAAGATGACCCCATTGTCAACCGACGTCATTGTCCTTGATCGGGAATCTCGATCAACTGTTGCCCAATGGACTAGCTCATATAGAGGCTTGCTAGGGACCTGGTTGTCTATGTATCACACGTGTATTAATAATTCCGATTAATACAGTTATAGCATAATACACAAACCTATTATAAACTTATGAGATAATGCAATAAATACTACTTATTTATTTGCCTCTAGATCATATCTCCTTCAATGTGGTGCCCTGTTTTAGTGCACCCCTAAATTTTCGTCCTCTCTGCCCCATATTTGGGGCACCGAGGGCCAGGCGGAGGCGTGCCCTATCCTTTCTTTTTCAGCCCGCGCACCACCAACCGCCACGCTGAAATCCCAGCGTCACCCAAATCCCCGCGCCACCGCCGCTCCGCCGCCGCCGATACCGCGGCTCCGGCCAAATCCGTCCACGCCGCCACCCGAAATCCCTCCGCCGTCGACCACCTCACCCACCGCCGCCGCCAATCGCAGCCCACGCGACCGCCGCCACGAACCCTAGCCCGCGCCGCCGTCCGTTTCGCGCCACCTCCGGCCCGATTCGCGCTGCCTCCGCCCCGATTCAAACACCGCCGCCGTCCTCGAGGACCGCCACCTCCGTCCTCGAGCTCGCGCCGTCGTCCGCACCCGAGCCACACCGCCATGCCGCCGAAGAAGACGAAGGCCGCCTCCGTCTTCAAGGGCGTGTGCTGGAGCGCTGAGTTGCAGCACGAGGGCATGAGGTACTACCTCGGCACCTAGGACAGCCCCCGATTTGGCGGCTCGGGCGTACGATGTCATCGGGTGGCGTCTCGGCGTTCCGGGGGGAGCAGCTCAAAGGTGAAGATCCGGTTGCTGAAGAAGAAGGAGGAGCCGGCGAGGGTGCTCGAGACCGGCGAGGAGTCGATGACTCGATTCGCACGGGAGCATCCCGAGTACATGTAGTACGAGCAAAAGTTCTTCTCGAAGTGCGAGCAAGAGAAGAAGAAGGTCGACGACGAGGCTGGACCGTCGACGGTGAAGTCAAACGTGATCGAGTTGAGCTCCTCCTCCTCCTTTGACTGGGACGCGACTTGTTCGTCCTCCTTCGACTGGGACGATTAGAGTAGTAGCGGAGTTCAAAAATATTGTTTGTAGTTTAAATTTGTGTTGAAACTATAGATCCTAGTTTAAATTGTGTTCAAATTATGGTTCGAGGTTTAAATTATGTTGAAATGTTTATGAAATATGTGTAAAATAGGGCATGTGTAGGGCAGCTGTTAAATAGGTAATGCCCTAAAATAGGGTTGTTGGAAAAGTAAAAAACTGTTCCGTGTTCTATATATGCTAAAACAGGTGTCATATATATAGGACCTGTCTACACAGTGCCCCCGGGCACGATTTTTCCCTACGCAGTGCCCCTCCTCAAAAGGGAAAGTAACAAGCATGCAATCGCGCGCGTTTCGAAAATAGAAAATTCTTGTTCACACGTTCCCTGTTCACTATCCCTCACGTCGGAACTACTTTGTCGTCACTTGAAGACAACACATGCAGTCCCCACTCCCTAAACCTTCGTGCACCTTCTGCTTCACCATTCTGGCGGTGCCCAAATTCATGACCGGAAAATAATGAGACTTAATCTTGCAACAAAATACGTCCATTTTGAAGTAGGTAAACCTTAAGAAAAAGCACATTTAAATGCATCTACTTTCTCTTTATTTTACTCTAAAATACAACTTGAGCCTTCCACCATTCTTGATGTAAAATTAGAAACAGAAGTTGCATCCAGTTATAACACTCACATCCAGAAAAAGAATGTATTTACTAGTTTCATAAGAAAAAGAATCTCACATCCAATAAAAAATATACATCTAGTGAGCAATATTGTTTTAGAAAATTTCATAAAGAAGACGTACATCAAATTACGAAGTTACATCAGTGATCAAAATTATTCAGAAGTTCCATAAAAGAAGAGAACAAAAAATTACAAGAAAATACAATGACCAAGACGAAAATGTACATCTCATGCTGCAAATAATGTAGAATTTCAGTACTTAGTAACATTTATATTAGTCTTGTAAAAAAACATTTAGATTAGTCCGTTTGATCAGTTCATACACAAAATTTAATGGAAAGTAATTACACAATGTTTAGATGGGTAAATATTGAGCTTTCAAGAAAGTCTGAGCAGAGATGAGCACACTCCATAAAAAATATATTTTCCGCTCCAACTATAGAAATTACATATGTCACCTCAGCAACTACATTCCCATGGATGTGGAACTAGTGTTACATCGTTCAATCGTTATGCATGTATAAAATGGAAAGGTAGAAGTTACTTCTAAATGCAAAAAATGTTATATCTAACATAGTTGGGATAACTACTACTGTTACATCCTAACAACCTTGCAGATGTAACATAACACATGCAAATAAGTTGGAAAAACATCTTATTAAACTAACACAACTACACGGGCAATTCCAGTTTAAAAAAATCCATGGGTGATGTATAATCTTCTATAAACTACACACTAGTTGCATTGCACAATTTTGGACATGCACATGACTCCAAACTGAAAATTGGCAAAAAATACTATCATGAGCTATCTGCAAAGCCGGCCAGAATCAGCAAACCACTTTGGAGCAGTGCAAAACATAATAAGGAATCACAGAGGACTTGAGGAGAGCAACCCTGACAGGACTCAGGTGAGTCGATCCAGCAGCTATTGCTTGTGCCGCTGCATGGATAAGAAGAAAAACATCCGATAGGAATAGCCTAGTAGGATAGCCGATTAAAGTACATCTACAGAGAGCAGTAAGAAATAACTCAGGTTGGGATTGGGAATTTCAGATTGCATTATGAGCAGCAGAGGAGGCTCACACCTAAAGAATCCCAATGCCACATATGACAACTCCGAGGAGGAGGCCTGGACGGTAATGACAAGGTGACCTGAGGAAACTACATCTACACATTAAGAAAACTGAATCTCTGAAACTTCAAGTGTACATCTTCCGGTACATGAAGTATGTTTTAACTTGGGGAAACTACATCTTAACTTCATGAGCTACATCTCGAAAACTGCAGAACCTACATATAGAAAGTTCTGGGACTACATCTTCCAGTACATGAAGTACATCTCAAAAAGTAAACAGAAATTACATCCTTCTTCTCCTCTTGCCTCACAAGTCTACAAATAAGCAGTGCATTTTAGCCTTCATCTTCTCATCAACGAGGCACTCCTCCATTGCACTCAATATGTAGAAAGTTACCCAGAAAAGTTCAGAATTCTAATGTATCGGGCGTACTTGCTGATGAGCCGTGTTAGTTTACTTTCAGGCAAGGCAGGAGAGATCGATCACTGGTTCAGAAGTTACATTGCAATCATAAAAGATTTGGGAATCGATTGCCGAAATGAGCTTAGCTCCAGCAAAGGAGTGCACAGGGGAGTGTCTAGAGTTAACTAATTAAGTGGCCCAACAACGAGCTCCAGCTCCCCACGGTCCCCAACTACAAAATTGTGCTTCACAGATCAAGAACGTGCTTCCTTTCTTTTCTTGAACAAGCTAAAGCAAACGATGCTCTTTAGGCCTACATGGCCCAGTTCGCTAGAGAGGAATTGTACTCCTAGCAAAGCGGAAGAGGAGGGAGTAGGACCAGTACCAGGGGCGTTACCAGAACGGGCTTACGGAGGGGAAGTCGTCGGTGGATTGCATGACGGCAAGTAAGACGCCGACGAAGGCGAACCGCGCGAGGCGGATACCGCCGGCCGTTTCGGGCATCCCGAGCAGGTCCTTCATGACCACCCCGGTGGGGTGCTCCACCGGATCCGTCGGCGGCGGCGCCGTCACCAGGATACTGCACTCCGGGAAGCCTGATGAGTTCATCGAACTCGACGTCTTGGTGGTGGGTGTGACGGCCGAGCGGTGGAGCACTCGCCGGCGAGATTCGAGGGCCTCAGCCCTCAGAGTTATCGAGACGGTGGGGGCTGGGTCGCGCAGAAGTGGATAAGGAGAACGGGAGCAGGCAGTATCGTGCGTTGGATGCAATCAGACGGACGAAAAGAGTGAGCACTGTGTAGGATTGAGATAGTGCCCAGGCACAGAATAGATTTCCTGATATATTACCCCTATATATAAAGAGCGCTCATATTCTCGCGCTGGCATGGATCCGACTACTGTTCACGTGAACAGTTACGAACAGTGTTCAATCGTGTTTGCTTCGCTGATTCCGGGGACTTGGTTCCTGCCGTCCAGGTATACGTGCCGCTGTTTCATCCTCTCTGCCGCCTCGCTCTTCCGGACTTCTCGGTCCTTCCGTGCGTCTCGCGACTCTATCTGCTGCGCCGGCCTCTCCGCCTCGCCGCCATGCCTCGCTGGCCCTCCGCATCGTCCACCGGCTTCCCTCCTCCCTACGCTTCTCCGCCGCAATCGTCTCTCCTCATTTTCGCCCCCATCTGTCTCCTCCCCGAGGCAGCTGCCTCCCACTCTCACCGCCACCCCGCCGCCTCCCCATCTGTATCCTCCTCGACCCGGCTGGTTCCCCCTGACCAAGCTCTCTTACCACCTCCGCTATGAGACGTCTCACCTCCGGCGGGAGCGCGCGGCGCTGATCTGGTCCGCGGTCGCTCGCGGCGATGCACGCAGCCTACTGCTGGTCGGCCGTGTCGGGGACTCGCTACATCGATTCATGGCGGTCGCGGTCCTCCAATACGACCCTGTCGATCCACCCGCCATCCGCGTCTGGGTCGTTGTCTACACTGAGATGAAGTATGTGCAGGGGATTCCAGAGCTTGAAGACGAGACGAAGCTGGAGGCCATGGCTGCGACGGCTTCAGATCCATCCACGCGAGCTGCACCTCACACTGCAGAGCCAAAGAGCGGAAGAACCTGCATGTCGGCCTCTATTCTTTGTTCCTCTGCTTCTACCGTCGCCCAAGTCTACAGATCGATCTGCCACAAATCACTGTAATTAAGCAGACTACTAATGTGTTGGGTTTGTTCTTTGGGTCGTAAGGATTAAAAAGAGGCAGAGAGGGCAGCGGTCACTTTGAGAATATTTTACATGCATGTGCGCTGCCGCTCCTACCTTGAGTCATCAGATGATTTGGTGTCAATTCCACAAGCTTTTATTAGCTCTCTTAATTTCATTCTTAAATTCTGCGTGTGGCCTGTTTTTCCTCTTTTAATATCCTTGGTGTTATGTCAGGTTGGCTTGCAACCGTTGAGAAACTCATTCATTTGGACTAGGTATATACGGATGCACACATACTAACCTTTTTTCTTACACTTCATGTTTCATGGTAATGGCATTACTACTATTTTAATTTCTGAATTAAAGAATATGGCACTATCAATATTTATTTTCCACAAATTTCATGTTTAAACTTATCTAACAATGCATCTTAGACCATATATTTTCGGAGCAGAGCGATGGGAATCGTCTATATACTTGCCTGCCTAATGTCTTTCCCTCACACATGTTAGTACCATATTGAATACACATTATCCTGGTAGTAGCTAATACTCTTTTTTTCAATATAGTTGTATTTCCCGTTTACAATGTTATTAGCATAGATCATATTGTGTATCCTTTTCTAGCAGGAAAGTTCAAAATAAAATTAACTGACGGTCTAGATTTTTTCAGATGGTGGCCTCTATGATTGGTGGCATCAGTAAAACCTCTACTTGGTTGGTTTTCTATTTATATTCTCATATGACCATTTCAGAGTCGACTGCCAAAACTGTTGCTTGACTTCTTCATAATCTCCATGTTGTGATTAAGCAAATTAGATGGTTTCAGTTTGTTCAGCTATGTGTTTGTTGCTTTTGGTTCATACAACTTTCGTACATACTTATTATAATCTATAATGCAGCTCCTTACTAATCTTCTCAGGTGGTTCGGTTCCAGTTTGTTCAGCTATGTGTTTGTTGCTTTTGGTTCATACAACTTTTGTACATACTTTTTATAATATATAATGCAGCTCCTTACTAATCTTCTCAGGTTCTTAGGTCAAAGCTTATATTAGGCGAAATTAGAAAACCCAAAAAAACCTACATCAAATTCGTCACCAAGGGCGCAGCGTGTCGCCGTCCCGATTACAACTAGTATATGCTAAAACGACATATAAAATAGGGCAGCTATTCACTCCCCGTGAATCATCTCCTCTGGGCGCTGCACTCAGAGATCGGCGGCCGTACGGCCAGCGTCTCCGTTTCGCTGCTTCTGGCCGTCCGGTATGTGATGGCAGAACGACCCTCTTTATGCATCTATAGTACGTAGGTATAATTGATGACTATTTCTGTATTTCATGCCGCTGTCGTGCTCATGCATATATCTATGCATGTTCTTTTATTTTACTGCATGCTGCCATCAAACTGAAGTAATGAACGCATACACTGAGCTTTATTCATCATGCGTTTTAATCTATAGATGTAATTATCCGTCTATTTTTATTTCCAATCCGAGTCCGCACTGTTTCCGCTACCTAATCCGCTTCGATCATCCGTATTCGAACCAGTCACTATCTACTCCGATCTGAATCCGGTAAAAAATATGGATGAGGATATGGTAAGAGCCAGTTCCGATCCGTCAAGAGCCAATTCCGATCCGTTTACACCCATACGTAGACATCGCCAATTGATCAATGGATGCATTTGCCAGGGACCTTCCACCGCACGGGGCCTCGTCGCCTCTGCTCCTCGTTCATCGCCTTGTATGCACGCCACTCCACCATTAGGTTTCCCAAGTCATGGAGCTTGGCGCCAAGGCCAACACAACAATTGGCGTGCATGGTGTAGAGGGTGTTGAAATCCCGAGTGTTGTTGCAGAACCCGCCATTGTGCACCGTGTCAAGAAACTGCATCCGCAACCCACGCTTCTCAATGAGGCCAAACTTTATCTCGTTGAACACCTGCTGCTCATGCTTCCCGGGGAAGGACGCTCGAGCGTCGCGCCATGCCTCAAGGATGCCCACTGTGCGATTGCTTGACTTCACATACAGGAAACCCGTGTTCGGCCAGTTGACGGGGTTGTACGGACCGCCAAAGTAGAAGTCTGAGGAGGCCACCATGTGCGCCGCCACGGACATTCGCTCGAACGGGTCACGAAACCACATGATGTCCACATCCTACATTAGGAAGTAATAAATGTAAGAATAGTCTTAGATGTATGATAATCGAGCATTTAAATTTCATATTATTTCAGAATATGTTTTTTGCTGGTAGATTACTAAAGGAATTTAAAGTAGATATAAATATCTAAAATTAAAGGAAGTAAAAAATGTGCTTGCAAATTTGCACATCTGATTTTTTAAACCCACCACACCTGTTGTATTTTGACAGAATATAACATGTCCCAAATGTGTGAAAGAAACAATAAGTGCTAGTGTCATGACTAAGCTACTCTGTCCGTTTTAAATTAATTGACTCAAATTTAGTGCAACCTATTTTGGTTACGCAACTTGTTTGTTTCTGGTTCATTCATTTTCGGTAAAAAATTCTCTGTGACTCTGTGTCAAGGCCGTAGCGTACGTACCGTGAATAGGAAGTTGTAGCCGAGCTCGAGGATCCTCTGCTGCAGTCTGACTTTGCTCCACACCAGGTCGATGTAGTCCTTGCTCATGAACACTTTCTCCTTGGAGAGGTCGCTGATGTTGCCGCCGGCGTCGGCTAGCGGCGGCAGGAGGTAACAGTGAGGGTGCACGGCCCGGCACCGCTCAAGCGCCCCGGCGTCGAGGGCCACGATGAGGAGGTGGTTCACGAAGTGCGCGATCTTCTCCCCGTTCTTGAAGCTCTCCAGGAACAGGTCCAGCAGCGACCCCTCCGCCGCCCACGCCGCGTTCACCGACGTCATGATCACCGTCCGGTCCTCGTCCGCCACCGCCCGCAGCAGCCGCTCCAGCTCCAGCTCCAGCTCCGGCGCCGGCGCCGCCTGCCCGACGAAAAAACCAGACGTCAAACGCAAGAAAATGCCATCAAAGACTCGAGCTACTTACTCGACAACTTGCCGAGGCAACAAAAAATAGAGAGTTACAGTTACAGACAACCAACTGATGATCCCTGAGCAAATAAGTAGTACTACGTACGTACAACTTTGTCTGAAACCTGGGTAGTGTGGTTGGCTTCCTGCGGGGAGGCAACCGGGAGAAGCCCCATGGTTCCGTTGGCCCAGCTGGATATGCCGGGCGTCGACAGCCCCGCGCCGATCCCGGCCGACGACAGGACGAAGAACAACAGCATCCCAGCGACCAACGCCCCGAGGAGGAGCGACACAAGCTGGTTGAGCAGGTTCGGCTGGAACCCCATCGTGTGTGTGTGACCGTCGGCAAGGTTGAAGAGACGAAGGGTTTAAGAAGAAGAAGAAGAAGAAGAGGAGTTCCGTGGAGGGCCTCTCGCTGTGCCTACTTAACTCTGAATCCCGTGTTAGTTAGGACGTACGTTGAGATGTTCAAACATGGTACGTCACACAGGCACTTCCCAATCAGACCAGCTCTACAACGTGCGCTTGTCAGAGACCCTCTTGGTTTCGACGGGGAGATGTCCAACGTGCTGTGCTGTGCTGTGATCTTCAGTAGTACTCCCTGCTGGAACTGTTGCTACATGTGTATGTAGTACCTGCAGTATGCCATCAGAAACTTGCTACCGATGGTGTATCATTTATTTTGTTGTATCTAGGCAGCTCTGCGTTCGTCTATTCACATGTCACATCGATCTGGTGATTCGTTCTTAATTCGTGCAAGCTGCCAATCTCGGCTGATTCTGCCTACGAGACCCAGTAGTCAAAACAAGTGCGTGCTTACCGGAGAAAATCAACTTAGTACCCCCTGGACCTTGCCAAGTTTTGGTATTCAAGCTCCGAATAACATAACTAGTTTGTTTAGTAATTGGTTGACGGGTGTCTCGAAAAGTTCAAATTTGTCATGGTGTTTGTGCCTTGCTTTAGACAATTTGGAACATACGAAATGATTATATTTTTAACAGGGCGAAGAAAACTTCATCTTTTTCAGGTTATCCCGTTGGCTATTGATTCGATCCGTACGTGGTACTTCCTATAATTAACGGAGAAGCGTGTCACGATGAATTTTGGGTGCAGCCGCCTAGACAGCTTAGATCTATTTACCCAATTTCAGCTGGCATTCTGACCTTATCATAACATGTTGATGCAAGATTGTATTATGCTTTCCTTGTTTTTTTCATTGACCGATCCATGCTGCAACTTTGAGCGTTCATTGATGTATTTCTATTGTAAGACTCTTATATGATCAATAAAACAAAAGCCGCATGCTTCAATTGATGCAGAGGCTGGGATGCCTTTTTCTCAACAACAAAAAACAGGTATTCCAAAGCAATACCATCATGGACTGTAGGTTAAGTGTCAGTGTACTAGCTGGTATTGCAAAGCAACACCGTGAACATGGCGAACGTCCACGCTCTCAAATGGACAAGACATCTCTCCGTTTCCTTCCTCACAAGAAGAAAGAGCATCTCCTAGTTCCTCAATTACCAAGTAAATTAAGGTCCACATGAGCCCCCTTCACGTTGTCAATGGCACGAACGGCCTCAGGTCTCGGGGAGCAGGAGGAACTCTAGTGGACCGTCCATCTCTTCACCACTTTTGCCTAGCTAGACGGTGGCGATGGTGATAGCCATAACTCGTACTAGGACATCGCCGTCACCGGTCTTGTATCGACTTTGTCTCGTGATCTTTACTATTAAAGCATAATTGTATGGTATGGTGTCACAATCTAAATGGTGTCACACTTAAAATACCCACACATATCGAATTAATTACATGCCATGCCACCTATAAGTGGATACCGGTTCAAAGAAAAAGAAACAAAAAGAAAGGAAAAAAAGAATGGAAAAAGGAAGGATTAGACTTGGACTCACGTTGAGTCAATTTAAAAAAAAAAACGCATGCGCAACAAACTCTACCTCGAGAGTAACATGCGCAACAAACTTATTTCAAAATTCAAATACATCGCATGCACAACAAACTCTGCCACCGGGCTACACATCCTAACCGAAAAACAACACACCTCAAACCGGACCAGATGTTGCTTCCTCTAACAAACTATTCAAACTTGCTCACAACTAGCGCCCAAGTTTACTCGCCTCGCCTACTCCAATACAGCTCGCCGACACCATTGCCTCGCTCGCCTCAGTCCGCCGGCATCGCTGCCGCTTGCCTCTGTCCGACGCCGCTCGCCATTGCCTCGCTCGCCTCAGTCCGCTGGCACCGCTGCCGCTTGCCTCCGTCCGACGCCGTTGTCGCTCGCCTTACCTTGCCTTGCCGTGGAGTGCGTTGACACAGCGCTGCCTCTTTCATCGCCTAGCTCATCGACCGGCCAGCGGCACGCACCAAGTTCTCGTTCTGCTACAGAAGGAATGAAAGTAAGTGCATCATATTCTAATCCCAACTGTCTAGAAAATAAATCAAATTTAGAAAGAGTAGAACATGGAGAGCCCGAGATATTAAATTTAGGAGGGCTGACTGCCACACTGCTAGCTTCATGTTGTGATGTTTCAGTTTCTAGAAACTGGACACTGCTAGCTTTATGGAAAATGAATTGCTGATGGGGTGTCCATCCCAAGTAGAGGTCATGGAGATGTTAGCATTGATAGAAAGGAGAGGGCGGACGTCGTGGTGGCCGGCGGCAGAGTTCGTGGATATCTATGATGCCTTATTATCGAATGACGACTTGACATGTCTTACACGTGATGATGGTTTCTTACCCGACGATGTAAGTCAACATAGTTTGAGACCACTATTTACGCATTAGTGTTTGAAATGTATTGAATTCATTTGCATTTTATATGTCCAATTACAGATTTTAAATGCGTACATATATTGTATGCGCTTATGCGATCATCTTTTGGATAGAGAGAGTGGTAAGGTATTCATGGCCAACACATTTGTCTCTGCCTTGCTGAAAAAGGACAAGAAGGAACATCGTCACATCATAGAACATATGCATCTTTATCTAAAGCATGACATATTTAGAATTAACTATATATATGCATCGGGTTCAATATATATTTTTTACATTTGAATTCAGCTTAATATATTTTTCTTTCAGATCTTTATTCCAGTAAATATTAGTAAGACCCACTGGTATTTAGCGGTCATCAATGCGAAAAAACAGTCGATACAAGTACTGGACTCCCTTGGGGCTGGCATGAGTCAGAGTGATCTCGCTCTTATGGCAAGTAATTGATGATTGTGATTTTTCCCTTGACATTGTCTTTGCCTCATTATCAATTTTTTCTTCACATATAACATCTCCAGGGATTTGAGAGGCATTTGAAAATCGTATCCCAAATGAAGAACTTTAATAAAGGTGAAAAGTGGCAGGATCTTGACGTCACAACATGGCCGATAGTAGAACATTTTCAAACAGAAGTGCAAACTGATGGGTATGTTGAATCAGAATCTCAAATCATTTCTAAATTCGATATATTTATGAGTGTACAAATAGTTGAATGATTGTAACTTATTTTCTTGGACTCGAATTTATGATATCATTCAACTAGACATCACTTCTTCTGCACATCAGTGGTAAATGCCTCATGAGCCACAGGGGTCTTAATAAGCATTTTCAATTACGAAACTACTTTGATCAAAATACATATTTAATAGCCAACAATTTTAAACATTTTCACTCGAGATTGCAGATAATTTCATTATGTTGATTTTTTGGGGATGAAATGCTTACGCACCATTTGATAATCTTGTAGTACTTTATGGAATATTGGACATGAGATATTCTTTCTGACCATGTCACCCAGGTATTTGATTTTCAAGATTCAATTGGTAGGTTTCATCTTTAAATTATTATTACCCGAGAGTATTCCTTCTTGCTACTTTGCAGAAGGATATGAAAGAATTCCGGAAAAAATCAGTTGCCATTTTGTACGAGTCGGAACTAAATAAGATAAGAGGTAGCCCGATCTACAAATAACCAGACGATAAAGAAAAAGAAAAGGCATATGATTCTGATATTGAAGAGTTATTGAATCCAAACCAACAAGACTCTGCAGTTGCAGACAAAGAAAGATGTACCCTTCCAGCCTCCATGGTGCCGGCCGCCCCACCTGATTTGGACGAGATCGTTAGATACATCATGTCCATTAAGGATGCAAAGTGTTTGGAGTAAGTACCATTTATTATAAAAATCACTAAGTGTTAATATATTATGATGATATCGTGATGCATGTTGACTGTTTCATAGGAAAGAATGGGTGCGAAGCTCAAAACCATATCCATTGGGGTTGAGTCTGAAACAAATTCAGGGCATTCTCACATCAGACCAGCTTATGGACAAGGACTGCTTCAACATGGCTGTGCGTATATTGGCATGCGACGATATACAATTATTTATAGAGCCTCTCGTGCACAATATGGACTTAAGATTTTGTGTAAGTTGCTATATTCACATGTAATTATTGTCATCCCCATGTTTCTAACCGTGTGTATTGACGCAGTCGACATTCTCGAGTGGCATAAAACATCCTAAGTGGCGTGTAATGCCAGACATAAGACTTTGGCGACATTTTTTAACGGTTGGCCTGAGATGAACAATGATATCTCGTTATGTCATATAGTAAGTTTGCTTTGCTTCTTGGTTATCATTGTTATGATCTATTTTTTTCTAACGCTTGCCACTAGCAGATTTTGTTGCCATATGCATTCCTAGGCGATTTCATGTTGTTCTTTATCGACAAACATAAATGCCATGTCTACCAAAAGAGAGGTATGAATTGAAATTTCTGAGGTATGCAATCTATCTAAATGAAGCACTTCACATAGCACAACCTGGATGTAATTCAGATATATGGTTCTGGCCACGTAGTTATTCAGATGGTATTACAAGGTGTCATGACAGGTGATTTATTTAAAATCATAATTATGATAATTTATTTTATTTTAATCCTGGTGGTGCTCTAGGATAATGAAAGTGAATTGATCGGAAGAAACTTATCGGGTTACATAGTTTTTAGTTTGATGCTCTCATATGATGGTAAAAAGTTGGTCCATCCAGTTTGTACCGTGAGTATTCTCTATTATATATTATTACAAATTAAACATGAAAATTTTGATGTAATTAACATATATTTTTATATATTCCTCATGCAGGATGGTTATGAGATGAGGAATTTTTCTTTGTTATATCTGCTCAAGTATCATGTAGATGAAGTCGAACACAACATTTCGGATGTTGTACGAGCATATCTTAAGCGCGTTAATAGATACCATATTTGATAGGAGATGGTTCAAATTGTTGCTTTTTTTTTTGTAAACATGACGTTTAAACTATATGTTTGGATTTTCATATGACATATTAAAAGTAGATATGTGTCTAAACATAATGTCACAAAAAGACAACTTTTTTCTTCGCTATCCCGTTGCAACGCACGGGCACTCAACTAGTAGTGATACATGCATCAATCGTCCTATTTTGGTGTGGTGGTTGGTCGCCCTTTTCCCGCTCGTTCCTCTAACCATTTTCACACACATTTTTATATAAGAAAAGCCGGTCAAATCACACCACCGTTCAACACATAACTCACAAATTCGTTCAAGATTTACACCAAAGCAGCGTGCTTCATCAAATATTTTATGTACAATTAGTATATATATATATATAGGTAAAATGGTTTCTACCCTCAAAGGTAACTACCCCACGTCTCATATACCAACTTACGGAAGTACTTTGTCATAATTTATATATATATATATATGATAGTTATGCACTACAAGATTAAAAGGGGATTCTGACAACATTTCCTCAAGTTTCAACATTATATACATCTGCAATGAAGCATCTATGATGAGCTTCTACAAATTCCTACATGATCTTCAACCTACAAAATCCAATGTTAGAAATTATATTTAACAAAAGAGTTGCGTGGCGTCGTCCCAACACAGACCAATCTGGTGATCTTGTCACCATCACGCTGCTCGGAGGAAATTTCAAATCATTCAAACATTTTCTTAATGGTCTCAAATAATCAGCTTTTCATCCAAATTTGAAAGCAGTCAATCTACTATGCTTGTCGTGACTTCCGCTAGTATATGCTGGTGCCCGCTCATCTCTCTCATATTTCTTATTCTCCATCTATGCCATACCATGGTTCATCTTCTTTCCTTGAACTTGTCACAAGCTCCTCTTTCTTCCTAAATTTTCATTTTCTTAATTCGCCTTAAGAATCGTCAGTAAAGCCTGCAAATATTTTGAATTCGCAGCCGAAATCAACCAATCCATTCATTTTGTTTAGAGTATCATATAGTTCCACACTGTTGAAAGTAATGAGCTTTGATTTATTACGATAGATTTCTGTAGAAAGGGGTATGAATAATTTCATTATCATTAATTTAAAGCATCATATAGTTCCACACCGTTGTCAAACATAGCAGATTACTATATAAAAATGGGACACAGTCTATGATATTCTACGAGTTTTGAGTAATTGATCACGCAGATAGAATTGGCTTCAGTGCAACAATGCTCAAATATTTATTCAGTCATACAAGGTATTTGTAATCTACCATTCTTCATGCAGATAAACAGATTTGAGCATTGTTACCAAACTATAATAGTAGCAAAACTTTGTGCTTAGACTTATATTTTAAGATTAACGTGCGCACGTCCACGAATACTAGTAAGAACCAAGTTAAAAAGCTGCATACCAGATAATGGTTATAATATAAAGCCACAATGGAACCATTAATCCATCAAATATATGAATCTTTTGAACAGTAATCAATTGTATGTTTGGTTTACTGCAGCAGCTCCGATAATGAACAGGAAGAGTGGCTATCTACCACCTACCCAAATATTCAGCGTCAGGCTGAATCATGGTCTTGGTTATCAAGGACTACCGCTGCTGGTCTAGTCATGGAGAGTATATCAGAACAATAATCACGTAAATGCACAGCAATGTTTTCTACAACAATGCCATTTCCCTGTTTACATCAAGGACAGACTGGCGGGCATCGCCATGAAACACCAAGGGAATGGCCCTCTACAACATCAAAACTTATCATCAGCGCACACCTTTAATATTTACGGGTAGAGAAGAGACTCAAAAAAACATACGAAATGAGAAAACAGAGCTTACGTGTGTTCATTCCACAGTTTGAAGCATTTAGCAGATCAAAAGGTAAAAAAATCTGTCTGTCCTCAGTTCTCCACTAGTAACAGAAATGTACGTGTTCCATCGGAGCTATCAAAACCTTACAAAAACAAATATAGTGGCGCATTCGTCATGCCTGATGCATCTATAATGAATTCATCATGCAAATCGCCCAAACAAAATTCCACTGGCTACCAGAGCTCCAAACCACTTGTTTGATACAAATCTGAAACAACGCAGAGATTACACATAATGAGTTTAAGCAGTACAAATAAAACAGTGAACATGCGATTCGTTCTAAATCTCTATGATTGCAGTGTAAAGGAACATACTTCTTATTGCAATCTGCACGGTCAGATAAGTCGACGGTTGAAATCTGCCATGCCAACTGTGCAGCTGCAGCAGTCAGAAGAGTGTAGTAGGGCCATGCTGGTGATCATGGTTAAAGTAAGTATTATGTTAAGAGTAATAATCTCTTAATAGAACATGACATTCTGATAGTGAGCGCCGACCGAGTTCAGCATTGTAGCCACTGAGTGCTAAGCTGCAAATTGATGCAGCACCAAAGGCACTGATCCATTGCTTGGTCAAATCTCCAAACCTTAATGCTGTGGACTTAACACCTACTTTGAGATCATCTTCTTTGTCCTGGTATGTATTCACATACAATCATCAGAAACCGAGACATAATATTGTTTTTTCTCAACTGAGATATGAAAGAACACCACTAGTAAAATACCTGATGCGCATATATGGTATCGTACACTAGTGTCCAACATATTCCGGCAGTATAGAGTGGAAGGACGACTGCAGGATCTAGGCTCCCTTTGATAGCAGCCCATCCTAACAAAGCTCCCCAGTTGAACGTCAAGCCAAGATATGCCTGAGGCTGTTAAAAATTGCATCAGATGTATATTAGTGATCACTCTGTAAGCAAGATTATGGTAGTACAACCTATGATGTGTGTGTTACATACCCAAAATGTAAACCTCTTCATCAGGGGATAAGAAAATACCAAAAGAAGAGAAGATGCCCCAAGAACACGGCTACGTAGACAATGAGGCAAGTTTAGAGGTGAACATTCAGTCTATAATGAATTAATGATAGAAGAAAAATGCATCTCAGAAGCTGTCATTCCTTTGGAGTTTGTGGGAATTAAAGATTCAAAATGGATCAGTATTCAGTACATATTGTGGTACGTACATAAAGATCTTTATATGAATTCCACTAAATGTCAAAGAAAATACAATTTTGTTTGGTTGAACTTTGGAGCATCCAAAACAGGCAAACTGCCCTCCAGTCACACGAATAAAACACAATGTACCTGAAGTTGTTCAGTTGGAGAAGAATGCCCAATCCTAGCAGTAGCTGACATCCGAGGAAGCACACCCCGTGAGCAGGGGTTAGAGCACCTGATGCAAAAGGCCTGCTTTTGGTGCGCTCAACCTACACGAAGAACATACCCATCATCACTTCATCGCATGATCTGCTTGAGACAAGTAATGCAGCAGTAGCAGAACACACAAATATACAAGCATGGTATACGTCCAACTTGTTTTGAACCTTGGTTAGCATCATTTTCTCTCCATGGTTTCACTATGTTGTTTGTTTAAGCTACTATCGACACTGGTCATGACATTCAACACTAAATTCTGCAGCACTCCTGGTTCACAAGGTAAGCATATATAATACATCGAAATCACAGTTGATCCTTTTAAGCTACTGCCGACACTAGTCACACTATGGCCATGACATTCGCCACTTACTTTTGCAACATTCCTGGTTTAAAAGGTAAAGCAAAATACATCGAAATTGCAGTTGATCCTCTTACATATTTGCGATTGCAAGAATCTGAAAGGCAGTTATCACTGACACGGAAAGTCTGAGGCATTGTCGGCAACCAGAACAATCTAGAGAGAAAATATACCTTGTTATCAATGTCCCGGTCGAGAAGATCATTGACTGTGCACCCAGCCCCCCTGAGGAGCACGGCTCCACATCCGAAGAGCGCCAGCATTTTCAAGTCAGGGAGCTCCCCCGGCATTGCTGCTACTGTGATTGACCTACGAAGCAAAGGTTACTTACAGGAGCTGACCTTGCTGAGCAGTGTTCAGAGATGGTGGTGTCAGTGGTAGTAGTAGTAAGCAAACCACATGCAGGGCCAGGCGAGGAGCCAGGTGCCGATGGGCTTGTCGAGGCGGGCGAGCATCGCGTACGGGCGCGCCGCCTCCGGGAGCCACCTCTCCACCCACGACACCTGCGGCGGGAGCGGCGCGGCGTCCTCCTCCTCCTCCCTGCCGTTGTCCGTTGAGCGGGAGGAGGTGGAGAGCGGGCGCGAGAATCTGTAGCGGAGCAAGATCCTGTCGAGGTAGGAGGACGCGGAGGGCGGGTGCGGGCATGGGCGGCGGATTAGGGTGATCAGGTGGCGCCGGGCCGCGGGGATGGGGATGGGGACGGGATCGGGGGAGGGAGGAGGTGCAGGGGTGTGGGTGAGGGGGCAGACAGCCTGGAGCGGCGCGGCGATGCGGGCACCGCGGCGGAGGGCGGCGGCGGCGCGGAGCAGAGCGGAGGGCGCCATGAAGCGATGGACGGAAGCTGCGCCTTCGGTTATCAGTTTCAGCTTTTGGGCTTCTCTGAACACCATTCAGCTCAGCTCACTCAAATTCCACCTGGCGTGAATCGCAAATGCTTTCGGGGGATTTGCCATACTCCACCATGATTGTGGCCATTACTCAAAATTTCACTGATTCTTCCATCTTTATAAGCAGATTATAAGCTGGCATTCCCAATTCTCAAGTGCAATCTCTCTCTTTTTTTCTTCACTGAAAAAACTTGTATTGTAGAAGCAGGTAAAGCAAGCGATGAAATCCAAATACAGTTTAGTTAACCGGCTGGCTTGGAGCAAAGGATAAGTTGCTGCTGCTGCCGAGCAGTGGCAATTCAAGAAACTGGAATCTGCTTGGAAACACATGAACTACCTTCCACCACTTGTAGAACTGAAGTTGCTCTGCATGCAGATCATCAAGAGTAGTTACGTTTATCCATGGAACAACATCCTACTCACGCATGCTGAGTTTAGGACCGGGAAGCATATCCATCAAGCCAAAAACAGAGAACATTAAGAGACTACATCTGAAAACAGAGCACAAAACTACAGTGAACAGAAACACATGAGCAAGAACAACGACAACATGTTTAGTTTTGCATGAGCGAATTACATCCGTGACGATCTATATTTAACCTTCAGTCAGCATATCCTCAATACACTAGTACAGCAGTTTGGCAGTACACTTTGAAACCAATTTCAACAAGATCGCTCCTACAGATTGACAGGTGCAAATGACGAGAAGAAGTTGTTGTGCTGTCCCTGAAGATCGGCATTGTGGTTGCAACTCTTCTTCATCTGGAGCTCTGCTTCCTCTCGAGCGTGACGATCAGAAGCCAGGATTTGAATGAGCTGCTCGATGTCCAAGTTTCCCCACTCCAGGTCTTGATCATCAGATACAAGCTGTGGGATCATGTCCTCATCTTGGACTTGGAGCGAGTGAGTTTGCGTCGACTCTTGTTCTTGGAACCCCTCCATGTCTTGATCAAGAACCAGGTGTTGGACGTTGTTCTCAGCTTCGATCGGGAGAGGTTGCTGCTCACCGAGCAGTTCATCCAATGTGCAAGATAACCGGCCCGTGTCGTCGTCAGCTTCAGCGGCGGCGGCCAGGTCCGTGAACCACGTCGGACAATCCTCGTACTCTACCTCAGCCTCAGGTTCCGGGACGGGGGCGGCGACCCGCATCTTCTTGCAGCTTGGCACATCGGCGTCGGCCACCGGCGCTGGCCTCTTGTGTGCGCGCGCGCTCGCGTGGGGCTCTGCTCCTTGTTGACGACGAAGCTTGTAGGCGTCCGATTCTTGGCGGGCGGCGGCGGGCGGGCTCGGAGCCAGGTGGATCTTGCACAGCACCATCTCCCCGCCGGCGACGACGGCCTCTGGCAGCAGGCACCGGTACTCCTTCATGACCCAGCCGGTGGTCGCCTTGTCCTTGCCCTTCTTGAACGAAAGCGACCTGAACTCGCCAACCTTGACGCCCTCTTCATCGAAGATGTCCTCCGTCTTCTGGACCATCCAGGTGCCGGCGCCGGCCACGCGCGCGAACCACCCGTTCTTGCCGTGTCTGAGGGTGGTGAAGAAGAAGCGGTCGCCGGTGCTGACGGCCGTAGGCACGGGGTGGAACTGCTTGGCGAGATCCTTGGGCTCGCAGGCGTAGATGTCGGCGCGGTTGATGAGTTTCTCGGCGCCGTGCAGCGTCTCGCCGGTGAGGAGGCGGCGCAGGAAGTAGCCAACGGCCTCCTGGGGGGTAGGCACGAAGCGCTGGAGCTTGTAGACCTCGTCGAGCCCGTCCATCTCCATGGATCGGATGCTGCTCTGCTCTGCTTCCGGCCGGCGGGGAAGGCAAGACCTAGCGTGGATGGAGCGAGAGTGGTGGGGATGTGGGAGTGGAGGGGGTATTTCATATTTGTAGAATTTGAATCCGAGATGTTGGTGCGTGCCGCTCCCGTTTCCTTGTGATGAAAGATTTGGAAAGTTTGGCCTCAATCCGAGATGGTTCAGCTCCATTGGATATTTGGAAAGTTTAGCCTGTGACAGCCTGACAGGAATGCAAGTTTCGAAATTTGGAAAGTACCTCCAGGGAGGCCTATTTTCGTCAGGGTAGAATTTGAATCCGAGATCTTGCTTCTCTTCACGACACGGATTTGTGCGTGTTTCCAATCATTGCCACTCCCGTTTCCATATCAGATTGGTGATGGAAATTTGAATCCGAGTTGGTGCTTCTCGTGAGCTCGATTGGAAGAAATTGGAAGGTTTATGTGTTGCTCCGATCCTCTCTACAAATTTATTGCTTCTGGTCGACGACGGACTCATGTTTCCAAAACTTGGGAGTTTCCCTTTGTTGACGGATTTATTTCCGCTAAAAAAACTGTTGATTTTTTAGAAGTTGGATTTTGACGCCTATGACAGTTGGATTTTTGTAGAAGCAAATAAAAATCATTATCACTTTTTTAAAGTCAAATTCTCGATTAAACCAAAAAAGTGTCCGGAAGGGCACATCCACCTGGAACACGGTCACAAAGTCAAGAACCACCTATTATAATGCCACTGCTATATCAGACTATAAATTGCAGACACCATATTCAATAAAGAAATTTTAGAAGTGACATACACGCATGCTCAACTAGAACTTTGATATATTTTTATTAATTGATTGCCATTTATTAGGAAAAAAGACAAATGGAGATGTGCAATGGTAACTCGGTGGCAAAACAAAATCAAATTCCAAGCATTTCAACGCAATTACGCAATTTTTTATAAAGGAAATATACTATTATCGGTATGATACCAGTTCCATCCGGGCTTAATTGGTATCGGGGATGGAGACCGCCACAAAATTGCAAAAGACAGAAAAGAAGAATTGATCAACAAAATGGCTACAACAAAGTTTAAAATAAATTATCCCAACTAAAATCCATATTGTATGGAAACTGAATCGCACACAATAGAAGTAGATTGGGAAATTCAAATAAAGAAAACTATATCAATTGGAGAAGTTGAGCAAGAGGCAAGTTTTCGCGGAGGTTGTTCAATCCAAACACACTTACATTTCTAGAAACATAACAAATGTAGCATTGTTCACTTTTCATTCAGCATTTAGTCGTAGGATGTTGTGAGATGATATCCTAGCTTTCTCATACAAGCATACCAGTTCCTTTAGCGCGACCCCTCTTGTCCCTCTTGTCATCGCCGCCAGCGGTAGCTATGGTGTGTTTGCGCCTCCCTGGCAAACCACGGCGGCGGGGCAGAGCTAGAAAAAGGTCATTGTAACAAAGGCACGAGGCGGTAGCGCCCTCGAGTTTGTGAGCAACTCGTCCGCACCGGTGGTGGCCTCGACACGGTCCAAGAAGACGACCCCGACGGGTGCGACTGCCCTATTCTAGAAAGTTGTTGGATCACTCGTCCTCAAAAGTTGGATTTTATTGTAGGGCACCTGTTAGAGGTGGATATTTTTTAAAAATTAAAGAACAATTTTTTTGTGATGTAAAACTTATATCAAACCGTTTTTAGGCGTTCCCTCCTGCCTGCCCCAAAAACAATTTGAAGATGATGTTTTTCGTTTGTATTTGTATCCGATGATCAGAAAAGGAGGGCCCATGTAAAAAAAAAGGAGGACCCACCTGTCGGCCTCTTCTAGAATCCAAGCACGAGTCCAGCCACGAACCCAGATCCGACGAGTCCACGCCACGCCGCCGCCAAGCCCTAGCTTTCTCCGGCCAGCGCCCTCCGCCGCCGCCACCGCAGCGATGGTGTACTTCGATTCGTGGGACGAGTTCGTCGAACGCTCCGTGCAGCTCTTCCGCACCGATCCCGTCACCGTACGTGCCGCCGCGACCCCCGCCGCCCATTCCTTCCTCCCCGATCCCCTCCTTCCCGCGTCCCGATCTAACCCGTCATCTGTTTGCCCAGACGCGCTACGTGATGAAGTACCGGCACTGCGACGGGAAGCTCGTGCTCAAGGTCACCGACGACCACCAGGTACGGGCTTTCTCATTTGCCTAGATTCGTACTCCGAATTCTGGACCAGGAAGTGCTCTAGTTTTAAGATCCTGGTCACCTGTGTCACTATGAGATGACAGTCGCGGCTTAAAATTTGAGCCGATCGAGGGTTCTGGTAGATTTTACTCTGTTGCTTCAGACTGTTCAAATCGATATGTGCGATGTGGCTCGAGAAAGTACTACGCTAGTTGTGCTATGCGCGATTCAGCACTCCCAAAATGCAATAGTAACCTCTCCTGTCGAAATGAAATAGTGACTGAATGTCTGCTTGATATGATAAATCCGAGTGATTTTGCTATAAAAGCCTAGCAGCTGTCAGCATTTCTTGCCACATGTGCGTTTACCCTCTCTAATGGAAGCAAACGATTGCTGTGTACGTAGAACGTATTTAGTGTGGAGGCACGAAAGCAGGTATTGAGCGCTACATGTTTAGTTTGATGGGATTTTAACAAGCGGGCCTCTGCTGGTTTTCTTCTAAAACACTAATTAGTTTTGCATATTTGATCCCACTGCTCGTTTCATTTGAAAACCTACTCAGTTGTGCAATAGTAATAATATGAATTTTGTTTGTGATTGTTAAATTCTGAACTACTATTTTGTTAAGCTCTAACTCGAAAATCTTTTTGCACTCTTTTTTTGAATTCCTAGGTGGTGCAGCTTAACATGTGCTTGTACAATACTGTAGCTTGTAGACCTTAAGTTCTGAAACTGGGTCATAGCGCATATCTTAGTGTGTTTCAGATAATCAGATATTTTTGCTGGTATACTATATTTTCACTTCGACTCGATAAACCTTTTGTACAACTACATTATCCACACGTCATACAGCTGATGTGATGTTGTGAGCCATAGACCCATAGTGCTATGAGTATTTTAATTCCTTCACTCTTCTGAATCCTAGTCCCTCCGACATATTTGCACTGGAATATAATGTAACCATCCAACCAAGTAGTTGTCATCTGATTGTGCCCAACGATTTTGGAAATCAAAATATGTGTGTAGCATTATCTGTCGACATAGCATTGCTGCAAAATACCTGAATGTTCATTATATTTCGATGAAGATTCACTTCCATATGGAAATTGGAATGGGATATGTACTAGATAGAAACCTAAGTCAGCTGTGTAACTTTTCGTTGGCAACGTTAGCACATTGAGTACAGTCTCCATGCTGCTAGGAAACTTCGTTGATACCATTGGAAGCTACTTTCCTGCAGAACCTTGGAAATGTGACTTGAGGGAATTTTGGTTCGCCTAACTACCTAAGCAGGGATCAAACTGTCTATTCATTCTTGCTTGATGAAATTTCCTTTTGTCATGGATCAACTTTTATTGTAATCCTTCCACCCATGTTGTTAATAATTATTCATATTTTATATTCTTAGAAATCATAAAATCTTCAAACTTTGCCCCTTAAATTCAGTGTTTCGCTTTGTTCAACACAGTGCTTCTTTAACGTGCATTCTGCAATTAGTTCAATCCTGTTCTATGCATGTATCTTCAGCTCTGCACTTCTTTTTCTACCCCTTCTATGTTATTTTTACCCACAGATGTATACAAAATATGGCATCCAGTGTATGGAAAATATATAAGCATTCCTACACTTTCTAATCCAGATTCTTGACTCTTATATTATGTTGGTGAATTTATTTTTTCAATTTTGCGCCTGTCTGTTACTTTTTCTGATTAGAAAGCCATCACTGTAAAAATGTAAGCAAAAGTGAAATTACTGTCGAGTCATCAGTGTCTATTTGACTATATTTTCAGTTTGTTACGTAGCAATATTTTGTTTTATTTCCAAAAGGCTATGTAGTCGTGCGCTTGAATGAATCAGCTAGTATTCTGTTTGTCACTGGGATCAACCTTCTGCTCTCATAGTAAATCTGACTGTCAAATGAAATGGGAATAGTGATAGTATTAATTGAAATGAACTCTGTTTTACATGTCATACTCTTGTTTTCTCTTTCTTTCGTTACGGTTAGCACGTTATCACCTATATCTTATAACTAAAACAAGTATGGAAACCTAGACTAAATTAAGTAATGGCTACTGTCAAATGAATATCTACCGTTGACTCATCTTTTAGTATGGAAGCCTCAATTGAACATGCAGTAAAACCTAAACATAACCAGTATGTTACATGATAGCAGCTTAATTTCTCCCTGTTTCTTGTTTTTGATATTTGCACTGGGGTGGGTAATATTGGGCTATGATGCAGAATATCAGAACACCAGTTTTTTGGCTACCTTGTGGAAGCCCGATAGAAATGATGTGTCCTACCTCTTTATTATAGAAGCCCCTGTGTTCACATTGTATAGTTTAGCTGATGAATGTACGTAAAACCTTTGTTTATTACTAATTGATGACAATATACGGATATCTCCCTGTTTTTTTAACGGATAGGACATAGAGTGTGCACAGTTGTGTGCTGTTCTTGAACGGATGTTTATTGCGTTGCCTAGCAGTGGTTTGCATTGTGTGCTGTTCTTCACCAATCTTTCACTGTTGTAAGTTGTAACATTAATATGTCAGCTGCTTATAGTTTAATCTTCTAGCTTTGCTGACTCTGTATGTATCACTTACAGTGCTTGAAGTTTAAGACGGATCAAGCTCAGGACGCAAAGAAGATGGAGAAGCTCAACAACATATTTTTCGCCCTCATGACTAAAGGACCTGACGGTATGTATCTTGGAACGTTTTCCTCAGGGTCACAGCCACTGTATCAAGCCCCAGATTGTTGTCATCTCACTAATTCGGATCCCTGATCTTTACATTTGTTTTCCAGCCGATATAAGCGAGGTTTCAACGAAGGAACAGGTGGATCAACAGCAATCGAAGAAAGGACGGGTCAGGAGGCAGTAGTAGCATCATGTTCTTGTTCTCGATTTCTTTCCGAAGTATCACAATCTGGGGTGGTGGGTGTACAATTTGACCGACTCCTGTTAGCCCTGTTATGTTGTTCTGAAGAAGCCCTCTGGATCCTTCCGCTCCTGGTACAGAACTGAGAAGTGCGCTTTACCAACACAAAAATCATCAATTATAAGACAATCGAATCTTGATCGCTGTTTTGAGTCTTCCGTTGATCTTTTTTCACTTAGTAGTTGGGAATGTGGCATAATGTTTTCTTCAAACTTGGGTGCTGCTGATGCTGTGTAGGAGGAACACAAGGTACACGCGGTAGTGGAGTTGATGTTGCAGTAATAACAGTAGGGTTTAGTTTTTTTACAGCAATGGTAGGGCTCTGCTGCAGCATCTGCGTTCTCTGGCAACGTAAAACTGTTCTGTTCGATGCTCTTCCGTTGTTTGCAGGCGGCGGGTCATGTGCTTCACTAATGACTGGCTGGCTGGCTGCTCCTCGTTTCTTGGATTCATCGCACCAGGACCATGATGTGGAACGTGGCCGCTCCTGCGTTTATGCAGATTCGCCTTTGAATGTTATCTTGTTGTATTGTTATCATGTGCCTGGCTTGAGCATGATAAGCTGTGATTCCCATGTTTGTCTGTTTGAGATAATCTTTTTTCATGCCTGACTGCTTTGGAGGGGAGTGGAAATAATGCTGCAGGTTCGGAGTGCTCTAGATGTTTTAGTCATTTTTCACATTAATATGTGCACACGTGTATCTAGATATGTTTTAATTTACATGTACACTCATTTTAATGTGAATCTGGATAACATATATTACACCTAAAACGTCTTATATTATGAAACGGAGGGAGTATATTTTTTGTTACTTACAAGAGAGAGGTGTTGGTCAGTTAATGGATATAAGTGCGCCGAACATCGAAGCAGGCTCGGATTTTACAGTGCTGCAAAGAGGCTTTTTGCTGCACAAGCTTTTATTTATGGTTGTCGTGCGTGTTCTGGCTGACACCGCCGGTCAAACTATTGTTGCCAGGAAGGCCTGGTGAAGAGCCTTTTCAGCAGGTGGAAGCTTTCTAGGAGAGGCGTTTGTGCTGAACACAACTAAACAAGGGCATTCAAGAGTCCACGCGATCATTATTTGGGTACATAAGACAAGTCACGGTGGGAATGACAAGTCACGGTGGGAGTAATATAGACAGTAAAGTGTCATATATGATAAAAATAATAATATGATAAGTATTTAATAAGTATAGGTGATGGTGGTAGCACATACTCCCTCCGTTCCGGTGAATAAGTCCTATTTTTTTTTGTAAAAGTCAAGCTAAATATAGTTTGACCAAACTTTTAGAAAAATATGTCAACATATATGATACTATATAGACATCATATGAACATATAGTTCATGATGTTTCTAATGACATTAGTTTTATATTTTATATATTAAGACTTGATCTAACTTTACATGTGTTAAATTTTTCAAAATAATATAAGACTTATTCATTGGAACGGAGGTAGTACTATTGTAGTGGCTGAAATGGAGAATTCACCTGCTACAGTACAATACCTGGCTCATTGTAGGGAGATCTCAAAAACATGGATCGTAAAAATGTTTAACATAACAGATTTCGATACAAGATGAGTTTTATAACCTAATAAATATATAACTATATGATATTAAACATATATTAGCACAAACTTTTGAGATAGTAACATAGAGTAATATTATATACATGATAGTACTATATGACTAGACACAGCGGGTTAGTAAAATGGAGTAGTATCATATGCATGATACATTGATACTATGATATTTCCCACTATGACCAGTCTAAAACTAATCATAGTTGGTATCATATTAACTAAAAACTGACCTGCCATTACAATCAATCAAAAGTAATATGATAGTGCTATCATAGGTAGATTACTGGATTTCAATGAAAAAATAATCTAACATCTAATTAAGAAAACCACAAGAAGAGACGCTATATGGCTTGGGTGTAAATTTCATCACTTCCATGCTCAGAGCATCTCCAACCAGCGATGTATTTTAGCATGCGATTCAACGTTTGCAGCGTCGTTTTAGAGTTTAGCGCGCGCGGTAAAAATTTCAGCTTTACGGGACGCACTATTCTGTCGTGCGCCAAAATAGCGACCCATCGGACGCTGTATTTTGCAGCGCGTTGATGCGGTTATACCAAACGGGTATACCCGCTCGACTACAATAAAGGCTAACCTGCTAGAAGGCACACCTGGTGTCCCATAGGAGAGGTATACCAAGGAAAGTGATGCGGCCTAGAGAAGCTGGAGTGCGGCTCAAGACAGGAGCAATCGTGCCGACCTAGTATGTCTGGTAGATATGTTTCGACTTGTATTCAAATTCCTGAGACCTGGCCTACTACATAGTGGCCAGGAGGGACACAATAGGAACACACGCAATCTGATCACCAAAAACCCTAGCGAGTCATCAACTCGTCGGGTCGCCATTGTAGCCACCTTTGAAAGGACAATAATTTCGCCTAAAGGGGGGGTGAATAGGCAGTTTAAAACTTTTCCGGTTTAGTCTTGATAATTACGATATAAAACTAGGTGTTTAAATTAGCAAGCCAACAACCTAAATAAACTAGGCTCACATATGTGCACCAACAACTTATGCTAAGAAAGACAAACAACAAGGTGATAGCTATAGAATACTTCAAGCACGAAGGCTATCACAATGTAAATTGCATAAGTAAAAAGCTCGGGTATAGAAATAACCGAGGCACGCGGAGATGAGGATGTATTCCTGAGTTCCTCCTTGTTAAGGGAGTACGTCTCGTTGGAGAGGTGTGAACCGACACAACGGTTCAACAACCACAAAGGTTTCAGCTTCTTCTCCGATGAACCGCACCACAAAGGCTTGGTTCACCTTCCACTATCGGAATTCCTTCGAGGCGGAATCCGGAGCCTTTCAATAATAATCCGGGGCACAACCCACAATGGGATTGGGGGCTCCCGAACGGCTTTCAACAACAACAATCTGGGGCACAACCCACAATGGGATTGGGGCTGCCGAACGGCTTCAAGTGACCACACAAGGGTCCAACCACCACAAAGGCGTCTAGGGTCCAAGGACCCAAGAGTAACAAGCTCACAAACTTTCAACTTCCACGAATCCTCGTGGAGAGCACTCCGATGCACCAAATGCAAAAGGCAAGAGCACAAGTGCTCAAATCCTTCACTCTCGAATTCCAACAAAGCAACAAATGCTTATGGGGAAATAAGAGAGGAAAAACAAAAAGGAGATGCACCAAGATATCCAAGATCAAGATCTACTAGGCTCCCCTCACTTAGAGGAGAGATGGATTGGTGAAAATGTAGATCTAGGTCTCCTCTCTCAAATCTCTCAAAGATATGCAAGAATCATGGAAGGAATTGGGAGAGGGGCAAGCTTTCCAAGGTCAACAATGGAGGAGAGAGAGAGGGGAAAAAACGTGCTTGGAAGAGCTACTCTCTCTGGGGAAGAAGGGGTCCTTTTATAGGTACCACGAAAAAGAGCCGTTGCAGAAAAACTTCACACAGGAGTTTCCGGTCACTAGCGCCGGAAACTCGGGCCAGGGGCGGAAACTCTGGCCTACTGGGACCGGAAACTCCTCCCCCCATCAGGGGATGAACACCGTCAACACACCGGAGGCTTGGGCAAACTCTCCGGTGCCCTGAGCCGGAAAGTTCATCCAGGGGCGGAAACTCCGGCCTTTGAGGCCGGAAACTCTAGCCCCCACCAGGCGCTGAACAACTTCAAAGCAGCTTTGGAGGAAAAGCGTTGAGTCCGGAGACTCCGGTCCTAGGGACCGGAAACTCCGGCCTAAGAAAAAGTTGCTGCAAAACTGAACACGAAAACTGTTATAACTTTTGCGAATGAACTCCGAATGAGATGAGACCACTTTTGCTGGAAATATTGCCTCCCATAAATAGAGTAAAATCACCACACATGGAAAGGTGTGGGACTTTCCTCACGGTTGAACCAGCAATATTTCCGCCACCGAAGACGCAACAAGTTTTCCAAAATAAAACCGTTTTCGGTGAACTAGACCTTGACATGAAGATGAACCAAGCTCTAATTTCTCACTACAATAAAATCCAAATAAGAATCAAGAAATATGAGAAGCCAAGTATGCAAAGGTTTGAGCTCTACACAACAATGCGAACAAGTTACTCACTTGAGAGCCTCTCTTGATAGTACGTCATCTATCCTAAAACCCGGTCTCCTACTAACACAATGAGACCGGTAAGAGAGAAAACTTATCAAGATAATACCTTTGCCTTGCGCATTCCACTTGAGCTCGATGATGAAGACCTTGACTCTCTCAAGTTGAAACATCTTTCTTGATTGTGCTTGCTAGCACATGCTTGATGAAGACTTCTCCAAATGCTCCCCCATACTCCTTTATTGGAGGGACTCGCTAAGCTTTGTCTTCATGTTTCCTTTGCAAACTTCAATCAAAGGGTATCTTATGATATCCATCATACTGAACTTGCACTTCATCTTCTTTTCTTGATATGTATGATGGCTTGGAGGTAAACATGATTGTTCACTCAATTTTCTATTCCAATCCATACTTGCAATGAGCTCAACTCTACACATGACCATTCATCATATAAATCCTTGAATAGAGCATTGGTCATTAAGTCATCTTGAAGAGTCCAACACATGAACTCCTATAATTTCCCATGGAAAAGATCTATAAATAATATTTCAATGTAAACATTAGTCCATAAGGATTATCATTAATTACCAAAACCACGCATGGGGGCAACCATGCACTTTCAACCTTGTAACCTTGATATCTGTAATCATACAAGCAAGAATTAGGATATTATCCTCCGGGAGCCTGAAGCTGGGCAAATACTTAGTTGTCAGGCGTCTGAATTCACCAACGTCCATATACTCTTCTAACCGATATAACCCTAGGTACCTTACCATGGGATTTGCCAAGTTAACCCCTCGTCACGCGCGGTAATGCACAAACACAATAAACACGTGCACCGCCAGATTTGAAGAAGCACATATAAATCAAACAAAAATGACACCGGGAATACTAGATGTGATATTTCATAGATAGACACGATAGTTCGAACGATGACACCAAAAATACTAGATATGATCAAACTAAAACTATATAAACTAGACGACAATGACACCGGCGACGCTCCGATTACTCGTCGGAGTAGGTGAGGTCGTCCGAGTCGAAGTCGTCAGAGTCCTCAGTCGAGGATGACACGGCTCCGACGAGGAGAGGTCGTTCCAGCACGGGTCATCCGGCGGAATCATCGGGTTCTCAACCTACGCGAGGATGAACTTTCGTAGGTGTTGCTTGTTGAGGCGGCACTCGGCTCGGTTCTCCCGGTGGCCAGTCCTTCTCTGCGCAGCATCGGCGTAGAACGCCTCCTCGGCGCCCACGTCCTCCTGGTAAGTCTGACGCTAGAGCAGGCGGCGATGCGCGTCATCCTCAGCAGTAAGGAGGCGTCATTGCTGGGCGCGGTGGCGGCGCCGCTCTTCCTCCGCTCTTCCTCGTTGATGAGGCGTGGCGGCGACGCTAGATCCTGCGCCTGTTGTATGGTGCGGACGTCGTCGAAGTTCATCAACCGGTACGGGCAGCCGAGGCGCCACGCTGCCGCATCTTACGCGCAAACATCCTCATACGCGGGGTCGAACGTGACAAGATCGATGCGGCGGTCGCCGTCACGGATCTCGGTGTAGAAGTTGCCGATGAGGCGCGCGAGGACGCTATGTACCCATGGCGTTACGAGAGAGGTGTGGCTGCATCTTCCTATCGGCGGCAAAGGAGTGCGTGGCTCGCAAGGACACGGTTAGAGTCGAGGTGGCACGCGGAAAAGAATCTAGAGCGGTTGGCTTTCGCGCGGCAAGCGGTGAGTTTTGCCGCGTGTATAGATGATGCGGCGAATTGCATAAAATGACGCGCGTAGGGAAAGTTTGGCACGCTCTAGGTTTTTGCGCGTCTACACCCGCGAACCCTAAATTGGGTAGTTTATCCGGCGCCGGGTAAAGTATAGTGCCCGTTGGAAATGCTCTCAACACGGCGTTCCCGCGCAAAAAAAAGTTTACCCTACTCTACTGCGAAAGAATCCAGATGCAGCTAGTAAGACCAAAATTTACACCGTCCTGTCGAAAGAAAGCCACGGATTCCTCGCCTTTTTACGTCGCCCGTGCTCCCTCCGTTTCGTGCATCCGTGCCTGCTCCCCCTACTGATGGCCGTGACTTGACGAGAGGCTTTTTACCAGTACCCAAAGTTTTTACTACCCCTCGAAAGGGTGCACACATGACACATACATAGCTTGGTCGGCAGCAATGGCGCATGCCAGAATCCGCCGGACCATACACAGCAGCGTGCCCGTCGCCGTCGGTCAGTCACCCCCATCCGGTACGGCAGTAGCGTCTTCGTTTACCACGGCGACTGGAGTAACTGGATCCCTTCATTCTTACCGCGCGCCTCCGTAGGCTACTAGGCCGGTGGCCTTCTGCCGTCGTCTCCCACCGACCGTCCTCGCCGCCGCGGCTGCAGGCTTTACCGGCGGCTCGCCGATCAACGACGGCCGGAGTTACTGCCTGACTGCATCAAGCTATGTTTATGATTGAGTACAGTATGGGCTGCCATCTCTTCTTGCGATGTTGGTCGTTGGGAACAGAGATTGTGCAGAGCAGATTTAACTCAGCTCCCGTACAAGTCCGGGGAATTGTCAATTGTTTATTAGAGTAGATATATAATCGACGTGGTCTGAAACTCGAGTACATTTCGCCCATGTTTACTGTGTATATACGGCGTGCGAGGTCGCAGCCCATATTCAGAAACAAATACCCACCCTTCTCTCGTCATTCAAGGCATGAACATGATCGTTTTCAATGGGATTGTATAGCATGGCAAAGTACGTCACCATCATGTACATCCTACAGCATTTACCCGCGGATGCACGAGCAAGAAATACCGGACTACGGGCAAAGCAACCGCCGGCGCCGCACGCGGTGAAGCATCCATGGGCGCCGCAGTGGCCCCACGCCGCCCACGATGATGTGGGCCAAGTACATGCTCCTGTATGGGATCCGTCGTCCTCTAGTAACATGCCTACCCGCGCATAATGCTATCGCCTCCAGCTCCGGCATGTGAGCGCGACGGCGCGCGCCCTTGCCTCCAATCGTCACGTCGATGCGCCAGGCTCCGGTTAAGGTCATGCCCAATGGTAGCAGTAGAATGCTACTGCCCCATGATTTCCATCTAGGTTCGGAAGTCTCAAACCACAGCACATTTCAATATGTGCCCAACGCCGAAACGTCACACATAACGGTTCATCCTTTTCCCTCTCTTCTCTCCTCTTCCACTCTCCCTGCTTGCTTTTTTCGTTTGAGAGGCGGCCTCGTCACCGGCAAGTTCGCCTTGGGATCAAGCGACCCCCTCGGGACGCCTCCGACTTCCGCCGAGGATGTCGAGACCAAGGAGTCCGACTCGGTGCACCTAGATGGGTAATCGGAGAAGCCCGCCGGCCCACCTGAAAAGCCGGTCGGCGGTAATAGGAAGAGGGGTGCGTTCACCGATGACGAGCTGACCACCTTCACCAACATGATCATTGCGGTGAAGGACGTTGCGCAGGCCATCCAGGACAACAAGGCCACCGACAAGCACCCTGACCTGTACGGTCCTGGCGATGATCGGCTTCACCAAGGAGCACCTCATGGTGGCGCTCAGCCACCTCATCGACCACAAGGCCTAGGGTACAAGCTTCGTCGGCATGAACGAGCAACACCACACGCTCTGGCTGAGGCAATACCTCAGCACTACATCTGCAACTAGTGTTGCCGATGTGGCGATGGGGATGCATGGAGGCGATGGAGCTCCTTGATGGTGATGTATATTTTGGTGTTAGCTAAGGACTGATGATGCTTTTGTAACTATGATGAACTTGTGATGATGTGGTACATACTAACCCCTCATCGATGATGAACTTGCGGTTTGAGGTAGACACCCACCTTCGTTGTGGTGGGAGGTCTACACCTCGGTAGGCTAGCATGAACTTGTAGTGTGATTGACTTTTGGAATGATCATGCATGCCCCATACTTGTGATGCTATCTCTTATGTCCTGCTTTGTGATTGTGTTAATGTTTCTGATCGATCTTTTTGTCGTGCTAGTGGTATGTGGTGTTCCAAGGAAGGGTTCCAGGTATCTACAACTCATGGATGATCTACCAAGATCAAGTCAATGGCTACTCGAAGAACAACTACAGAGGGTACGCAACATTGAAGGAGGCGGAGCAAGAGTACCAGAGTTTCTTGGATGATCAGGCTATGGCAATTGAGGACATCGATCAACCGTTACCATTAGCCCAGGTACCACATGTTCTACCAATGCCGCCGCCGCAAGGACCACCGGAGGTATGAGAGAGAAGGCTCAAAGATCCGGTCATCTTGATCGTGAGGATCTTGTGCTTCTGAATGGTGTGTAATTGGATGTAATATGCTATGTCATGGTGTTCTCACCCAATCTGAACCATGGTGAGAGTACATACCACTCTTACTGCAACCAAACACCTACACTTTGTTTCTCCTCGACCTGAATGGGATGCAAGAGGGCAACCAAAGGATGTGGTCTGCCTTCTCTCTCCGGTGCAGAAATAGACACCTCAGGCAACCAAACACCATGGCTTTTTTTGGCATGTGGCCCATTCCGAATGCGCAGGTGGGCTCATGTCACTGCGCGATTGAGATGAAAATCGGCCCAGGCAACCAAACGCACCTTATGTGCCCAAAGCTGAAACGTCACACAAACAATGTTTAGTTCATCCTTTCCCCTCTCTTCTCTCCTCTCCCACTCTCCCTGCTTGCTTTTTCGTACTGGAGGCGACCTCCTCTACAGGCTTCACATGTCACACGCATGCCCTTGGCTTACTCCCACTTTGGCGTCTGAGCCTAGCTGGTCTCTGCAAGGGCAGCAGGCTGGGGCGACCTGCTGGCCATGCCCTAATACGTCTTCGACACTATGCCTTGTCCTCGTACGTAGGATGCTCAAATGGACGTGTTTTGTTCGATTTTTATCCGCTTAAGTGTGGAATGGACATGCATTCGATCCATGTTCACTCCTTTCCGACAACTGTCCGCAACGGACCGACGCATTGAGTCCACGTGGTTAGGGTTGTGGCCATTTTGATCACTGTTCAAGATATCTTTCGATAAATCGGCCGATTTATCGCTTCTCAGTGTCTGGCCGATAAGATAATTGGCCGATTTATCGGTCGATATGCCGGTAAAGTGACCGATATGTCAATAAATCGACCAATTTAATTACCCCTTATCTTGGGTCGACCGATAAGTTTTCGATAACCGATATCCCTAAGATTGATTTTGATCGTTTTCTTTTGATCCGGCCAGAGAGTTGGTATATAAAACATATATTTAAAACATGCAGTATAAATCATATAATTTAAATGGTTAGTTCAATCAAATAATAGTTCAATCCAAAGTCTTTTTTCTTTTCCAGTGGTCTATTCAGCTTGCATGCGCCGCCTTAGTTGGTCCATCAATGCAAAGACAGAGTATGTGCAGAAAGAGTATACAAGTACATGCCTTAAATTACAATTGCTTCTTCCTAGTCCCCCTATTTGCAAGTAAAACATGTTAGAGTTGTAATACGTATACGAGGAGGGTACGGTGTAGTACACCGACCCGAACTCGTACTCCTTGTAAACACCTCGATAGGGATTTTCTATCTATATAACACGCAATATGGACCTCAAGCGAGGCACCCGTTTTCCGCTACACAATTCTGATATGGTATCAGAGCATTATCGATCTGAGACCTAAAGCCATCGCCGCCGGAGTTCCTCCCGTCGCACGCGCACAAACACAGCCCTCACGATCTCACGATCGGAAAACAACAGAAGCCAACGATCCTCTCGATCAGAAAAAGCAGCCAACGATCCTCTCGATCGGAAAAATCAGAACAAAAACCCCACGATCATCTGATCGGAAATTCTCCACGATCTTCAGATCAGAAACATCTCCTCCGTCGGCTTCATGGCGTCCTTCTCTACGACCACGTCCGTGTCCGCCGCCCTGGGGAACCCTCCCTCACAAAAACTGACCAGCTCGAACTTCTTGTTCTGGAAAACGCTGATTCTTCCTGCTCTCCGTGGTGCTCAAGTTCTTGGTCTACTGGATGGTACCGAGGCTGCACCGAAACAGTTCCTGGAGGCTGAGAAAGATGGGAAGGTAACACAGGTCCCGAACCCTGCATATGGAAACTGGGTTCTCAGGGACTCCACGGTTTTGAGCTGGATCATTAATTCCTTCTCGCCGGAAATTCTTGCACATGTTGTTGATGTTGAGACCACAGCTGGCGTCTGGGCTGTTCTTATGAAGATGTTCACCGGTGGATCCCGTGCAAAAGTCAATCAGCTCAGAGGCTCTCTCAATGGAACAAAGAAAAACGACCTCACAGCAGCTCAGTTCTTTGCACAGATGAAAGCATTTGCTTCTGAACTAGCTGCCCTTGGAAAACCTGTAGAAGACGATGAGATGGTGGGATATATCACCAATGGTCTTGATGGAAGCTACAACTCGCTGGTCTCCGCAGTTAACGGAAACAGTGCCATCACCGTTGATGATCTCTACGCCCAAATTTGTGCGCATGACATGCGCCAAACCATGTTGGCTGAAACTGGGCAGGAGACGAGCTTCATGTCTTCCGCCAATGTTGCAGCCCGCCGTGGCCGTGACATGAGCCAGGACACCCGTGATGATAGGGGTGATCGCAGACGTGATGACAGAGATCACCGCGACCGTGTGTACTCTTATGATCATCGGGACCGTGGCCGTTCCAACGATCAAGGTGATCATGGACGTGGAGATCGCTATGAGTCAGAACGCCGTTGGGATGGCCGTGATGATGGACGTTGTGATAATAGGCGTCGTGATGACCGTGATGCTTGGCGCAGGGATGATCGCAGGGATGATCGCCGTCGTGATGACCGTAGGAATGATCGTGGAGATCGACGGCGTGATGACAGAAGCCAGGGGCGCCGTTCTGGACACGGCCGTGCTCCAACCCCATATGTCAACACCACATGTCAGATATGCAAGATTCATGGACATCCAGCTGAGGTCTGTTGGTGGCGCTATGAGGATGATCCAAAGGGAAACTGGGATGCTGAAGGTGGCCCAGGTGACAAGAACAAGGGTGCCAATGTTGCCGCTGCATCCTATGGAGTTGATACAAATTGGTACCCTGATACTGGTGCTACGAACCACATTACAAGTGAGCTTCACAAACTGACCACCCACGACAAGTACAAAGGACATGATCGTGTGCACACGGCCGACGGCAATGGTATGTCTATAAGTCATATTGGTCACTCTAAGTTATACATCCCCCATAATAGTTTAAATCTGAATAATGTTCTTCATATTCCTAATGCCACGAAAAATCTCCTTTCTGTTCATAAGCTTACCCTTGACAATGACATCTTTCTTGAATTTCACCCATACTTATTTTTGATCAAGGATCAGGCAACTCGAAGAATCCTGTTTAAGGGGCCGTGTCATGGTGGTCTCTACCCGCTAGTACCTATGTCTTCCGGGTCTTCCAAACAAGTTTTTGCTACAATAAAGCCATCTTCCTCCACATGGCATCGCCGCTTAGGACATCCCTCTTCGTTTGTGGTTCAACAAGTTCTTAGGAAACATCATCTTTCGTATACCCCCGAAATAAATCCTTATGTTTGTGATTCTTGTCAACTAGCTAAAAGTCATCAGTTGCCGTATCCTGTATCCTCTAGTGTCTCTACTGTTCCTTTGGAACAAGTATAGTATTCTCTGATGTATGGGGTCCTGCACCTGTTTCGGTTGGCAAACACTTATATTATGTAAGCTTTATCGATGACTATAGTAAATTTACATGGATCTATTTGCTTAAGAAGCGTTCTGATGTGTACCAAGTTTTTATGAACTTCCAAGCTCTTGTTGAACGGAAGTTTGGTAGGAAAATAATTACAATGCAAACCGACTGGGGTGGTGAATATGAAAAACTCCATGGTTTCTTTCAGCAAATTGGTATCACTCATCATGTCTCATGCCCTCATGCTCATCAACAAAATGGCTCCGCGGAGCGTAAACATCGTCATATCGTTGAGGTTGGCCTTGCCCTTCTTGCTCATGCCTCCATGCCCTTAAAATTTTGGGATGAAGCCTTCCTTACAGCCACGTTTCTTATCAATTTACTTCCTAACAAAGTTATTGATTTTGAAACTCCTATATAACGTCTCCTTAATACTAAACCCAATTATGACTCTCTTCGCATTTTTGGGTGTGATTGTTGGCCAAACCTCCGTCCATACAACAAAAGAAAGCTTGCATATCGGTCTACACGTTGTGTATTCTTGGGATATAGTCCCCTTCATAAAGGAGTTAAATGTCTTGATGTTTCTACCGGTCGAGTCTATATTTCTCGTGATGTTGTCTTTGACGAGAATGTCTTTCCCTTTGCTACACTACATCCAAATGTTGGTAAATGACTTCGACATGAAATCCTTTTACTACCCACTGATGCAAATTCTCACAACTCTACTAATGGGGATGTAGAACTAGATGATCATATGTCTTTGCATTTTATACCTCCTGTCACTAATCATGAACAGGAACAACCTCAAAACACTGGTGCCGAGGAGAGTGCTTCTGGAAATACAGCCAACAGTGAAAATTTCAGTCAAAATGCTGAAGAAACAAGTCAAAACAGAGAAGAACAAAATTCTGCAGAAAATGACGAACTGGGCAGCAGATCCGGAGCTGATTATCCCTTGGATCATGCACTGTCTGATCCCGAGGAGCCTGCAAGTTCACAGGCAGGTTCGGGTGAATCTAGCCAATCATTGGCTGATGATGACTACCACACGCCACATGCGCCTGTCTGCGCCCACGCGCCTGTCTGCGCCCGCGCGCATGCACCCGACCGCGCCCACGCTGCGGAAGATGCGCACCAGCCAGAAGTTGCCACGTCGCCGACCACCTTGTCTGTGTCGGCTACCGATGCAGACGAAGACGATTCCCACCATTCAGAAGCTGCCACATCGTCTGGAGCTGTTTCCAGCACAGATTCTGCTGGATATCCTGTGCCAACTTCAGTTGTGGGTAATGCTGCTGCTCCAGAACAGATTGGTGTGCGCACTCGTCTTTCCAAAGGTATTCGCAACCCGAGAATATATAAGGATGGATGTGTTCGTTATGGTATGCTTGCTTCCACAGATGAACCACACACTCTTACCGAGGCTCTTGATGATCCAAAGTGGCGCAAAGCAATGGGGGAAGAGTATGATGCTTTGCTTCATAATAAAACGTGGCATCTAGTGCCACCCAGTTCAAACAAAAATTTGATTGATTGCAAATGGGTATATCGTATCAAGAAAAATGCAGATGATACAATTGACAGATACAAAGCTCGGTTGGTTGCTAAAGGATTTAAGCAAAGGTATGGAATTGATTATGAGGACACATTTAGTCCAGTTGTCAAAGCTTCTACTATTAGAATTGTTCTAGCTATCTCTGTGTCTCGAGGTTGGACTTTGCGACAGCTAGATGTGAAAAATGCCTTTCTACATGGTGTTCTAGAAGAAGAGGTATATATGAGGCAACCACCAGGTTTTGAAGATACTAATGTCCCTCATTATATTTGCAAACTTGATAAAGCACTTTATGGACTGAAGCAGGCTCCACGAGCATGGTACTCTCGTCTCAGTTCTAGGTTGCATGCTCTTGGTTTTACACCCTCGAAGGCTGATACATCTCTATTCCTCTATCAAAAATTGAATGTCACTATATTTATCTTGATTTATGTTGATGATATTATTGTGACAAGCTCTTCAGAAGAGGCCATCTCTGCTCTCCTCAAGGATCTCAATGACAGTTTTGCTATCAAGGACCTTGGTGATTTACATTTCTTCTTGGGCATTGAAGTGAAGAAAACACGTGATGGTCTAGTTTTGACACAGGAAAAATACGCTACAGAGTTGCTTGAAAAAGTTGGTATGAGTCAATGCAATGTTGTGCCTACACCCTTGTCATATTCGGATCCATTGTCATTGGCTGAAGGAGAAGCTTTAGGTCCTGAAGACAGTACAAAATACCGCAGTATTGTTGGAGGTTTGCAATACCTTACTCTTACCAGACCAGATATATCCTTCTCAATCAACAAAGTATGTCAGTTTCTTCATGCACCAACTACTGCACATTGGGAGGCAGTCAAACGTATTTTGCGCTATGTGAAGGACACCGCAAAAATTGGAATCACGTTTCGGCCATCTACATCCATGCTTTTGAGTGCCTTTTCTGATGCAGACTGGGCTGGTTGTATTGATGATAGAAGATCTACAGGAGGTTTTGCAGTATTTGTAGGACCAAATTTGGTGTCATGGAGTTCTAGAAAGCAAGCTACTGTCTCAAGATCAAGTACAGAAGCAGAATACAAAGCCTTAGCAAATGCCACTGCCGAAATAATATGGGTTGAAGCCCTCCTCCGAGAGCTTGGAGTTGAGTTAAAGGAAAAACCTTGTCTATGGTGTGATAACCTTGGTGCAACATACTTGTCTGCAAATCCAGTATTTCATGCACGTACAAAACACATTGAGATTGATTTCCATTTTGTTCGTGAAAGAGTGACAGACAAGAAACTAGATATCAAGTTTATTTCAAACAAAGATCAAATTGCTGATGGTTTCACCAAGACACTTCCTGTTAGAAGCCTTCATGAATTTAGACGTAATCTAAATCTTTGTAAAGTTTAGATTAAGGGAGGTTGTTAGAGTTGTAATACGTATACGAGGAGGGTACGGTGTAGTACACCGACCCGAACTCGTACTCCTTGTAAACACCTCGATAGGGATTTTCTATCTATATAACACGCAATACGGACCTCAAGCGAGGCACCCGTTTTCCGCTACACAATTCTGATAAAACATAGCATGGACGTGAATATATGTATTTTTTTTTTGAAATTGACGTGAATATATGTATAGATATGGAAATCCATTGAGATTTGAAAGGCCATTCAAATAAATTGTTCCCAAGCCAGGATAGCCATAGCGAAGCTTTCTTTCGCCAGTTTGGTGCACCACCTTTATGCTCCCCAGTCCCAGATTAGCATTCGTTCACAAGGGACCAGTTCCACCGAATACAGCAATGGCGCGCCGTGCGCCGCAATCATACGTGTCGCTTCCCGACTGGCTCCGGCCGCAGCACCCCATGTCGCTCTCCGGCGCAGCCGCACATGGCACCCGGCCGTGCTCCCCTATTAAATCCTCCCCACTCCACTGCAGCAGCAAGCAAGTCCAGCTCCGGCCGAACCGCCCGCCGCACGCAGAGCCAGTGCGCCAACCAACTAAACTGCCGCCATCAATAGGCTACCCACGACCCACGAGCTCTCGTTCGGTACGGCAATGGCGTCGCTGGCGAGGGCAATGCTGCTGCTGCCGCTGCTCGTCCTGTCGACGGCTGCCGCGTCCATGGCCCAGCAGCACGACTACGGCGACGCGCTCCACAAGAGCATCCTCTTCTTCGAGGGCCAGCGCTCCGGCCGCCTGCCCCCCGGCCAGCGCGTCCGCTGGCGCCGCGACTCCGCGCTCACCGACGGCGCCACCGCCGGGGTAAGAGTTCAAGAACGTTTCTTTCTTTCTTTCTTTACAACGTTTGCGGCGGCGCAATGCACTGGCACTGGGCTGCCTTTCAGAGTCGTGAGCACTCCCGCCTAATATCTTCCTGGAACGCATGCTGCTGCAGGTTGACCTGACGGGCGGGTACTACGACGCGGGCGACAACGTCAAGTTCGGGTTCCCGATGGCGTTCACGGCGACGCTCATGTCGTGGGGGCTCATCGACTTCGGGCGCAGCTACGGCGCGCACGAGCGGGAGGCCCGCGACGCCGTCCGCTGGGCGACGGACTACCTGATGAAGGCCACGGCGACGCCCAACACGGTGTACGTGCAGGTGGGCGACGCCTTCAAGGACCACTCCTGCTGGGAGCGGCCGGAGGACATGGACACGCCCCGCACCGTCTACAAGGTGGACCCCTCGCACCCGGGCTCCGACGTCGCCGCCGAGACCGCCGCCGCGCTCGCGGCCGGCTCCATCGTGTTCCGGGAGGCCGACCCGGCCTACTCGAAGCGGCTCCTGGACCGCGCCGTGGAGGTGTTCGAGTTCGCGGACAGGCACCGTGGCGCCTACAGCGGCAGCCTCCACGACGCCGTGTGCCCCTGCTACTGCGACTACGACGGGTACCAGGACGAGCTGCTGTGGGGCGCGGCGTGGCTGCACAAGGCGTCCAGGCAGCGGGTGTACAGGGACTACATCAAGCGGAACGAGGTGGCGCTGGGCGCCTCCGAGTCCATCAACGAGTTCGGGTGGGACAACAAGCACGCCGGCATCAACATCCTCATCTCCAAGGTGCGTAAACACAGTCCACTCCTCCATTGCTCGCACATTGCTGCTCACGGGCTACGGGCCATTGCTGCTGGGTGACGCTAGTTTCCTGCACTTGCACTATGGTGGCCCGCCTACTGAATCTTGCACTTGCACTATTGCTGTGCTGCTGAGTCGGGTTGGCACACAAGAACAATGAATGCGTTGGCCGGCGGGCGGGCACATGCGCCTGACCGCCGCGCTCCCCGCCTTTTTCCCGTGTAGTGTAGCCACGGCGAGCTTCAGAGACTAGGCTGTCAATGGCCGTCCCATCCGCCATGTCTATTAGCTCGAGATGCAGCTAGCTGACAGTGTTTATTAGCGTGGATAACTCGTGTTTAATCCAGCGTGGATAGCTGACAGTGGAATGCATGGCCATGGAGGGGAACCTTTGCACGCGCGCTCTGCTCTCTTTACTCACACACTTGTGGGCCTGGGTGGACAGATTAGGCCAGCGGCCCAAAACAAATACTCCATGTGGGCGAGCTCAGAATCATGTTAGTGGCCTAGAGGCTATATACTCGCAAACATGTATGTGCACGTCATGTCTCCATCATCTTCATCATATATATTCCTCACATGTGCTTGGCCATGTATGCATACTTTGGAACACATCCTAGATTCGCACACACAGCAGGAGCACGTTGCTGGCCCAGATTCTTTATCTCCTATCTGGATTGGATTAACAATCAAACAAACAGCTCACTACCTACAGATGATACTGTATTAGCCAGTACTTTATTAGTAGTATACTAGTAGTAACTATAGCTGAGATGATAAGCTGGTTAGCAGTTCAAAGCAGGCGACGAGCATGTTTGTCTGTCATCATGCAGTCTTCAGTGAGCCTGGTCCAGTCTACCCATGGAGCCCTGTGCCCTGATACACAACAGCGGGAATCCGGCAGTATGATATATCTATGAGCGGCTTTTGTTTTCACTAGTGCTCACGGGACGGGTCTCCCAAGACCTGACCTCACTTACAATATCATATGTCAAGCAAAGAATGTTGTGAGTCGGTTAGTTAAGCTTCTACTACTGTAGCTGGTTAGCTAATGATGTTAATGGTGTTGGTTGGGGTTTTCTGCAGGAGGTGCTGATGGGCAAGGACGAGTTCTTCACCTCCTTCCGGCAGAACGCCGACAACTTCATCTGCACCCTCCTCCCCGGCGGCGCCCAGAACCACCCCCAGATCGAGTACTCCCCGGGCGGCCTGCTGTTCAAGGTGGGCAACAGCAACATGCAGCACGTGACGTCGCTCTCCTTCCTCCTCCTCGCCTACGCCAACTACCTTAGCCACGCCAACGCCCACGTCCCCTGCGCCGGCGCCGGCGCGTCCCCCGTCGCCCTCCGCCGCGTCGCCAAGCGGCAGGTGGACTACATCCTGGGCGACAACCCTCTGCGCATGTCGTACATGGTGGGCTACGGCGCGCGGTTCCCGCAGCGCATCCACCACCGTGGCAGCTCGCTGCCGTCGGTGGCGGCGCACCCGGCCCGGATCGGCTGCAAGGCCGGCGCCGCCTACTACGGCAGCAGCGCGCCGAACCCGAACCTGCTGGTGGGCGCCGTGGTGGGCGGGCCCAGCAACACCACCGACAGCTTCCCCGACGCCAGGGCCGTCTTCCAGCAGTCGGAGCCCACCACGTACATCAACGCGCCGCTGCTCGGCCTCCTCGCTTACTTCTCGGCCCACCCAGACGTGCCCAGGGCCGACTGACTCATGGGCCGGCCCAACTGCTTCGTTCGTTGGATGGCGGGCCGCCCGCGTTTTGGATGGGCTGCGATGGACTTGCTATTGCTATTGCTACTTGTGTTGTGTGTGTGTGCCTGTTTGTTTTATGCCGATCCTTCCCTGTAAAAAATGGCAGGAAATGGAATCGGTGGTCGTGTAACCGATGAGACCAGCTTCTACTATTATGCTACTACCGCCACTATATAACCACGGTATCCTATGTTTGATTACGCACATTATCTGGATTCGAATTTGATTCTGTTCTGCCTTGTGTGTATGTTGGTTGCATCTCTCTTACTAACGCTCCACGGCCGAGAACAACGTCTGGGCTTGTGTTCTTCCGGTGGGCAAGTCAACGTCATGACTTCATCGCAGCACAACCAATCACATGACACACTAGTCGACACGTCACATAGGTTACGGAAACTCCAAGGTCAACTATTCGTTGTACTGTCCAATGTAGTAGCGCAAACAAGGCCCAGGATGTAGTTTTAAGCGTCCGAGAGTCTGGTACAGTAGTCAGTGCGATCCAATCGTGGCTGCATGCATGCACTTCACGGACACGACCTACGGACGTGATACGCTGTACCAAACCCAATCTGGGGTGCATGCACACACACGCACACGGCATCCCGAAATGATGGTACTACCAAACAACGGACTTAAAACTGTCCACTACAGCAAAATGAAAACAGAAAAAAAGAACCCTGTGCTTTCCATATTTACACAAATGTACTGCATTGTATCACCTTTAGGGGATCCTGTAAACCGGGCAAAACCATAAAATGACCGCTATTTTACCTTTCTGAAAGATTGTTTTTTGTCCCGATCAGATCCCTGTGATATGTTAATTTTGTTAGGATGAACTGGAAAACGAGTCTCCAATTCCTTGCATGCTAAATATGCGAGGCCAATTATTGTGTGAGCTTGAAAGGCACACGACTATTGGCGGGGTGGAAACATAAGTGATGTGCCTACAATAATTTTACGTGTTCAATTTCCATACGATTAGGGATGGCAATGGGTACCCTTTACCCGCGTACCCTGCGGGTAAAAACCCTATTAGGGTAAGGGTTTGGGAAGGGAAAATACCCATGGGTATGTAAATGGGGAAATCTCATGCCCATCGGGCAGAGAGGGTACGGGTATGGGTTTGTATAACCCATACCCGCATACCCATGTACCCTTCTAAATCTGTGACAAATGGGTCTCTCAATAATAACCTAGTGTACCTATTAATTTTTATGACTATGTGTTGTTGTCTATCATTAAAATGTGTTGTTGTTTATGTGCAAGTGTTGATGTTTACATGCGTTGCTTATGCGAAAGTGTTGCATGTGTTGTTGTTTTCAATGTGTTTGTTGTTGACAATGTGCTACTATTTATAAGTATGTGATGCGGTTTTAAATGTGTTGCTCATTAAAGTTATATGATGTTGTTTATGATTATTTTCTACTAAATTTGCTATGTTGCAAACGCGGGTATTTTTACCCGCGGGTACCCTTTTACCCTGTCGGGTGAAGGGTATGGGAAAAAGTTGTACCCGCACAAGGGTATGGGTACGGGTGACGGGTAAGATTGAGGAGGGCGGGTAAGGGTATGGGGAGGCTCCACCCTTACCCATACCCTGCGGGTGCCATCCCTACATACGATGCAACATCCGGCGGGCTGACTTCATTCGGCTTCGGACATCGATGGCCCATAAACAACATCGTACATAAATCATATAAAATATATTGTATGCTTAGCAGCGCTCGGGCAGAAATTTGAGGAAGCGCTCATGTCGTTCTGCCCCGAGACTCGCGGGGAGAACCCACACAAATTGTAAAGGGACAAGAATACAAGATGGACCCAACCAGATTGAAGAATTCGTCCTCGAGCCACATAGCGGAAGACCATGGTGAACGGATAGACGTCGCCTAGAGGGGGGGGGGGGGGGGTGAATAGGCGATTTAAAACTTTTTCAAGAAGTCAGAATATCCGGTCCAATAATGACTCAGAAATTCCGAGTAGCCGGAATATCTGGTCCACGATGACCCGAAAATTCCGGTATGCTTGATAAAGACGGAATAAAACTAGAGGTTTACTTTAACAAGCATACAACCTAGATATATAAACTAGGCTCACCTATGTGCACCAACAAGTTAAGCTAAGCAATACAAGTAACAAGATGATAGCAAGATATGACTTCAAGCACGAAGGCTATCACAATGTAAAGTGCAAAAGTAAAGAGCTCGGGTATAGAAATAACCGAGGCACGCGGAGACGAGGATGTATTCCCGAGTTCCACCCAAAGGTGTACGTCTCGTTCGTTTGGAGAGGTGTGCGCAACCACAACAGGTTAGCCGCAACGCAACAAAGGCTCACCTTCTTCTCTTGATGAACTCAACCACAAAAGTTTCGAGTTCACCTTCCACTTGATCTCCTTTGGGGCGGAGATCGAATCCCGTACAACTCTTGAGGCACACACCCACAACTTAATTGGGGGCTCCCAAGTCTTGAGGCACACACCCACAACTTAATTGGGGGCCCTCAAGTGACCACAAAAGGTTTTGACCACAAAAGGTCTTGGCCACAAAAGGCCGGCCACAAAAGGCGTCTAGGGTCCAAATACCCAAGAGTAACAAGCTCACAAGTAATACCACCACGAATCCTCGTGGAGGGCTCAAACCGATGCAAATGCAATGGCAAGAGCACACGAAGTGCTCAAGTCCTTCACTCTCAAATTCCAACACAACAACAAATGTTTATGGGGGAATAAGAGAGGAAGAACAAAGAAAACCACAAAGGAGTCAAATCCTTCACTCCCAAATCCCACCAAAAGCAACTAATGCTTATGGGGGGAGAAGAGAGGAAGAACAAAGAGGAAGAACCACAAAAGAATTCCAAGAACTAGATCCACTAAGTTCCCCTCACTTAGAGGAGAGATTGATTGGTAGGATTGTAGATCTAGATCTCCTCTCAACTTTACCTAAAGAATATGGAAGATTCAATGGAGGGATTGAGAGGGAAGTGAGCTTTCCAAGGTCAACAATGGAGTAGGCGAGAGGGGAAAGTCGTGCTGCCTTAGATTAGCTGGGGAAAAAGAAGGGGGTGGGTATTTATACCCCTCCAAGAAATATAGCCGTTGGCTGTTTCGACACTCGGAAATTCCGGTATAAGTGAGACTCGGAATTTCCGGTCACCCGGAAATTCCGGTCTAGAGAGACTCGGAAATTCCGGTCACCCGGAAATTCCGGTCTAAGAGAGCTCGGAAATTCCGGCTGGAGTCAAAAGCAAAACCAAACTTTTCCTTAGCCATTTCTGGAGGACTTTTCTGGAGGCACTCGGAAATTCCGGTAGACGGAAATTTCCGAGCACAATTTCCGACTGGAGTCTGAACCCTTTTTCTCCTTTCCTTAGCCGTTTTCTTGGATGAGCTGGGGAACCGGAAATTCCGGTAGGGCGGAATATCCGACCCCAATAATCCGAATCAGCAGAACATCGAAACGAAAACTGTTATAACTTTTGCAAATGAACTCCAAATGAGGTGAGACCAATTTTGTTGGAAAGATAGCGACGATGACTACCCAACAAAAAGTTGCATCCCATAAATTGAGTAAAATCACCACACATGGCAAGGTGTGGGACTTTCCTCATGGTTGAACCGGCAATATTTCCGCCACAAAAAACGCAACAAGTTATCCAAAGTAAAACCGATTTCGATGAACAAGAGCTTGACATGGAGATGAACCAAGCTCTAATTCCTCACCAACATAAAAGCCAAATAAGAACCAAGAAACATGATATGCCAAGTATGCAAAGGTTTGAGCTCTCCAAAAGAATGCGATCAAGTTACTAACTTGAGAGCCCCTCTTGATAGTACGCCTATCTATCCTATAGCCATATCAAGATCATACCTTTGCCTTGAGCATTCCACTTGAGTTGGATGATGACTATCTTGATTTCTTCAAGTGGTTCATCTTTCTTGATTGCGCGTCCAAGCACATGCTTGATGAAGACTTCTCCAAATACTCCCCCATGCTCACAATGAGAGAGTCTCGCTTAGCTCCGTCTTCATGTATCCATTGGAAGCACCAAGCATAGGATCTTTTCGAGAAAGCTTCTCTTGGTCTTGCACAACTCATCTTTTCTTCACTAAGATGATGTCTTGAATCTTCAAGACATACTTGCAATAAGCTTCACTCAACACATGAGCTTCAAGATTTCAACACATGAACTCCACAATTCCATGGACATGATCTATAATGATATCTCAATGCAAACATTAGTCCATAGAGATTGTCATTCAATTACCAAAACCACACATGAGGGAAAATGCTCTTTCACATGGCGTGTGCCTAACGAGGCGTGTGAGTTTGTGGGTGACGTGGGGCTACCTTGCGGGTAGCCCACGATGATGCTACCTGGGCCGCGTCAAGGATGGAAAGGCCCGCGGAAGGCCCACTCGGGGTACCTTGTGCCCTAGTCCAACTCGGTTAGGTCTTGTAACCTAACGTATCTGTATCAACCACCCGAAACCTGGCTACCTATAAAGCCAGGAGGGTTGCCCGTCCTAGAGGACACGTTGATAACCACTACGACAAACCCTAGCGAGATCGCAATCTCGCCATTGTAATCGCTACTCGCATCAATAACCAGACAAGCAGGAGTAGGTTGTTATCCTCCGGGAGCCTGAACCTGGGTAAACCTCGCTTGTCAGCCGTCGTGATCACCTTGCACTCATCTCTCTCCCCATCAATCAACCCGGGGTGCACAACCCTGGGACTTGTCGAGTTAACACTTTCTGATGGCCACCTTCTTCCATCTTCGGGTGCAGCCGCTCAGCGCCCGGCCTCAACCCGCCCAGTAGCCTGGTCCAGCGAGGAACGCAGTTGGTCCCTCTCTTTCTCCAGGCGAACATAAGCCACGGCTGCGTCGAGCTGCTGGCGATAGTAAGGCTGAAATAAAAGCAAGAAGTTAATAAAGTTGCGGGCGACTATACTAGTCACCCACACCTTCGGGGGCTACTCCCATCGGGAGCGCTGATCGCGCACCCGATGAAAATCAAAGAACACAAAGAAGAAGCATGCAAGACTTACGTGGTCGAGGAGTTCAAGGTCTTCCGCAGCCGAAGGAAGCACGCGGCTAGAAGATGCAATACCGGCAGGCTCAGCATGCACCTTCTCCACCATCACTGGCGTCCTCAAGCCAGCCGTAGGGGCAGATGTGAGCTCCACGTCCCGAAGGGGGGAGCTAACATCATCCGAACGATGGCTGCAGCAGAAACAAGAGCACCAATCGAATCAAGAAACGTCCAGACTGCAAAGTACAACTGGATGGACACATTACAAAGAAACTAACCTGGGGGTGCCGGCGTCATCGTAGCTCTCCAGGGAAGGCGAAGGCATCCGCGCGAACGAGCGTGGCGCCGCGGAGTTGACCGGGGGAACGTTCAGAGGTTCCTCCCAGCCACCCGAAGAACGAGCACCAGGAGACGTTACGGCGACCTCCTCCTCAGCAGCGTCCACGCCCCGGGCAGGTGATGACGCAGTGGCAGACTCACCGCGAATGGGAAGCTTCCGCTTCTTCCTCGCGGGTTCCTCCACCTCATCTTCCTCCTCCACCTCGTCGCGGGGAGAATGCGCGGAGGGAATCTCCTCGTCCTCGTCATCCTCTTCGACAAACCTCGACTCATCGTCGGGACCGTTCTCAGGGAGGGGAGGACAGCTGACGAAAAGATCCCGGCCCTGAGACAAATAGACGCAAGTCGAATCAGAAAGAAAGGTAGACTCAAGTCGAAGAAGGTAAGCGAGAAGACAATAAAAGACTTACCTCAGGAACGGGGTTCGAGGCCCCGTAAGGAGAAATCGGGCACCTGACGTTGCACGCGTCCGCGGCTCGGAGGTTGGTGATGGACCTGACACTGGCTTCTACCTCCTCGTCCTCCAGCGGCTTGGCGCTGACGCCTTCGGCGACCCACATCGGGTGAGGCCGGGCGCTGAGCGGCTGCACCCGAAGACGGAAGAAGGTGGCCATCAGAAAGACGCCACCCGCATCACGCCCAAGGGTCTGAGTCAGCTCATGCAGCAGGGACAGCAGGGGCCGCACAGCCTCCTTCTCCACGGCAGACAGCGGGTGCGCCCAGGCGGCGGTCTTCCGCAGTCCGCGCTTGCTGTCAAATGCGTCCAGTCCGTCGCCGTTCGACTGGACGTAGAACCATCTCCGGCGCCACCCTAGGACGGAGTCAGACTTCTTCATCTGAAAGTACGCGGTGTCACCGCGTACTGGATTCCGAAGCCGCCCACTGGGAAGGTCAGCCCACTCTTCCCCACGTTCTTGCGAACGAGGAAGAGCGACTTCCACAACGCCCAGTGGGGCGCGACACCCAAGAAGCACTCGCAGAGCACGATAAAGCCCGCGATGCTCAAGACGCCATTGGGGGTCAGATCTTGGATCTGAACCCCATAGGCGTACAGGAGACCACGCACGAAATCGTGCATGGGGAACCCGAAGCCTCGCGGAATGAAGTCCGCAAAGCAAACACGTTCCCCATCGCGAGGAGTGGGGAAGACCTCCTTGCTAGGGACTCGTACCTGGACTTGGTCGGCGGGCGGCAGCATGCCCTGCGCGCGGAGCAGCTCCACATCGCTCTTCTTCGTCGACGACCTCTGCCAATCACCCTCGGGCTTCTTCATCCCCCCGGCGTCGTCAGCGGCGGCGGAGGAGCCAGCGACGCTCTTCGGCTTGCCCATCGCCTAGGTCGCAAGGTGCGCGGACGGAGTGTTTGGAGCTCGGGATGGTGGCGGTAATGGCAGAGCGCAGGAGGAGAAGAAAGGCAAGAATGGATTGGAGAAGATGACATCCCAAAAGCCAAAGCGCGGTACTTATTCCTCGAGGATCGGCATCTCAACCGTCCATCAGGCAATGGCTCCGAGCGAGAGCATCCATCCGTCCACGTGTCGCACGGAGAAACCAACCGTCGCCGCCAACTCCCTCCACTACGCACGGGAACCGAGGCGTCGTCATCGTGCCGCGCAAATTTCGCGCCCACTTCGGAGACGTGACAACTGCGGACCGTGGTCAGCTCTGACAGCGGGGCCCACCACGTCACGTCCCATCGGGCGCAGAGGCATGCGACGAATCGTCATCGATGACGTCACCAAGCCAACGGCTCCAAAATCAACCGAAGAAACTCGAAGAAATCATTCGAGTAGTAGGCTTCGCAGCCGAAATCAGCAAGGTAGGATCGGCCAACGATCCGAGCACCCGAAGAAACCGTTCGAGTGGCAACGCAGTAAGCTCGAGCAGCCGAATCCATCCAACAAGTAAGTCAAAAGCAGGCTGAGCAGAAGCAAGCTTCGCAAAGAAGATGAAGACAAAATAATTCGACTGCACAGATTACTCCCATCGGGAGTGGCTGGTTCGACTGAAGAAATTCGAGTTCAAGCTCAAGATCAAGCAATCCAACGGCGCGTTCAGGAAGAAGGAGTCCTTTGTCCGACTCTACGCTTCGACCAAGCACTCGGGGGCTACTGACGTGGGGCTACCTTGCGGGTAGCCCACGATGATGCTACCTGGGCCGCGTCAAGGATGGAAAGGCCCGCGGAAGGCCCACTCGGGGTACCTTGTGCCCTAGTCCAACTCGGTTAGGTCTTGTAACCTAACGTATCTGTATCAACCACCCGAAACCTGGCTACCTATAAAGCCAGGAGGGTTGCCCGTCCTAGAGGACACGTTGATAACCACTACGACAAACCCTAGCGAGATCGCAATCTCGCCATTGTAATCGCTACTCGCATCAATAACCAGACAAGCAGAAGTAGGGTGTTATCCTCCGGGAGCCTGAACCTGGGTAAACCTCGCTTGTCAGCCGTCGTGATCACCTTGCACTCATCTCTCTCCCCATCAATCAACCCGGGCTGCACAACCCTGGGACTTGTCGAGTTAACACCTCGTCAGTGGGAGATCTCGGTGAAAGAAAAGGTGGTCACCTCTGTTCTAGCCCTGATGCACGAAGGAGGGTGGAGAAAGTGGGTGTGTTGTTTTCGTCGACGATTGAGTTGGGGGAGCAGACAGGCGAATCGTGCCTGCAAGAGGTTTGGGCTGGGGAGTGGAAATTGACTGGAAGAAAATCAATTCAAAATATGTGACATAGAAAGTAGATGAATGTGAGGGAGAAAGGAAAAATGCCATTTATGGTTATGCGTAATTTTGAGGTGTTCTTCTCTGGTATCCAGGGGCGTTGCCAGGCCCCATGCTACCATAGCCATGGCCTGGGGCGTGGAACCTAATTCCTTTGTTGATTGTAGCTAATGTAGCACTGTTTTCCACTGTATTGCAATGTACCAAGAGTGTTGGTATGGGGCATTGAGATATCCTGGCTACGCCACTGCCATTATCTATTTTGAAAAGACCCAATTTTATATGATTTGTAGTATGCACTTTTACGGAATCCACTCGAGATGCTCTTACTTCGTGCATAACTTTCGATATATATAAAATATACTATTCAAAACCAGATCAAAGTAGTATTATGATTTTTTTTTGTATCAATGATTCTTTACTTGTGCATGATGAAGTATAGGGCCAAAAGGCAGATGAAGATCATAGGCATCGGACGAATTTTGTACAATGAGGTACCTAGTGGGACCCGAGCACAATAATTAAAAAACGGAGTACGTGGGTAGAAGAAAAGAATAAATCCAGTCCGCTATTTTCATTTCACGTAAACGTCCCTCGGCAGCGAGTTAATTGCGTCCGGCCCTACCCTGCTCCGCCGCTGCAGATGCCGGTGAGCAGCACGGGGAGCCTGGCCAGCGACGACGAACCCTCCGCGGCGCGCTGTAGCCGCCACCTCCCGCGCTCCTCCGCGGGAGCGTCCCGCGGCTGCTGCGGCGGGCGCACCCTCCCGTCCTCGAAGAGCGCCGTCGCCGCCACGGAAGCCGCCTCCGGCAGCACCTGCGGCCCTTCGCCGCCGCCGCAGAGGAAGTCGGCGCCGGCGAGCTGCCGCTCCATGTCCAGGAACTCGCCCAGCCTCGTGGGCGGCCCGCCGGTGTCGTCGCGGCACAGCCGCCACCAGCTCCCGCCCCGCCGCCGTCTTCTCCTCTGTCGCCACCCGGTCGCGCGCCTCACTTCTTCTTCCCCCTCCGGCGCCACCCGCGTCGGCCTCTCGCCCACCTCCCCTGGTGGCGCCCTCGTCGACCTTCGCTGCCCGACGGCGCCGCCGAACGCCGACACGCCCATCAGCGTCCCCAGCGTGGTGCTCCGGTCCGGGAAGAAGGACCCCGTGGACTAACAAACAACAGACCAAGAACTCCGTCAATGCAACTAACAGCACCAGCCCAGCCGAGGAGTTAGTTTGGAGTAGCTGTTACCTCGGTGTCGAGGTCGGAGGAGGACGCCGAGGAGTCGGCGGAGGGGGAGTAGGGCATCATCTCCTCGTCGAGGTCCATTGTCACTACTGCACGCCACGCAGCTTGCTCCGGCGGCGGTGGTGAAGGCAGGAGGAGGAGGAGAGACGGAGGGTTTATAAGCAGTTGATCGATCGGGGCTGGGAGTGTGAGTGGTGTGGTGCCGTGACGGCGACGTGGTTTAGGAGGACCGGTGCGTCCTTCACCCTGTCGGCATTTGGTAACTTCTGCCATGGCTGCACAGCGTCAAGACTGTGCGTGCATATGCATATGCATATGCTCCGTCAACATTAGGAGACTGTACATTGTGAAACCCGTGATGCTACGTGCTGGAACATCTGGATCTCCTTCAAGTCAAGTGTTTTCCATAAGTTTGCTACGTACCACAAAGTTCCCTTCTCGAGAAAACAACAGTTCCCTGCATTTTAAATACTGTAGATCTACTATGAAATTGATCCAGCCCAACCGGCAAGTAAATGAATGGTCAGATTATATATGGTTCGAAAACGAATGAATGTTCAGTTTGACCGGTAAGATTACGCAACTATGGAGACAGGGACTAGGTTTCAATGGATGAACAATGACTTGAACTCGATGCACTGTTTGTGCACTGTGAGAGCATCTATAACAGAGCCCTCAAACTGAACCTCAAAATCATTATAAGATTCAGCTTTTTCGAAAAATCTGTCCGGATGAACGCGCAACGGATAGCAGAAAACATAATCAGAACTGCAAATTATATAATTTTGGCGGGAACAAACTAGTGTTCATTCCCAATTCATCGCACAGAGAGAGTTCATCACCGATCCAAAGTTAATTTACATATTCCAAAATCTAAACCTAGTGCTAATCGTCGCCGGAGCCTACCGTACTAACAAAATGTGCCTCACCGGAGCCCAGGTGCGACGGCGACGATGTGGAGGCGGCGGCGATGATCTTCACTCATCGTCGGAGACGAGGTCGATGACCTCCTCCGCGCACGCCGCTCAGTACACTTTCTTCTCGGTGGCGACGGCGTCTGCCTCGAGCCCCTGGCGGAGGAGGATCTCGTCGATCTCTTCCTCGTTGGCAGCCTGCGCCGCCTTCTCCTCTGTCTCCCGCACTGAACGGAGGATCACTTGAGCCGTGATGGCATCAAATGCGTCCTCGGGGACGAAGTCCTCCGCCGCGACGGCGGACTCGAATTCGGCGGGGTCGTACTCCTCCGCCTGAGATAGCAGGGCAAGCGCGGTGGAGGTGTTGGAGCCGCCGCTTGAGCTCCCTTCCCCGTTCAGAAGCTGACGGTGGCGGCGGGCCTCGCTCTCGGCGCAGA